>OY720381.1:19002983-19621421 GCA_963082945.1 Cerastis leucographa | reverse complement strand
ACATTTTTTTTTCCAAACCAAAATTTTAAAAACTTCTTTAGGCACTCAGTTGTGAGTTCTATTTTATACGAGTAGTTCCTAATACTTGTCCGAAAGACTATTTACTTTATTTTTTACATTAAGAGTTTTTAATATAAATCGCAAATAAATCGGGGCAAATATTACGTGTAGCTTTTAGAAAATGTTTATTTGATCTTCAATAACAACTTTTAGCTTCTAAATTAAATTCCACGAACGGATATTTCATAAATCAATTACCTTATTTAATTGAAATCGCTGTAGCCTTATAGGTATTCAGTTTCAAAACTGGGTAAGGTAAAAACCTACAAACGCGACGAAATAGTTACCTACAAAAAGACATGAGTATCCAAGTAACACCTAAGACCAGCCTCTTCCTTTGTGATGAAACGAGACCATTTTAAGCGGTTGGATGGACAATGCCGTCTCGAAGTTGAATAATGTGACATTTAACATATTACCCACTTCTTTGCAGTTGGAACGACTCCAATTGGTCAAAAGCATTTTTTAAATTATACAGGGTGTAACGGAAAGGGTATATACATCCTTAAGGGTGTGCTACAGACCATCAAACTGAATATGTTTCTCATCATACAATTTTTTTTGCTGCAAAAAAAATATCTGCTGCCCCATAGAAAATTGCAATACCTATTCGACCCAAATGTGTAGACAGCAGATATTTTTTTTTTGCTGCAAAAATTTTTTTATGATGAGAAACATGTTCAGTTTGATGGTCTGTAGCACACCCTTAAGGATGTATATACCCTTTCCGTTATACCCTGTATATTCGATCATACGGACTCAACTGTTAAATTATTCTCAAAATAAAAGGGTAACATATAAGCGTCCGTTCACACAGTTTTAAACGCGGCCCGTCTGAATCTTGCCTTATAACCTCGCTTACACACATAGAAACAATCTCAAACGTTTATTGCATAATTTCTTAGTCCCTAAACCAAGTTAAGGGGGTTATTCTGAAATACTGACAAACTTAAACAACCAAAAAAAATCAGCGTTTATTAATAATTAACTAGGTACCGTAATTTTAATTGATTATTTATGTCTTTCGTGACCACCCCCTGAAATTTGACAAGGTTGCAAAACAACACCTTGTATAATTGAAAATGCTTGGGAGCAAACCTAACGCACTTAGTATGAAATAATAAGAGGAGCCGACCGTCTGCCTCTGATGACGTACTCGTCCGCGGTCGCGCGGCCCATCGGCTCCCATTGCGTGCTCTTACACGCTCGCACGGCCGACCGGCTCCGACTGCGTCTCTCACACCGCGACCTGCATGTCCCGACACCCGCCATACAAAAAGAACTTGGACTGCATGGAAGCTCATCCACTCAAAAACAGTGCTCTTCCAGCCAGTCTATGTGAAACGGCTGTCAGCTCCCACCAGTCAGTTCCAAGCGTGAAACTAACGCCGGTCTGTGTGAAAATAAGAGCGCCGGCCAATGCTCTCCGAGCCGGTCTGTGTGAAAATAAGAGCGCCGGCCAATGCTCTCCGAGCCGGTCTGTGTGAACGGACCCGAAATCGGACACATTTAAATATAGCGTTCTATTTTTTATTTCAGTACGCAATTTATGAATAGAATCTCTGTCAGATTGGAATTTTTAGGTTGAAAACCGTTTTAGGGAAATGAGGAACAGTGTGAAATGTTCATCATCCTCTGTCGAAAATAGAGGTTCCTCGCACCAGATGGGTGTGTTTAGTGGGCTACTGCCCCTCTGTTGTTGTCGGATAAATCTTATAACCCGATACAGAGTTTTATTTTTTATTTGAGTCGTAGTTATCGCTTGCGTTTATTTTGATAATTTGATTCAATTATAATATTACCAACATTACGGGCCCAATACGGGTTGGTGAATCGCACTTGTCAAAAGATTTAGTTTAAGGACTTGCCGGTTTCACAATGATAATCATGAGAGCAGTATTGATGAAATAATTAGGACAATGTGAAGCCGCATGGCCAATGATCTGTGGTCCAAAATAACCACTTTCTGAAGCCCTGACACAGCCAGAAGGCGTCGCGGTAGACCTCGTAAAAGTAAGACAAGACCAGCGACTAGTGGTCCACATTGGCCCTGGATCGAGACAATTGGAAGCCATGGGGAGAGGCCTTTGCCCAGCAGTCGGATGACGGAGGCTAACAGTATCAGTTTACGTGAAGCGCCTGTCTGTCATCGAAGCTATGACCTACAAGTTATATAGTCGCGGCCATTTCCACGGTGCCTCCACGCTCACCACTGCTCTTGAAACGAAATTACTAGGTCCCTTTTGTTATGACCTTTATCTAACACTTAATTAGTTTGATAGACGTCTCCAGACATCTTATGAAACCATTGTTTTCAGCGAACGACCCGACGATGACTTTCAGATAAAGTAAAACAAAAGCTTTATCAATGTTATTAAGTTCTAAAATTAATTAGGGTATCTCTAACGTAAGCCAATCCCTAAGCAATCGGTCCAGTTTCGCCAACATCACTGACTCACATTTAGTTGAATAAGCCTGTGACCTAAGTTTGTTTTGGATGTTTCATCTCAGGGTAGTCGAATAAAAAACTCCTTTCCTTTAATACCTCGTTTTAAAACGTATGGTTTTAAGTGACAAAATTGTTTTTTTTTAACAAGCAATTTACAAAAACATTTACTATCATTTATCATTTGTTAGGCCAACGAGCACGATAAACCATATAGATAGCACCCAGCAATTCAGAATCAGCTGACTAATTCCTTCGCCACGATGACTAATAGGTACTAATTAAAGTAATTTATGAATTTTATATTATTTGCATGCCCTTTTGACGGTAGAATATGGAGGACTATAGTAAATAATAACACATCTATGTACAAATTACCCATGTTTGCAAAGAAGTAAATGATTTGATTTGATTTCTACTCATGTTTAGCACTAAACGCGTTAAGTGTTTTGTGGTGCAAATAGGCCTTATTTAAATCAAATAAATGCCAATTCGATTCCAATCAATTCAGAAGTTAAACATTTCAGGAGAGCTTTGATCTGTCAGTCAAAGTAATTCCTTCACGCGACGTAGATGGTCATCTGTCTACGGACTGTCCGTGGTTGACACAGCCTAACCCACAAATCAATCGAACCAGACGACTTGTATTTATCCCATTAGCCCAACCTCATTAACTTAACTTATTTGTTATTTCAGGCCACTATGTACTACATTAAACAATGTACCTAGAAACCCTTATGTTCTTAGAGGTTTCTATGTGTATATAGCTTTGACGTAAAAGTGAGTTAATGGATGATTTTATTTACTTAGCCCGAACATAGTGCTTTTGGGAAGTAGCGATGTTGTCAAGCTGATATATTTTGTTTCAAGCAAGGAAACAAGTTTAGTTTATTGTGCTACAACCCTCGCTCTTGCAAGGTTTAAAACAATACTGAGGGACAAGTAACCTAACAGAAAAAAAGAACGTTTTTTTTTTATCCCGAGCTTTTATGAGGGAGGGGGTTGTGTAGCCTCCCTTCCTGACAATGTGCAGGTGACAAGTGAAAAGATTTCAAAATTAGAATCGACCGTCTGGTCGATTCGAAAGTTGTTTATATCTATTCATCAACTAGAAAAGAGGTGATGACCTTCAAACGCCTGAGTATATTTTCTCTAAACTTAGCTAAAAACACTCTCGATTAAAACACCTTTCAAACGAAACCAATTTTATGAAAATCGGTTCATCCGTTTAGGAGCTACGATTCCACATACAGACACACAGATACATACGTCAAACTTATAAACACGCCTTCTTTTTGGTCGGGAGTTTAAAAAGGCGAAATTAAAAAAAAAAAACTAAATAAGACTTCGAGTTCTGTTCTGTGAAATTAATGGTGGATCAGGCTCAACTGCTTACGTTAGACTAAACCAAATTAAGCGTTGCTGAAAACGTTACTGTTTTAAAAAAATAGAGTCCGGTCTATATTCTGACCTCGAGGCCGAAATCCAAACGTGCCTAGATTGAAAAACGGCTAGCAAATAAATAAAAGGTTTCAGACAGAAACCCAACCGTGTCAGATATGTTTAATCAAAGCCAGCCTCTTTCAATAAAAATATATTTTTTCTTTCTATACCAACCACTCAATTTTTAACATATGTTATGAAACAGAGTTTATTATTTAAACACCAGAAAAGAAAACAGGCTTAAAAGGTATCACATTTAAAAGTATTTTATTTGATCTGCTTCGATAAAAGAAAAAAAAATAGAAACCATGCCATGGTAACTACTGTATAAATACAGAATATTGAAAAGGTTCGCAAAAGTTCGAATAATTTCCTTTTACAAAATTTTACTTTTTTTGCAAAAAAAAACAATATTAAAAGCATTGTTTGCCATAGCTTTTATGAAAAAAACCGGCCAAGTGCGAGTCGGACTTTCGCACGAAGAGTTCCGTACCAATATTTATAAAAACCACCATATATGATCTGCAAATGAGACTCGCTTTTAGTACAACTGAAGCTTAGCGCCATCTATCGATCTCTATGTAGTTTTTCGAAATTTTCGGGTCAAATACAATTGGTCGACTATTACACGATTACTTGTAAAGCCCACTTATGTGTGATAGTTTTCCTTTAAACTTCGTTATATATAGGTAAGCCTGCCGTGACGTCTACTGCCGTGACATTTGAATTTCTAACTACAACCGTTTAGCCGGTACAGGGGGGGGACACTTGACTCTAACGAAAATTGGTACTTTAAAGCTTGATAAGTCACGAACGGTTTACTTAGTCAAAAAACGATCTTCCCAAACCCCTAATATTTTTGAAAGACCTATTCAACGATATCCCACACTATGGCAGGACGAAAAAAAAAAATATCTCCACTTTACCTCCCCTACATGTAAAGTGGAGATATTTTTTTGGATTTTTTCACAATTTTATTTTACTACTTTTTCGGCGTCATGAACTTGTATATTTATGCCGAATTACATCTTTCTAGTACCAACAGTTTTGGAGCTACACCGTGGACAGACAGACAGACGGACATACCGAAACTATAAGGGTTCCTTGTGACTACGGAACCCTAAAAATGTGCCGATGTTGCCACGATAACAAAGTTAAAATCCCTTACTTGCAAGTTATTTTAATGGCAATGGAGATTGTCCATTTTTCAATTATATTCCTAAATGCAAAACCACTTCGAGGAATAAGTTATCTTACAAAAAAATCTTACCGTATTTATGACGTGCAGAGGCGTCCAACATACGAAGAACTCCATAATGATGACAAACAGCATTCTTATTACCTGGAACAATAATAAAATAAAATATTTATAAACTAGTACACCGTGAAATTAAGTGAAGTTAAGCATTTGACTTCATGCTGAAAGAGTAAGATAAGTAATTTTTTTAGAAGAATTATTTTGAATGGAGCTACTGCATACAAGGTGTTGTTTTGCATCCTCGTCAAATTCAAGGAGGTAACTATGCTAATGATTCTCGTCCCGAATCAATAATAAAATGAGTAGGTAATTTTTATTTTATTTCTTATTTACAAAAATCGGTAAGTTTGAACCACCCGTGTTTTAAACGCGGCCTGTCTGATCCTCGCCCTATAACAGCGCTTGCATTATACAAACAATCTCAAACGTTTATTCGATAAGTTTTTATTCCCTAAACCACGTTCAGGGGGTTATTCTCAAAAGCTGACAAACTCAAACAACCAAAAATCTCAGCGATTTTTGGTTGTTTGAGTTTGTACCCTATTGTTAATTGAATAATGATGTCTTTTGTGACAACATCCTGAATTTTGACGAGGTTGTAAAACAACACCTTGTATTTGACATCGACAGCTCAGTTACTGGGAACCATGATACGCGGAGTATTCCCGTTTGAGCACCTATTTTTAGGGCACCTATAATATTGAGTGCTATATATTTGGTGTCCAAAAAATAGGTGCTCTAGGTGCTCAAACGGGAATACTCCTGATACGCGTTGGTAAGACTGGTTTTCAAACTTTTTGATGACGTCTTGTAACAACTATCAAAGATCTACGCTTACTTGAGCTGGGACCAAGGAGTTGTGCTTTCGGAAGCACCGATCTTCAATTAAATGTTCACGAAAAAGAGCCTTCTGATTTTGTCCTGTGTCGTCTGCGGGCAATTAGCTCGCCATAAGAGATAAGGTTCTACTCAATATGTGAAAAGCTCGATTTACTACTATTTAAGAAGTGGTTGAAACCCTGTAAGTCGATTCGATAAGCAACTAACCGAAAATCGAGCCGAATAAAGTTCCATAAAGCTGTCAGAGCAATACTGTGACGTCATACGATGTGAGCCGAACAATACTCAGTTTTCCAGTTCAATAGGCTTACACGGTTCGAGATTGTATATCTATTGAATCTTGTATGATGGAGTTATTGGTATCCATTCTTAAATAATATTATAAAGCTGAAGAGTTTGTTTGTTTGCTTGAACGCGCTAATCTCAAGAACTACAAGTCAGTCAGTGTTAGATAGCCCATTTATCGAGAAAGGCTATATATCATCACGCTACGACCAATAGGAGCGGAGCAGAAATTAAAAATGTTGCTCAATAGGGGTGCGGACTGGGTAAAGAAAACGACATTCTATTTTGTCCGTCAGACAGGTAATACAAAAATATTAGACACGTATTTTTTGTTTTACCAAAATTAAAAAAAAAAATTACTTAGTTAAAACTCATTAAAGTTGGAGAGTGGGGGCTTACTACGTCACAAGTAGGTATAAAACTTACCTACATGTGACGTCATGCGCCATTTCAACTCAATATATCTCCGTAATTTTATGACCACGTGAAAAAAGAAAAAATACGTGTCCAATACTTTTCAATAAACTACCCGACGGACAAAGAAAAAAAAAAGTGATAATGCCCTATTGGGGAAAATGTGACGCAGACGAAGTTGCACTGGACAGCTAGTTGTATTTAGACGTTGTTGAATATGTTGACTGAATAGTCATGAAAGTAGTGATGTTCAAGGACAAGTGCTTACATTGAATAATGGAAACACTAGCGTATTACGCCCAGGGGGGTTACTATGACGCTTAAAACATTATTGTTCCATTCCTATTCCAGAGTGGGAAAGAGATGTAGCTAGACGACTTGTATAGCTCCGTCTCTTTTTCACTCTGGAATAAGAATGAAACAATAATGTTTTAAGACGTCATGGTACGCCACCAGGTCACCATGACGTCTTAAAGCAGTATTGTTTTAATGTCACTTCAGTTTGAACATAGCTTTGTACTTTTCATAAGCTTTTATATAACTTGCCTTTGATAGTATGTATTAGCCAAATCTTGCAACTGAATTTCAAACCAGTTACCCTCAATTAATTGATCTGATTTTTATTTTAGTTTCTATCATCCTAAAAACTAAAATACACATAGCAGACAGCTTTAACAGCAGTTTGTGACAGAAAAGGCAAGCTTACCACATTTTGGGTACAATGAATTCATTATACCTACACTCGGCGACAAACCAAGCTATAAGTATCCAGTATAACCTGATCCCGCTTTGTATGAGCATCCCGTGCAATGAAAGATCCTGCTTGATTGGTCGTTGTTCGTATTACCGTCTCTAGAAGCAAATACACGTGTCTTTGCCTCAAAGTAATTGTGGTATAATTAACCTTAACAATAGCGTACATTGCAGCACTGGAAACGCTTGTGCTAACAAGCCAGAGAGTGCATATGGAATTCATGCGCGACAGTTTCAATCGAGTGAATGTTTTACTCATACAAATATAAAAATTCACTCGAGTAGGTACCTAAATGTTAGTTTCATTCCTCTTTTACATGGCACTACCGGCAAAATCACAAAGGAAATTAACGTTTAATTTCATCTCTTTTTTCAATTGATCAGGCGAGTACTGAAATGCAGTCAAACAAAAAGCGCCTCCTTCCCTTCTACACTACTGGTCCAGTGGTACCGTGGGTAATTTGTAAAATACATACATATGCGTTCCCCGTTACACTACTAATTTATTTTCGCAACTTGATACAGGTAAAAAACACAATTCCTATGAGTTTATCTACCAGACCTCGGAACCTATCCTTCTGCAGCGAGGTGTGAGACAGGGAGACGTCATATCTCCGAAACTGTTCACCGCTGCACTATGAGACTTCTTTAAGGAATCTCTACACTCAAAGTTATGTACGTGTTAAATTTTAACGTTGGATAGGTGTTAAATAAACCGATATAGGATAGGAATTGTGTTTTACTTACCTGTATCTAGTAGCGAAAATAAATTTGGTAGTGTAGTAGGGAACGCATATGTAGGTATTTTACAAATTACCCACGGTACCACTGGACCAGTAGTGAAGAAGGGAAAAAAAATACCCACGACACCACCAGTGGTGCGGTTTAGTAGTGTAGAAGGGAAGGAGACCAAAAAGCGAAGCGTTTGATGCCTGTTCAAACTTAATTTAATTATTTTGAGTTTTCGTTATTCGAACATTTCAAATAAAATTCTGAATCACACAGAAAATTAAGATCTCAAATTAATAAAAGTCAAACTGCAAAAATTCGATCAAGAATACTCAAACAACAAAAATATCTCACCCTTATAAAACTCTTCACGTGTTTCAAAAGTTTTCAAATAGGTCGTCAAATTAAAGTTTGTCTCTTAAGGTAAGAATTATGACTTATTTTTCTCTTCATCGAGTTTTCTTTTAATACATTATCGTATTGGAAGTCTCCTATAATTTTATTGAAGTTTTCTGACGAGCTTATTAGGGGGGGAGGGGGGCGAAAAGGAATTGCCACCGCGGCGCCGTCATTGAGACCCGCATTTTAAATGCAAAGTTGATAAAGCAATCACATTTGTATTCAAGTCAGTAAACGGATATCCATGCTTTCAGGCCATTAAACACAATGCCAAGGTTTGAAATAAAATTACTGAAAAAAAAAAATTGTACTTTACAAAATGGCGTCTATCTATGGCGTTTCCTTAATTCAAGTGTTGGATTACGACATAATTAATTTGAATGTCCGATAAATTTGTTTGAAAAATAATTGTCTTCTCATAAAAAAAGGAAGTATTGATCAACAAAATCTTTACTTAAACGAGTTCTCTTCAGAAGCTGAGAAAAATTATTCCGGTGGAGCTTTATTTGAACCTGCCCTGAAGTGTAAATGTGTTTTTTTCCACAAACGATGGGACACTTTTATCTTTTTTTCTACCTCTTGGTACTGGCACATTACAGGTACTGAGGGGTGCCACTGAAAGTAATATAATTAAAAAAAAAAAAAGTGTCAAACTCAGCGCCAAAGGTTTGTTCAATTAGGCATGTCACATCGTGTCATATAGATATAGCCATAGGTCTGTCCATATTTTTTAATTCTCAGTAGTTCAATAATATTTAGGCATTATAGACCTTCCTTGTCACTGAAATTAAAAGCAGATCGACGGCGGTACCAATGAACCTATGCAAAACCAGTGTAAGCGGATCTGTCATTGTACGGGAAATATAAACAAAGCGGAGGCTATGTTATACTGGAAAATTATAGCTTGATTTATATCGCCGTCGGTACGTCCTAAATGTTTTATTCAAGCTACACTTGGCTACAAAATAAAAAACCGTTATAAAAAACACCGTGCTAAAAGACCTTGATTAAAATGAATTATTTTAAAAACTCAAACAACTCTAAGCTTTCAAATTCCGGAACATAATATTATGAAGCGCTTTGATCATATAAATTAATTGGATTTTATTCTGATCATGAGGGTGATAAAAACACGAGCGACCTCGCCGACCCAAACAGGCCTGGATACAATTTTGTTTGAAACGCGGGTTTTTGTTTGAGTTAGGTAGTTACTGTATTAATTTGGTCTGGTTGAATGTTTGCGTATCACAATCCTTTTTTTCAGAATCGTTTATAACCTGCCATACATAAATATGCCATACGTATGCTACCGAGAGCAGCGGTGGCCCAGTGGTGGCAACCCCGACTTATGACCAGTAAGCCGTGGGTTCGAACCCAGGATTACTACCGCATTACTTTGTGTAATTTATTTAATCACCGCTGCTCTCAAAAACGGTGAAGGAAAACATCGTGAGGAAACCGGCATGTCCAGAACTAAAAATTCAAGGACATGTGACATCTACCAACCCGCACCGGGCCCGCGTGGTGGATTACAGCCCACTCCCCGATCATAGAGGAGGCCTGTGTCCCTGTAGTGGGAACATTATAGGCTGATGATGATGTGTTGGACTTTGCGATATACTTGTTAATGCCTTTATTTTCCTTCTTCAAATTATTTTGAGGGTTAAGTTTTAGTTATAGAGAGCAGAGGTCGGTTAGGAGTATCGTATTACCCAGTACTAACTGGGCGGTAGAAGTCAGCCATGAAAATACTAGTATTCAGCCTTAGAATATGCGTTATTATTCTAAGTATTCAGCTTTATCTACCAAGATTGGAACCGACAACGTAGTTGGTAAAAGGCTAGGCAGTATAGTATCTGCCTACTACTGACACTTTATACTCACACTTATCATCCATATTCATACTTTTATTGGTTTTCCATTAGCATATTACGATTTGTTTCATTTTTATAAATATTTTCTTAGTTTTCTTTGTTGTGACATTGTTTACATCGAACTTGTCAGTTGTCATTTACTTTTATTTTTAATTGTTACCAACCAAACTCTCTATGAAGGTTTCATTTAGATTATATATTATTAAAAAATTATTATCATCAATTCGCCAGTTCAATTGTTGTATTTTTAAGATTTGCTGTGTAAAGAAATTCTGAGTTATTTTTATAAAAATATTATGCGCAAGCTTTTTGACCAATTGTTACTGGCTGCTTTGAAGGACTGGCAGGTTGCGTCTTACTAGAGCGCAGCAGTTTTGAATCTGAAAAAGAAATTTGAAGAAAAAAACGGAAGATCAGGGTATAAAAGGGATTTCTGACAGATGCCCTGGTTCTAGTCTGGAGTTAAGAGTTCGGTTCAGTCTGGAGACGAGAAATCAGTATAGTCTAAAATCAAGAAAACAGCTAAGTCTACAGTTTGGAGTCAAGATCTGTCATATCTTGAGTTTTGAGCACAGCCTGGTGGAGTCAAGGAGCGGTCTTCGTTTGGTGCTGCCGTGGCTGCTGCTAGCTGCTGTGAGGAAGCTGCTCTGCTAACTGACGAGCCTGGCACTGGGGCTCGGTACGTGTCTGCTGGAAGCTGCTCTGCGAGCTGACGAGCCTGGCACTGGGGCGGTACGTGTCTGCTGGTGGGTCCTGCCAAGCCACCCTGCATCAAGTTCGTCGTGGTCAAGCTCATCTTGATCAAGCCAGCATTCTACAAGTGGATGTTTGTCTTCAGATACTATCACGCTCAGAGATTTGCGGAGACATTCAAATCATTCCCGGTTAACCTGCCCTTCACTTTTTTATAAATATATTGTATTTTTCATATCATCATTTATTAAATTCATTTTCCCCTAATTACTTTTTTAATGTACAAATCTGTTTACTCCTTTCATCAAGGAATAAGTAAGTTTGTTACATTTTGGCGCCTAACGCAAAATCAAGTCTTGATCTTAAGCATATTCTCTAAATTCTAAAAAAAACTTCCACAAGAGATTATTTTTGGTAACTATTTTAATCATATTTTCATCATATTACATCACCTAATCTACTTATACTCTTAAACACTTATCATATATTTATCTATATCATCTACGAATCTCATCAAAATAGGTTTAGTGTCGTGGGCTCGAACTATTATCGGCGCTGGTTCAGCGCAAAAGTATAGACTGCCACACATGACAGTCCTTCAACGCTCTTGAATATTTCAAGTAGGTTATTTTAGAATCCTTCTTAATAATAACTCGGACTCTTGACTCTCTCTCCCTTTTAATTTTATCTACTTTATCTTTAACTTTTTATTCATGGATAGAATTATTTTCTTCGAACTCCTAAACAAAGCTGAGCTAGAATATGAAATCAAAGTAAGATTAGAAGAACCAAAAGATACTATAATACAGCTTAAAAAACAAATTCTTCAACTCGCATCTCGTACTTCTTCTGAAGATATCTTTGACTCGGTATTGGAAGTTAAGACTGATTTGAATCAACTTAACACTACCTTAAAATATATAGAAACAAAAATCCTATTGTTAGAACAGGGCAACCTTAGACTCAACAAAAAAATTAAAACGTTTATTAATCATTTACATTGCCGACTTGTAGTCACACCAGATTATCACACCAGTGTGACTAACAGGAATTTTTTTCTCGTTTGTCACACCACTGATTTTTCCACACCATGTATACGATAATTACTAGTGCAGTACCTTTATATTGTAATAAAGTCGCTCTGCTGATCGGTGTTTGCCGACTGTTCATATTTTTCTACTTTTAGTAATATTAATTATCGTTTATTTATTTACTTACATACTTATTACATTTTTAAACATTATATTAAAAAAAAACATTTACAAATATAAAAATAGTAGCCCATCGGCATTGTGAACAGGGTCCGAGCTACCGGCGGTCAGGGCTCTTGAGAGAGAAACCTCCTAAGAATACGCACCATGTCCGGAAGGAAGTACTGGTTTCTAAATAAAGCCATTGATCGAGCTGCCAAGCGAAAGCCTACTCAGGTCGTTTGTCGAGGCTTTTGGCAATTCAGCTATACGACACGACTATCGGCACAATGACTGCTGTACTGACATCCCACATATCGACAACTTCGCGAGCCAGATCTAGATATTTGAATTGCTTATCTTTCTCTGATTTCACGAGGTTCTCGTTATGCGGGACCGTTATATAAACAATCATTGCGCGACGCTCCAATCGATCTATCACAACAATATTAGGCTTATTGGCAACTAAAGTCCTGTCAGTGACGATAGGTCGAACCCAATACAACGTGAACCGTCATCGAGAATCGTGTCGGGCGCTTACTTCTAGTATGGCACCTCTGATTCCACAACTACTGTATTTCAAAGCATTATTTATTTATTAAAACTTGAAATTTCTCTTTGCTGAATATTGAATTTAGCAGGGAAAAGATGAAAAAGTTTAATAGCACACATAGCCCGACAATGGTTAAATGATGAATAATGTATCGCCGCCGCGCCGACTTGAATATAGTTGGTCAAAGGCACAGAACCAACAAAGTTTGTGAAAGTTGGTACTCACAATTAAATAAAAATAAAAAACTACGTAACCATACTAAAATTATTAACAGTATTATTCAATGAAAAATAAATTAATATCGAAAAAGAAGGGCCGACCAAACTGATAAACATAATTTTATCATTTTCTGCCAACTAAAACATTTAAATGGTGAAATATCATTGGGACATTTCCTTGAAACATTGCGTTAAAAACGTAGTTTGAAGGTTTTTAATTTAATAAAAACGTAATTCAAAGGTTTTTAATTTAACCAAGTACATAGTATAACTAGGACAGCACTAGTTAGGAATACATGGTGTGGAAAAATCAGTGGTGTGACAAACGAGAAAAAAATTCCTGTTAGTCACACTGGTGTGATAATCTGGTGTGACTACGAGTCGGCAATGATCATTCATTACACTTCCGACTAGAAAGAATTGATATAGACTCAGATCCCTCGGAAGAAAATCATTTATCACAAACTAAAGAAAGATTTCTCAACTTGGAATCAAAATTTTATCCTTTAATAACCACTGTTTCCAACGACATCAACTCTCAACCTATAACAGTCAATCGTCCTTCTTCAACTCCTAATAGTCCCAATGAGACTATGTACCATACTTTACTTCCCGACACTCAGTCTCAACCTCTTAATTCTATTCCCAATAATTCTTTGAATGAATTAAAACGCATAAAATATGACGGAAACACTTGTCCGCGTTCATTTATTCAGAAGATTCAGGAATTCAGTATTTCTAGGAATATTTCATCAAAAAAATTATTGGATCATGCGTTCGAGTTACTTACTGATAACGCCCTACATTGGTACCGATTGGCTTTCTACAACTGGATGTATGTCTTCAGTTAATATCACACACGTTTGTTACATGCGCCAAAATGTAACAAACGTGCTTGCTCCTCGTGATAAAAGAAGTAAACAGATTTGTACATTAAAAAAGGTTAAAAGGGGAAAATGAATTTAATAAATGATGATATGAAAAATACAATAAATTAATAAAAAAAAGTGAAGGGCAGGTTAACCGGGAATGATTTGAATGTCTCCACAAATCTCTGAGTGTGATAGTAACTGAAGATAAACATCCAGTTGTAGAATGCTGGCTTGATCAAGATGAGCTTGACCACAACGAACTTGATGCAGGGCGGTTTGGCAGGACCCACCAGCAGACACGTACCGCCCCAGTGCCAGGCTCGTCAGCTCGCAGAGCAGCTTCCAGCAGACACGTACCGAGCCCCAGTGCCAGGCTCGTCAGTTCGCAGAGCGCGGGACAGCTAGTTTTATATATAAGATAAAATTATTCGGAGGTTTTTTTTTCTACTTGTGGACATTATCGTCTATGCAGTTCCACTTAGATTATTGCCTTATTGGTCTAAAGCGGGACTGCCGAGCATGAGGTCCTGGGTTCGATTCCTGGGTCGGGCAAAGTGTTATTGAGTTTCTGGTGCGGTCCGTAAGTTTGACACCCAGTATACTTCGCTCCATAGCTCGTTGGCAGACTCCAAGTGTGGACTTCTGACGTTTTGTAAGCGACCATGTTTACGCTCCATAAGTGAGGGTGGGGAGAATGCACATGTCCAGGGTGTGATCCTCTCCAGCACGACCATGGATGATTACCTTAATTTTAATGCGGTACATATTCATGAAAAAATGTGTACTTTATTTTTTTACTTTAAAAAATGTACTCACATATTTTCGCTGTTATAACATATCGACCGTGGCCGTGCTAGGTAGAACCTTTCTGCCACGACCACTATAGATTTTAGGTATTTTTATCAACTTTAACATGAAAAGTTATATAAATAAATTGTACTGAAATGTACTCCATTTTAGATATAATTTTATGCAGTCATTATCTATATATATAAAAGAAAGTCGTGTTAGTTACTTCACTTATAACTCAAGAACGGCTGAACCGATTTAGCTGAAAATTGGCAGGGAGGTAGCTTAGAACCAGGAGACGGACATAGGATACGGTAGGGTAGGGTAGGTAGGTAGGGTAGGGTAGGTAGGTAGGGTAGGGTAGGGTAGGTAGGTAGGGTAGGGTAGGTAGGTAGGGTAGGGTAGGTAGGTAGGGTAGGGTAGGTAGGTAGGGTAGGGTAGATAGGTAGGGTAGGTAGGTAGGGTAGGGTAGGTAGGTAGGGTAAGGTAGGTAGGTAGGTAGGGTAGGGTAGGTAGGTAGGGTAGGGTAGGTAGGTAGGGTAGGGTAGGTAGGTAGGGTAGGGTAGGGTAGGTAGGTAGGGTAGGGTAGGTAGGTAGGGTAGGGTAGGTAGGTAGGGTAGGGTAGGTAGTAAGGGTAGGGTAGGGTAGGGTAGAGTAGGTAGGTAGGGTAGGGTAGAGTAGGTAGGTAGGTAGCGTAGGGTAGGGTAGGTAGGATAGGGTAGGTAGGTCGGATAGGGTAGGTGGGTAGTAAAAAGTGCATTGCAACGCATGCTGGGTACAGCTAGTCCGTTATAAAGAGATTTTTTTTCTGCGGTGCTGCTATAGTACTGTGTTACGCTATTACTATTTCTAAGTAGGCATGTTCAATCAAATTACATTTTATAACACGTAATTCGAAAAGCGGGATATAAAGATTAAAAATAAAAATCGATAAAATAATAATAAATGAGTATATCCCATGGATATTTAATATTTTTGTTTGAACAACCATATCAAAAATATGCATCCTTCATGCATCTGGGTGAGCGCGATCGCACTCGCACCATCTCCGGACCGAGTTGAATATTTTTAGACCTCACTTAGCTCGATCTGACAAACAGTTCAGGAGTCACAGTGCCAAGAAGAAAATTTGCGGACAGACGACACACAAAAAGACATAAAGAACTTTTAGTATTGGCAGCAATGCAATTAATTTGAGTCAGCGCCATCTGTTATCGACCAGTGGTATTACTCACTTGGGTGAAAAAAATCTCTTTAAAACGGGTAAATGACTGCTTAAAATTATATATAAAATGGAGTACATTGCAGTACAATTTATTTATATAACTTTTCATGTTAAAGTTGATAAAAATACCTAAAATCCAGTGTGGTCGTGGCAGAAAGGTTCTACCTAGCACGGCCACGGTCGATATGTTATAACAGCGAAAATATGTGAGTACATTTTTTAAAGTCACTAGTACAATAAAGTACACATTTTTTCGGCTCAGGCGCAAAATGTCTCTTTCGCAAAATGTCTACTGGTAGTAAAATGTCTCTTTCTCATAATGTCGCTTTCTCATACTGTCGCTTTCGCAGAATGACTCCTTCTCAAAAGGTCGCTTTCTCACAATGCCTCTTTCGCAGAATGTCTCTTTCGCAAAATGTCGCGTTAGTAACTTAGAAAAAAAAATGGTTGTTCATTTTTCTTATTTTTTATTCTTGGTTGGTTCTGTTCTGTTCTTTGTTAATAATTTTTGGCAACGTTGTAAATTCGACTTTATGAGTGCAATCAAAAATAAAAATACTTTTATTATGACAAAATCTGGGTATACTTAGAGTACGTTAAACATTTTTTTTTAAGACATTTACTATAATAAAAAGGAAACAAATACGTCTTCAATTACAGAAAATAAAAAAGGAAACAAATCATAAGTCTTCAATTACAAAAAATGGAAACAAATCATAAGCCTGCCCAGCCGAGTCAGACTCTACGATTGAATATCTTGTAAAACTTGTAAATATTTAATAAGAAATTGGAAAAATAAAAACAACCTTTTTTTAAACCAAGCTAATTTTTTTTCTAAGTTACTAACGCGACATTTTGCGAAAGAGACATTCTGCGAAAGCGGCATTGTGAGAAAGCGACCTTTTGAGAAGGAGTCATTCTGCGAAAGCGACATTATGAGAAAGCGACATTATGAGAAAGAGACATTTTACTACCAGTAGACATTTTGCGAAAGAGACATTTTGCGCCTGAGCCATTTTTTCATGAGTATGTACCGCATTAAAATTAAGGTAATCATCCATGGTCGTGCTGGAGAGGATCACACTGTCCATGAGCATTCGTTTCAGTGAAAGAGGGAGAGATCCTTTCATGATATTATGTTATTTTTAGTTTACTGTGTAAAGTTACACGAAATCACAAAGAAAAACGTCCTTCTAAAATATTGAATGCAGAGGTCTAATACGAGTACCCTGTCAATAAAACAAGTTGTCCTCCACAGGCAATATTGTTTTACAACCACGAAAAATTGGTCTACATTATTCAAGTTTCGTGTATCAGGTATATTTTTGGAGACATTTTATTTTTCAACCAGAAAATGTATTGGATTGTGTGGCAGGTCTTAGCTCCGAATTCACGCGTTATTGGCTTTCAGATTGATGTCTTGTCTTCGTATGAAAACGGGAACGAGAACTTTTAGGTTTGATCGACCATGTAATTATTTTATCCAGTAAAAAGGTTGAATGTCACTTGAAATTCGCTAATAATAATGCTTTTTGTCCACGGCAGCGAGTTTCAACGATTGACTGCCCCACGACCTGCATGACTATTGCATGCAACTTCGAGTGGCGTTACCAATTTGTGGATACAGTTATGTTTTTTCTAATCTGTTTAGCCTTTTCTCAAGTATTTTATCTGCCAATCTAACCGGATGCAGCTGAATATCTGTATTTTACATGGAGCGACTGCTTATCTAACCTCCACAACCGAGTTAGTACTGTGTAATGTGACCTGTGATATCCTTTGGTGGACTGTATCTCAGAATTGCGTAGCACTAACTACTTGTAACGACTATCAAGGCACGGAGGAAACTCGGTTTAATTTGGGTGCTCACCCAACCCCGGACCAACCTAGCCAAGCGCGGCTTAGCCTGAAGATGGATCCAAGCGGCTGTAACTTATTAATTAGCCTCGAGCTCCTTGTTTCTACGCAAGATGCAAGCTGAATATAATGCTAACGTGGACAGTAGGCCTAAAAGACGAGGTTGATTTGTCCATGTGTTTCAACACTAGTGTCAGTATTCATGTATCCGTTTCACAAGTTTCGGATAGTTTCGTTTAAGGGTGGAGTCTAACAAGGAGATGTCAGCAAACCAGAAGGGGTCCGAAAGGGCCGATGCCTGCCAGGGCTGCGGGTTTTTCGAAAGAGATACCGCGGCCCTGGAACACAAAGGGCGAAGAAGGAACATGGGTGGGTTTTAGTCAGTACAAGTCTGACACTCCCTCCCGCTCCGCCCAGAGCGGGAGAAGTCATTTGATGATTTCCCATCCGCAAAAAAAAAAAAAAAGGGTGGAGTCTAAATAAAACGACATGTTTTTAAATTAATTTAAGAAAGTCTTGTGCTAAGTATTAAGTAAATTGATTTCTATAGACAAAATGCGACCAAAGTCAAGTTTAATTGCGACGTTTTTAGGGTTCCGTAGCCGAATGGCAAAAAACAGAACCCTTATAGATTCGTTATGTCTGTCTGTCTGTCTGTCCGTCCGTATGTCACAGCCACTTTATTCCGAAACTATTAGGACTACACAGCTGAAACTTGGTAGGTAGATGTATTCTGTAAACCGCTTTTTTATTTTTGTACAAAAATAAAAAAATAAATATAGATAAGGATATCCCGGGACTGAAACTAAAAAAAAAAACTTTCAAACCTATACGTGTGGGGTGTTTATAGATAGGTCTTTAAAAATGACACAGAGGTTCCTAAAACCATTTTTTTCAAAGTCAATCTTTTGAAAGATAGACACTTCCAAAGTGGTAAAACGTGTGTCCCCCTCCCTCTAATTGCTAAAGTAAGAGGAGGAAAATTCGTAAAAAAATATGGGGATGTAGAACGTAAAAAAAACTTTCAACGAAAATTGGTTTGAATAAGATTTGATATTTAGGTTTTGAGATATGGGACTTTTTCACCAAACTGCAACAGTAACTTTGTTTTTCATTAACTTACTATGAAAAACAAATTTAGTTTTGCGGTTGAGTGGAAGTTTACTAATGAATGACCGTTCAAAATATTGTTATTATATTGTTTGGGGCTATGGAACCCGCGAGTAAGACTCGCACTTGGCCCGTTTTTTTTTTTCAAGTTACTGTAGATTCTGCATAATGTAAACAGTGTGATAAAAACTTTTCCCGGAAATGAGGTGGCAATGGTCAAACTAATATCCGTAACCGAAAAACTAACGGATAATCCGAAATAATTACATATCCGTAACCGTATCTGGGGGCCTACTCTCTAAGTCCGTCAACGAAAGTACGGGGCCGTCCGTAACTAGCTTCATACTTTGAAATGAACCCTACTCCCTAATATTTTCAGATTCATGAGTTTTGAAAACTCATCGGGAGTAAGGACAACTGTCCAATCGTATTGTCATTCATTTTTAGTTCTTGCCCCTAACGAATATTATGTCCGTAAGTGATACGGAGTAGGAAATGACCGTAACTTCGGCCGAAACTACGGATTTCGTGCTAAGAGAGTAGACGTACTGAAACCGATATATAGATAACAACAGGAAAATACAAAAACAACATTAAATACAATCAATCATCTAATTATAATTAAACATTTCTCTGAAGCGAGCGATTATCTTTTTATTTCCTCAAGATAATGTTGTTTTGTTTTTATTGTTTGGTAATGGATGTGTTTGTATTAGGCTTCTGAAATATTTAGAGGTGCGTTTCCGGAGTAAGTGGCTTCGCATGATGTGATTTGGCAAAGTAAACATTGGTTTCTTATGCGTAGATCAATATATGTTTTTAGGGTTCCGCACCCAAAGGGTCAAACGGGACCCTATTACTGAGACTTCGCTGTCCGTCCGTCTGTCACCAGGCTGTATCTCATGAACCGTGATATTAGCCAGTTGATATTTCTACACACTATGTATTTTTATTTTTGCGCTGGCAACACTAGCGACAGAAATTATATTGAGGTTCCTAAAACCATTTTTTTTTTCAAACTCATTCGTTTGAAGGATAGACACTTCCAAAGTGGTAAAACGTGTGTCCCCCCCCCCCCTCTAATTTCTAAACTAAGAGGAGAAAAAATCTGAAAAAATATTTGGGATGTCGGACGTAAAAAAAACTTTCAATGAAAATTAGTTTGAATAACATTTGATATTCAGGTTTTGAGATATGGGACTTTTTCACCAAACGGCAACAGTAACTTTGTTTTTCATTAACTTACTATGAAAAACAAATTTAGTTTTGCGGTTGAGTGGAAGTTTACTAATGAATGACCGTTCAAAATATTGTTTAGGGCTGTGGAAACCTGTGGCCCGTTTTTGTGGTACTCTGTATCCTCAGATAACACAAAATCAACAATATGTAATGATGAACATAAAATGTACAGAACACAAAATGCAAAGTAATCGTACAATGCGATACAAAGTATGGTAAACAGACAATCCAATAGTTATGAACTAATGTTGGTAAACATTAGTTTTTACGCTTTTCTTTGTAACTTCGGTGCTCGCCAGTGGCCTTGGGGAACTGCGATAGTGCGAAACCAGTGCTCGAAGTTCACGCGGAGTGTCAATCTTGTGACGCTTACCATCTCATCATCATCATATCAGCCGTAGGACGTCCACTGCTGGACATAGGCCTCCCCCATGGATTTCCAACAGGACCGGTTGGAAGCGGCCTGCGCCCAGCGTCTTCCGGCTACCTTGACTAGGTCGTCGGTCCACCTAGCTGGTGGACGTCCTACGCTGCGCTTGCCGGTCCGCGGTCTCCACTCCAGGACCTTCCGGCCCCATCGGCCATCGGTCCTGCGCACTATGTGGCCAGCCCACTGCCATTTTAACTTGCCAATCCGCTGGACTATGTCGGTTGCTCTCGTTCGTCTACGGACCTCCTCATTTCTGATTCGATCTCGTAGAGAAATCCCAAGCATAGCCCTCTCCATGGCTCGTTGCGCGACTGCGAGCTTCTCCATTAGGCCCATAGTGAGAGACCACGTTTCTGCTCCGTATGTCATGACTGGCAACACACATTGATTGAAGACCTTTGTCTTCAAGCACTGAGGTATTTTTGACGAGAAGACGTTGCGTAGTTTCCCGAACGCTGCCCATCCGAGTTGGATTCGGCGATTGACCTCCTTCTCAAAGTTGGCCCTACCTAGTTGGACTGTTTGTCCTAGGTAGACGTACGAGTCTACAACTTCAAGAACCGAGCCTGCAACTGATATTGGGGTGGGCACAACATGGGCGTTAGACATAACTTTCGTCTTATCCATGTTCATTTTAAGGCCCACCCGTTGCGAAACTCGATTGAGGTCTTCGAGCATCGTACTGAGTTCCTGCATTGACTTAGCCATGACTACGATGTCATCGGCAAACCGTAAGTGAGTGATGTATTCGCCATTGATGTTGATGCCGTGTCCTTGCCATTCCAGGAGCTTGAAGGCATCTTCCATTGTGGCTGTGAAGAGTTTGGGGGAGATAACATCCCCTTGTCTCACGCCTCTTCTCAATGGAATCGCCTTCGAAGTCTGCTCCTGTACTCGGACCGACATGGTGGCGTTATTATACAAGCACTTTAACACTTCGATGTACCGACAGTCAATACGGCATCGCTGGAGGGACTCGAGCACCGCCCATGTTTCGACCGAATCAAAGGCTTTCTCATAGTCCACAAACGCTAGACATAGCGGCAAATTATACTCTTCGGTCTTCTGTATAATTTGACGAAGCGTGTGGATGTGGTCTATGGTACTAAAGCCTTTACGGAAACCGGCTTGTTCGGGAGGCTGGAAGTCATCAAACCTGCGTTCGAGACGATTCGTAATGACCCGCGAAAACAGCTTATAAACGTGGCTCAGAAGCGTAATGGGCCTGTAGTTCTTCAATAAAGTGTTGTCACCTTTCTTGAAGAACAGCACCACTTCGCCCCCAGTCCACGCTTTTGGCGTTTTTCCCTCAAGCACGACGGAATTAAAGAGCTTTTGAAGGACTTTAAGTACCGGTGTTCCACCCGCTTTCAAAAGCTCTGACGTGATTCCATCAGCGCCCGGGGCCTTATTGTCCTTGAGCTGTTTCAGGGCCATTCTAATCTCGTACAGGCTGATGTCCGGGATATCCTCAGTATAGTGTCGGGACAGCTTGGCTCTTGGGTCTTTGGCCGAGCTATCAACAGGCTTAGCGACTGAAGTGTATAACTGTCCATAGAACCTCTCGACCTCCCCTAGTACCTCTGCTTTGGTTGATGCTATGCTGCCATCTTCCCTCTTCAGCTTTGTCAGCTGGCTTTGCCCAATAGAGTTGTCTCTTGCAAACACTTTGGAGCCCTGGTTCCGCTCTATAGTCTCTTTAATACGGTTAGTATTAAAGATACGTATATCGTGCCGCAAGGACTTCTGTATGCGTCTATTGAGCTGCCTATATGACTCAGCGTCAGTGGAAGACTGCAACCGTAGCGAGCGTCGTACAGCCATGAGGTTTAGGGTGTGGTCAGATTGTTTCTGAGGTCTATCTTTACGGCGGGGTCTAAAATATTTAGCACCCACCGTGTGGACAGTTTCCACTAGCCTGTCGTTGATCTCGTCCACTGATGCAAAATTCTCCAGGCAATCAAAGCGATTCGAGAGCTCGAGTTGAAAGCTTTCGGGGTTTTGGATATGGGCGCTAGTAGGTCGGAGCGTAGACTTCATCATGCAAGACCGTTCAAGTTTAACGTTAATATTCAAAGTGCCTCTTACTATTCGGTGATCGCTTCCGGTTTTCACCCTGTGGATCACAGAGACATCCCTGAATATCCGTTTTTTGTTGGTCATAATGAAGTCAATCTCGTTTCTCGTAGAACCATCAGGACTCATCCAGGTCCATTTCCTGTGAGGCGGCTTCTGAAAGAAAGAGTTCATCGCAAAGAGTCCCTCTTTCTCCAGGAAGTCGGCCAGCCTCTGTCCTCTAGGGTTCCGATGCCCATACCCAAATTGCCCCACTCTCAACTCATAATCGCTTTTCTTGCCCAGCTTTGCATTGAAGTCCCCCATAACAACAGTGAAATGAGTCTTGCAAGTATGTATGGCTCTACTTACGTCCTCATACAAAGCCTCAACTTCATCATCTGAGTGCGACGAGGTCGGCGCGTACACCTGAATGACCTTCAACGAATACCGTTCAGATATTCTGAGTATTAGGTATACGACCCTACTCGAAACACTATCGATGGTAATAATGTTGTTTACGAGGGACCTGTGGACGAGAAATCCAACACCACCTTGGGATAGTTGGTCACCTTCCCGGTAGAAGAGCAGATTACCGGATTTTAGGGTAACTGTGTCCTCGCCCTCTCTACGGACTTCAGACAACCCCACGATGTCCCAGTGTAATCTACTCAATTCCTCTTCCAGCTCAACAATCTTCTCGTCTGTCCTCAGAGTGCGTACGTTGTGTGTTGCCATCTGCTTACCATCTGTCGTGACGTATCTAAAGAAAACCATCGAACGCTCTAAAAATATTCAATTCGTGGTACCGTATTCAGCACTAGTTATTTAGAAGCTAGCTGTTAACTAGATCCGTGTTGCACAAGATTGCAAAATCCATTTTCTGAGTCAGCCGATAAAAGTAAACAGTGTCGTCAGCGTAAGTGATTATTCGTTGGACCGACTTCAGTACCAGTTGTTTTGTTTCAGAGCAAGGTATAGCGAATTGTTGTGACTAGCGGGAAATTAATCAGCTCAGTGAAATGGATCGGTACTTTGACGACTTACATGCTGGTGAGTATTTTGATTTTTGATATTCATCTACACGTTTGTTTCATTATTTTAACATTCAAAGGTACGAAAGCCCACATCTATGCCACGCCCAAGTGAAAAGTCAAGGTCAAAATTATTTATTTGCAGTAAATGTGGTTTAAAAGATGGCAAAAATGACAGTAGTGCATATTTCGACATAAAATTGGCAGGCAAACATTATTGAAGAAGACGCTCATTAACACACAACACCAGTGAACACAAACATTAAATTAGATAAATCAAATCAAATCATTTATTGCATCCATAATGTAAACTTAACAGGTGATCAAAAATAAAAAAAATAATAGACACAATTATGGACCCTGTCGGGCACAGCAGTTTTAAATAAGTAAGAGAGAGGAAGAGCGCTTCTCTAAATTTTTCTTTAAATAACATGAGAAAGAAGAAAAAATACAATTATTATAATTTCTAATTATTTTATACTTCCGTTTACTTATTATATTAATATTAGATAGGTAACGTAAAGTATGTTTTAAGTTAGAGAGAGATAAAGATTTGATTCTTATTTTTGGCTCTATCGATTGAAGCAATAATAGTACTGTTATATTTACGATTTTAGTAAGTTTCTTTCCCGAGAGTGGCAAGCAAATTTTCGAAAATTATGATGCATATTTGTTTCTTTTAAAAAATGAACGAATGTTTCCTCTGAGGCCTTTACCCAGCAGTTGGAGAGAATAGGCTAATTAAAAAAAAAAAAACATAAAAGATACAATAAAAACCGTGTGGAAAACAGCGACACATCAAGCTATACATTTCTAGTATATCATGGCCTTGCTTTTACGAGACGCTCCCCGTGAAGCGTCTGAAGTGAGCGATCGAACGATCTAAAAATATTTACTTCGTTGGACATAGTTCTGTACTCGTTATTTTGAAGCAAGTTTTCAATATATTGAATCCGTGTTGCACAAGATTGCCAAATTAATTTTCTGAGTCAGCAGATAAAAGTAGACCAGTGTCGTCAGCGTAAATGATGCTTCGTTGGGCCGAGTTCAGTACCAGTTGTTGCGTTCGAGAACAAGGTACAGTAAATTGTTGTGATAAGCGGGAAATCGATAAGTTCAGTGAAATGAAACAGTGCGTTGAAGAATTACATGGCCGTACTATTTTAATCTTTTTCAGCATGATCTACGCCTTGTGTCATTATTTTAAAATTCAAAAGAACGAAAGCCCGTATCCATGCCGCACGCGCGCCCATTTGAAATATGACGCATATATCACTAAATCTTCATGAAAAGACGTAAATATTCTTTTTAGTAAACAATTTAAAATGCGAGTAAGAATTCGGTATCTATTTTAACGGGAACTATTTTTTTGAGCCGTTATTTAAATATTCGAGATGTTATTATGATCAGTCGGAAAACATATTGAGCAGTTATTTAATTTAATGGCGCGGCGGTTGATTAATTATTGCGACAGTAAAACATGGACAGTAATAAAAAATCAATTAGTCGGTTATTTTGTCTTACAATGTCAATTTTAAAAATAATTGAGTAGTCCAATAACTGAATTAGCGGTAAAAATGATGGAATGAGCGGTTCGAGTGAGATCGCATTTTGAATTGCATTTGGACTGCTCTCTGGACTTGGGGCACCCCGACTTCCCCTTCATGTTAGGTTACTGTAAACCCTGCAGATAGAAATAGGAGCCCCGACGTCAATTATGCTTTTTGAGCGAATATAAAATGGGAGTGGTGCCAGAGGAGAAGGGGTACACCCCCCGTTACACCTCATTGTTTATAGAATTGCTTAGAATGAGATTTCTTACTGACAAATTCCGATTTATTACTGCCCACACGTAACCGCTTGTTCAATAATTTTTACCGGCCATTTAATTATTTTCCCGCTCAATTATACAGGGTGTAACGGAAAGGGTATATACATACTTAAGGGTGTTCTACAGACCATCAAACTGAACATATTTCTCCATCACAAACATCCTAAGAGCGAAAACAATATCAGGTGCCCCATACATTTGGGTCGAATAGGTATTGCAATTTTGTATGGGGCGGCACATAATTTTTTCGCTGAAAAACATGTTTTATGATGAGAAACATGATCAGTTTGATGGTCTATAGCATACCCTTAAGTATGTATATACCCTTTCCGTTACACCCTGTATATTCACTGATCCATTTCATTATTTTTATTATTCATTTTTGTTTACTTTACTGCTTAGTTTTAAATGCTGAACTAGTTATTAAACGTGTCATTTATAATTTTTAACATACCAAAACTGCTATTTAGAACTGCCTCTTTAAATCAGTGCCATTTTTAACCGACTTCAAAAATCAATTTGACCTGTATTGTTATTTATTTATTGTGTATGTAATATTGTCAGAATTGCACAGTTTTTGTATAATCTGGGGGCACGGTAGTGCCCCGCCAAGACGAGCCAAGCGAAGCGCAACCTACCTTTTTTCGAAGTGTTTCGTCGTTTTTTTGAACCCTCATAGAGTTGGTTTCCGATGTACCAGATAGTTCATATTCTCAGAATATGATCTCAATAAAAGACTAATTAAACATACAAAGTCTCACTTGAACAGCTCTGATAGTTTAGATTTTATTGATATATAAAATACACCAATTTCGTCACTGACACACTGATGATCATCAAAATGTTTGGCTACTTCCTGAAGTGCTAGAAAGCTGAAATTTGGTATGTAATCTAAGTTTAGTAAACAACCAACAAAATATTCATAAATTTATAATTTTAGCCCCCATCCCCTAAAATGGGGGAGTAGAAGTTTGTATGAGACTTCAAAATGTTAGGGTACTTACTGAAGTGCTAGAAAGCCGAAATTTGGTATGTAAAAAAGAAGAAAAAAATAAACACTAAAAAGACTGCCTAACAACTTACAAAAAGAACTGAAATCCCACCAAAAACATTCCATGTAAAATGTTGCCAAGACGACCACATAAGGTTTGCCCTGTGAAAAAGATATCAGATCTCATGTAGAGCCAAGCTTCTGAATCTACAAGGCCTAACTGTACGACCCTAACTTCACAAATTCTACATAATCAGTAAAAATGTATGGATTGGCTGTTTCGTTTTTCGTAAAGGGAATCATCTGTGGTATGGGCGATGAGGAGAGACGAATTGTAATTTTATCATCCCGGTGATTCGTTTTATCATATCGGTAGACCCCGTGTCATTTCGTTAAGTAAAGTATAATACTATTACAAAGACAATGATATATTTTTTTTTTAATTCATAGTACCAATAGTAAATATAATAAAAAAGAAAGTAAATATAATAAAATAGGTAAATAATTAAAAAAATATATATTTGAACTGAATTTCTAAGAACTCAGTTCTCTTTGGATGTGATCCACTTACATAAGACCTTCAGTTCAGGTCGTCAGTTCTAAGTCACCCTTGTAAAAATATATAGGTACCTACTAACTATTTCCTTTTTGATGTTCAAAGGTGGATAGATTATCATATCGCTGGATATGTACATCATTTCGGTGGATAAACTTATCATACCGGTGTACAGAAAAAATAATCGGTGACGGTTTGTCATATCGGTGGAAACCAGAATTCAATCTGAATTTTCTCCTTAGTCTTAAATGATACGTTGATAATATTAAATTTGGGGATATTTGATATCTTAAAGATTACATTAAACCTGAAAAATATACAAAAAAAATATAAATGAAAAAGTTCACCGATATGATAAAAAAAAATGGCATTTGTTGAAATTCACCCTAATGCATGAGCATCACACTACGGGTATGGAGGACGAAAATAATATAAGAGGGTCATACTGTCTTATGTGTGTATAGACCACCAGCATCAAACTTGTCATTATTTTTAATGTTAGTCAATTCACCAGAAAAATGTAAGCTGGTCTCATTGTTTAAATCATTCAACTTAAAATATTTATTTAGTGAAGCAACTAGAATAACAACAACCTCAGCTACATGCATAGATAACAGAAGGTGTTGTTTTGCATCCTCGTCAAATTTAAGGAGTTAACTATGCTAATGATTCTCGTCCCGAATCAATAATAAAATGGGTACCCAGGGTAATTTTTATTATTTTTCTTATTTATGGTATAGTATCTGCCTACTACAGACACTTTATACTCACACTTATCATCCATATTCATACTTTTATTGGTCTTACAGTAGCATTTTACGAATCGTTTCATTTTTATAAATATGTTCTTAGTATTCTTTGTTGTGACATTATTTACATCAATCTTGTCAGCTGTCATTTACTTTTATTTTTAATTGTTACCAGCCAAATTCTTTATGAAGGTTTCATTTAGATTATATATTACTAAAATGATTATCATCGATACGTGACCTCAATTGTTGTATTTGATAGATAATTACGAATATTTGCTGTGTAAAGATATTCTAAGTTATATTTGTAAAAATATTATGCGCAAGGTTTTTGACCGATTGTTGCTGGCTGTTTTGAATACTGGCAAGTTGCGTCTTACGAGTGCAACAATATTTGAATTTGAGAAGAAATAAATTCGACAAAAAAAATCCAGGAGAGGGAGAGTCAAGAGGCAGTCTGGAGTCAAGACTGCATGTAGCGGAGATGAGTTGAGGTGGATCTGTGTTATGATAAGAATGGATAAAGTGAGGAACGAGTACTTTAGAGGAAGTTCAAAAGTTGCGGCAGCTACAGAAAAGTTTTAAAGGGAATCATCTGTGGTATGGGCGATGAGGAGAGACGAATTGGATGTGACAAAAAAGTGATGAATATAAATATTGATGGAAGGAGACCTAGGAAACGATGGATAGATTGTGTGGGAAATGATATGAAAGAAAAGGGACTAAATGATAGCTTGACGGATGACAGAGGAGAATGGAAGAAAATAGCGTATTGCGCCGACCCCAAGTAACATGGGATAAGGGCAGGAAGATGATGACATACTTTTTAGAGCGTAGTCGGGTTTTAGTTTTTGAACTTATTTTTCTTATTTTTATTTCAGACGAGGGTCAGGGCCAGCCACCTACAGACGCTACCAGCAAATCAACCGTCATGCGTGATGACAAGTACACCGTATATTTGGATGTAATGCATCACACTAAGGGTATGGAGGACGAAAATAATATAAGAGGGAAACCCATTATACGTAGAAGAAAAAGACAGCCCAAGGACAAACAGTATGACCCAGTGGTGGGCCCTACAGGAATGATGCAAGTTCAACCTACAGGAACGCTGCAACCTGAAGAAAAGATGCAACCTATAATGATACAACCTGTAGGAATGATGCAAGTGCAACCTACAGGAACGCAGCAACCTGAAGAAAAGATACAACCTATAATGATACAACCTGAAGGAATGATGCAAGTGCAACCTTAGGAAGTATGCAACCGACAGGAATGATGAAACGTCAAAAAAAATCTCTCATAACCAAGTGCTATTATACCATTTCGGAATTTTTAAATGAAAGCAAATAATTAAATAGATTCCTATAATTACGACATTTTTAAAATTTTACTCTCAAATCTGTAAAAACAATACTTTGTTTTATTTTTTAATTAGCATTAGTAATATTTTATTTTTTATTAATTTCATAGCGTGGGCTGAAGTTTTCTAATCTTTTTATTTGTTTTTTTTTGGGGACCGTACCCAAAGGGTCAAACGGGACCCTATTACTGAGACTTCGCTTTCCGTCCGTCCGTCCATCTGTCACCAGGCTGTATCTCATGAACCGTGATAGGTAGCTAATTGATTTTTTTACAGATTATATGTTTCTGTTGATGCTGTAACAACAAATACTAAAAACAGAATAAATATTTAAGGGGGCTCCCATACAAAAAAGTTATTTTTTTGCTCGTTTTTATAAATAATGGTACGGAACCCTTCGTGTGCGAGTCCGTAAATCATTCAACTTAAAATATTTATTTAGTGAAGCAACTAGGATAACAACAACCTCAGTTACATGCATAGATAACAGAAGGTGTTGTTTTGCATCCTCGTCAAATTTAGGGAGGTAACTATGCTAATGATTCTCGTCCCGAATCAATAATAAAATGGGTACCTAGGTAATTTTTATTATTTTTCTTATTTACGGTATAGTATCTGCCTACTACAGACACTTTATACTCACACTTATCATCCATATTCATACTTTTATTGGTCTTACAGTAGCATTTTACGAATCGTTTCATTTTTATAAATATTTTCTTAGTATTCTTTGTTGTGACATTATTTACATCAATCTTGTCAGCTGTCATTTACTTTTATTTTTAATTGTTACCAGCCAAATTCTTTATGAAGGTTTCATTTAGATTATATATTACTAAAATGATTATCATCGATACGTGACCTCAATTGTTGTATTTGATAGATAATTACGAATATTTGCTGTGTAAAGATATTCTAAGTTATATTTGTAAAAATATTATGCGCAAGGTTTTTGACCGATTGTTGCTGGCTGTTTTGAATACTGGCAAGTTGCGTCTTACGAGCGCAACAATATTTGAATTTGAGAAGAAATAAATTCGACAAAAAAAATCCAGGAGAGGGAGAGTCAAGAGGCAGTCTGGAGTCAAGAGCTCAGTCAGTCTTCAGTCAAGAGCACAGTCAAGGTTCTAACTAAATAATTAACTTCATCATCGGATACTACTGCCTAAGACGTGTCATCACTGCCCAGGAGATCCCACTACAGACTCCTGGGACCACTACTGCTAATCTTCAGAGCTGATCTACGTTCCTGAGTGTTCATCTCGCAGAGCAGCTTTGACGTACTGTTCTGGCGACCGTCCTACAGTATTTACCCGGTTGCCAGATTTCGCCTCTTCCGCTGAGCTGATCGGTCATCATCTACAGTGTGCCATTTAAAGACTCTAATAGTGTGTATGATAAGCAGGTTTTTGGTATTTATTTGTATTTTTCATCTCGTCTTTTAATAAATTCATTATACAAGTCTGCTTACTTCCTTTTGATCTCGAGGAACAAGCAAGTTTGTTACAACGGAAATTGGTAAGTGTGAACCACCCGTGTTTTAAACGCAGGTAGTCTGATTCTCGCCCTATAACCGCGCTTCCACAAATGCAAACAATCTCAAACGACTATTCGATCATTTCTTATTCCATAGACTACGTTAAGGGGGTTATTCTGGAATACTGACAAACATAAACAATGAAAAAAAAACCGGCCAAGTGCAAGTCGGACTCGCGCACCGAGGGTTCCGTACAAACAATTACTGGAAAAAAATACTGAAGAGAATAAATAAAAATATGTGATGTAACTAAAAATTTAAGGTTTTCGGAATTTTGCCTTTATATCGATACCTTTAGGCTCAAAGGGCGTAACCGCCAATATGGCCAAAATGAGATTTGAATGCAGTCATACTTATTTTTTCGTCCTCTTTCGATTGGTATATTTAAAATTTCGATATTCGCAAAAAAGAGGTGGATACAGCCATAATTTTTGGATCGCTAAACATTGAATTTATTTAAATTTGGGCCGTAAATGGAAAATATTTCAATTTTCATAACTGCAAACGTCGTAACAGTTACACAAAATTATAAACTTGGAAGTATATCCTGTGACCTGTCTCTTTTGGTGTTTACGCCCCTATTTATTTTAGAATTTTGTTCGTACTTGTCTTATACAACCAGAGATTTGGTCAAGTTTGGTGGTTACGTCCTAAAATAGAGTAAAATATTTACAATTTAGCTCTATATACGCCCTATTATAATATTTGTGAAGCCAGAATCATCCCAAAGTTTTAAAGAGGTCGGTGGTTACGCATCCAGATAATACGAAAATATTCCGTGTACAATTTTACTCTTTGCGAGAGTGAACAGTAAAACAGTGTTGGCTGTCTTCAATCACTTTTTGTAGACTTCTATAAATCTGGAAGTCATACAGATAAACTTTTTACTCCTCGGTCGAAAGAGAAGTGAAAAGAATAATTGTTTGGAGTCCATCACAATGGACGACCTTTTTCGTAGCAGCCCGGCCAAGACCCTACCATGTCAACGTCAAGGAATATTCAGATTTCTTAGATTTAATAGATTTGGCTAACCAAACATTTACAAACTTTTTTTGCCTTACAAGGCGTAAATGTTTGGTTTAACATACATGTTAAAAAATATTTCCTTCAAAGCAATAAACTAATAAACGGCTACTTTCAAAAAGAAGAATCAAGATAAAGTTCAACTAAAATATTCCATGAAAGGGAGTGCGGCAGAGGAACAATTACAATTATTTGAGAAGACACAAAGGAAAGGAATTAGCAAAGGTAAGGGAAAAGGTAAAGGAAAAGACACAAAAACAAGGAATTGATATCAGTAGCGAAGTATAAAGACCTTAAGAGACTTTGTGACAATGAAAAAATCCCCAAGATCTATCATGAAGAGTATCGTCAGCTCCGTTCTATTGATGATGTGCACGACACATTACCTGAAGCAGATGACGAAGACGAAGATTCAGAGGAAGAATGTCTTATATTTAAGTCCTTGTCGTTCGGGATGCGTATGCTTGCTCTTTACAGTTAACTTCTTTACGTTTTTTCTATTTCACAATTATGACATCGTTAGTTCGGTACATAATACATTTGATTTGCTTTACTAGAAACTGTTTTTTTTCCAGTATTATAAATAAGGACAGAAGAAACTTGTCATATTACATTTAAATAACGTTAAATGGATATTAGATTCTTACATGCATAAGTGATAAAAAGTGTAATACATTCCTTCTATTCCTATATTGTTATTAATAAGATAGTAATTAAGACGACTATTATTTTCACTAATTTAATTTCTGTGATTAAACATTATTTATACAATATTAATTCTTTTATTTTTTAATGATATGTTCTCATAGCACTACAGTTGTTATGAGTAGGTGTAGTACTAAAACTATTAAGCAATTGACCTGATCGGCAAAAATCAACTTTATTACCTATGAGAAATCATTGATGAGAAATACCACAACCGTCACTTACACTACATATTGCACAAAAGGTTTGTAGCTTACATCGTTTGTTATATACTATAATACAAAGAGATTGTAACTTACATCATTCATTATTAGTTGATTTCGTATGAATCGCTATTACAACCTTAGCTGTTTTTGTAGGAGCTTTTTTTTTTGGCGTAACCGACTGCTTCATATAATTTTTTAGGGTGTATACGAAGTTGTTTTTTTTATTTGTTAGATTTACTTTATATATTTTTATACGATCTTCTTTATCTCAAAATTCTAACAACTTTTGTCTTTTGTATTTTTTTTATAGCTATAAGCACAAAAAAGTTATTACGGAAAACTGTTTTGTTTTTTTGTTTTTTGGCTCTCCTGAAAAGTTGTGTTTTGGTGGATACGCCCTTTGAGCCTAAAGGTATCGATATGTGCTATAAAACATTGCTTCTTGCCAAAGGGAAACGCCCAATCTTGGCCACGTTTTGCCCACCAATGTGGAAAGTACAAAAAAATAACCCATTTAGCAACTAAAATATTGCTATTACTTATTTTTAATGTAACCTCCGGAATTAAAAGCAGAATTAATTAAGAAACTCAATCTTTTATTGCCTCATCTGACACTTCCGGTCGTTAATAAATCCTCTCGAAGTAGAGATGCACCTTTTCCTGATAAAAATCGATAAAGTAAAAACGGTTACCAAAAATCGACTGTCGAAAAATATTTTTTTTCTTATGTAGTTGTTTCGCTTTTGTTATTTTCATTAAAGACAAAAAATGATTGTCCGTTTTTGGGCTTTTAAATACGACATAATGAACCGATGCCTCGTTTCCAGTTTTATTTAATTAAATAATCGATAATCGATTCTTCGATAAATCGATCTCATTTCGACATCCCTACAATCGTAATTGACATTTTGTTTTTGACAACTGATTGGTATTGACATTTCACATTTCTGTTTGGTTTGTTGTTCGCTTGCGACTCGTGGTTTTTATCACCTGCGTTTTTCTATTTGATTTTCCGACGACTTTGCTTACGATTATTATTAAAAATGACGAAACTGGAATAGAAGCAATACGGCAATATTGTTGCAATTGTATATCTGGTCGGAGGACAGTAGGTTGTTGTGCCCACGTGATGACAATTGTGTGGTTCTTGGGCTGGGCAAGGTTTCAATCAAATATAAATCCCCCAGCCCAATTCTTAGATGACGTGCTTGTTATTTATTTAAACGAGAACGAATAAAAAAGTCAGAAAACTATAAGTATGTTTTTTCTCTAACCTCCAATATTTATTTCTGATTTTTAATAGTCCAACCGAGTTCTATGTACAAAGTAGTGTTTTTTTCTTGATCTGTGATGTCAACCCTAATGTCTATAGTTGGTTTCTTTCATGGACGTCACTTGGCCAAAACCTCTTCATCAAATGGGCTTATTTCCCTTTCAAGATTCTAGGTCGACTGGAAGTACCTTTTAGGTTTTGATTCCCTTGCGAGTAGTTGCGAGTTTGAAAATATGCGGCTTAAATTGTTGTTTCTTTTGATTGCGTTGATATAGAAGTTTGATTTTGTTACAGCTTAAAGGTATTATAGACTTAAGTATTTGATATGAATTTCAATTTAATACCTCTACGCGTTCATGAGGAAAAGGGTAGTAAGTTTAAAATTATGAAAAATATTTTTATTATATGATGTAACTAAAAATTTACGGCTTTCACAATTTTTTCTTTATCTGTGCTACGTGTGTGTGTGTGTGTGAAACGTGGCGATAGGCACGACTACTGTACTCGTGGTAGAAATAAATTAGCTGGTTTCCCACACACCCTATCTAAGTCTGGAAAGTTGATACATATAATGGGTCCAGCGGTATACAACCATCTACCAGATGATATTTTGAGTTCGACGTCTGATAATGGTTTCAAACGTAATCTAAAAGGCTGGCTAACCGAACACGCATTATATGACCTAAAAGAATAGTTTTAGGTATTTGAATTGATAATGTTTACTTTTTGTTGACAACGATTGGTCTATATTGTTATTATATTTCTCGAGTAGTTATTAATTTATTATAATTTGTATTTTCATTCTAATTTGTATTTTAATTATTATATTTGTATTGTATGCTCCTTTAATGATTTGACTGTGCTGTTATTGTATTTTTATTGCTAAACTTGACATGTAATTTTGATAATTATTAATAAATAAACTAAACTAAACTAAGACGTTGCTTCGTACCAAATTTCAAGATTCTGAGTTCACGGAAAGTACCCCGTAGGTTTTGATTCCCTTGCGAGTGTCGAAAATTTGCGGCATAAACGGCTGTATCTTTTGATTACGTTGGCTTAGAAGATTGGTTTTTTCACAGCTCAAAGGAACAGTAGGCTTGAGTATTTGATATAAATTTCAGCTTGATACTTCCACGCGTTCCTGAGAAAAAGGGTCTTGACAGACAGACAGACGGACAACAAAGTGATCCTATAAGGGTTCCGTTTTTTCTTTTTGAGGTACGGAACCCTAAAAATCAGCGTTTATTAATAATCAACTAGGTACAGTAATTTTAATTGATTATTTATGTCTTGTGTGACAACCTTCCGAATTTTGACGAGGATGCAAAACAACACCTTGTATATTTACAAATTGCATAGTAAAAGAGTCTTCATTGATTAGTGGCGTTAGGTCAGACCATACTGGTCAACTTGTATCTTTTGAGTTAAAAAAAAGTTACACTTAGTTAAATCAATTAAATTAAGACCTCTCTCTAAAAATAAATTAAAATCTTATATAATAATAATGTTCTTAGCAATCTTTCTAACGCTAGTTTTGATTTAGAAGATCCCAATATAAACTACGGTATTCTATTTTCTACAGTTTGCCAGGAATTTAATAAAACGTGTCCTATAAAAAAAGTTAAAGTCAATTCAAAATCTAGATTTAGCGAATGGGCCACTGCGGGAATAAAAAAAAGCAGAGATATTTTATACGATTTATATCACGAAAAATCTCTAACCTCTGATCAAGTATTTCACACTTATGTTAGAAACTATTTAAAAATATTCAAAAGTGTCTGCGCTCAGGCAAAATCTAAAACAATAAGCAATAAAATCGGTAATTCTAAGAATCAAATAAAAACTGTGTGGCAGGTAATTAACAGAGAAACAGGAAAGACGCAACAACGAGATAAGAATGAACTGTCTTTGAAATAGATAATAAAACCATTTGTGATAAGCTAGAAGTCGCTGAGACTCTCGACAATTTCTTTGCCAACATTCCGTTAGAGGTTATGAAATCTCTCCCCTCTTTAGCTAAATTAGCTGAAGCTCTTCTTTAAGAGAACTTTACAAAGGACTTACCAAACTTTAAATTTAAACCAGTATTGATACAATTATAAACGCATTCAAAAGTCTCAATATAAAAATACTGAAGACTTATGGGGGATATCAGTCAAGGTTCTTGGAAACATTATTGATTCAATTGCTCCTGTCTTAGCAGGCATATTCAATCAATGTTTGGACAGCGGCAAGTTTCCTGACTTGATGAAACATAGTAAAGTAGTACCAATTTTCAAACCAGGTTGTAAGAGTAATCCCTCTAATTATAGACCTATATCTGTGCTTCCAGCATTGAGTAAAATCTATGAAAAAATCATGCTGGACCAGATGTTGTCTTACTTCAATTCTAATAAGATACTGCATAGTCAGCAGTTTGGTTTCACGAAGGGTAGGTCGACAACGGACGCGGGAGTAAAACTCATCAGTTACATTTTGGAATCCTGGGAGAAGTCCCAGGATGCTATTCGGCAGGCATCTTCTGTGACCTCTCAAAGCATTCGACTGCGTCGACCATAAAACACTAATCTGTAAATTACACCACTACGGAATTCGTGGACAAGCTGCTGATCTTGTTCTTTCTTATTTAGCAAACAGGCAGCAAAAAGTAAATGTAAATGGGCGACGTCCTGCGGGTCTATAGTCAAGATGGGCGTGCCCCAAGGTTCAGTTCTCGGCCCTTTCCTGTTTCTTGTTTATATTAATGACCTCCCTTAAATGGTGGCCAAATTTTCGGATATAATTCTATTTGCTGATGACACTTCGCTAATTTTTAAAATTCATAGAAAAGATACGGACGTCTTACATGTCAACGAAAGCCTAACTATTCTCTCAAAATGGTTCGCAGCCTACAATCTTTTACTGAATACGAATAAAACAAAATGTCTTAAGTTTTCTTTACCAAATGTACCACAACGTGACCTAAATTTAAATCTTGACGGCAAAAAACTTGATGTTATAGCGGAAACTGTATTCTTGGGGATTACTATCGATTCAAAACTGCAGTAGGGCGCGCACATTAGAACTCTTTCGGGAAGGTTAAGCTCAGCTGCCTATGCAGTTAGGAAAATAAGGCAGTTACCTGATGTAGCCACAGCTAGGTTAGTATACTACGCTTATTTCCATAGTATTATTTCCTATGACATTCTGCTGTAGGGATCGGCAGCAGACGTTGACTTAATTTTCATACTGCAAAAGAGGGCAGTCCGCGCCATCTATAAAATGGGCCCTCGCGAGTCCCCCAGAGAAAAATTTAAAGAAATCGATGTACTGACTCTGCCTTCAATTTATATTTTAGAATGTATTTTAAATGTCCGCAAAAACTGAGGACTTTTTAAAATTAGAAGCGACTTTCATAATATAAATACGCGCAGTAAACACGAAATAGTAATACCCAAATTTAGATTAACTAAAACTAGCAAGTCATTTCTTATAAACATTATACGCTTTTATAATAAGTTGCCGAAGTCAGTTACAGAACTGACCGATGGAAATTTTAAAAATTATATCTAACGTGTCCTAATTAAAAAAGCATATTACAAAATTAAGGACTACGTTGAAGATAGAGAAGTTTGGCCTGAGCCCCTACGCACATGCGGCTTCCCTGGTAGCTCATAAAACGGCACAAAAGTGTGGATGTCCCTAAATATTCTCAATCTTATTTATTTTTTATTTACTTTTTTCCATTATTTTTAATCAGATGTTTTAAAATAGTTTCTTAATCATTACACCATTTTGTTTAGAATAGTTACAGCATGGATGACAACATTTGTGTCACTTGTTTAATCTAGTCTTTTTGCAATATCTTCTTTTTTTTCTGTATAGACTCTTTTTCTTATGTACCGATTGTTTGTAAATGTGTGTACATTGTAGGCCTTATAGATTCCTAGATCCTTGGCAACTTTTTATCTTGTTCTACGTCTTGTAGTAAGCAACGACTTATTGTCGGGCCTACGATGTCCACTCATACTTAAGTGCCAACGCTGTAACATAGAAAAATTATAAAGCCAAATGATTTTAAAAGAGTAACCATGGAGTTTCTTGCCGGTTCTTCTCCATAGGAAACGACCAACCCGAACCGAGCACCTTTTTGTCGACGTTTTACAAGTGCCCATGTAGGCCTATGTGAAATAAAAATATTTATTTTTTTATTGCTTCTGTAACATCAAACTAAAAACAGAATAAAATATAATATAATAAATATTTTTAAGGATGCTCCCCTTGGTACGGAACCCTTCGTGCGCGAGTCAGACTCGCACTGGGCTGGTTTTTTTTAACACGCTTTTATTAGCTTCACTTGCAACTAACTAAAAAAACTTAAAAGTCAGACTCACTTCCCGGTTTCTGATTGAGCTGACATTTTGCAATGTTTAGTTTGGATGACAGAGTATGTTTAGGTAATAAATCGAATATGGCGGGCTCCGAAAGACGGCGAAATTGTTATTTTTATGTATTACCAATAAAATGAAATAAGATGACGTCACTCTAAGGCGGTTTTTACCACTAATTAAATATTAATAATAAAATAATAATAAATAAATTAATTTTTTAGATAGTTAGTTTCTCGTCTATGAATATTAAAGTTAAGTTTAAAATGCAATGATAAACAAGCGCTCGAAAAATGTATCTACTGTAATCATCACATCAACAACATAATTTTTTTCAATACATTTTACAAATGTGACAACAGAACTTTCTGTCAACGTCAATCGCCGGGATATTTTAACGTAGCCCCACACTAGGAATTTCTCCTGTATCGATGTGAGTTTCGGTAACGCACCCAGCGTTAACAAACATTTAAACTCACATATACAAACAGCCAGACACGGAACAACTATCTGTAGGCCAAACAAATATTTTTTCCGTGCGGGGATCGAACCCTCGACACACAGCGCAGCAGTCGATCGCTCAACCACTGCGCCACCGTGCCGGCAAAGTATGCTAAAAAAAAAAATTAAATATGTTTATATTTCCTCCTTATATTTTTTCTAATAAAAAGTATACAGATAAATCTACTCACTTTTCTCTTAGCCTCAATGCTCTTATCGATGTGCGTGGACCTCACAACGTGCCTGAACTCCATGTCCACAGTGTGCATGCAATACGACTGTGCACTGGTATTGTCTACGTCCAGGCGTTGCTCCGACTCGTCCTGTGGACAAAAGGATAAACGTCAGATTAGTATAACTTAGGAAAAATATATATGGCTCAGTTTGGACCAATTAGGGGCCTATACGGTGGAAGACATCGTGGAGAACGTGCGACAGGAGACCAATTACGTGGCTAGAATGCAGCTGCTTGAGTCGCAAAGTCACCTTTAAGGCGTGCGTGGTACGAAAACCAACGTATTTTTTGCACTTCGTCTTGGATGAAGACTTTTTGCCCGCTGGGAGTAGTGTTCCGTCGCTTCCTCGTCCAAGTGCCACATGAACGCACAGTGACATTTACTAAGACAAATATTGTATTTTATCATATTTATTTTAGTCTTTACGGTATACAGGTAAAAGTTTTGTGAATTTTTCAAGTGGACGTGGATGGTCAAATCTGAAACTATGAAGAATAGGAATAGGTAAAAATACTCAAAGAAGTCTTGAGCCTGATTTTCATGAAAACTAAAACTACATCATTTTATTTTTTAATATCAAAATATTCCTAGCAAATAATCGAACCCTATGATTTTGGAATAAAAACAGGCTGTATTAATATACCATTCGATAGTGTCGCTAATAAAATAAGTCATAAAATTCTAGATGTTTTGTGAAAGTAAGTATTATCTTGTCCTAAAAATACATTCGTTTAAATGTATCTACCCTATATAGTGTAGGTAGTAAAAATCACAATTGATGAAAAAACTTGAGAGGTGTCAAGGGACACCCGGATGGAACGAAGTTCCTTTCACGTAACATAATATCAATACATTATAGATTTAAGTTAGTGTGCGAAAAATAAAATATTTAATTTAAGGAAGATTAATCCTTAATTCGAAGCAATACGTCTTACTTAACTGCACAACCGAATTTGTACTTTGTAGTTCGGTCACTCAAAATAATAATCATATCTATCCTTACTCACATACACACCCCAATTGTACGTAATTTAAGGAAATTTCAATTTTATTTAAAAAAAAATAAAGCTTACATTAGCTTACTATAGCAAAAAGTGTCGTGACAACTTTTCGTAAGAATTTTTTCCGTCTATCCCCCTTTCACAACGCGCGATAAGGAACTTCGTTCCAAAAATATTTCAGATGTGTTTCATTTTATTTTTCTTTGTTAAACGCTGCTAGTTGATTTTTTGTAACTTTTTTACTACAAATACAATCCGTTAACTACACCGAAATAAATATATTATCTTTTTAATTCGTTCGTGTTTTTTAATTGCCTTTAAAATATAGTACACGACACGTTTAACTAGCTGCACGCATCAGAAGCTGTTGGGCGACGCGACGTGCCAAGAGGCTTATTGACATCGACTCCTTTGTAAAGGATCAGCTCCAAAGCCTTGAACATCGCCGCATAGTTGCCAACCTATCGGTATTTCGCCGGATACATTTCAGGGAGTGTGCTTTGGAATTAAACAATGTTTACTCCCCCATCCCCATTCTATCATTGGACGAGCTGAGATACGGCGAAGCGTCACCATTATATGGTCGAAGTTCCACGGTCCCGAACAAAGCGCTTAGGAATTTTGGAATTGGAATTTGTTAACAATTTGAAGGGTTTAATTTAATTACACGGAATCTTAATCATTTTTCCTAAATAAAAGTAGCTACTTGTACTACTCTTTATAACATCAGCTATCTGCCGATATGAGATTATCCGAAACAAGAAAAGGCAAATAAAAAGTTTTTTTTTTTTGTTTTATTTACCGTAATGTATAATACTTTCATTATGCATTTAGTAAAAACCTGTTTTTTTTTGTATTACAAACTAACACTTACCTAAATTTTATTTATTTGTGAATCAGATAAGTTATCAATCCTAATTACAGAGAGAAGGCGAGGCTACTCAACTGTTATGTGCGTGTCCCAAATAAAATAGTTTGTTTCTGAAATATCCCCGAAATATCGTAAACAAAAAAAAAAACTTTTTATTACCTTTTACCATTTCCTGGACCCGTTAAAACTGAACCAATAATAATCAACAGTAACTTTTCCACTTACCGGCAATAACAATTAACAAACTTTTTAATAAGCTTTCCGTGACCAATAGTTTATTTATATTATGTTTCAGTTGTAAGCGGGGTTTATTTACACCTTTGTCAACGGTACGGCGGTACCTGACAAGTTTTGCTGCCGCTAAAAGTTACTGATGACCTGGTGAACCTGCGTCATCGCAACGTTGCAAAGACGTCCCGCGGCTCTCCGATCTCCCCATGATTTCCAGTTCTTTCGATCTATGGCTAATATGTACTACTGTCTTCTACGGGGTCTACAGTGAAGCCTTCTCGGTTTACACCATTTTTGATAAACGTATCATTTTTCAGTTTCACTGTCTCGTACGTTTACGAGTTTCCATTTATCATTGACAATTTCTCTAAGCTCTCAGATCAAGCATTTTATCCAATCGTCAGCTTTGTGTCAACGTGACTTTAACATTGTTATCATACCCCTGTTACCATTGGTACCATTGCTATATCATACCTACTACAGAAAATCTGTAGGATTAACAAAGTAAGCTATTGATTTTTTAAATGTAGTGTTGCTCCACAAACAATGGGACACTTGGTACCGCATCCTGCCTGTCCTGTTGCTTGCACATCGAAGAAGCTGATGGACGCTACTGAAAGGGCCAAACTCGTTGCCTTTTGGGCTGGCTCAATTTGAATTGTCATTGACACGCTAGGAACAAAAATATTGGTTTTTTACGGTGTCGAGGGCCAGTAACACATTTTTTACGTTACTGCCCGTTCATCATAAAAAGTTACAGCCTGGGTATTTTTAATTTTATTATCGACGTATTTACGTTTCGTTTACAACGCGCGCTCGCACTAGGATTTTTGATTGTGTTGCAAACAATTTAATTAAAATGCTATAAGATAATTGTAGTTTACGTAACGTTTTTACGTAAAGTTAACACCGCGCGCTCATGCTAGTGTACTCGTACGTAGGGTAGGTAACGCCATTAACTCAAAACGACATGCTGAGGCCCTAGCCTTAGAATGTCGTTTTAAGTCGCTCAAGTAAATAACTCAAAGAGGTCAGGATTTAAAAAGTCACATCACGCCTGTAATCCTCAAACGGTTAGTTAGAGGTGTACCTAATAGTAAACCCACATGTCGCCAGATGTTTAAGTAGCCCACTATTACACAGTACTGGTGTTGCTTAATGCTCATTTGATGGGAATAGGGTCGCGCCTATTGCCATCAAATGAGCATGACTCCTGTCTCTTGAGAAATTCCTGCTGGAAAAACCCAATAACACTTTCCTCGACCCGGGAATTGAACCCAGAAACTCATGCTTTTAAAAATAGAGGTTTCCATGGCGTAACCAGGACAGTCCGCCCCACTGCCATCTTCATAATCATCATCATCATCAGCCTATAATGTTCCCACTGCTGGAACTCAGGCCTCCTCTCTATGAGAGGGAATGGGCTGTAATCTACCACGCGGGCCCAGTGCGAGTTGGTAGATGTCATATGTCTTCGAATTTTTAGTTCTAGGACATGCCGGTTTCCTCACGATGTTTTCCTTCACCGTTTTTGAGAGCAGCGGTGATGAAATAAATTACACAAAGTAATGCGCCTGCCTGAGTTCCAACCCATGGCTTACTGCTCGTAAGTTGGGTGCCGACTGGTTAATATTTTTACCTCGTCATCATCATTCTAGTTTAGTTAGAAAAGAAAAAGAAGAAACAAACTCAAATAGGTACAATAATATTTATTTTGTAGATATACGTGCCAGCTTGTTAGAGCTCGGGCATTACCTGAGCTGGCTTGCCCATTTGCAGCGCAAGGTAAAGTTGTACGTGAATGTACTATAAACGGACAAATATGCTTACTCGGTATGCTCTATTTTCATACGTCATAACCGCCATGTGGTATAAAAGTCCCCAACAAAAATATGAGGTATACGGGCAAAAATCTTATTATCTTTTCTGCAATTCAGGGCAGAGCAGTGGTATCCGAGTTGTAGCGGTCCCAACTTATGAGTTTGTTAGTCGTGAGATCGAAACCGGATAGGCATTTGACTTTGTGTATTTTATTTTACAAGGACAGGAAGATGAGTCTGCATGACGTCAGCATGACGAAGGAACACATCGGAAAATTTTAATCTATCCAAACATTAGAAGACCAAGCATCCACTTACCAGAATTCGGCTGGACCCACGTCATGTATGCCTGCCAGCAATAAATAAATACGAAGAAGTACACGAAGAAGATTCTTTGATAGTGTTTGTGAGTAAGAAATTAGACATCTATCTCTAACTGCGAAACAATTATTTAAACCTTAAGTATTAGCTTGGTGAAGAATTAGCTTGGTGCCTACAAAATAAGTGCATTATAGCATGATTTTCACAGCATAAAAGAGCCAATTAACGATCATTTTACGCTAACATTATGAACCATAATAAACAGGCAAATAACATAATAGTTTAAATTATCCGATATTAGCTAGAATTCAGCGTTATGAACGCTGGATTCTAGTCTAATATTGGCTCAATTTCATTTGGGAGGCTGGAGATTGCAATATGAAGAAGATTATTAGGCGAGGAGCGAATGTTGGTACTCAGGTGTATATTAATTGTTTGTAGTTTTACCAGGCCTTCGTAATTGCTTTGCTACTAAGGTAGCAAAGCAATTACGAAGGCCTTTAGCTAGTCGCGCCTAAATAGTTACAATATTAGTCGCGTGGGGTACATGCGAACCCCAGAATTAATCGTGAAAGATTAACAAGTATTATACATTCAAATGTGTATTCTATTATATAAGAACTTGAAGAACAACATCTTATTTCAACAAAAATAATAAACTTTTAGAAAGTAACATATTATAAACTTCTAAAACAGTCTTGAATGATAAATTAGTTATTACTTTGCACACAAATTACAAACTTGCGTTTGGTATTGTTTACGCTATATTTATTACAATTACCACACCGGATTCTCGTTTTTCTATCTTTAGACCTTACGCATAGATGACAACGGCCTTTGGAACCACTAGAATTTCTTCCAGTAGTTGATGGTACCGCATTATTCAGCAATAATTCTTCTACACTTTTAGTCGCACGGGGTCCGTTGGACCCCAGACACGTCCGAATGGCCCGTGTGGGTGCACCGCGGCTAGCGAAGCACTTAGGAAGAAGGTGTGCCTGAGCCAGGAAGCTACTAGGACGCACAGTCGTGTACATGAGAAACTTGCCGAATTATGACGAAATCTAAGTTGCTTGGGTTCCGATGGATCCCACGCGACTAAGTTGAAACGTCAAGATTCTATGTTTGTGTGACAAGTTACATGTGACAGTTACTATGAACAATCTTTTTGAAGTTTCATTTTACTTGGCTATTTTGCCAAAAATGGTGAAGTAATTAAAGGTTTATAGACGGTGTAAATCACCTCATCACGAAGCCGTCAACCAAGCATTCTGTACATGAAACTAAGTAACTTTACGCAAAAATTATTGCTGGGAAACGAATTTTTTTTTGGGGGTGTAAAATCATGTTTTGTGGTAGAACTCAATGTAACACAACACACTCAAAACATTGTGCTGATGGACGGGTTAAATAGTACGGGGGTCGTGGAGGTGTTTAAAGTAAAAATCTCAAATTAAAAACTTGTATTTAAAAAAAAAATTGTCAAAAAGTTGGAACTTTGACCCCTAATATCTCCGTAACTAGAAGGTTCCCAGGTATGGTGTAGAACAAAAACATAATCGCAATGACAGGGAGAACCAGTGCCTTTCGGCTTCGTTAAGAGGTGTTTTACACCCTTTATTGAATAGAGTTGCAAAAACAGTTCCTACTACAATTTTAGAATTTAAAGATAGGATACACTATTCTTTACGAGTTATTATTCTATCTCTGTTAAATGTATCGCAAAGTGAAAATAGTCCGAAAATTATATTATAATCACGACTTGTGTGGATTTTCTTGTAGCTTTTGTTCCCTTATTTTGATTCAATTATGATCATTCCTTTTTTAGTGTGGGATGACGGGAAAGTAAAAATAATAATTAAATTGACCTTATCTGCCTCAAGGTTTATGCCAATCCAATCCCATTAAGTGTTGTAGACATACAAAACCCTTTGTGCTTGTGACACTAAAATATAACCCCAGTTGTAAGCAATTGTACTTTAAAAATATACATAAAATATAGCTGTTGAGCAGGCAGCCAATAAAAAAACATTTATTCTGGACCAAACATTTTGTAAAATTTCAACCAAACTGCGTAAAACTTTGTCGGAGGGATTAGCACTCGTCTTGTTTTTAACCCCCGACCAAAAAAGAGGGGTGTTATAAGTTTGACGTGTGTATCTGTGTGTCTGTCTGTGGCATCGTAGCTCCCAAACGGATGAAGCGATTTTGATAAAATTGGTGTCATTTGAAAAGTATTTTAATCGAAAGTGTTCTTAGCTATGTTTTGAGAAAATCTGCTCAGCCGTTTGAAGCTCATCACCTCTTTTCTAGTTGATGAAGGGATTTAAACAACTTCTACGGGTCTAGTTGATTGGAAATTTGAATTCTTGATACTTTCTCACCATGGCCATCGCCAGGGGGGTAGGCTGCATACCCCCCCTCCCCCCTATAAGCTCAAGTTTTTTTTTTTAATTCATATCTTTCCTTGTTTTCGTTAATAAGCGAGAAGAGGCGCAACAACAAGAAAAGTCGGGAGTAGACCTATGCCCAGGAGTGGGACAGTCAAGGCTAAGAAAAAATAATTTAAGTTTAAAAAGCATGAAATTAAAATTAAATTTAAAATTTAAAAAACCCCCGTCGGACAAAACCTCTAAAAAACCAAAAATAAAATTAATCCAATAATTTGTATTTAAATTTAATATGAATTTGGTTCAAATAGTTAAAAGTAAAAATGTAAAGCAATCAAAATTAGTTTCGAAACGGCCAGCATGTATTGTGGCAGCGGCAGTGCGAGCCGCTGCCGACACACGCGCCGGTCAGCGGGCCGCGCTGTCACAATCATATACAATAACAAACATTTAGCCGCACCTCAGGTACGTGCGCAATACTTCTGACTTATAGACACTAGCTCAGTATTACCTATGAATACAACATTGCAATGCTTAAAACTCATTAACATCAGGTTTGCCAAACTTTATACTAAACAACAACAAGTTAGCGGGTATTCTCAGATCTTGCGACAACTCCGTTACGGAAAACAGTTTTTAAATTTAATTCTAATTTTTTTGTCAAAGAGAAAGGAGTTAACGATTCCGTGACATCTGACAGGTGGGAATGGAAGAAGAGAAAACATGTTGTGCCGACCCCAAGTAGAATGGGATAAGGACAGTAAGATGATGATGATGTTTTACTCACCTTCTGTAGTTTCTTCGTGTACCATTTCTTGCAGCAAATCTCAGCTGAATTACTTTTTATGATCGGAGTTGTTGGTATCAGGTGGTTGCTCTTGCAACTGGTTACTGTGGACAAGGAAATGAAAATATTCAATTCATGATTCTTTAACAAACGATCCCAACCCAAGTTTTTTTAACGTTACGCGGGAATGGCACACTCCCTTTTATACATAGAGAGGAAGCCTGTGTCCTGGTACTGGGAACGTTGCTCTGCGGAATTATTGATTTAGGTAAAATGTTTAGGTTCAAAATCCTACACAGCGAACCTAAAGGATTTAGTTCTATTTTCAACGATTCCGCGAAAATATTGCTTTTGACAATGAGTCGGATTAAACTATTCAACCGAAATAGTTCTTCATCTACCAGAATTAATAATACCTTTCTTAGAGTCTATTATAGGTCTAGGTCCTTACGCACGGGTAGTAATTTAAACAAAGCTGGAATAAATAGATCGAATGTTACTATCGATAAATGAGGGGTATTTTCTATTCTTAGATCGTCCTGGAGTTAATAGATTACTATTGTTTCGGTTTTTTATGTAAAATTAAAGACTCAAAAATAAATTTGTAATTACTGTATTTCGGGTTTTCATAATAAAGAACGATGGAAACCCAAAATTTGTAAAGATGAAACATAATAAAAAGGAAAGGAAATACAGGCTATGCAATTAACTTAAAAAGAAGATAGAATATTAATTTATTTAATTGTTTTTTATCTTGGCCTGTGATGTCTTGCTGTTTGAGTAACTTGATATGAAAATTTAGCGATAAACTATCAGATTAGAAGTGGAATTCTATCAGCAATGAAAACGAAAAGATAATAATAATAAATATTGATATATTAAGTCATACATTTCCAGTACAAAACGGCCTTGCTTTGTATATATTTCCAGTACAGTGAGGGATCCGCATAAACTGGTTTTTTATAGCTTGATTGCGGTCGTACTGGTAAAAGTTATTTAGGAAATAAATATAAAACACTTTGAAAGTCTTGGCCCTCTGCTTCAAGTGCAAGTTGCGCCTCTAAACCGCGGTGATCCGCCCCATTATGACGTACGTTTGCGTCGAGCACGCACACACCAAGCCTAAGTACATCCATAGGGTGCAAACTCTGCAGAACCGGTTCTTACGCAGTCACGGGAGCCCCTTTTTATGTCCGTAATGACCGTCTACACGTAGACCTTAGAATGCCCACCGTCCTTTAGTTTATGAAACATCTTTCGTAGCGTTTCTTCGATAATGCCATTAAGCACCGTAATCCCCTGATCGCAGTGGCCGCCCGCTACGAACCCTCGCGCATTAGTTCAGTACGCCGTCCGAGGCATACTTTCGTCACCCCCGAGAATAAGAATGTTTATATTTCAAGGCGTACACCAACGCAAAAAAACGTTCACTATCGTTGAATACACACAGCAAATTAAGTACATAGACGTCCATTATACGACCCACCTACACGCTGTCTAGTCCCGTCATAATGGGAAAAGTTAGCACAAAATTGTGTTAGGGGTGGAATTCCGAAGGCGTTGTAGGTAGAAAATTTCTTCATCTGGGGTTGTAAAGCTATGTCTACACCGTAGTTATACAAAACTCACTGCATGAAAACATTTTATAAGCAAAAACCGACTTCAAAAAAACACTATATAAAAAAGGCTACAATTACTTTAATTTCGGAAGTCAGTAACTTTGTTTGTTTCATTGGTTTTTTTGCAATCGTTTTTTTTTTTTAATTATAAGTTTCTGTTAAGTTGTAGTACCTATCCCACAAAAAATCTCGTCATGTATTAATTTAACATTGTAACTGGAAGAGAAGAAAAATACTTACAAAAATACTTAAGGTAGGGAACTCATAAACTGCACAATCAAAGTTAGTAAAATTTATATGGGACCAATGCGCGAGCTTCCTCTAACAAATGAAAAAAAAAAACTGGTAAATCGGCCTAGCAATTACCGATTAGGTAATCAGTGTACATACATAAACAAAAAAAAGATGCTAGTGGAATACATAGCCTCTTCCATTTTTGAAGTCGGTTTAAAAGCCACAATGTGAGCATGTCGCTTCTACACAAAGTTACTTCGGTGTGAGTGCACCTTATATTGTAACAGTTGTACAGATTTTAAGAGGTTCCCGTAACTAACTTCAAAGTAAAAGAGCTGTTTAATAGTTTGTGTACAAAAAGTATATTCTATCCACTATTCACTGCTGGGCAAAGGCGTTCCTTGTCCGTCCATCCATCTTGTCTTTTTGGTTTCCAGCCAAACCAGATGCAGCTAAACAGTAATTATTTTGGCGACCGAACGCTTGATAAAAGAGTACCATACCTTCTCAACCAATTGCCTCCTGATATAAGAAGTCAGAAAATGAAAAGTAAGTTTGCAAAATCGCTTAAACTATTCTTTCTCAGGAGTCTGTAAACCATATTTTTTAAGAAGGGGGTTTGCAGATTGCTGGGAGAGGGTAGTTTCTAAGATTTATTGATTGTTAAGTAATATTAGTTGCATTGTTTTTTTTTTTCTGTTTTTTTTTTTTTTTTAAATATCGTTCCGTTCCCACAGACAAACTGAAAACAGTTTTGTGGGGCTTAGTTTTTAAATGTTTAATAAATAAATAATAATAATAAAACACCTCCACAACCCAATAACTGGGTATCAAGATATGTTTACCATAGACCAAAGCTATTACTAAACATGCAATGTGAACGATATGGACTCCTAAGGTCAAAAATAACCTCAAAGTCTAGATATAGCTCTTGTTAGTATAGTTATGTTAATTTTAATGTATGTTTTTTTAATTTTTACTTTTGTTTTTAACATTAATTTATTTTAGTTTTATACTGATTTCATTGTTATTTTATTTTAAATCAAATCGAACTGTATGGATCAAGTTATGTAACTGAATTTGTTATTTCATTTTTCACTACATATAACTTAAATTTTTAAACATTTATTTAGAAATATAAAAAAATGAAGCCTACCGGAATCGAGAACAAGGGCTTCTGGTGGTCAGGGCTCTTGAAAGAGGAATCAAACCAAACTTTGGGCGCTGTACGGAGTGGAGCGTTCCTTCTTAGCCCTTTGTGTTCCAGGTCCACGGTATCCTTTCGAACAGTTCCGAAGCCCTGGCAAGCATCAGCCCTCTCGAACCCCTTCCGATTTGCTGACTTCTCCTTTAGGGCCGCGTGGAACACGAACGAGCCGTCGACACGGCCTGTCGTCATAAGACGGCACCGTCCACAGGCCCGCGCCTACGGTGGCCAGGGGCCACTAGGTGGCCCCCGCCGCCGGGTGCGTCTCCCGCGGTGGCTGGGACCTGAGGCTCTCTCCCTCTCACGTTCCGCCACCCCCTTTGCTAGCACGGCTGCTTTGCAGAAGGAGGTGACGGCTTCCCATACCTCCGCTCGGGACCATGGATTGAACCAGGGCTGTACGCGAGAGGTCGCCGCCGCCAATCGCCAATACGAGGACACGGTGCTCAGACCAAGCGGAGCAGACCTCCACGTTGTGCTCCACCGTGTCCTCTGGGAGAGGAATCTCCTAACAATACTCGCCGTGTCCAAAAGTACTGCTTTCTGAATGAAGCCCTTGATTATTATTTTTTAGTTATTCGGGCAAGGTCAAAATTCCTATACCTTACAATATTAAGGGATTTATTTAGGAAAGCCACCGATTACAATAATATTTGTATGTGTTTTTTTCCCAAGCCATTCGCGATCCACGTGCAAAAGATTATGCCAGAACAAAATGAAGGTCTCCGTTGCGTTGGTGAGAATTTGAGCCCTCTAAGTATAATAAGAAAATTTCATTCAGGTATATCTCGAAGAATAAAGGATATAAATATACATATCATCCTCTTCGAAGTATGGATAAAGGTATTTTCCGCTTATCCTGTAAGAATTGTCGTGTGATACTAAAGGTATTCGTTACCACGGAATTAGATTAAAGATGATACAATTCCGAATGCCAGCGGAAGCTCAACCGTAGCAGCAAACCCAAGAAAGTCTTAATCTAATTCTTGGAGAGGAATCAAATGGTACGGTGAACGCATGGACACTACTAATACGAGTACCTATGAAACTGGCAACAAAACATTTGTTTAGAGTTACGCTATCTTACGCCCGCGGTTTCAATGGCCTTTTTTTTGCTCCAGTTTGACAGCTGAGCGACTCATTGTTGCTCAACTCTCAATCTACAATTTTAAACTTGCAGTCTTACAGCTATTTTGTGTGATAGGAACAACTATAGGGTTTACTGGTAACTCGACGGATTCCTTGCAGGACGCCATAGTAGGGTAAACATGAAACAAATTGAGCCACCGAATGTTTCCACCGAAATTTAGTACCTAGTTTTTGAGTTAGTTCGATTTTAAAGTTTTTTTTAATGTTTTACGGCGCGACTGTACTGAAATTTAAATTATTATCATAGTTGATGCCGTACCAGACCTTTCTTAATAATTAAAAGTTCAAAAAAACTTAGGCACAGAGCACTAATCAAACATTTTTTTTGTATATTTTGCTATTACTTCATACAGAATGTGTTTAGTGCAAAAATAAATACTACGCTTGATATATACAAATTACGAGGTTTGTCTTATCAGTTATTCAAAAAGGTATGAAACTTAATACTAAGTCATGGACTACATTATGAAAATGTTTTCTTATGTTTCTTACTTTAAACGATTTTGAGGTGGTCAATAGTGGTTCCGAAAATTCTGTCGGATTTTGATAAAAAGTGTCAATTTCAGTGTTGTTTGATCGCCCACGAGCGTAGGTTTATGTGGACATTGTAAGTGGTTACATTTTATCGGGCCGTTTTCTATTTTAATCCTAACCTGGCACGTGTATCGATTCTTTTATTAAATTGAAATATAGTTTCTTTGATGGTAAACTTGGCATTGCTTTGACTAAGACGTACAAGTTACGTCCTTTCTTCTTTTAAGAAACCTCTGGTTTTTGAAAGTAATTTCAACCTTTCAGTATTTTTTATGTTTTCTTGACGATATTCTGTGAGTGCTATTTTTTTGAGTTCACTTTTGAACGGTATATTTAAATAAAAAGAGGTGTCAAGATAAAGGAAAAAAAAAATAAAAAATTAAAAAACCCCCGACACGAAAAACCTCAAAAAAAAACAAAAATAAAATAATCCAAGCGTCTTAGTGTCGGGGGACCGCTAAGTAGACCGCTTAGTACAAGCACATAACAAAGCGGCCCCCGACGCTAAGACGCTTGGATTATTTTATTTTTAATTTTTATTTCATGCTTTTTAAACTTAGGTACATTATTTTATGTTAGCCTTGACTGTCCCAATACTGGGCATAGGCCTCCGCCATTGCTTCCACTTTTCTCGGTGTTGCGTGTCATCTCGCCAATTAACGAAAAAAGCAAAAATAAAAAATAAAGGGGGGGTAGCCCCCCCCCCTGGCAATGCCCATGGTGACAAGTGACAAGATTTCAAATTTCGAATCGATCAGACCTGTGGAAATTGTTAATTTCCCTTCAACTAGAAAAGAGGTGATGGCCTTCAAACGGCTGATCAGATTTTATCGAAACATAGATAAGAACACTCTCGATTAAAACAACTTTCAAACGAAACCAATTTCATCAAAATCGGTTCATCCGTTTAGGAGCTACGATACCACAGACAGACACACGGATACACAGATACGTCAAACTTATAACACCCCTCTTTTTTGGTCGGGGGTTAATTATTAATTGTTCAGTTTTATTTTTTTGGATAAATCTTCGTCAAAGTGACTTGTAATTTAGCAAGTAGTAGGTACTTGTACTTATACAGTAATACTTAAAAAGGTGTCGCAACCTAAAGAGTGTTAATGACTGAATTGTTGTGAAAAAAAATGTTTTTTTTTTTAAAGAAAATTCCCGTTATGAGCACTAATTTGATGATTAAGTTAAATTATAGCGATGTTATTTTAGGCGTATTTCGCTCAAAACCAAAGGTCGAGATCTACGTTATTATTTTATCACGTGCTTTGAGACATTTTCCAGATGTACACTCATATATACGTCACGGTTCGTCCAGATTAAGTAACATTTCGCAAAATTATTGTTATCCGAGTTTTTGTTAATTGAAATTAACTATTTTGACCGGACTATTTAGTGTGGACTCACCCTTATCTAGCAGCCAAAATCATTTCATAGATGTTTTTCCTATCATGCGGGTAGAACGCGCGGACCGCGGATTGGCTGCGCGCGCGCCCGCGTGCTATCTAACCGTATGTGGATGGCTTTTTTCTGTCTTCAGTGTTGTTTTTACTGTGACGTGGGTCGTACGCAAGACCATAGTACGCATATAATTGCGAACAAAAATGAAAGTTTTCGATCGAGTTTAGTCACTTAGCGACACGCACGACACTGCAGTGGCAAACGAAATCTTTGTCCTGGGTGTGGCCAGGAGCGTGCTATCCCCCGAATGCGGACCAGATCCGAGTGCGGGCAAAAATACGCATGACACCAATTTTCGTTGAAAGGTTTTTTAAGGTCAAAATTTTTACGACAGTATTTTAGTAGCCTCGATGTATTTTTTTAAGTCCTATCAATAGACTTGCCACAAATTTATATACGTCGATTTTAGTTTTCCACTTTGATGCCAATAGTCTCGGAGTAAAATGGCTGTGACATAAGAACAGATAGCCGAACAGGAGGTATCTATAAAGGTTCCATTTTACAAAAATACTTAAACACGAAAAGGTATCATCGAACTTTTTCCCTAAAATCCGTCAACACTGTGATCCAATTTTAGTAGGTAGATATCTATTCTAACAGTGTCTTATGTATACAGCATTACAAGCTCACCAACATTATTGAGTAATGTATTTACCGTGTACATTTTCAATACTGAACTGAAGCACGTACCGTGAAAATTGAGTCCCTTTCCCACACGAGTTCGTTGAATTACGAGCTTTATTTATTTATTCTGATAAATATAAGCTTGTGAAAACATGCTGATGGGTGCATTGGATACTACGGGGGTCAAAGAGGTATTTAAAATAAAGTTATAACATCAAAAACTTGAATTAAAATGTGCAAAAGTTGGAACTTTGACCGCACAATATCTCCGTATCTAGAAAGTTCTCAGGTATGATCTAGAACGAAAAAAATAATTGCAATGGCATGATGCGGAGAACAAGTGCCTTTAGGTTTTGTTAAGGATATTTTTACACCCTTTATGTTAGGTTGTCGTGCATGGGGCATGCAAGGCGAAGGAATGAGGAAAATGTCGTGAGGAAAGTTTTGAGTATGAATGTGGATGGATATAAGAGTCGAAGAAGACCTAAGAAATGATGGATGGACCGAGTGAAGCAAGATATAACAAAAAAAGGAAGTATCTATAAATATATGTTTATAGAAGTAAAGTATGGAAGAAGAAGAAATTCTGCGCTGACCTCTAATAAATTGGTATTAAGAGAATCATGATGATGATGATATGTTATGTCACGTTTACTTTACATGCACCCAAGCAACTTTCTCGCTTAGTAAATAGTAGGTACTGCCGCATTAATGAAATTTGTGGACCGTTATATTTTATTTTATTTGTCGTAGTTAGGGGTGATTTTATTTCGTTAGACTCGGTCACGATGTGGGCAGAACATGGGTTTCGTTCTATGAGAACACACACTACACACGGTACACTGCTTTTATCGAACTAACAAATTACTTGAAATTACTATCCAACACAATAACACTAGGCACCATGAATCGGAGTACAGTTTCGGGACGTCTTGACTCCACCGCGATCAGACACTGACTGTCCTGCAGCGAGCAAGAAACATCACGACTCTGTAAAAGCGCGCTTAGGTGGGGGTAGACTGGTTAGTAGGTCGCATGATGACACCTTTGGCGCGCCTTCGATTCATTTTCTGTCCGTACTAATGACCGGATCCGACATATTTATTAGGGAAAAACAGAAAAACAACATTAATGTTTACCAACCAACTACTTCTGATACCTTTTTCATTGTAAGACATAAGCTATTTGTTTGTATAGCTTTAATATTATAGATCAGATAGGTCTGTATCTAGGTATTCTGAAAGCTTTAGGTATTCAAATTCATTAAGTCGACGGAGATTGCTTCTAGGATATCTAGGTTACACGTGTGACGGAGTCACAGTTTATACTGTAACCTAGTTAACCTGTAAACTAGTAAACCAAGTTATAGGTTAATTAAAAAAAAAAAATGTAACTATACTTTTTGTTATGTTTGTACGACAGCCTCGGAAAGCAGTTTACTCGTGAGTTAGTCAAAACTCACGAGGTAACTGTTATCCGAAACGCGCTAAAAAAAAAACGTGTAAATAATTCACGCGTGTGTGGGCAAATTCTGACCTATTCCTGGTTCAAATACTGTATTTAATACGAACATGACAACTGAACTGTGTTATATTCAGTACCAGGAAAGCGAGTTATTAAAGCTGTATGCAAGCTTTCGGAGCATTGAAGCTATAATTGCAATTTGAGTTGATCAATACCGGCGCTGCAGCGCTGGAACGTCTTCTCTCGTAGAATTTTTATTTTGAACTAACTTAATAGCTAAATGAGTGGACTGCATAAACGTATGTTTTATGTAGTGTAGTAGGTCTGTGTGCTTGAACGGTTTGCTGTTAAGTTATGGGATTTGTATGTCCATAAATTAATATAATTAGAAAATTGTATGGATCGCGTATTTTTTATTTTAAAATCGACGTATTTACGTTACACCGCGTGCTCACCTCTGGTATCTGAATTGAGAATTCACACTACTCAAACTCTACTTAAGGTGATTCCTTCAATACAACATTCAAATAAAAAAAAAACGATCACAGTTTTTAGCGTTACTTATGGAAGCGTGGAAAGAGAAGGTAAGGAGTTACCTTTATACCAAATGACCTTAAGTAATAATTATTACCTACAGTAGACTTTGTACTTAGTTCAAATTTTCATTTCTGAAACCTGTACTAGCTACAAACAATGAGGACTACGAATTGTTTAAAGCCTTAACAAGTATGACCAATTAAATAGCAATAAGTATATATTGTGTTCTGCAAAATTTCTCAAATAAATATTTAAATTCGAGCCTAAACTACTGCTAAATTAGGACTGCTTTTTTAGCCTTTTGAAGTCTTTATTGTTCTTTTCGTCTATTTATAAAGACCCTTTTACTCGGAAAAAGTTTAAAAGCTAAAAGTCAGTGATGCCCAAGACTGACTAAGCAAAAAAAAACAGTAGCTTACAAAGCTCGCAAACTGGGTACAAGTTATTTAGATAGACTTTTTTTCAGTCGAAAAACTTTTTTTTTTATACCTAAACGGTCAAAATGAAGGGAACAGCTGAAGTCAAATGCCTTTGTTTTAACAGAGAATGCATGACGTTTGATCACCACACTTGTATAAGGTAGAATGGCAAACATATTAATTATTTATTAAAGTTCATGTTTCGTCACGATGTTTTTCTTCATCGATGGCGTGCACGGTACACTTCGAAATGGTACTTGCCCAGATTTGAACCCAAAACGTCATTCCACAGTAGCTTTCACCACAGGACCATCACAAAATTATAGCATCAAGTTTTACGCAACAAAATGCCGGAGAATCTTTTCATTTACAAATGTGTACTAAAAAGATAAACCTACTTAGTAAAATTGTAGACCGTTTTTATAAATAGCAGAAACGTACCTTGAAACTCCTGAAAACGTTCTTCCAGTTTCTCGGCATTGGATTTGCATAATCGTATAAAAGATTCATCGTACGCTGATATCGGTTTCTAGAAGGGATTCAGATATTCTGTGAGGCGATTGATTGGACAAGAAATATAAGGGAAATCTATTCCCTTTTTTCTTAGGCTTTATTTCTTGTATCATTTCAGCGTAATTTTAACGAAGGTTTAGTATTGAATAATATTGTTTTAAATAAAATTACGCAAAGAAAAAAAAAAAAGAGAGTAATTATTTAGCACAAACTAGCAGACACACAACTTATTCTGCATATTAAAGACATGAAATGAAGCATGAAAAAAAAACAGTGTGAGCCTCTCGGGTGCGGATGGTTACTGCTTAATTATTGAATGGAGGACGCGTCAGACAAAAGCTTTAACCTCAGCTAAAAAAATCTGCAGAAAATCTACACGTGACGTTAAAAGTTAAACTGAAAAATTCACTCATGAACACTGGGCTTAATGTGGCTATTGACATTAATCGGATGCAAGTCACATAGCCAATGCAACTGCAATTTGGTTGATTAATTACCAGAGTTGACCAGACGTAATTGCAACTCGCTGCAATTTTGTTTTACTGAAGAGAAGGCGGTGAAGGTGAGGTACTATAGTGTACATAGCATGGGTTCCCTACTTGTCTTCGAAAGTTGATGGTTCGATTTTTATTATATCGAACACGGTGTGTCGATACTTCAGTTGTACGATGGTTTATTCCATCGATGCTTTAATGGTGCGATGTAACGTTTGTGCGAAAAATCCTGTTGCGAAATACCATACAGCGATTGCTCATTAGATCGGTAATTATTAGTTCGAAGTATGTCGATTCAAAATGCCTACTGTTGTCGGTGAGATTTAATTAATTTCTCATTTTGCATTAAAGACTTTTAGGAAATACATTCCTTTTATTGAAAAAAAAAATATATGTGGAACTACTTACAAGACAATAACCGCCATGGCTTGTAAGCGACTATACCTACGGAGTCTCCTAAAAAGAGCAAATAAGCACAAATAACGCTAATGAAAAAGCACCCCACGCTTTTTTTCTTAATTTAAATTTATTCTAATTTATTTTTTATTTTTTAGTTCGGTTTTCTATAAAATGCGTGTTTTTTAGTTTTTTTAAAACTATTATTTATTAAGACCCATTTCTGATCACGTAGAATTGTAATTACAATATTATGTATTTTTTTTTGCATTTTCATTTGTTTTTTTTATGAAATGTGTCGTTACATGGAAATATAATAATACATAGAGAATACATGTAATATAATCTTTTTTTATTAACGATTAATGTTTTGTTATTTCTTGTTCTATGCTGATAATGTCGAAGATTATATCCTTTTTGCTATTTTTGTTAGATTGTTTTATCAAAATAAAACATTTAATGCGTATTTTAGGTGTTGTTAATTTATTTTAGGTGTTAACAAAAGGAAGTAGTACGGAAGCCATAACTGTTATAACTGTCTTGCCCCGCTATGGGGTGCATAACCCGCTATGGGGTTCCCTACTTGTCTTCGAAAGTTGATGGTTCGATTTTTATTATATCGAACACGGTGTGTCGATACTTCAGTTGTACGATGGTTTATTCCATCGATGGTTTAATGGTGCGATGTAACGTTTGTGCGAAAAATCCTGTTGCGAAATACCATACAGCGATTGCTCATTAGATCGGTAATTATTAGTTCGATAGTATGGCAGTTCGAAATGCCTACTGTTGTCCGTGAGATTTAATTAATAATCTTATTTTGCATTATAGACGTTAAGGAATTACATTCAATACCATACATATCTTCTCGTAGATTTACCTAAAATTAGCAAGACAGTTATGACAGTTATGGCTTCCGTACTACTTCCTTTTGTTAACACCTAAAATAAATTAACAACACCTAAAATACGCATTAAATGTTTTATTTTGATAAAACAATCTAACAAAAAATCGGTCCACAATTGGCGGAGTAATCGCGTAACATACACACAAAAAAAAAAACATACCGTCGAATTGATAACCTCCTCCTTTTAGAAGTCGGTTAAAAATAGCAAAAAGGATATAATCTTCGACATTATCAGCATAGAACAAGAAAGAACAAAACATTAATCGTTAATAAAAAAAGATTATATTACATGTATTCTCTATGTATTATTATATTTCCATGTAACGACACATTTCATAAAAAAAAAACAAATGAAAATGCAAAAAAAATACATAATATTGTAATTACAATTCTACGTGATTAGAAATGGGTCTTAATAAATAATAGTTTTAAAAAAACTAAAAAACACGCTTTTTATAGAAAACCGAACTAAAAAATAGAAAATAAATTAGAATAAATTTAAATTAAGAAAAAAAGCGTGGGGTGCTTTTTCATTAGCGTGATTTGTGCTTATTTGCTCTTTTAGGAGACTCCGTAGGTATAGTCGCTTACAAGCCATGGCGGTTATTGTCTTGTAAGTAGTTCCACATATATTTTTTTTTCAATAAAAGGAATGTATTTCCTAAAAGTCTTTAATGCAAAATGAGAAATTAATTAAATCTCACCGACAGCAGTAGGCATTTCGAATCGACATACTTCGAACTAATAATTACCGATCTAATGAGCAATCGCTGTATGGTATTTCGCAACAGGAGGTCTACTCTGTTTCTCCGAAACGTAACTTCGGCAACGAACGAAAATTAAACGTAGTATCGTTTGTGACCCTACACTATATAATTTGCGGACGCACACAAGAAATTCGAATTCACAGATAACGAATGTATTGAATGTTATTGTGTGCGTCCGCAAATTATATAGAGTACGGTCACAAACGTAACTACGTTTAATGTTCGTTCGTTGCCGAAGTTACGTTTCGGAGAAAGAGAGTAGGCCTCCTGGATTTTTCGCACAAACGTTACATCGCACCATTAAAGCATCGATGGAATAAACCATCGTACAACTGAAGTATCGACACACCGTGTTCGATATAATAAAAATCGAACCATCAACTTTCGAAGACAAGTAGGGAACCCTTTTAAAATATAGGTATTCATTTTAAAGTTCACACTAAAACTAGGAAAACGGTGTTAGAATAATCACATAATGGTAATTTGAAGGTCCCAAATATTCCTGTGGACGGTGAGTAATGGGCTAGCTCACCGTCCGTCCGTCTTATGACGACAAGCCGTGCCGACGGCGCGTTTGTGTTCCACGCGCGCCTCAGGGAGATGTCAGCAAATCGGAAGGGGTCCGAGAGAGCCGATGCCTGCCAGGCCTGCGTTATTTTGGCTCTTCATACAAGGTGTAAATGGGCCCTTCACGAAGCCATCAAGCAAGCATTCAGTACATCAATCTAAGTAATTCTACGCAAAAACAACACACAAAAACTTTTTTGGGTGACGTAATCCGTTTTTTCGGTAGGACTCAATGTAACGCACTCAAAACATTGTGCTGATGGATGCTTTCAATAATACGGGGGTCTTGAAGGTATTTGAAATAAAGTCACAACATTAAAACACAAAATGACCCAAAATGACTAAATTAGTTCTTCTTGTTCTTCTTAGCGTGTCGATGATAATTTAAATTTAGTCAGCCCAAAATTTGGCGATGAGATAAATTAATTAATTTAAACTTGAATTTAAAAAATGTGTATTTCAATATGCAAATCATGTGTAAAAGTTGGAACTTTGAACCCTAATATCTCCGTAACTAGAAGGTGCACAGGTTTGGTCTAACACAAGAAAAATTGCAATGACCGGGAGAATGAGTACTTGGCTTCGCAAAAGGTACTTTTAATGCAATTGCATAAAGATCTGGTAACCAGGATCAACAATAGTAAGTTACACCCGTTGAAATTCAACCAACAGATTCTTGGTAAGCCTCAACATCATCATCATCATCAGCCTATAATGTTCCCACTGCTGGGACACAGGCCTCCTCTCTATGAGAGGGAGTGGGCTGTATCTACCACGCGGGCCCAGTGCGAGTTGGTAGATGTCACATGTCTTCGAATTTTTAGTTCTAGGACATGCCGGTTTCCTCACGATGTTTTCCTACACTGTTTTTGAGGGCAGCGGTGATGAAATAAATTCCACAAAGTAATGCGCCTGCCTGGGTTCAAACCCACGACTTACTGATCATAAGTCGGGGCTGTCAACACTGGGCCACCGCTGCTCTTAGCGGTAAGCCTCAAGACCTAATTATGAATTCCTTAGCCCGCAGTTTAAAGTTGGTAAAATATTTGAGAGCTAAGTAAACTCTTGCCGATGTAGCACTTTGCTCTTTTTCGTAAAAACTTGTAAAAGATTGCTAACGTTGAATATTCAAAGAAAACCAATTTAAAAAACGAATATTTGGGTCTGGTGATCCAACCAATCACGAATGAATAAAACAGTGTTCTGTTTTTGTCAATCAAAGAAATGATAGAGGCATAATGTTTTTTTTTTTGCTCTAAACGCATGTATTGAGTTCCCGTGACGTGCTATCGTATTTCGGCCTTCAATACACCGGCCTATTAGCTCAGTTGGTTAGTGTCGTGCTAAATACGCGAAGATCGTAGGTTCGATCCCCCATGGGCCATAATCTACTTTTTCGATTTTATGACAATTTCTTCATTTCATAAAGCTTTTTTAACATAGTATAATTAGGTATGTTTCATCTTTAAATATCGTATTTTTTTCTTTTGTCTCCCGAACGTGCATGCTATTCTACCCTGGGATTAAACTGTGGTCCATGGACCACTCCATTTCTTTTGTCTTTTCGGACCGGAGATTGATTAATGATTGGTCACTAAAACTTATAAATGCTCGTCTATATCAAACTCATATGTTTTACTGGCAATATGTTCCAGGCATATTTTTGTTATAATTATGTGTGGAAGCTTTCTATTTCAACACACCCTAACCTAAAAAAAAATACCTACTGGCATAGCCCAGTATGAAAAAAAGATAACAAAAACAAAGCATACATAAATCACATAACTGCGGGCGTAAGTTTCAACAATATTTATACTGGTTCTTCTAAAATTTTGCTCCTACATGCTGCTGGCAAAAGCTTCGTATCTTTTAGCAACGTTTTATTGAACTACTAGCACTTCCCCTGCGACTTCGTCCGCAAAAATTTTGATATAATATAGCCTATGTTACTTGGTAAAGATGTAGCTTTCTAGTGGTAAGAATTTTTAAAATCAGTATAGTAGTTTTTGAGTTAAATCGTAACAAACAATCAAAACTTTCCTATTTATAATATTAGTTTAGAAAAGCCGTTCTCCTGATGAAATTTCCTACCGGGAAGAATGATGAACTTATAATCTTTTATATTACAAAAATACTTTCAGCATTCGTTAGTGTTATATTGTTAGCGGTTTTCAATAACTAATTTACTGTGGCTTCCTTTTATGAGGGTATTCTAAAGTTTTTCTACTAGCAGTGTGGATGTTTCCATTTTAGAAACTAATTAAGTGTCTGTGGTCTGATAGCCGTCTTTAAAAGGGTCTTCGTTCAGTTTATAGTGTGTGAATTTGAACTCCCTTGCCAAGAGCTGATGGTATACCTAAGTGGTATCATGTAAGATCCTATAATTTTGGTTAAAATTGTAAACCTCTACTGAGATTGAAAAAATACATGCATGGCGACACACAGATTGTGAGGAATGATAGCAAAAAGAACGGAGTAAATGATACCGTGATGGCTGACAGGGGGGAATGGAGAAAAGTCCTCGCGCGCCAAGGGTTCCGTACAAACAAAAAAACACTGAAAAGAATAAATAAAAATATATTGTGAAGTAATTAAAAATTTATGGTTTTCGGAATTCTTCCTTTATATGTGCTATAAAACATTGCTTCATGCCAAATTTCAAGATTCTAGGTCGACTGGAAGTACCCTTTAGGTTTTGATTCCCTTGCGAATAGTTGCGAGTTTGAAAATATGCGACTTAAATTGCTGTTTCTTTTGATTGCGTTGACAAAGAAGTTTGATTTTGTTACAGCTTAAAGGTATTATAGACTTCAGTATTTGATATGAATTTCAATTTAATACCTCTACGCGTACATGAGGAAAAGGGTAGTAAGTTTAAAATTATGAAAAATATTTTTATTATAATAATATGATGTAACTAAAAATTTACGGTTTTCGCAATTTTTCCTTTATCTGTGCTATAAGACGTTGCTTCGTTCAGCATGATCATGAAAGTTAAGACTATTAATAATTAGTTAAGATTGGCAATTAACTATATATTATAACAAGATTAAGATTAAGATTGAGACGTCGTATTCAGAAACTAACTTCTACAAACACTTAATGGCCAACTTAATCAATAAGTTAGAAACAAGGTAGTTAATTACTGCGTATACACTAGTTAATCACTCGTTACTGCCACGTCTGTAGTTTTAATCAAGACCTAATATGCGCGTAGGTTATCATTATTAAGATTATACAGGGTGTAACGGAAAGGGTATATACATAATATACTTAAGGGTGTGCTACAGACCATCAAACTGAACATGTTTCTCATCATAAAACATGTTTTACAGCGAAAAAAATATTAGCTGCCCCATACATTTGGGTCGAATAGGTATTGCAATTTTGCATAGGGCAGCAGATAATTTTTTCGCTGTAAAACATGTTTTATGATGAGAAACATGTTCAGTTTGATGGTCTGTAGCACACCTTTAAGTTTGTATATACCCTTTCCGTTACACCCTGTATACAGAGATGCGCGATGACAAATTACTATTAACATATTAAATAATTATTACTGGGTGGCTCTCGAGACATCTGAGATAGTATGGCGTCGGAGAATAAGATGAATGATAGCTTTGTTTGATAATTTGTTCGCGAAGTCTAGTCACTGTGGTTTTATAATGAAAACGTGCCATAAAAAATCAAGGGGCGATATTCCACTTGTAAACTAATATTTTTATTAGTGTAATTGTTCATATTGCTTTAATTAATATAAATAAGTGTATCAATATAATTTGATGAATAATATGAAACTTAAAAGGGTTTATTTTCAATTGTCTAATTTAAATGTTTATCTTATAATCTTGAAGGTTAAAAATATCTCCCGCCGTCAGCCCTGGTTCAATCCATGATCCAGAGCGAGATCCTTCTCGATATGGGAAGCCGTCGCCTCCTTCTGCAAAGCAGTCATGCTGGCGATGGAGGTGGCGGAATGTGAGAGGGAGAGAGCCTCGCGTCTCCCGCGGCGGCCACCGTATGCCGGGCCTGTAGAACTGGCTAATAGCTCCGTCCGTCCGACTTATGACGACAGGCCGTGTCGACGGATCATTCGTGTTCCACGCGCACCTCAAGCAGATGTCAGAAAATCGGAAGGTGTCTGAGTGGGTCGATGCCTGCCAGGGTTGCGGGACTGTTTGAAAGAGATACCGTGGCCCTGGAACACAAAGGGCTACGAAGGAACATGGATGGGTTTTAGTCAGCACAATTCTGACACTCCCTTCCGCTCCTCCCAGAGCGAGAGGTCATTTGATGATTTCCAATCAATAAAATAAAATGGTGACTTTTTTATGAAGTTACATAGGTATTAATTGATTTATTTCAGAATGTTTAGATGTCAATTAAAATTAATAAAACAGTGGATTTTTAATCAATTTTAACAGGCGTCTGGCGACAGATTGGCGTCCAATATCTTTAACACCAAACACAACCCTTATAGATAGAAAGTGCTATATCAAAGTTTCAGTCAAAAGATAGCCGACATTTCTGCTTCCATATTAAACTGGAATAGTTTTGTATCGCTCAGTCATGACTGAGAGAGAAACTGATGATCGTATATCTTTCGTTCCATGCAAGATGGCTAAGCACACTTTTGTCTCAGATATTTTTTCGAGCGATTCAAGTAGAGAAATGGCCCATGTAAAATAAAACCGAGAAAATGTCAGATATTATTGCAATAAGATTAATAAAATAAGTGATTTTTTAACAAAAATGATGAGCCAATTTTGAAGCAGTGGTTTAAAGGTATTTATTGGCTCGATAGATTTTGCAATAAAGGAGTGTTGACCGAACTCAGAATTGTGTTGGGCATGAGAGACCTATTCTCAACGCCAGATTTACTCATACTCAACAAAGAGCGAGTTTTATGAACTTTAAAAAAATACGTAGCTTTTAAGAATACAATCAGCACAATTAAAATAACTGTAATTCATTAAGACCTTTTGTCAAATAAACATTATCAACTAAATATTTTGATAGAATTAACTATAATTAATCTAAGTTGTACTCACAATGTCTCTGCCACTTAAAGTTATGCTGGATCTCATGCCGCATACCCCTCCACAACTTGGTGACGATCAAAGAGTATGCGAACGACATGATGAATATGGGTATCAGCAGCAGTCCAGCATCTATGCCGAGGTTGAAGGCTCTTTCTAACTCCAGACTTGTCCACACTTCTCTGCATTTGAAGGCTGCGAAAGAAAAATTGGTGTAAGAGTTTGGTATTAACTACACAAAATCATACGTCTCGTGTTTATTTTTAAATATAAAAGTATTCATCATATTAGGGTAATGCTAAGGAGTAATTATAATAAGAGCAACTTTTCGATAATTAAAGACTTACTCTAAAAAATCCCAAAATCCCCGTTTCAAGGATCATTGCGAGATTTGATTGGTTATAATAGTGCAGTACGCATGATAAACGTCTAAGTCGAAAATGCGCTTTGGACTCATGGACCAGGGCTTTGACTTGTATTTTGTGTCATAATATCATAAAGCAGAGGTGAAAGCCAGATCAATGTAAAATACAAGATAATGGTGCCATGTTAGCCAATTCATTTGCAGCTAAATAAACGTCATATCCAGGAATTTTTCCCCAATTAATAGGGAATTGATGGCTTGCATATTTATTTTGGCGTAAAGTTTCAACATGTTTCGCAGAGGCCAAATAACAAGCAATTAATAAATTCATGTTCAGAATCGAAAATATGCAAGAGTTGGAAGAATTCAATGCAATCCGGGTCCAGAATCACTGTAACGTTTTTTGTTTTTTATGTATGGCATATCGCTGTTCAACCTATGTGGTTGCCGTCTGCTTAACCGGACTATCCTGTGGGTGCCTTAGGATTAAGGCCTCCAGCCAGGGCATAAAAACTTACAAACTAAGCGACTTCACGCTAAGGGCACCCCCTGTGGGGTACGACCCTCGGCTAAGGGCGTCGACACTGTTACGAATGAACGAACCAAATTTGTAATATTTACCAAGCTTTTTCGTTAGAAAATATCCATGAACTGGCATGAGAAGTATCTTCATATGTCATTTTCTACTGCCTATTTGTCGTCGATACGGCGGGAAAAGGCAACAGACATCATTTCGCTTTTATAATAATAAATGGTGTAAATAGAACCCTATCAAAGCCGTTCAGCACTAGTTCTCCCCGTCATTGCGATATTTTTTTTTTGTTTAGGACCATTCCCTGGAACCTTCTGGTTACAGAGATATTAGAGAGAGTTCCAACTTTTTTTGCAATTTTTTTTTTTTTAAAAGTTTTTAATATTACCAGTTTACTTTAAATTTCTTACCGACTACCTTGCTGTTCAATGCATCCACCAGCACAATGTTTTGAATGCGTTAAATTGAGTTCTGCCGTAAAACGTGATTTTTCACCCAAAAAAAAAATCATGTCCTATCACTTTTTTTGCATAGAGTTACTTAGATGTATTGAATGCATGGTTGACGGCTGCGTGAAAAGTCGTTTTACACCTTCTATCATTAGCATAATTCGGACAAGGGTAGGAGAAGATGATGATCATCATCTGCCTAGCCTTTTCTCAACTATGTTGCGGTAGGCTTCCAGTCCAACCATATGCAGCTGAATACCAGTTGTTTACGTGAAGCGATTGCCTATACGACGTCTATAACACAGTGAGTGAGCAGATATATTTTGATCAATCACCATGCATGTCAGGTTTATTTTGGACCAATTCTACTCGCATAGATGACGGCAACGTGGTTTCGATCTCCCAGCAAAAATATTGGCCGTCAGTTCCATTATAAAATGGACTTTATTCCAACACCTGCATAGGTCACTGGGTCAATAGACATTGGAGAAGCCTGTTGACTTTAATTGGATATCTTATTGACCTGCCGATAGCAATCGTTGGCGGTGTGAAGAAGAAAAGAAAGAACGTATTTCATCATTTCATAATTACTTCTGCCCCTAGGGGAAGCAAGAGCTTCTTGCTACATTTCCCGTTTAAGATTTATTGAAGTGAAACTTCTTATGCGACTTCCAACAAGTTTAACGCTACTATGGAAGGGAATATTTTCTATAACTCACTAAGAGATGGCAGTATTACAAGATTTGTGACTACGTAGTTCTACTAGGTACGCAAGATGGCGTGCAAACAGTCATGCATTCGACTCTTCGGTGTGACCAGCCTTCGCTCAATTTTCGTGATTAGAATAACCTCGATAAAGTTATGTAATAAAAATAATACAACAAGAAAATAACAAAATATTATTTAGAAGCTCAATAAAATAACGAGAGTGAATGCAACGAGAATGAATGGATTCGAACGCATGCGTAGAGTATTACGAAGTTTCACTTCTTCCGCGCGGAGGGACTCCACGCACTGATTTTTATTACGAAAGAAAACGCAGAACAATCACGTCATCAAATTTTTCAGTTCTGAATTTTCTTTTCATCAACAAAGACTCACACGGGCGGAATTTTTCAGCTTGTAGTTCAGTCCATTTCCGAACAGTTACAATAAAAAAATATCAGCAGAGTGCTAGCCAAGTTCGGGGAAAAATGAGCTGTCGTGAACATTGCCAGTGAATCATATCTACACCATTACAGGCGGGTTTTCGGAATTTTCGCGCAAGCGGTGACCCCGCAAAAATATTGAAACAAAAATTTCAAAGCGAGAACTTAAATTGCAGAGCGATGTTTTCAGTTAGTTTTTTGTTGCCAAAAATATATATTTGCTTTTAAAGCGTGCATTTTTATGTTGAGCAAAGTAAACTGAACCATTAATAAATATATAAACACATGAACCCTGAGGCGGTAGAACTGCAAGTCAGAGCAGTTTACCCAACAAAGGGATGGTGCAGATCAGTAGCAGTCAATAAGCTGAGATTTGCAATACTTCAGAGCAAATAAAATTTTATCCATTGCGATCCAAAAATATACCTATAATTACATAATCAAATACTTGAAGTAAGAATTGAAACATAGTAAAAAAAAACAAACATCCGAATTGAGATCCTCCTCCTTTTTTAGAAGTCTGTTAAAAATGCACTTCCACAGATTATTACAACAACCACAGCACAAAAGTTTACAGCTTGGGTCCAATGGACCATATCTCAGCAACTAAGTATATAAAAACTGACTGATTGCGAGTCCGACTAGCACACATAGTGTTTCGTACCACCAACCAATATAATAACAATATTTTGAACGCCCATTCATATGTAAATTTACACTCAACTGCAAAACTAAGCTTGCTTCTAAGCACGTTGAACTTTGTTTATCTCTGCCTTGGGAATGTTCGCATTCACGTTTCATTCAATGTGGTAGTGTTGAGCTGGAGAACTTAAGAAAATATGGGCGTCCGTTGGGGTTTAATAATGCACCTACATTTTCAACATTTTACCAACGGTTTTCTAAGAGAGCTAAAGTTTCATACGGTGTACATGTAAAAACTTGAAACTTAAATTGCATGAAATAATCATGCTTTATTACCTTATAAGTCTTATTAAGGGAATACCCCTTAGTAAGATTTAACCAGTGCTAACCGGGTTTTGGAGGTCAGATAGGCAATGGTGCCATGTAAAAACTGGGTTTTGTATGTCAGATAGGCAATCGTGCCATGTAAAAACCGGGTTTTGGAGGTCAGATAGGCAATCGTTCCATGTAAAATACTGGTATTCAGCTGAATACAGTAAGACTGGAAGCCGACGCCAACATAATTGGGAAAAGGCTAAGCAGTGATGATTTTATCTTGGAGGAGCTCGTGGCTAAATAATAACAGCCGCCCGGGTCGATCTTTAAGGTTAAGCCGTGCTTGCCGAGGTTGGTCCGTGGATGGGTGACCATAATTACATACTGAGTTTCCACCGTGCCTCGGAAAGCACGTCAATCCGTTGGTCCCGGCTGTCATTTGTAGATCCTTGACAGTCGTTACGAATAGTCAGAAGCTGAAAGTCTCACATCCAGTCTTACCAAGGGGTATCGTATTACCCAGTTACTGTGGTTGTGGAGGTCAGATAGGCAGTTGCTCTATGTAAAATGCTGGTACTCAGCTGCATCCGGTGAAACTGGAAGCCGACCCCAACATAGTTTTGGGAAAAGGCTAGGCAGATGATGATGAGAATATCATGAGTTATAATAGTAACTGTCGAAAGCCATGTTTGTTACGGTCGTAAACATTATTTTTATAAACATACAAACGGACACTGACCTGGAAATATGATCACATTTTTTTTTCTTTGTCCGTCGGGTAGTTTATTGAAAAGTATTGGACACGTATTTTTTCTTTTTTCACGTTGTCATAAAATTATGGAGATATATTGAGTTGAAATGGCGCATGACGTCACATGTAGGTAAGTTTTAAACCTACTTGTGACGTAGTCTCTCAACTTTAATGAGATTTAACTAAGTACTCTCCAACTTTAATGAGTTTTAACTAAGTATTTTTTTGATATTTTGATAAAACAAAAAATACGTGTCTAATATTTTTGTATTACCGTCCTGTCTGACGGACAAAATAGAATGTCGTTTTCTTTACCCAGTCCGCACCCCTATTGCGAAAAACGTAAGAAGTTATGAATTTCGAGGCCTAGCCAGGCGCTATCACCATAAGCAAATTATTTTGCAACAAGATGAAGCAATTTGATTAAACAGATTTTGCATTTCATCCCCACTTTTATAATGAAAGCCAATTTATCAAGTCGAAATGTCAATGGCGTCGCGATGAAGTAAAAGAACCAACAAAAAGTTTATAATGTAATTCGACATCTCTGGAATTCGCATCATGATTTTATTCATGGATTCCTGCGTAAGTTAAGCGCTAGTAAACGAATGATATCGGGGATATTCGTATTTTCGCTTTGAAAATAATTTCGTTGATCGGTAGAATATTGGGTTTCTTGATATGTGGCTGAACTGAGAACCTTAATTTACATACTATTTTATTACTTCTGCTCTAAAAAAGCTAAAGGAAAGCGTAGTTTCAGTACGCTTTCCTTCCCTATTTGCGCAACAAGTGTTTTTTTTTTAATTTTATTTATACATTCGCAGTGTTAGATACATTCTTTCAATACTTTAGGCGAAAATCTCTTTGAAATCATTCGTAAATGTCAAAGTCAAAGTCAAAGCATTTATTTCAATTAGACCATTACAGGCACTTTTGAAAGTCAAAAAAAAAAACAAAATAAAACGCGAAGCTACAGTCCCATTCACAAGGCATAATAACTTATGAAAGTACTGTAGTTGCCCATTCCGTAGCGTAGATCTCATGTAATTTATTAATGCTCTTGTCTATACATAGTTATGAAACATCAAAGTTACAAAAACCGCACGTTAGTAATGCGGTACTAATAAGAAACTTGAAGATATCATGTTAGCTCTAGTGCTATTACTCTGGGGTGTTGTTAGAGGACCATAGCTCCTGACCTATACGCTTCGCTTTCAGTATCTAAATAGAATTCCATAGGGAGAGGTTGCGATGTACGTATATCGTGGATTTTCCGGCTGTATGCGGGCGGTTTCGTTCACCTCAAAGTCAACACTGACCTACTAAGTACACAATAATATAGCAGGCCACATATGGACCAGGAGAACGTAAACAATTCTTTCAATATTATTTAGGTTGTGTATACCTGTGCGATTTAATTACACAGATCTTACACCAAGTAAATACACTACGAGAGCAGTTTTCGTAAGTCATCATTTGCCTAGCCTTTTCCCAAACTATCTTGGGGTCGGCTTCCAGTCTAACCGTTGCAGCCAAGTTCTAGTATTTTACATGAAGCGACTGCCTATCTGACCTCCACAACCCAGTAACTGGGTAATACGATACCCCTTGGTGAGACTGGATGTCAGACTTTTGGCTTCTGACTACTCGTAACGACTGTCAAATATCTACAAATAACAGCCGGGACCAACGGCTTAACGTGCTTTCCGAGGCACGGAGGAAACTTGGTATGTCATTATGGTCACTCATCCACGGACCTACCTCGGCAAGCAGGGCTTAACCTTAAAAATCGACCCGTGCGGCTGTTGTTATTATTTAGCCACAACCTCCTCAGAGCAGTTTTCTTAAGTGACTCATATTCTTTACACACCGGCTTTTGTCGATGTGAATCGGTCACTGGTGAAAATAATAATAAAATTACTGAGAAGAGACTAAGATGGATCGGATGTTAGTTTCGTCTGTTGTAATGGTTTACGATTTTTAAACCAACACTTAATCTATACAAATAAATAAAATTGAAGTGTCTGTTTGTAATATTCAAATAACAGCTTTTTACTACATGCATAAAATTGTATATTACGGTAAATATACGAAAATAACATTTTTTTTTGTCTGTCTTTCTGTCTGTTTGTTCCGGCTAATCTCTGGAACGGCTGCACCGATTTTGACGGGTCTTTCAGTGGCAGATAGTAAGGCTACTTTAGAAAAATAGATAATAATTAATTAAAAATGCAAAATCGAAAAAATAACCAAATAACTTTTTTGTTAAATTCCACGCGGATTAAGTCGCGGGGACAGCTAATAATTTAATATTATTGCACAATTGGAAGAAAAATTACTAAGAATAAAAGAAGCGATGAAGGGACTATGTGAGGGATGATATGGCAAGAAAGTTGGTGTCTGATGAAGTGGTGAGTTAACAAAGAGAATAAAATATGGAAGAAGAAGACATGCTGCGCCGACCCCAAATAAATTGGAAAAAGGGCAGGAGAAGTATTAATTAATTACTTTCGGTGTTGAGATGAGCGTTAACAATCCAATATTGCGTTTTTATTTAGGCATCAACGGGTATTAATGTCGTAATTCATTTGTAGTTTCCTTTTTTATCATATCGATAAATAATACATACGTAATTATGCATTATATACAGGTTGTAACGGAAAGGGTATATACATCCTTAAGGGTGTGCTACAGACCATCAAACTGAAAATGTTTCTCAACATAAAAAAAAAATTGCAGCAAAAAAAAATATCAGTTGCCTATACATTTGGGTCGAATAGGTATTGTAATTTTCTATGGGGCAGCAGATTTTTTTTTTTGAAAAACATGTTTTATGATGAGAAACATGTTCAGTTTGATGTTCTCTAGCACACCCTTAAGGATGTATATACCCTTTCCGTTACACCCTGTATAAAAAGGATCTATTTTAATTACGTTTTTAATTGTTATGGCTTTTATAATGAAATAGCTTATGCCCACGGCTTCGCTCGCGATTTATTCGGTAATTTTCCCACAGGATCGTGATACCCAGATAAAAATTATCCCATGTTTTATTCCAGATTATTGTCTATCCCTGTGCAGAATTTCATCTAAATCCATTCAGAAGTTTTTGCGTGAAAGTGTAACAAAAATACACCCTTACAAACTTTCGCGTTTATAATATTAGTAGCATATATGTGAGCATTATATACATACGACCACTAATCAAGCTATGCAAAACCAGTTTATACGGATCTCTCATTTTTTTTTTTTTTTTTAAAACGTTGCCCCACACTAGGAATTTCTCCTCTTTATCGTGGGTGCGTTTACAAACATTTAAAGACACATACACAAACAGCCAGACCCAGAACAACTATCTGTAGGCCATACAAATATTTGTTCCGTGCGGGGATCGAACCCGCGACACGCAGCGCAGCAGTCGATCGCTCAAGTCAGGAACGGAAGCGTTAATGAAATTCTTTCAAAAACGCTTCCCACGAGCATTGTTAAGTTCAGGACAGAGCGCAAAATTTTAGCGGTATTTTGTATTGCATTTTATACTTGCTTTAATTGACACCATACATATATGATTTACTACCATGTAAGCGTCACCGTAAAATGGTAATCTTAGGAGACAGCTTTAAAAGAAAAAAAAAATTACATATCAAAGACTAGATTGCAGACGAAGTAATTCCATCTATTAATAAATGTTTAACGACATATATATGCTATTCATTACTTTAACCTACATACTATTACATCCACACACTGGGAGCCAAAACAAAAGGTTTTGTGTCAACCCAGCTTATGCGTACCTACATTATTATGTCTAAGACTCTAAGTATAACAATGTTCCAGATTTGTGTTCAAGGAGCGACAGTTTTGGGTCTTACAAAAACGTTTCCTTTGTCTTTCATTGTATTATCATCTTAGTTTAGCCTTTTCTTTTCTGACATTTGGAATCTAATTACTTGGTAATACTTAGGATGCCCGGACTCTTGCACACGTATCTATAAATTAAGTTAATTCATTGAGTTTAAGGAGTTACATGCAAAAATTAATATGCAACCAAACCGCACTAGGCCCGCGTAGTGGATTACAGCCCATTCCCTCTCATAGGGGAGGAGGCCTGTGTCCCAGCAGTGGGAACATTATAGGCTAATGATGATGATGATTAATATGATATAGACAAGAATATAAATGAAGTAAGAACCGTCAAAGGAAGCAAAGCTATGCAATAGACAAGAAATTAATCAAAGCGAAGTGAGAAAGCAAAAAGCCATCAGACAAAGCAAAGCTAATAATTCTAACTTTTGTCAGTTCGAACTTCAAGCAATTGTTAAACACACACACTACAGATTAAAATTTGTACCTATCTCAAGAAATTACTTTTACTCATGTCGAAAACTAATATCACTTATTTATGGATATAATAAATTCGAGGTAATGACGTTTGGCGTAGTTTTCGAAACACATTTAAATCCTATAGCATCTTATGCCTCAACAGAACCTATGAATATATCTCACACAGTCAACTAAATGCCGTGCAATTAATACCTAAAGACATGAAGGAGCCTAATTTACACGTAAAAGCTATTTCCAACTTATAATTATCCATTTTAGTGCTAGCTTACGTTAATGTCATCGATAGTTTCTAGAGACTGCTTTGCTTGCGTAATTATCTGAGGCTCTAATTAGAGACTTATTAGTTGTTATATAATGTCTTAAACTAAATAATGAATCTAATTCGATAGTATGTCTCAAGAAACTTAGTATACATCATCATCAGCCTATAATGTTCCCACTGCTGGGACACAGGCCTCCTCTCAATGAGAGGGAGCGGGCTGTAATCCACCACGCCGGCTCAGTGCGGGTTGGTAGATGTACATATCTTCGATTTTTTAGTTCTATGACATGCCGGTTTCCTCACGATGTTTACCTTCACCGCTTTGAGAGCAGCGGTGATGAAATAAATTACACAAAGTAATGCGCCTGCCTGGGTTCGAACCTATGACTTACTGCTCGTAAGTCGGGGCTGCCACTACTGGACCACCGCTGGTATTATATCATTGAAATTATCTGCCTACAACTCGTATTGAAAGAAAAACAGCGGTAACTGAAACTAGGTATTTTTTAATTAAGATAATAAATACTGCCTCGTGGGTCTAGTGATCGCAAGCACGGCTGTTGAGTATGATGCTCTAGGATTTGTGCCCGGTTGATGGCAATAGGGTCACCCCCTATGACATGGGACTTAAACATAACTTGCAAAATATGGGTGTACTATATACTTACTTACAGGCGTAATGTTTTGTTATAATTTACAAGGCGTTGTTTTGCATCCTCGTCAAATTCAAGGAGGTAACTATGCTAATGATTCTCGTCCCAAATCAATAATGAAATGGGTAGGAAGTTTATTTTTTTTACGATTTACGAAAATCGGTAAGAGTGATACACCCGTGTTTTAAACGCAGCCCGTCTGATCCTCGCCCTATAACCGCGCTTTCATGCACACAAACAATCTCAAACGTTTAATCGATAATTTCTTATTCCCTAAACCACGTTAAGGTGGTTATTCTGTAATACTGACAAACTTAAACAACCAAAAAATCAGTGCTTATTAATAATTAACTAGGTACCGTAATTTTAATTGATTATTTATGTAATAGGTCTTTACCTATGAAATTGCCGTATTGCAGTACAGACTTTTTCAAACAAAAAAAAGTTTTGATTGGCTATGAGTTCTAAATTCAAATTAATTTTGTTTTAAAAATATGACATTCTATTTACAAAATCAGTCTTTTGTTTATTCATTAGCGTTGTATTTTCATTACATTTCAACATTTTTCCTCATAATGGATACTTTGAAATTTCGTGTAATTATGGAATATGAGTTCCGTCGTGGCACCAACGCGGCACAAACGACCCGTAACATCAACGACGTTTACGGAGAGAACTGTACAAACGAACGCACAACCCGTTATTGGTTTGCTCGGTTTCGTTCTGGGAATTTTGACTTGAAAAATGAACCTCGTGGTCGTCCGGAAACTTTGGTCAACAATGATGAATTAAAGGTGATTGTTGAAGCTGATGAAACTCAATCTACAGCTGAGCTGGCAGCAGCTTTTGATGTTAGCATTAAAACAATATTGGTCCATTTGCGACAGATTGGCAAGATAAAAAAGCTTGATAGATGGGTGCCCCACGAACTTAACGATCGCCAGCGCAACGTACGCGTCGAGACTTGCCTTGCGCTGCTTAACAGGCACAGAAATGAAGGAATTTTGAACCGAATTGTTACGTGCGACGAAAAATGGATTCTTTTTGACAATCGAAAGCGCTCAGCAAGTTGGTTAGATCCTGGTTCGGTACCAAAGCAATGTGCAAAACGAAAAATGACCCCTAGAAAGGTGATGGTCACAGTTTGGTGGTCTAGTGCTGGTGTGATTCATCATAGCTTTTTACAAAACGGCGAGAGCATTACTGCAGATGTGTACATTGAAGAACTGACCACAATGATGGCGAAACTCGCACGTCTGCAACCAGCTTTGGTCAATCGGTCGTCTCCACTGCTACTTCACGACAACGCGCGGCCCCATACTGCACAACAGACCGTCTCTAAGCTGCATGAGTTGGGTTTGGAAGCTCTCCCTCATCCGCCATACTCACCAGATCTTGCGCCTTCCGACTATTACTTTTTCCAAAATTTGGACAACTTTTTAGCGGGAAAAAAATTCAATTCCCGAGAGGCAGTACAAAACGCCTTTGAAGAGTTTGTTGTCTCCCGTCCAGCTGATTTTTTCAAGAAGGGCATCCATAAACTGCCACAGCGTTGGCAAAGATGCATTGATTGCAGGGGTGATTACTTTGAATAAAAGAAATAAACAAGTTCGAAAAAAAAAATACTTGTAACTTTTTTCAAACAAAACGGCAATTTCATAGGTAAAGACCTAATATTTTGTGACATCCTCTTGAATTTTGACGAGGATACAAAACAACACCTTGTATATCGATACGGGTAGTCAGAACTCTGAATGTCTGACAAACAGTCTAACTAACATGTTTCCTAAAAACTGGGTCATAGAAGTTAGATAGGCAGATCCTTCATGTAACAGTATGTAGATTCATCCGGAAACTGACGTCAATATAAAGTGTGTAAAACACCTCTTAACGAAGCCGAAAGGCACTGGTTTTCCCTGTCATTGCGATCATTTTTTGTTCTACACCATACCTGGGAACCTTCTAGTCACGGAGATATTAGGGGTCAAAGTTCCAACTTTTTGACAAGTATTTTTTTATATACAAGATTTTAATGTAAGATTTTTACTGCTCCACGACCCCCTTGCTATTCAATCCGTCCATTAGCACAATGTTTTGAGTGCGTTACATTGAGTGCTACCACAAAACATGATTTTACACCACCCAAAAAAAGTCGTTTCCCAATAATTTTTGCGTAAAGTTACTTAGTTTCATGTACAGAATGCTTGGTTGACGGTTTCGTGATGAGTTGATTTACACGGTGTAGTTGGGAACAGGATAGGCAGATGATGATGATGAAAGATCGCACAACCAGTCAAAAAGATGACATTCTTTTCTACGTCTTTTTATGTGTAGAAGATTTCCCTAGATTACGAAGTTTACTGACAAACTGACCAAGGTAAAAGGAGACAAATTCCTCGTCATAATCTGTTATATCCCTGTCGTGGTCAACAAGGCCCTTTTGGACAAAAAGTACTTCTTAAATAATCTTCATTCTTACCTTAAGACAATTAGTCTTTGAACAACACATAAGATCATTGTCCATCGAAAAAAGTGATGTCGGATTTAATTTATCTGTATTTCGTTTTTGTGTTATAAGCTCTGGCCACATTGAGACAAAACCCACACGAGACTGCCTGCGTCAATTGTTTTAATGATTGGACTGGCACGTGACTATTCGCGCCTATTTGAACACCTGCATATGACACGATCGGTCGGCGCTAGCTAATTTAGTTTCACGTCCCACGTGGGATCCGCTTCAGTATAGCCAGAGCTTAAATGACAATAGGTTCATGGAATTGTATTGTCTACAGCGACTGCTTTTGTAATGTTCAATACATTAACGTACCATTTATAGTACCTACATACCTTGTCACGAAAAAGGGTTATTCCGATATTTTAGTGACAAACCACAGACCAAGAAATGGTCTGAGTGACAAACATGAATAAAAATAAAGTCTATGCTATCTGTCAAGATGACACATCAAAATTTTTCGTTTTATCAATAAAAATATAACATGTTTTTAAAATTGCATTGTATTTAATTTGAAAAATCATTAAGTCTCAAATAATATATTCAATAAAGAATGTGCGCAACATGGTGTATAATGCCGAGCGATGTAGGAGGGGTGACCTGACGCTGCGTGAGCGAGCGTGATCCACCATAATATGCTGGAGCTGCCGCTGCCGGCCCGCGGCCGTTCGAATGATGATAGAAGATCAACAGCTATATGTTTAGTTATTATTGTGCTTCATTGATGTAATTGCTAAGTGTGGCGTTCCAGTGTAACATACAAATAAATAAATCACTTCCACGTGTGAGAGATTATTTGTGATACGAAATTATTTTAATAACAGAAATGGTAATTTCATCGAAGTTCGTAAAAAATATTTGGTTGATAATATTACTGCTAATAAACTGTATTCAGCTGCCTCCGGTTAGACTGAAAGCTGACCCCAACATAATTTGGAAAAGGCAGGGCAGATGATGATTACTGCTAATAAACAAAGTAATTTAATACGATTTACTATCAACACTGACTCAAGTCATAGACCTGGTTAGTCAAGTGACCGCAAGCGCTTATACTGAGCATAAGCTCTTGGTTTAAATGCACAAGTGGTTTGCCAAGGGTGTTAAAACACCCTTGGCAAAGCCGGGAAGGACGTGATTTCCTGTGATTGTGATAATTTTATTGTTCTGGATCATACCTGCGAACTTTCTTTTTAAAGGGGATATTGAAGGTAAAAGTTCCAACTTGTTCTTTTTGTTGTACTGAATGCTTGGTTGAGGGCTTTGTGATGGGTTATTTAACACCCTGTATATAATATTACCAATAGTCTCGCCACCGTATACGGGCCTTAAACATAACCTTAAGCCAAAAGATGGAAACTTTGTGTACTATAAAACTTCCTTTTAGAAAATTACAGTCTTTATGTTGTAATGTCGCAAAACCTTTGCCATAACAAATATTTAAGTAATCCAAATTAGTGGAAAATAGAAACAGGAATAAATAATTACGAAGTTATATCGAACTTCAAGCTAGCAGAAAACTTTAAAGCAAGCAAGACTGCGAATAGAAAACAGAAAAATATTCGTGTATTTTCTTAGATGACGTGAGTGCCCTAAAACCACAGCAATAGTTCCACATGAATGAAGAATGAATGATAGATTGAGCGAATGAATGATAGACCGAACTATTTGCTGAGGTCGTACGCATAGATTGGAGAATACTATTACATCTAGAATATTTTCTAGATTTTTCTTCACACGTTTTTGAACCTAAGAGGATTTTACTCGAGATTTTGTATTCACAATGCGTGTTATTCGAAAGATTTCTTTGTCCTAGATTTGGTATAGTTATTCGTATTGCGGGATTGGTCTTAGCAATATATCCTGGGATCTTAGAATAATAACGCATAGAAGCCGCGTCTAGTATAAAACACGAGCGATATCGCGTGTCAAATTCATTTTCTTTGTGTGCGTGAGCCGAGAGTGTCTACGTTCCTCAAACGCACACAAATAAAACTTTCAGTGATACCATTACCATGCTGTTACCCACAAAAAATGGGAAAACGCACCACTATGTTGCTTGATCAAATCAAAACAAGTATTTTATGTTATCAGGATCTGGATAAAATGTAGATGATTTTTCATCTAATATGACATATTTTTACGGAAGGTACAGAATCGGCACCAGTATCCTATTTATAAAGACTAGTATAAAATACCTGATGCCAAGTTAATTTCTCAAAACTGGCATAATATTTTAACGTATGCAATAGTTAGTAGGTACATCAAAAACATTTTGTTTTCCTAAACAAAAATAAGAACAAAATTGTAAGCAATATGGGTATTTTTTTCCTCACAAATAGCAACACTGTATTGTGATAAGTTAGGTTATTAAAATTTTTGTTTGATGATCGATTTACGTAAAAATAATGTATAAAATAATTTGAAATATAATTTGATCACATTTTTTTATGTTTTCCTGAAGTTCTACGACATCCCTTCACGCCAGAAACTATCATTTTCAATTATTTTAATTGTTTTCTGGTGAGTTGTGTTCGACGGAGCGTGACCTTGAGTACTGACGGCTCGCTGAGAGAAGTTTGCCAATAATGGCTAAGTTTTTGTTGCCCTCACTTTTTGCACGCGTACTAGGTTTCTATGCGTTATTATTCTAAGCCTGGGATATTCCTTTTATTGTGATATAAGATACAAATGCGTGACCGGATTTGAGGTTTGGGGATTTGGTTTTATGGTTTTGCTGGTTCATATCTACAAGGTGTTGTTTTGCATTCTCGTCAAATTCAAGGAGGTAACTATGCTAATAATTCTCGTCCCGAAACAATAATAAAATGGGTAGGTTTTTTTTTTTTGTTTTCTTATTGACTGAATTCGGTAAAGTGTGAACCACTCGTGTTTTAAGCATGCACATAAATTGTCAGGCATGCATGACAAGTCATGCGGAAAAAAAACTGTTTTACGTCCGTCACATCACTATCTCAGGTCCTATTGAAAATCAGCGTCGGGCACTAGCTAGAGCAGAGTAGTCAGGTAGGAAACACCGGCCACATCTAGTTTAAAAAAAAATGACGTGTTTGTAAAAACCTATTTGCAAAATAAACATCATTAATTATCATTTAGCTGCTGCCGAAATTTGCTGAACTGGACCTACCTATTTGGTGCGGCCGTGAGACACACAATTTTTTTTTTATATTTTTTTTTTCGTTTTTTACTTTGTATTGTGTGTACTTGCATGGCACGGGTCAAATAAGTATTTTTTACTTTCTTTTCTTTCTTTATTCTAATTTTTACTATCTATGATCCCTTAATCTTTTCGATCACGAAATTCAATACGTTTTACACTTTACCATAATCGTTATCACAGAATATCACTAGAACGCACTTTGTCAAAGCCCTCTGTTTAATAATCGGTATAAAAATACCCTTGATGACGCTGAAAGGTACTGGTTCTCGTAATTGCATTTTTTTTTTGTTCTAGACCTTTCCTGGTAAGCTTCTAGTTATGGGTATATATTGGGGGTCAACGTTCCATCCATACATCTATATGCACTGTGTTTTTAATGCATTATATTGAGGCCTACCGTAAAACAAGACGTTTCACCCCAAAAAAACAGCAATTATTTTTGCGGAGAGCTACTTAGTTTGGTGTGCAGAATGCTTGGTCGCCGGATTCGTGAATATTCCGTTTACAATTTTATAGTAAGATACAAATAGAAAATATCTTACAGGGTTATTTGTAAAACACCAACAAACTCTCAGGACTATGTTACTAACATCATAATCAACAACTTTTGTTCTAGGACTTTTAAAAATTCGTCATATTTTTTGTTCATCAGATTTTCATACAAAAATAAAAATGTAAAAAATTGAATGCTCTAAATGTTACGACTATGCTCCCCTCGTGATTGTACCATCGATTTCTTTTGCTTCGCGTAGATTTTGTAATATTTAGAGCGTTCAATTTAAATATTTTTATTTTTTTATGAAAATCTTATGTACTAAAATAAGATGATTTTTTAAAAGTCATAGAACTGTTGATTATGATATTAGTCCTGAGAGGTGGTCGGTGTTTTGCAAATAACCCTGTATACTAGTAAAAATAAAACCTAACCTTGTCAGGTCAGGTGTTATTTTTGCAAAATGGCTTACAGAACGGGCAGCCCAGGGACTGCCTAAAAGGCCTGTAAAAGAAAAACCTTGACCCTTAATCGCGTGTTCTTAAACATCAATAATTCACAACAGTATTAACACAGAGGAAATAGGATTTAATCAAAATGACTGACGTAAGAAATGATGGATTTAATTATTCATGGCGACTTACTGAATAATTTGTCGATCGCCTTTTGTTTAGCATCAGGTCAAAGGCGACTGGCTTCTATTTAAGACTTAGTTTGGATAGTCACGTGATCCTATATTTAGAGGGTATATACGGAACCGGAACATACATATATACGTAACGTAAATACAAACAATTTCTGAATAGAAAATAAAACTAAATGTATTAATGATTTTGTACCATCCCTTAGGTATTATAGTATTGCATTTTGCTGTAATATTTGTCAACAGTACATTTAATAACACCAACCAACAAACAACGACAAAAATCCAACAAAATGCAATACTATAAGGAATGATACAAAAGTCAATAATACATTTAGATTTATTTTCTATTTAGACATTATTCGTTTTTCGTAGAAAAGTGTTTATTTTACCCTTTTCAGTTGTGGTATCTCGAATAAATCCTAGTCAAGTGTCATTTTTACATTATAACTAGACACCAGCACGTCGTCCATACATACGACAAAGGGCAAAATGCATAATGAAGAGGATGACTCAAAAAGTACCAAAGCAAAGATAGTAAAATTCAAATGGGCCCACCCGCACCGAGCAAGCTTTCTCTACCAAATGAATGAAAAATCATCTAAATCGGTTCAATAATCACGCAGCAATAGGTGTACGTATACGTGAAAAATATACATATACAATAAAAAAAAAAAGTTCATAAAATGAAAACTATATTAAATGTTTATGGGACCAAAAAGCAACTATTCCGCATCAAACTAAAGAAGAATCATGCAAATATGAACATAAATCTCAGCGTAATCGGTGTACATACATAAAAAAAAACAATCGAATTGAGAACCTCCTCCTTTTAGAAGTCGGTTAAAAACTAAGTCAATTCATTGTGCGATAATTTTTTTATCGGTCGAATCTACGTTAAGTTTACTCAACGCGTTCGTGTTAGAGCCTAGCATGGTACCGCACGATATTGTGATAATAATCAGAACTGAGCCTTAAAGTCATTCAGGTTATTATGCATTGTTTATGGGATTATGTAAATTGTAATTACTAGTGAATACCAAAAGTATACTCAAAGTAAAATCAAATTATTTACTAAACAGTGAGTGCGGGACATCAAATTCAAATTCTTTATTGACATAATAGGTTACAGAAACTTGTTTGAAGCCTCTGACTCCTGAACTAGGTGTACCTGTATGTCAGGAGTCAGCGCCCTCTCCCATTTTATTTGGCCTAAATACTAATGTCAACATAGGAATGGACAAACAAATGTGCTACAAAAAACAATTTTAGAAGAAGTGTTATAACAAAATAAAACAATAATAACAATAATGTGAACTTGGTAGTCCCTATATTTCCTTTTATTAATTATTACTATTGACCAAAACTGGAAGGGTGTACCTTGATTAATTTAATTTAAACGCATAACGCGATAAAGAAACAGTACTAAGGTTATCTCCAACCCCCCACAACCCTAGTTCCACCAACTGAACCGTACGCTTGGCAGGCATTACCTTTATATTTTTAAATGTTTTTTTTGTTATTTTTTTTTTATAAGAAATATGTAAAAATATAAAAGATAAGATGATAAATGAATAAAGGAGATAGCAATAAAAAACAAAAGGAATTAAAAGTATGAAAAAAAAAATTAAATATAATTTATTCTTAAGTTAATACAAATACACAAATTTCAGAAGGCTTAGGCAGAGGCTTACGTCTATTACGTAAGCCTCTGCCTACACCTACATTTCACTAGTTATATTTAAGTCCCATGTAAGGGGCGTAATGTATGGGGCGAGCCTATTGCCATCAACCGAGCACAAATACAGACTCCAATTCCTAATCGAAAAACCCAATAACAGTTGACAGCATGGTTGGTGCAGTGGCTGAGTGATCAACTGCTTTGCTGCGTGTGCTCGGAACAAATATTTGTATGGCCTACAGATAGGTAGTTGTTCCGGGTCTGGCTGTTTGTGTGGGTCCGTGGCTTACGCCCCCAGTGGTCGAGGCACCCGTGGCCGACGCCCCCGATTCGATTATTTTTGTTTTTGTGCATTTTCACTAAGTATACAGTAAATGAGAAAAGTGTTTTGGTTTCTCCTGGGGACGAACCCGTGTTTTTTGTCGTTTTTAGAAATCTCAGTACTAACCTTTATCTACGTACGATTTTTAGTTGAGAATTATACGTTAAACCAGAAATAGAATTACTATTCCCAAAAAGGTTGTTGCTAATAGGTACGTTCTAAACGCTAAACTAATTTCAGGCCAGACAATAGTGGGATTTGCAATTAAGAAGTCGATAGGTAAAACATTTGATGAATACCCAGTTTACGTTTCAGATTGAATCAAAATGAAATTCAAAATCGAAATTGAATATCGAATTAAACAAAGTAGTTTCAAAATGATAAACTTTTTGTATCGATGCTATAGTTACACTTTGTCCCAATAAAAGTAAAAAAGTAGTTTCTAACATCTAAATATTCTTCAAATAAAACTGACATAAAATCCGTTCTCATCCCGAAAATGACGGATAATAACAAAAGATCAACTATTGCTATAGTTGACGTCAAATAACAGCAGTGACTATATTTATAAATATGAATCAAAGCAAACTTACGTACAACACAGCAAACAACCTGGCTGTATCACAATTCTTTTCTTTCAAACTATCTTGTCTCACAACTAGAACAAAACCACTTATATCCTTATTTTTGTTAAACATTTTTGTGCCTGACAGTACATTTCATCAAAAATTGCTTTTAATTTTAAAAATGGAATTGGGGGCGTCGGCCACGGGTGCCTCGACCACTGGGTGCGTAAGCCACGGACCCGTTTGTGTATGTGAGTTTAAATGTTTGTACACGCACCCACGATACAGGAGAAATTGATAGTGTAGGGCAAAAAATTGCCTGACCGGAGAATCGAACCTAGGACCTCATGCTCAGTAGCCGCGCTTGCAACCACTAAACCAACGAGTCAGTCGTGATTTGATGAGTACCGGAATCAACGCTATTTAAAAAGTAAGTTGTTGTAAGAAACGTTAAACACTAAATCCATGTATGCAGCTATTCAATAATTATTAGTTAACATATCGTAATTTAGAGGTATGAGGAACAGAGTGTTAATTCCTTCAATACTCCATTGAAAAGGGAAGATCCTCCGACCAGACGGGTGTTACGTCTGGTGGGTAACTGCCCGACAGTTATTAATGGGTTTCTCTATAAACTCATAAGTCGATGTAAATTCTTCTTCCTCTGATTCTTTGCCTGCGAGATGTAGGAAATTGATGTTAGTTCTTCCGTCGTGTCATAGATGGCGCTGTATTTTTTTTTTGTAAGTTGCTTTTTGTAGGACGCTACAGTAGTAATCTAGTTAATCTTTCCTTAAATAAAATAAATAGCGTAGATTTCATACGAGACTGGCCTAACCACAATTGGCCACTTTGTGCCCGGGTACGATAAATATTCCAAGCCAGACTTATGAGGACTTTATCGGTCATACTGAACCGCTACAATCCTCAGAATATATTAACATAACCGTACGTTCATCCTAATTTGACTACGTTTGGTCCTATTTGTCTTCCTAACTGCCTCGTTGGTCGAGTGGTTGTAAGTTCGTCTGCTGAGCATGATGTTCTGGGTTCAATTCCGGGGTCAGGCAACGTGTATTTGGGTTTTCCCATCAGGAATTTCTCAGTAGCAACAACGGAGTCTCGATCACGGATTTGTGCCCGGTTGATGGCAATAGGCTCGCCCCCTATTACATGGGACTTAAACTTAACTGATGAAATCTGAGTCTACTATTAGGTACACTTGTGCCTAACCCTTCGGATATTAGAGGCGTGATGTTATGTTGTTAGTAAATTTGCACGCAAGCTCACTCTCTGTCAGTTTGTGTTTTTTGTAGTAAAACTTCTGGTAAGACTTCCAACAAGGTTGCGTTAAACGTTTAACGCTACCAGAGGGGGTGGGGCAGAAAGAGATAGAGCGAGAGTAAATGCGTGGCATTCGAACGCATGCGTGTAGCATTACGAAGTTTCACTTCTTCCGCGCGGAGGGACTCCACGCACAATTTTTTATATTTATTTGCCTTAACATTACATTTCTTACAATACAATTCATTTACCATTAGATTCGTGTAAGGTTTAATTAATTTAAACCTTACATTTAATATCTCTTTTAACAGTACCTTTAATTTTTCATTGAACTTTACATTTAAAAATACAATTAACATTAATTTCATCTCATTTAACTACACGGTGTAAATCATCTCATCACGAAGCCGTCAACCAAGCTTTCTGTACATGAAACTAAGTAACTTTACGCAAAAATTATTGCTGGGAAACGACTTTTTTTTGGAGTGTAAAATCATTTTTTGTGCTAGAACTCAATGTGACGCACTCAAAACATTGTGCTGACGGACAGATTTAATAGTACGGGGGTCGTGGAGGTGTTTAAAGTAAAAATCTTACATTAAAATCTTTTATTTAAAAAATACTTGCCAAAAAGTTGGAACTTTGACCCCTAATATCTCCGCAACTAGAAGGTTCCCAGGTATGGTGTAGAACAAAAAAATGATCGCAATGACAGGGAGAACCAGTGCCTTTCGGCTTCGTCAAGAGGTGTTTTACACCCTTTATAAAGTTAGTTACGAGTAGTATTTCCTTTAACAGTATTTTTGACATTTCATCAATCACCAAAAATAAGTCATTATATTTAGAACTGGCTGTACCCAGCATGCGTTGCAATGCACTTTTTACTACCCACCTACCCTATCCGACCTACCTACCCTATCCTACCTACCCTACCCGACGCTACCTACCTACCTACTCTACCCTACCCTACCTACCTACTCTACCCTACCCTACCCTACCCTTACTACCTACCTACCCTACCTACCTACCCTACCCTACCTACCTACCCTACCCTACCCTACCTACCTACCCTACCCTACCTACCTACCCTACCCTACCTACCTACCCTACCCACCTACCTACCCTACCCTACCTACCTACCCTACCTACCTACCTACCCTACCCTACCTACCTACCCTACCCTACCTACCTACCCTACCTAACCTACCCTACCTACCTACCCTACCCTACCTACCTACCCTACCCTACCTACCTACCCTATCCTACCTACCTACCCTACCCTACCCTACCCTACCGTATCCTATGTCCTTCTCCTGGCTCTAAACTACCTCCCTGCCAATTTTCAGCTAAATCGGTTCAGCCGTTCTTGAGTTATAAGTGAAGTAACTAACACGACTTTCTTTTATATATATAGATTACAGTTAACAAAATGTTTTACATTTCATAAAACATTAAAAATACATTTCATTTAACTTTTTTTAAATATTTTTTCTAAAATCTTTAATTTTTTATCTTCTCTCAGTTTATATGATACTTATACTCAAATTTCGGAATAGTACACAGACTTCACATACGGTCGTAAAAAGAAGTGGACGGTACGTGAACTTGTTAGTTCCTATATTTGTCTTAACTACAAAAAAGTAAGAATTATGCGGATGTTGCTTCCCTGTAAAATCCTGGAATATTTCGGAGTTTCGTTATAAGACTGGTAAACTAGAGGGAGGTATTATTGTTCACATCTAACTTATTTGAAGAACCAAGTTTCAAATAATTCCTTTAAGTCCTGTTGGGAGGTCCCTTTACACATTTTACTGCTTTACATAATACAGGACAACGCTAAATTAAAAGGTTTATTACCTACCGACCTTGATATTAAAATTCAATAAGCTGATTTCCCTTCGAGGCAAATAATTGCTATCCTCATTAGAAGACATTGAAAAACGATTTTAATTCTACCTCAATGGCGTAAGCTATTGGGGAATAACATTTAGGAAAATTTTAATAAGTTAAGACTCTAAAGGGAAATGAAATAAATAATCCTCCCAGTAGCAAATCGCGGATTTTCAATTATTATTTCGCTGTAATGCGAAATTGAAACAATCAATTTTGCATTTTAGCTTAATGATGATTTCGGAATAGGAATTAGAGGGAATATTATTGTTTACAAGATAAAAAATATTTTTATTTCACGTAAGTAGGCCTACGTGGGCACTTATAAAACGTCGACAAACAGGTGCTCGGTTCGGGTAGGTCTTTTCCTATGGAGAAGAACCGGTAAGAAATTCCATGGTTACTCTTTTAAAATCATTTGGTTTTACAATATTTGAATGTTACAGCGTTACCCAAGTAGCAGAAGCTTCTTTAACCAAGGCGTTTTATAAACAAACAGTGATATAGTCGGCCTATAATGGTAACCACTGTGACTGCTTGTACTATAAAGGTTTTGAACAGAGTGTTTTGGTTCTATAAGATTAAAGAGCAATTAGGTTCTATAATTTAGTTCTTAGAACGCTTATAGGACCATATAAAAGAATTATTAAAGTGTTGCACTGTAACAGATATGAAAAAAGCGATTATGCTACTATTTAGTACTATAGGCGACCTTATTGACACTTTTATGTATCTATTTTGCACTATTAATGCGTCAAAATAACTTTTACAGTACTAGTATTGTATTAGTATCGAAAACACTATTACACGATCAATCTGCACTAAAAAAGTACCTTGCAAGACCATTAGGTAACCTTTTAGGTTTTTAAAAGCTCCCTCAACATCGCAATGGGGCTAGTTCTGAAAAAGTCATGAAAACTCATCTATAGTACTAAATAGTACCATAGCGACTCCTGGCGCAGTTGCTAAATAACTTAAATTCTAAATAGCTCTATAAGTGAGTTTGTGTTACTGTTACGAGACTAAAGCATTTTCGGTGAAAATATGGCTGCCGTTTTCTGCTGCTGATATCACATAAGCAGCACGGCTGGAGCCAATGTGTACTATAGCAGCCATAATCGGGACAAATCCTTATTTTATTTATTTAAATTTAATTAAAATTCGAAAATTAAGAGGGCGCATTGTCAAATTTGAAATCAGCATACTGATTTTACCGATACAATTATTTTCGCAAGTGCAAGTTATGGCAGAGTTACGGTGCTTGAATGTTTTGTAGTATACCATTATTATAACATGTTACGTCAAGTAAAAATGGCAAATGACATAAAGCATAACTTATATTGATATATTTTGTTTTCTTGGGGAACTGGCGAACAAGTATGATAAAAAAGATCACTGGAATCATTTACGGTGCAAAATAGCAGAATAAACATGTTTTGGTTACTTTTATAGTGCAAATTTGTTTTAGAGCTGATTTATCGCCGTGAGAGCCTTTATGTAATGATTATAGAATAAATCAGTGATAAAACTAGGGCCTTTTTGGGGTTCTTAGAACGTTTACTACATCATTATAGTACTAATCATAAACACTAGTTAGCACGTCCTAAAACGTTCTCAGGACTTTTATAGTACCAACATTTGTTACTTGGGTAGTACTTAAGTATGGGAGGACAGCGTAGGCCCGACAATAAGTCATTGCTTACTACAAAACGTAGAACTAGATAAAAAGTTACCAAAGATTAAGGAATCTATAAGGCTTACAATGTCCACACATTCACAAACAATCGGTAATCAACAATAAGTCGCAACAAAAATTTGACTTTGACTTTAAATAAAAATAAAACTTTCCTCTCGCAGGTCTGCTGGAAGAAATTTCTTTTGAAATAAGCAATACCTTTGTACTCTATTATCTTAATGTACTGTCCTTATAAGTATTTTGTGTGTACATAAATAACTAAAAAAATTCTATACAACAACAAAAAACAAGATATTACAAAAAGATATCTATGCAAACTAGTTTTGTAGGACACAAGACATAATCTCTATAAGACAAAATCTTCTAAAGCGTTTCGTTTCTGAGATAAAAGCTAGCAAAGTAAGAATCTATTCACTGATATCATCTTAAATGCAACTTTATTGTTTTATTAGCCACGCATTAAACCTGTATTATTCAATATGTGGCATAATACAAATTAGTTTTTATGAAACAATATCTTCCAAAGCGTCACGTTTCCGAGAGAATAAGCTATCAAAGTTAGAATCTATTCTAGATCATATCTTGGAAACGCGACGCTTTAGAGGATTGTATCTGACACAAAACTAATTTGTATTGATACCAGCTAACGATTAATATAGATTTTACGTGTAGCTAATAAAATTCAAGTTGGATAAAAGATGCCATCGGTGAATAGATTTTAACTTTGGTAGCTCATAACTCGGATACGTGACGTTTTAGAGGATTTTGTTTCATACAAAACTAGTGTGTATTGATACTAGCTATCTATTAATATATACACCGTGTAAATCACCTCATCTCGAAGCCGTCAACCAAGCATTCTGTACATGAAACTAAGTAACTTTACGCAAAAATTATTGCTGGGAAATGACTTTTATTTAGGGAGTGTAAAATCATGTTTTGTGGTAGAACTCAATGTAACGCACTCCAAACGTTGTGCTGATGGACGGATTGAATATAACGGTCGTGGAGGTGTTTAAAGTAAAAATCTTACATTAAAAACTTGTATTAAAAAAATACTTGTCAAAAAGTTGGAACTTTGAACCCTAATATCTCCGTAACTAGAAGGTTCCCAGGTATGGTGTGGAACAAAAAAATGATCACAATGACAGGTAGAACCAGTGCCTTTCGGCTTCGTTAAGAGGTGTTTTACACCCTTTATAATATGCGTGGCCGCATTTTTGAAAAATAAGTCAAAAAGTTTGGTTAGGCCATTTAATTCAAAACCCTTTCTATATGGAGATAGATTCATGCGAGAATGTCTCTTCCACACTATATAAATATTTTTTTTGCGAAACTGAAGCGAAACCGGTGCGGGACCGAAACAAAATTCGCGCCCGCACTGGTTATGTCAATTACCTTGTAGTTTTGTTAAAACTGGTGCAGTCGCGTCACGCAGTCAAACTCAACTCAAAGTATTTACTTAAAATAGACCCGTGACATGGAAATTGAAAAAAAGACGATTTAATCTTAAATATTAGAATAAGCTGTACTAACCATAATTATTAAAAAGTCTATATGGTACTTACATTTACAAAAATGAAATCATGCTTCTAATTATTTTAATTAATTCGACAGCACGGTTGGCGCAGTGGTTGAGCGATCGACTGCTGCACTGTGTGTCGCGGTTTCGATCCCCGCGGGGAACAAATATTTCTGTATGTGAGGTGGAATTTTTGTAAACGTACCCACGATACAGGAGAAATTCCAAGTATCGGGCAACGATAAAAAAAAAACAGTCGTTTCCCGTTTCCCGAGCGGGATTCGCTTTGAAATCGGCAAGAGCTTAAATGAGCTACTAATTATTCAGTAAGTTGAAATTTGAGAAGTGCCACCGTACCATGTAAGTTGTAAACTTGTAACAAAGAAGGCTGGCGAAAATGGACCCAAAGAATCTGAAAATTAACTAAACTCCGTTCCAGTGTAAATATAAAATAATTATAACTACAATTTTATGAGATATTTATTTATTAAATATTGATTTTTTAGGACTCGGGAATCAAAAGTTATAAATAATTTTCAATTTACTAAAATTAAGTAATCGTGCACTTACAAAACGCAACATTTTTCCGATTACGTTCCAATCCAATGACGTGTTTTTGTTCATGGGTTTATTACCACAAATGGATCTTTCTCTTAGTTTTTATACATTCAATTATGTCAAAAATTCATAAAAAATAACATGCAAACCTGATATTAAAACGCCAATTAACAATGCGAAAGCATCTAATAAAAATGGTACTGTGGCGATTTTATAGTATTTCTAATAAAGGAACGTTATCAATGATGATCCATTGAGTCCCGTCACTACTGTCACTGTCAGATCTGTGATGATCTAGTCCATCGTTATGTTTGTATTTTTGTCTGGGATTTTATGTTTATCATTGCGATTTTGTAGATTCTCGACGACTTGGCCTTTACATCTTGAAATGTAGATAATGCACCCTGTCTTAGACTACCGCATTCTTCTCTGGACATTGGACAATTAGTTGCTTTTGATTTGGACTTTGATTTTAACCACAAACATGCGTTGCGTTAATTTCTTCTTCTCTTACGACTTGCGCTCTTACGGAGGCGTCGTCTCTCTGATGAAGGTGCTCAGAGCTTTGAAAAAGTTCAGAGATGGGTGTATCCACGTGATGTAAGTATATTCGTAAAAGAACATGTATTTATATCATTAGTAAAGAACTTATTTAGGATATCTATCTGAACAACAAACTAAGATTCGTTTAGCTTTTATATGCATAAATACATACTGTTGTAATCTTATATTAGGCTCATTCTTACTGTTGCCCAATACTTTATCGGACGAAAACAGTATGCAGTAAAAGACTAGCCGAGGTAGTGTAGAAGTAGTGTATTTTACTCAGATGTTTCAGTCATCAAAATGGAAGATGGGTGGCTGTTGCATTTTGTCTTGAAATATTTGTATACCGCTCCACAGGTATCAGAGGTCATATTATCTTTTATATCAAACTACATTTCTGTTTTTCTTTTCGTGGGGACCTGGATACACTCTGCGAGTCAGGCACTTTTGTTACTTATACATGGACAACTCTTTATGTTTATTACACTAAAGGTGAATTTATTTATTTTAACATAATTAATTAATTCCAGATAACAGGAGACAACTACCTTTGTCACTCATTTTGGGGGCTGATAAGCTGCGACCCTGAAAATGAAACCCGACAGCAACTTGGCCATCGTAACGTCTGTGTTGCATAAAATAAAAACTATGTAAAAATACCAAAAAATAAGATTTATTACTCGTTTTTTAGTAATCGTTTTTTTATTCAACAAACCCTGCTTTTCAATAGCTGTACATAGCTAGTCAGCTCTGGCTGTTATAATTTATGTAAAACAATATTATCTACTCTCAGCGTAATAAGAATCGTTTTACTTGACTATAATTCGCTTATGGATCAAAATCGTAACAACATAGTTTTTATAGTGATTGAACTAATTACAGGGTTGGTAATCAGTTTAGTCTCTAGCTGCAGTCTAGCAGTTTTATGATTCATCAATTAGGTACAGGCAGTGAAGTAAAAATTCTGGTTTTGGCTTATGACGAGAAGCAAAACACGTAAAGTCAGAACTAAAACTGCGAGGGAAATACAGTAGTTTATTCGAATTTTCTTTTATGAGTCGTCTTAAATATTATTATATTTTGATTCATCTTAATTACGGAGTCATTCCACTGTTAAAAACCTTAATCGTAAGATTTTTAGGTTATCTTGTGAATAGACGTATATCTCTTTTCTCCCAACTTTTCCGTCTTACTTTCCATTTACTTTTCTGATAGTCTTTAGTCGTTTTACAACTACGTATAAGTTATTATGATGAATGCTACCTCTAAGAGTGGGTCCCAAAATACATGTAGTCTCGCCCGTCTCCTTTACTTGAGCTTCACATACGTTAATTTAATTTAAGCTTAGCTAAGTTACAACCTGACACGGCTTAATAAGGTGTCTCAAAGACGAAATTAGATTTTGTACTTAACTTGACGTGGTTGTGATGAGATTTGTATTAAGGCAAGTCGTATGTGACAAGCGAAAATCCTTGTTTAGTTAGTTAAATAACGTACACGTAAATATTGCTGCTATAATGTGGTTAACAAAAAATTAACACCATACTACTATGATCTTTAAAACTTTATCTGATTTTGTAGCGACACAATTAGTAAAAATTGTTTTAGGTAAATCAAAATTAGAATTCGATACTAAAACGCCAATAAAAATAAATTATTCGTCACGCATCTAAGAGGCAGTTTGGGCAACGCCAACAGATAAATGAGTTTCATATAATAGGGATGATGACTGGGTAAAGAAAACGAAATTCTATTTTGTCCGTCAATCAGGTAATGCAAAAATATAAGATACGTATTTTTTGTTTTATCAAGTTAACAAAAAAATACTTAGTTAAAACGCATTAAAGTTGGAGAGTGGGGGCTCACTACGTCACAACTAGGTATAAAATGTACTGAGCCGTGACGTCATGCGCCATTTCAACTCAAAATATCTCCGTAATTTTACGATTACGTGAAAAAAGAAAAAATACGTGTCAAATACTTTTTAATAATCTACCCGATAGACAAATAAAAAAAAAAGAGTCACCATCCCTGTTGACTAATTGTCTACCTGACAGTCCGACCTCTAAAAGAGGGCCTCCGTACACACCACTAAAATATTCAACACTGGTCGGACAATAAGCTAGCACAACAATGTATTGAGTGATAAGGTAAACAAAATATTTCTGAATACCCTCGAATATCAAAGTTAACCGAGCTCTTTGTATTGGGTCATTTTGACGAAAGTGGTCTTTGTAGATAATACTCATTGTAATTCCAGAACTAATTAAATAACAACATCAATAGGATGTTTAAAACCACAAAATATTAAAAGTCACAGAGTCTCATGTTGCAACAAGCCGTAACTTTAAAAATATTATCATTTTACTTCACAAAATCGTCAATTTGACGACTTTGGTCTTTCTAGTTGAGATAGGTTGGTATTATTTTAGCGTACCTATCACATTGTGATGTTTGTTTATCATCTGAGGTATTTAATTATTAACACCAAGGGTACCACATACTATCATCTCTCATAACATTATCTATCTATCTATACCTACTCGATACTAATAAATTTGAAATTGAAGTGTCTGTTTGTAATATACTAATACCAATTCTTAAATATACTACTTATACCACTATTTTACTATATACTACTAATACTATACTAATAATAATACTACAAAAATACTATAATAATATTATATTATTATATTTACAAGGTGTTGTTTTGAACCTCGTCAAATCCAAGGAGGTAAACTATAAATCAATAATAAATTGGGCAGGTATTTTTTTTTTTTCTTATTTTTGGAAATTGGTAAGCGTGAACCACCCGTGTTTTAAATGCGGCCCGTCTGATTCTCGCCGGGGTTATTCTGATATACTGACAAACTTAAACAACCAAAATAATCAGAGTTTTTTTAATCATTAAAGATTGGTTTTTTTTTTTTGTTTTTTTTTTTACTTTCAAAAGTGCTTGTAATGATCTAATTGAAATAAATGCTTTGACTTTGACTTTGAAAGTACTGTAATTTTAATTGCTAATTTATGTCATTTGTGACTCCCTCCTGAATTTTGACGATGATGCAAAACAACAGCTTGTAATATAATAATATTAAATAATATAATACATAAAAAATTAAGTGTCTGTTTGTAATATTAAAATAACCACTTTTCACTACATGCATATGAATGTATATACGGTACGGATACCATTTTTTTTTTTACAATTATGTCTGTCCGTCTGTTTGTTTCGGTTTATCTCTGGAACGGCTGTACTGATTTTAACGGGAGACACGGGCAGATAGCTGATGTAATAAGGAGTAACTTAGCCTACTTTTATTTTAGAAAAAATCTACAATTATTATAAAAAAACGTAATGTTGTCCAAGTACGAAAAAAAATACCAAATAACTTTTTAGTTAAATTCCACGACGACGAAGTCGCGGGCACAGATAATTATTTTAATGATTCCTTCAGTGTGGTCAGAACAGAGCTCATGGCTAAATAACAACAGCCGCTTGGGTTGATCTGTGGGTTAAGCTGTTATTGCCTAGGTTGGTCCGTCAATGTGTGATCAATCATTACATACCGAGTTTCCTCCGTTCCTCGGAAAGCACGTTAGGCCGTTGGTACCAGCGGTTATTTCTAGATTGTTGACAGTGAAAGTGGATATCGTATTACCCAGTACAAACTGGGTTGTGGAGCTCAGATAGGCAGTCGCACCATGTAAAATACGACTGTATAACGTGAGGTCGACGCACGGAAGCGACATTAACGCTTGTGCGACAAAACTGTACTGCGACTCACAATAGGTCGCATGCACGCTTGTGCGACTAACTGTAGGTTAACATCACCCTAGTGCGACATTCTGAAGATTGACATCACGGTAGAGCTACAAACGCTTACTGGTATATCAGCTGCGTTCGTTTAGACTGGAGGCTAACTTGCAACCTCTATCCCGCTCTAAACTTTAAAGTAATACTGCTTTTTCAGACCCTGTTTAAATCGCAAACTGTGCTGTGGTGTTAATCTACGTTAGTTTATCGATTTAGGTACTTGTGTGAATTCTAGAAACAAATAAGTAGTGTTTATTAAGGATAAAGTCGGCGTGTGCAGAAAATACACTGCAAAAATAAAAACAAATCGTGTGTGCGGGGGAGCTCCCCTTTGACATCCTGCCCTCAAACAATCTGAAATGATAATGCATTCGCAATAGCATTCGCGAATATCTCAGTTTTTTTTTTTAACCGGGACGAACGGTTTCACGTGCTTTCCGAGGCGCGGAGGACACTCGGTATGTAATTAATACCACCCATTCACGGACCAATCTTAAAGATCGACCCTGTTGCTATTATTATTTAGCCATGAGCTCCTCCTTTAATGAAATCTTATCACACACTAAAATTACATGTAGATATTAAGAATCATTAGCATATCGAATTTCGACGCGCGACTCCCAAACATGAGGTCCTAGATATCCGGGTCAGTTTTCTATCAGGAATTTCTCTGTGGTACGTACCCACGGAGTTTTATATTTGTGCCTGGTTGACGATTAGCCCCCTTAATAGGTTTTAAATATAACTGGCGAAACGTACTGTTACGTACTCTACTGCCTAACCCTTCAGGAATTACAGTTGATGTTATATTTTGTAGTCACTGACAGTCCACCACTTTTTACCCTATGCCCTTAGTAATATGGTTGAAAAATAGTCAATCGTCAGTGAACGCGGTGTTACCAATTTACAAACAAAGCATGTACTGGTATAAATATAGCACGCTATGTCACTACTATTACTAGCCGGTATAGCGCCAAGATACGCTAAAAACGTTTTAATATTCAGAAAACATTCTCAATAAAATAATAAGAACTCAATATTCAGTTCAATAAACAGTATTTGAATATATTTTCTTCTTATAAGCTTTTGACAGTTTTCCTCATTCAGTTACTTACGATGGCTACGGTATTTTTCTCACGCTTTTCATGATAACCGTAAAAAGTAATAGCTCGAATATTACATAAATTGTGAAATGTGTTTTTTTTTCTTTCTTTTACTACCTTCTGTAGTAAGCAATCGACTTATTGTCGGGCCTACGCTGTCCTCCCATACTTAAGTACTAACGCTGTAACTTCAAATATTGTAAAACCAAATGATTTTAAAAGAGTAACCATGGAGTTTCTTGCCGGTTCTTCCGTAGGAAACGACCAACCCGAACCGTGCACCTTTTGTTGACGTTTTATAAGTGCCCATGTAGGCCTATACAAAATAAAATATTTTGACTTTTAAAAGAAGCGTGGAGTATGTCAGCCTGTTATTACAGGCTTACAACCATATTCTGAGAGCCAAACCAAATCCATTTTTGGATTAAGTCGAACTGTATCGCCATGACGATAGTTGAAAAAGCGCACCAAATCACATTCCTAGAATTTCTTGGCCGTAATTAGTTGATGTTCGAATAAGGTGCCTCCTCCAGCTACCTATCTTTGTCAAATCCATAGTTGCATCCTAATTCAATCAATGCTAAAGATGTCATATTAATCAATGTTGATTATGTATGTAATTAATAGTTATCAGGTACTTGAAATTCACAAGATGAAAAGTAAGCTTTTATATGTCAATTTATAAACAAACTTACGACTTAAGTTCAGTTCGTGACTGAGAATACAAGTTTTATTTTTTTTCTTTATAATGTCTGAATTTATTCAATAAGTTGGCAAGAGGGTTGTATAATTATATTTATTTATTAATGACTGTCCGCTTTTCCGCGAGAATAATAATGATTTGGATAACAAATGAATATTAAACGCTGAAAGGGTTTTCAGAATTACTATCGCACATTTGAAACTGTTATTTTATTCTTCTTTAAAATATCGTAGGCGCTATCAAAAACTAAAATCATCAACTCTAACATGAAGCCATATGACTGACGAAACCTGAAAATAACAGAAGCTCAAGTTCTGTGTAGCTTCGTGGTATCATGCGAGTATATTGAATTTCACCCACTTTGCTAGACAAAATAACAAGTTCAATTACACACATTAAGTTTTTCTTACTAATGTAATAATACACGTGTTTTATTACATTAGTAAGAAAACACGTGTATTATAGGCCTTAAGCCTATATTTTTCATGTTTTTTGATACATTTTCCTTCAAGCCTTCCGTTTATTATTAATTAAATATATTGAGCAATCTTTCATATAGGCGCCACTTTTCAAGCTTCTTTTGTCAAGTTTTTCCTTGAATATCAAATAAAATTACATCATTTGTGTTTTCATTATACAAATTATTTAAATATATGATAATATGATTTGATTTGTTTATTAATAAATTAACACATTATATATATTATATTGTATTATATATTAGTTTGTATAGTATACAAACTTAAATAATATAATAAAAATATGTAAAAAAATGATCAAAATCAAAAAAAAAATCTCTCATCATCTGCCTAGCCTTTTCCCAAGTTTGTTTTGGTTTGATTCCAGTCTAACTGGATACAGGTAAAAACCAGTATTTTAAATGGAGCGACTGCCTAAATGAACTCCACAACCTTGTCAGTACTAGGTCTTACGATACCCTCTGGTAAGACTGGTTGTCAGACTTCGTCGACTACGTCGCACGACTGAGTAACTGTAACGACTGTCAAAGATTTACAAATTACAGCCAGGACCAACGGCTTAACGTGCTTTCCGAAGAAAGGAAGTAATTCGGTATAAAATGGGTGGTCACCCATCCACGGACTAACCTTGACCAATCTCTAATGAATCAAAAAGAAATGAATTCACTTTCGAATAGTTCGTAACTACAAGAAACTTCTTGAAAGAGATTTAAAGCGCACTTTGCGTTACATGGTCAAAAGTGTGTGACCAAATTTGGGGTCGCATTATTTTTAGAAAAACTGGGTCATTGCATGTACTACTAAAAGACCAAAACCAGTCGTCAATCTTCCAAAATGTTTAATAATATTTCGACGTCTATAATTTTATTTATAGGCATGTTTCTTATCGGTCACGCGAATCTTAAGTAGTTTGAAATTGTACACGACAAGCTTACCGAATTACCGATAGTAAAGCTCTGAAGCTATACCTAATTGGCGCGTGATGAGGATATTTTAACCCGTGCGCATTAAAATCATAAACAAACGAAGGAAACCAATTGGAGTCCTACTCAAAAGCAGAAAAAATTTGAAAGAGACGGAAAAACCCAAATTCACAGATCGTACTTTACTTTGCTAATACCTAAAAAAAGTAAGCTGTTGATACAAAACATATAAATGGCGTAAAACACCTCTTAACGAAGCCGAAAGGCACTTGTTCTCCCTGTCATTGCGATATTTTTTTTGTTCTACACCATACCTGGGAACCTTCTAGTTACGGAGATATTAGGGGTCAAAGTGCCAACTTTTTGACAAGTATTTTTTTAAATACAAGTTTAATGTAAGATTTTTACTTTAAACACCTCCACGACCCCCGTACTATTCAATCCGTCCATCAGCACAATGTTTTGAGTGCGTTACATTGAGTTCTACCACAAAACATGATTTTACACCCCCCAAAAAAAAGTCGTTTCCCAGCAATAATTTTTGCGTAAAGTTACTTAGTTTCATGTGTAGACTGCTTGGTTGACGGCTTCGTGATGAGGTGATTTACACCGTGTATTCTTATTATACGATTATTATTCGTATTCATTAAAAGTGAACTTAATTTAACGTAACATAACATCACGCCTTATTCCCCGAAGGGTATAGACAAAGGCCTAACTCCCACAATTCCACTGTAAACACCCACATTTCGCCAGTAATGTTTAAATTCCCATGTAGTAGGGGGCAAGCCTATTGCCATCAACTGGGCACATATTATCTGCTCAAAAAGTATTCGTAATAAACGCCAAAGTAAATTAGGAAAAAGAATGTCAAAGTGGGTCTGTCAATCGTGCCCTAAATCCCGTTCCCATCTTGCTGACTGAGATTTTCAATCACGACATAGTATGATCTCTACTTACAACATTTTGTGCTGGTACATGAGAAAAGAAGAAAACAATTTTCAAATACCTTTGCGAGTTCATTTATCAACTTGAGGGGAACTCAGGTGGAATCTATACAAATAGTACGAGTATCAGCTGGATAGATTCACTTCCTTTTAGTAGCGATAACGGTACTAAATTTTGCGAGGGAATCATAAAAGCTGATCGATGATATGCTAAAAGATTATCGAAAACATTTGAGCTAAAAGGTTACATCAGCACCATACACCATGCCATGTTAAAAAAACCGGCCAAGTGCGAGTTTATAAAAACGAGCAAAAACATCACCTTTTTTGTATGGGAACCGGGCCCCTTAAATATTTATTTTATTCAAATTTTTAAGATATGTATGTTATAGCGGCAAAAGGAATAAATAATCTGTAGATATTTCAACTATCACGGTTCATGAGATACAGCCTGGTGACAGAAATATATATCTTTTAATTTTATGTGCAATAAAAAATAAGAATTGATAGAACCAACTGCTAACCGCATTAAGCAATTTGTGTTGCAGGCGAGCATCAGTTGTCTTTTTGAATTACGAACTAATAACACTGTGAAAAAGGTTCTAAATACAAAAAGTGACTCAAAAGCTTGGGTCTAGCCAAAAGACCAAAGTTAGATCTCATTTTGTAATGAGTTGTGTTAAGTCTTGACCAATGGAAATCCAACGTTTACAGTGAATCCCTAAATGATGTGTAACTTCGTCCAAATTGTTGGGTAAGTGGTTAGTTAGTTTTCCTTTTAAGCAAAAAGGTGTGGTAGGTAATTCAATGTACATAATTCAACTTCGTCGTAACTTTGGAAACTCAATTTTGTGGGGATATCTAGTTACGACTGCGAGCTTCAGAATTTGACTTCTGAGTCATGCACTGTTTTAAAAATAAGTTCGTCACAATTTCATCTTTTTCTTTATTTTGACATAGTATCAAATGAAATTGCTTTTTCGTGTGCATGACCGTATGTACATTTAGTTCTTAGTCTTAAAAACCATGACAAGCAGTTAGGTTTGCTGGTCTTTTATGAACGAAATATTATTTCGACGAGTTTTCTACGAGTATGAGCATAAGCCTGAATTTCGGAGATTATCTCCATACATTTAAACTAAAAAACTTGACCTCTTTATTAGGGTTCCGTAGCCGAATGGCAAAAAACGAAACCCTTATACATTCGTCATGTCTGTCCGTCCATATGTCACAGCCACTTTATTCCGAAACTATTAGGACTACACAGCTGAAACTTGGTAAGAAGATGTATTCTGTGAACCGCTTTACGATTTTTGTACAAAAATAAAAAATGATAGATTAAGGATAATATATTTAACCTTTTGAAGCCTGATAATAATAACAAAACAAAGGCTCATGATGCTAATTAATTGATGCTAAATTAATCAACAACCCAATTCCACGAACCGGGACTTAAGTAAACCAACATAAGCGTGTTCCCGTATAATATGTATGTTTAACTAACAAGTTTAATATGCTTGGTGATGATTACATTGCTGAAAACAAATATTTGTTACATATACATTACCTAAAATTGTCAAATTATTCATAAATCGTTTAATCAAAAACTTTGTTGGATATGGCAGACTATGACTGTGGTCTTTCTACGAGTATACCTACTTATTATTAACATGATTATTGAAGGGCACGTATTTGAATATCGAAGATTAAATTACCTACGCTTAAAATACCAATGTTCAAAACATCGAAAATTTAAATATCGATTATATCAAAATGTCGAAAATTGTTATACCCACGCTTAAAACGTCGAAGATTGAAATGCCGAGTTATTAAAATTTCGAATGATTCAAAATATCGAATGACATTATGCCTTAGTTCAAAATATCAACATTTAATACATCTAAGTTCATAATATCTACGCTAAAAATACCTACTAGTTATGTTTTCGATTATTCAATAAAGGAAGAAGAAGGATTTTTTGTTTAATATTTTGTATTATTGTCACTGATTATATTGTACATTTGCGTAAAAATGTGTTTTATTTTGGATTTATCATTATGTAAAAATAATTAAAGTACATTACATGAGGTTTTCCTTGTTTTTTTTTTTGTAACCACCTAGTAAATGATTACCATCTAGCAAACAAGCATGCAGCAATCATGCAACATGTGAGCAAGCATGGTTTCTGTCACGGTTCCGGCGCTGCAGGGCTTCGGCAGTCCCACGCGAGCTTAACGTCGCAGATGGTCTAAAGGTGTTAAAACCACCTGCTCCTCAGCTCGCGGGCTGCCTCGCCCCTCCGCGCCTACGCGATTCTAAATTACACTCTAGCGGTAGGGCAGACAAGACTACGTGTAGTTGGTTTTGCAGCGATACGTTTCTGTCACTAACTTTAGTAGTACAACATATTATTGACTTTCAAAGAAAATATTTTTATTTAAAGACCTGCTTTATATGCTTGTACACTGGACACTGATTTTCATGGATAAAATAGGTCGAAATTGTTCCAAAACCGAATTGGGGCACCCCGAATTTACGTAGGCTTTTGGCTGTTACCCCTAGAGTGTATATAAAAATCCGGAGGCGCGAAGGGAGGGCAACCCCCGCTCGCTGTAACAAAGCATAGGCATCCGTGGGAGCCGTAGCGGCTGAGGCAACCAGCAAGCCGAAGCTGCGGAGGTGAACATGGATGCCTATCCTTTGTTACGCAAGGGCGAAGGGGTTGCACTTCCCGTAGCGCCGGAGACGTTGCAGAAGCAACCTCTTTCCACTCATACTTCTTATATCAAAATTTGTTCGATATTTTGACTTGTACGTATTTTTATTTTATATATTTTTTAAATTAATGTATTAAATGTTGAAAATTAACCCATTTTTACACGTAGGTATATTAATTTTCGATGTTCAAATAATATATGTATCCATCGATATTTAGGACGTTCGATAGTTTGTACCTAAATATGTAAAAATAAAAAAAAATAAAAATGCTTATTTCTTCACTTTGGAGTCACCTTTTAAGCAAAGATTTGCTTGTATTAGGTGGTTCCGCTCCTCCAGATTACAGACATTCTACAGATGTGTGAGAAATAAGCAATAAGTTTAATTTAAGACTAATTAACATTTGTAAAATCATATATCAGCAAGGGAGCGCAGCGCACTGAGTGTACAATATGTTTGTGAGTGTGTATGTGTGTACGTTTGTGTGTAAGTGTGTTGTATGTGTAGGACATTCGATAATCTGTATTTCGATATTTGGATCTTTCGATGTAACTTTTGTAGATATTTAGATTTTAGATATATTGGACGTAAGTTATTTAACCATTCAATAATATGAACTTTCGTTATTTTAATTTTCGGTTTTGTGTTCGTTCGATATTTCCATTTTCGATGTTTTGAACATAGATATTTTAGCAATAGGTATTTTAATCTTCGATATTCAAATAGGGTACACTACATAAATGCGAAAAACTTTATTCCGATAGTAACAAGTTCGAATTTCAAAATGCCGACTGTCATAATTCCGAATGGTTCAAAATTCATAACATAACAACTCCGACTTATCATTACTCCTATTTTCATAATTCCTAAAATTTCAAAATTCGTAACGTTTATAATTACTATTCTCGAAATACCGAGTTTTGATAGATCGAATAACAAAAAGTGGTGGGTAATTCACCAATTCATGACACGATTATATAAATTTGATTTATTTTAATAGTAAAAAGTGGACTGTATAAAGAGGAACCTGGTTAACGTCTCGTGGAATCTTGTGACTGAGCAAGCGACAATCAAGGAAGGGGAATTGAGCTCACCTACCTTTACTCCTGGGGCCGCGTGGCTGTTCTGATGGCGGGCCGGCGTTTGGATGGAAGCACTGGCCGTGGTCTTCTGGTGCACCAGGACGATTTACGGATGGACCCCGGGGTCGCTTGTTGAAAGTCGCGATTCCGGCGGAAAGCGGTTTGACCTGCAGGCTTGCGTATACGCAGCGCGGTCAAGATGCGAACGTTGAACTGTCTTGAGGTGGAGTGAAGGTCGCCACAGTAAATTTTCGTAGGCGAGCACAAAAATGAGGAAGGGAAAGAGACGGATATATATCGTCGCCTGTTCCTATGATCTACGTCATATGAAAGGATCAGTTGATGCGTAGAAGTTTTAAACAGGGTTACGAGATGGCGTCACCAAAAAGTCCGACTTAATGATAATTCGAAACATCAAAAATACGAATTCCGATTATTAAAATACCGATTAATACTAATCCAAAATAAAAACGCCTTGTTCTCTTTTAAACTACGATTGTTTAGTTTTGAATAAAAATATATTGTTTCCCTGGTCACAATTCTAACCTAACCTAACCAAAGTGACTTATCAATAATACAGGGGATTTGCAGCATGCAAGCAAGCATGCCACATGTAAGCAGGCATGCAACATGCAAGCAGGCATGTAACATGCAAGCAGGCATGCAACATGCAAGCAAGCATTATTTCTGTCACGGCTCCGGCGCTGCGGGGTTTGGGCGGCCCCACGCGAGCTTATCGTCGCAGATGGTTTGAAGGCCCGCCGCCTCGCCTGAGGCTGGCCGGCTTAGCCGGCCAGCAAGCCGAAGCTGCGGTGGTGAGCGCCTACGCGGGCTTAAATTACACTCTAGGGGTAGGGCAGACAAGACTGCGTGATGTCGGTTTTGCAGCGATTCGTTTCTGTTACTAAATTTTGTAGCACAATATGTTGACTTTTAGTTTATTCGAAGTTTTAAAAATCGGAATGTCGTTTTTTGGACCGAGAATCCTTCGAGCATTTGATTCTTCAGACGTATGAAAATCGGAAAACTAACAAATCGCATTTACGACTTTCGGTAAAATAAATTTTTAATAATAGACATTATAATTCTTAGGTATTATGAAATTCGGACTTTTGGCACTCGGATTATTGAAATTGAAATTCGGAATAAAATATTTCGGAGTATTTGGGTGTTCCCATTCAAATACGTACCCGTACTGAAGAATGAGAATAAATGTTGTGGACCGTCGTTTTTTTTAAAAGTGAGGAATCTTCAAAAAAAAGGTGGTGGTAAGTTTTAACCACCTATTTTTGCTGAACGTATGAATGCGTAAATAACTCTAAAAATGTTTTGTCTGCAATCCCCACCGAATAATATGGTAATGCGGTATTACGGCAGTTTTCGTTTTATTGCATATTCGATGTTTAGAGCATTAATTACATAAATTGTATTTTTTTTTCTATATATTAGATATATTTTGGGTGCGCCAAAGTTCACCTAAATTTTCAACTCCGATAATTGGAAATCCGAAAATGTTCTTCCTAACATTTTTCATCCTAACAATCGCAATTCCTAACTACTCTGTCTCTAATGTTCTAATTTCGAAGTATTCAACTTCATAATGTCAGTTGCAATAATCATCTATTATACTTTTATTTGTTTTCCTATATTTTCTCAACATAACCTAACGTCAAGAACTTTTACACTATTATTCAAAGTCATATCTTTTTTGTTTAGAATTTTATTTAAAACGGTGTATACCCGCAAAGATATGCATAGGTTAGGTTAAGTTAGAACTGTGACCAACTACGAAACAACCATGATCGATCAACAACCTTGAAATTGGTCGCTAAATTTTTTTAAGTATTTTTTTCATGGTGGGGGCACTATAAATATCAACTTCTACTCACATATATTATTTATTACACTCGGTAAATGTTTCTTTCTGAGTATGAGTGAAAATATTATGGTAATTATGTTTAGGGATAATAGCGTTATGATAAAAAACAGTAGGAGTTGAAATATATTTACAATAATGATATTATTAATTACAATTTTCGGAAACATGAGTGTTATGAACATCGCCGGTAGCACTACAAATAGTATGAATGAACACTTTAGGATGAAAAATTTTAGGCAGAGTGATCATTAGGATTACAAATCATTAGGAAGAACAATTTCGGGTAAAGAACTTTAGGTGAGGCAATATGGACCCATATATTTTACGTATATTTATTAAAGTATGACGGCGCCTTTTCAAGGAGGCTTATTACATGATTCACGTTGCAACTAAACTGTGACCACAGACGAGAGAGAAGCGGTACGGAACAAGTCGTTGCGGCCAGCCATATTGACTTGTGTGGTTGTCAAGGAAGGTGACGCGTAACAAGGCATTGACGGATCACCGAAGTCTGTTTGCTTAAGCTAATTAAATCTGGTGCCACATATCATATGTGATTTTGATGGGGCGGGTAAGAGCCTTTAAGTACAATAATATCAATGTTATTCCCATAAAATGTCAACACACTTTTTGAACGAATAATATCATAACATGGTTATAACAGGTTATGCAATCTTTCTTTTTTCTTTGGTAAGCAACGATCACCATATTATTCACGTAAAAAATTCAAATCTTGTTCCACGTAAAGTATAAATCAATTATTCTGATTATTATTTTGTTTATAGATTTTCCGAGCTACCGGTGGTCAGGTCTCTTGAGAGAGGAATTTTCTAACAATGCGCGCCGTGTCCAAATGTACTACTTTCTGAATCAAGCCTTTGATCCTCATCACCAACGACCGTGAGCGATGCATCCTATTTGAGGGCAGCAGTGCGTGAACCCTCCTATCCGGGGCATCAAGTTCCGTCTGAGTCCATTTGAGGATGACGAAAGAATACATCAAAGCCGGCATGACCCAACCGCGCGCACCTTGTTTCCGCCTGACAACTCACTGTCTATTACCTTATTCAGGCGGCCAAAGAAGCTTTCCCTCAACGATTGTTTCATATCGGTAGTATTGATACCTAATGCTTCCAACATACCCAAATACTTGTAGGTTTCTGTCGAGGAAAGAGATCCAGAGAATTCAGCTTGGGTAGTTTCATAAGTACAAAATTGTTGGGATCATAATTATTATTAATAAATAAAAGTAGTGATTATGATAAATAATAAAACCTACGTTTTATTTCATACCTTTTACCCTTTTTTCGCTATTATATAATTATATAATATAAATTATCCAGTAATAATATAAAGTTCGTCTAATATTGTTATGGTTTGTCAAATCTAGAAAAAAAAAGTAAAGTAAAGTTATAGGTTCTTACTGAATTATTTATAAGGAATGTATTTGCAACACTGTATTACTGTTAATCTTTTGACTCTACACATCGACGAATATAATTGTTATATTATATTACATATCGTTTAAATTTTACCCGAATCATCATCATCATCAGCCTATATTATTCCCACTGCTGGGACGAAGGCTTCCTCTCTATGAGTGGGAATGAGCTGTAACCCACCACGCGGGCCCAGTCGGGTTGGTAGATGTCACAATTCATGTCTTCGAATTTTTAGTTCTAGGACATGCCGGCTTCCTCACAATATTTTACTTCACCGTTTTGAGAGCAAAACCCGAATAATATCGTAATATTATATTGTCGGTAGGTTTTTTGGCACCGTTTTTCAACGAATAATATGATAATGCATTAATACTGATTACGACATTGTTGAGTTTACACTTGAATAATATCGTAATGATGTGTTGCATACTATAGTTTTGCCCTACAATTTCAGTATCATTAAACTACTTTTTTTTCAAAAAAAATATTTGGTACACTATTCATCTTCCTGCCCTTGTCCCATTTTATTTGGGGTCGGCGCAACACGTCTCTTTTCTCCATACTCCTCTGTCATTCGTCATGTTATCATTTACTCCTTTTTCCTTCATATCATTTTTCACACATTCCATCCATCTTTTCTTTGGTCTTCCTCTCCCTCTCCATCCATCCACATTTATATTCATCACTCTTTTAGTCACATGTGTTCCATCCCTCCTCATCACATGTCCATACCAAGACAGACGACTCCCTTTCATCTTTTCTGTAATAGGTGCCACTTTCAAACTTCCTCTTATATGCTCATTTCTAACTTTATCCATTTTAGTCACTCCACACATCCATCTCAACATTCTCATCTCTGCTGCATGCAATCTTTTTTCATCCGTCTTTTTCACTGCCCAGCATTCCGATCCATACAGTACGACAGGTCGTATCACGGACTTGTATATTTTCCCCTTTAACTTGAGGGGCATCCGTGGGTCGCAAGTTGTTCCAGTGACCTGTCGCCATTTCATCCATCCTGAGTTGATCCGTTGCGTTACGTCCCGGTCTACATCACCATCTCCTTGGACAAGCGACCCGAGGTACCGAAAATCGGAGCAGATCGGTATGGGCGTTCCGGCAAGGGCTATAGGCACAGGACTGGAGAGACCGCCGAAATCACAAAACAAGTATTCCGTTTTGGTTCTACTTATTTTCAGGCCAACATTCTCCAATCTTTGCCACCACACCTCCAATCTGCTCTGGACCTCTAGGCCACTCTCGGCAACTAAAACAATATCGTCAGCAAACAGCATACACCAGGGAGCCTCTTCCTGTATGTCCGACGTAAGAGCGTCCATAATCACCAGGAAGAGGTAAGGGCTTAAAGCCGACCCTTGGTGCAAGCCAACTGCCACATTGAAGCTGCCGGTAGTGCCCGCTGTAGACCGTACTTGGGTTTGACATTGACTGTACATCGCTCGGATCAACTGCACATACTTCCCAGGCACACCTTTCTCTGTAAGAGCCCACCACAAAACCTCACGGGGAACCCGGTCATATGCCATTTCGAGGTCGATGAACACCATGTGCAAGTTTTTATGCGCACCTCTGTATTTTTCGCATAGCTGGCGAATAGGAAAAATGGCATCCGTACCCTATTATATATTATAAAAATAAAACAGACTGGTAAAAATACTTTTGTTTTGACGTATAAGCTATCATAAGTGGATCCTATGATAGCCGTTTATACGTCAAAATACTGTTTCTAGAAAATATTTAATATTTTCTAAAAACAGTTTTTTATTTCTCTTGTATAATTTAGAATTATAGATTATATACATATTATTCGGTGGGGAGTGCGATGTAGTTTGTATTTGGTGATACACAGGTTGCGTCATAGGCTCATAAACATTTATATTCTTAAATTCACTCAACCATAATAAAACATATTTTGATGGTATAAATACGACTTGACTATTTTTCTAAGCCCTAAGCAAGCAATCCTAGCAAAGGTCTTCTTTCACATACAGTACCTAATTTGAAATTAGCTTCCCCTTTACTTAGTACCATCAAAAAACAAGACCATTTAAATATTTATGTTTCATCCCTTCATTGGAATTTATTTGAACAAGCACTAAAACCTCGTTTAATATCAAAGTCAAAGGGTTTCAACGAGAAGTGTTTACTTAAATGTTGGATTAATTTTCACTAGTTTATCCGTCTCGACCGTTTAACTGTGACCAACAAGGGCAATTATTGACGAAATAAATAATACTACTTCGTGGAATATTTTAAATTAACAAGCGACCTGTAAATATTGTCTATCCTTGACGTTTGTGTGTCAATTTAGTAGTGAACAAAGAGTTTTTGGAAACTCTGGCTTATTGTGTCAATGCCACAATTTAGAAGCATTTGCGCTACTCTATAAAACCGACATATTCTTGATTATTAAAAGACATTTTTTATTCTCTAACCCGTCTTCGGTCCACTTGGTAGATCCTTTCACTTTTTTTTTAGAGGAGGCCTGTTAGACCCCAATAGTGGGAACATAACATCATAATGACACGCCTGTAATCCCCGAAGGGTAAGGCAGAGGTAATCTTAATGTTACACATAGCTTCATTAAGTTCTTATCCCCCAAAAGACTTGTGCGTTCAATTCCGTGTTGGGCCTAGTTGGTTTTTGTATTTTGCAAAAAAAAATATAATTAATTTATTGTTTTTGTAATTGATTAATGATACTTTACTACAAAGATTTATATTATATTTTACAAATTGATTTGATAATTGACAGTTACCAAAATATACATATTTTGCCTACTGACACAAACGGGTGACACAAAAGACAAGTGACATCCTATTTACGCAAAACATAAAATAGGAAGCGATATAAATATTTTAGATTGACATAAACTAACGTTATAAACTCGAGGGTATAGGATTAATTTTTAGAAATAAAAAGTAATTAAGTAATATTAATGGATACCCACGGAAATTAATATAAAGTAGATACCAATTTCATCGCAAATTTCTAGGTGGTCGCTGGCTAATTTGTTAAACCCATATTCATAAAACGCAGCATGGTGAAGCGATGGTTCGAATCCGGGTCGAAACATTGAGTTCTTTTTGAAACTTTTCTTTAGATTATTTGAAACGATTTCAATGTAGTAGCAACGTAACATTTTATAACTTGAGGGGTTAGCACATACTGACGCTGTCTGTACCAGACCTAATTTCGCCAGTTATGTTTAAGTCCCATGTAAAGTCTCGTGACAAGGCATCCCATGTAAGTTACACGGTACTTATCCATGATTCCATATAGCTTATTTAAACAAAAGAACATTTAAAAAGTGACTCCATGTATTTTCTATTTACAGAATAAATTCAGTTTATTTCAGGGCAGAATTTAAGACAAAACTTGAAATAGCAATCAAATCGACTTCTGTGACCTAATAAAACGGGTCCAAACTGACCGATATCTGTCTTCATGAACAAAAAGGGTCGCATACTATTTCAAGCGGACATGACAGTCTGTCATGTTATATTATTCGAAAGGTTCGAGGGTTTCCATGTAACCTCATTGTAAATTACTGCAAACCTCTTTGAGGTTAAGTGAATTACAGAATTTACTGTCTTCCTACTTGAGGTTAACATATAGTTGTGGCTGTCTCATTTAAATCGTATCTAGTTCCAATAGTTTCATGTGATGACCAATAAATTGACGTGAAGTTTTATGCAAACTTAGGCGGGAAAACACAGAACTAAAATAAATGTACCAAGTTTGTCATATCGTTGCAAATTTTCTTGACAAGCAAGCATTACTACAAAAATGATAAATTACTCTTAAAAAATAATCTTAAGAGCAACTCGTGGCTAATGAATCAATCACAGTAACAGCGGTCGATGAGAGTTAATCTAGGCTTGCCGACGTCAATTCGTGACTTTCAGTGCTTCGAAAAGCACTTTAGGCCGTTGTTCCCATCTGTCATCTGAAATTCCTTGCTGACGTTACAGGACGTCAGGTGGCCGGTCTTACAAAGGGGTTTTATGCTGCCACTGATTAGAATGAACCCGATTATAACAAAGATGGAAAAAGGCTCGATGAGTTTTAAAAATTCTTCCAACGATTCAATATTTCCTAAGCTACTTTGAATATGGTCCAGTTTGAAAAGTCCACAAGCAAAAAAAAATATCACGCCTGTAATCTCTGAAGGGTTAATCAGAGGTGTACCTTGCCATCCACCGGGCACAGATCTAGATTTCGAGAAGCGTCTGACATCTGAAAAATCTATGAAATTTTTGCCCGACATGAGAATCGAACCTTGGAACGTGGGTTCACAGTCGCACTTGCGGCCACTAGATGAACGAGGCAGTCAAAGCGAAAAATAATATTTATAAAAAAACCGGCCAAGTGCGAGTCGGATTTGCGCACGAAGGGTTCCGTACCATTATTTATAAAAACGAACAAAATAAGAAATGTTTATTTTATTCTGTTTTAAATATTTCTTGTTATAGTGGCAGCAGAAATTTACATTCTGTTAAAATTTCAACTGGCTAACTACCACGATTCATGAGATACAGCCTTGGTGACAGACGGACGGACGAACAGCAAAGTCTCAGTAATAGGGTCCCGTAATAGGAACCCTAAAGGTTTCGTACCCAAAAAGTAAAAAAAAAAATGAACTCAGGACACGTAACTTCAAAGTTACTTACAGAATATCTCTTACTATAATGTTATGATACAGATTCGATAGGGTTAAAACACATTCCTTCGATATTCACATGCGTACGTGACGAGAATTAGGAATAATAAGGAAAAAAAACGCAAAAAAATATGATTGGTCCCGGGTCGCAAACTCAATTATATTTTTGATATAGAAGGGGTTTTTTATGCCCATGAGTGTATAAGTATAATTTTATTTTTTAATTTCCTGTTTTTATAGGTAAAAGGGACCATTTAGGAGAAAAACATGACCAGGCATACTTAATATTGTGTATTTTGTTTGCTACAAAAATGTATTCCAATTATTTTGTAACGTTTACGAATTCAAATCGAAATCTCGTTCCCATTTTTAACCGACTTCTTGTATAACTTTACTGGAATTTTGAAACACCATTAATAATATTTAGAAAATAAATACTATTACTTATTAGGGAATTAAACAATTTTACTAAACTAAAATTCCAAGTTAAGTAAGTAACTTAAAAACCTTAAACTTCCACAGATATTTAATTAGTTTTTGCTCTTTTATCGGATTCCAGTTACTAAAATAATGAATAATGCTAATTTTTAATAAAATCCCATCTTTAAAACATTATTTCCAGGAACCAAAACTTAGGCCGAAAACTAGAACTAATGATTACTTACATTATAAAAAGAACATAAGTAGTAGTATTGATCTATCCCAGGAATTCTTGTCAAACAATTTAATCACCTTAATTACTTTTAGGGTTCCGTACCTCGAAAGGAAAAAACGGAACCCTTATAGGATCACTTTGTTGTCCATTGTCTGTCTGTCAAGACCCTTTTTCTCAGGAACGCGTGGAAGTATCAAGCTGGAATTTATATCAAATACTCAAGTCTACTGTCTCTTGGAGCTGTGAAAAAATTAAACTTCTAAACCAACGCAATCAAAAGATACAGCCGTTTGTGCCGAATATTTCCGCAAATTTTTACACTCGCAAGGGAATCGAAACCTACAGGGTACTTCCCGTGAACTCAGAATCTTGAAATTTGGTACAAAGAAACGTTTTATAGCACAAATAAAGGAAAAATTGCGAAAACTGTAAATTTTTATTTACATCATATAATAAAAATATTTTTAATAATTTTAAACTTACTACCCCTTTCCTCATGAACGCGTACAAGTGTTAAATTGAAATTCATATCAAATACTCAATTCTAAAATACCTTTCAGCTGTAACAAAATCAAATTTCTATGTCAACGCAATCAAAAGAAACAGCAATTTAAGCCACATACTTTCAAACTCGCAACTACTCGCAAGGGAATCAAAACCTAAAGGGTACTTCCAGTAGACCTAGAATCTTGAAATTTGGCATGAAGCAATTTTTTATAGCACATATAAAGGGAAAAATCTGAAAACCTGAATCTTGAAATTTGGCATGAAGCAATTTATTATAGCACATATAAAGGGAAAAATCTGATAACCTGAATCTTGAAATTTGGCATGAAGCAATTTTTTATAGCACATATAAAGGGAAAATTCTGAAAACCTTAAACTTTTAGTTGCATCACATATTTTTATTTATTCTCTTCAATAATTTTAGTTTGTACGGAACCCTCGGTGCCCGAGTCCGACTCGCACTTGGCCGGTTTTTATTTCATTGAAGAACTGATTACGTCCAACTAAACGCTAAGCATTAGAGATTAGAATAAATAGAACTCTGGTCAAATTAAGTGACTCCCCCAACCCTTGCTCGAGCCAGCCCGTGATGCTGAGACTGTAGTTTTCAATAAGCCCCTAAATAATGAAATAATTCAGATCCAGCCAGTCCCTTTGCTCCCCGCGACGCCCTAAGCCGAGGCTCGTAACCCGCAGGGGGTGCCCTTAGCGTATTGTGACTTAGTTTATAAGTTTTATGCGGTGTGGGTTCAAGCTTTACACTCAAGACACACACAAGATAGTCCGGTTACGCCAGCCACATAGGTAAAACTGCGAGATGCCAATAAAAAAAAAAACTTACGAGAGTACCGAGTGGGACACGCTGGCAAAATGCGCACGTTCCAATTATGTTGGCTAACTTTTATACGAATTGACGTCTGATTTCCAATTTTTTAAACTGTTTCGCGTACTCTACTGTTTCGCGTGCGTCTCGCGTGTATACCTTAGTTTGACTCCCACAAAAAGGATGGCCCTGATTAGGATGAACCAACAAGGGAGAAATCATTTGCCCTTCAAAAGAGTCTGCCTAGATAGATAAATCTGTTTCATGTGTCAAAAGAGTATAGACCCGGGATGGCGAACCAATGGCACGCGTGCTATTGGTAGCACACGACACAATATTTTAGGCACGCCATTGATTTTAACCAAGTCATTTATGTTTCACGCATAACAGAAACCTCTAATACTATACAGTGCTAAAACTTATTTTTTGGTAGTAAATAAGAGTTTTCAGAATAAAGACTTTAGTTTTCCTAAAAATCACAAAGTCAAAATTATTTGGCGGCACATCTAGGGCCTAATCAAACATTTCTTTAGAAAAAATGACACGTTGATCCCTAAAGGTTCTCCACCCCTGGTATAGACAAATAAATAGTCAATTTCCACATGATTTAAAAAATAACATTTTTCAATGAACCCCGTGTAAAGGTTAGAAAAAAACACTACTAATATTAAAATGACAAGATTAAATGGCCTTATCTCGTGGCGCATCTCGGCTGAAATAGCGTATTTATTTCTTACGAAACAGAGGTATAGGTTAAATTAAATACCCAATTACTAAAAAAACGATGTTTGTATGTCTCTTGGAATTGGATTTACAAAAATAAAGTAAAGAAAATGACTGTTGTTTTTTATTCATTTTTTAACGTCAAGGCTGCAAAAAAAGTTTGTAAATGACTTCTATCTGACAGACAATATATTCCAACTGCTACAGTAAGGAAAAGACAGGAGAGAAAGAGAGAGGGAGAATGGAAAACAGATGAAGGACTGTGGAGAATAGAAGAATCAAACGTGTTGCGCCGACCCCAAGAGAATGCGACAAGGGCAGAAAGATGGTGACGATGAAAATAATGTTATTGAGGCAAATAACGTGAAAAGATTTGAAGGTATTCCGGAATAAACTTTAGATCCTAAACGAGTGGCAAGCTTCTAAAGCGTTTCATATTTCTACATCAACTTTTAACGGTATTCACTTGAACGTTTCAGTAGTTTATCATATTGTTGAACACTATTGTATAGAATCTGGTTCTTCTAACCTAACAGACAGATGTGTTGCTGGGGAGTTTATTCCGCCACTTCTTTTTCCCAGCTAAAACACTAGGAAGTGGCGAAGGGCGGGCGTTTTGGGGGACTGTCTCTTGTGATTTTGACGTTCAAAAAGTGGTGATTATCAGCCTAGTTTGAATAAATGACTTTTGATTTTTAATTTTGATTTGGTTTTGATATGTATGTCCCGTGAGATTTTTGACTTGTTCTTACTATCGCTGATTCATTTTACTTTGTCTAGCCTATCAGTTTAAACCATTAACGCCGCGGTTATTCTATGAACAGGCATAACTCATTAATTAAAGACCACCAGAGTAGGTGCACATCTTTGATAAATATTTACTATGTCTACATGTATTATTCTTTGTTTGTGGATAAGACAGCAGCATCACTCATTCTTATGTATATCATTCATTCATTTCACTCTCTCATACATAAATTACTGTAATTTAGTATGAATAAACATTGAGCTTTAATCTTATACCAATATGAGTACCTACCTATTCTACATTCGCAATTCAGTTCTAGATAAATGTAAACAATGAATTTAGATTTATTGGGAATTCAACTTTAAGGCCGGTAAATAAAGTTCTTTCTGTGCAATAACTTCTTTTTTTTAACCGACTTCTAAAAAAGGAGGAGGTTCTCAATTCGGATTTTTGTATTTTTTTTTATGTTTGTTCGCGCATTACTCCGTCGCTTGCCAACCGATTTGGAAAATTCTTTTTTTGTTGGAAAGGGTATACTTCCCAAATGGTCCCATAGTCACCAAGTTGGGATCTGATGATGGAATCTTGGCGAAATCGAGGGAACTCTTCAAATTTTATAGGAAAACGTACAGTGATTTTGGTATTTTCTACAACAAATGAAGCATTTGCGTCCAATAAGAACCATTCTACCATCAGATCTGATGATGAATCCAAGAGACAGGCTTCGGAACTCCATAACAAGGCAATTAGCCTTGTTTGGGCTTGTTGGAATTGTAACGGTATGCGCTTTCCAGGTGTATACACCGATTACGCTGAGATTTATGATCCGATTTGCGTGATTCTTCTTTAGTTTGATGTGGAATAGCTGCCATTTGGTCCCATAAAAAATTAATATAGTTTGGCCATATAGTTTTCATTTTATTAACATTTTTTTTTATATGTTTATTTTTCACGTATGTACACCGATTTCTCCGTGATTACTGGACCGATTTAGACGATTTTTAATTCATTTGGTAGAGAAAGCTTGCCCGGTGGAGCCATATGAATTTTATTATCTTTGCTTAGGTACTTTTTGAGTCATCCTCTTTATTATGCATTTTGACCTTTGTCGTATGTATGGACGATGTGCTGGTGTCTACTTGAAATGTAAAAATTATACTTGACTAGGATTAAAGTGAGATACCACAACTGAAAAGGTTAAAATAAAAACGTTTTTACAAAAAAAAAAAAAAAAATTTGTAAAAAAGTTTTTTTAAGTTTAATTTTGAACTTCTTAATTAGTCATTCTGAAATCAACTTTGCATCACTAGAATAAAGTTGATATTCATTTAAGTAGACAAACATTATATTTTTACATGGAACACATTACTCACAACAAAGGTTACCACAGGCTAGGACATAGGGGGACAAACTGGAAGTATCAATAACACTAGAAACGGGATATTTAGTATGTTTACTTTTTGTTTTGAGTTACCAATACTCCTGGATAAGTTTCGTCAGAACTGGAAGGAGGATGTGCAAGTTTGTAAGACGTGAAGTAACCGTAGTATTAATATCATGAACACAGTCATCTAAGTTACATTTTCAGCACTGTAATTTCAAATCCTAGACTTAATTTGTCAAAAAGGCGACCCACACAATGTCGTGTAATAAGCTGAGCAATTTATGACGCGGTAAGGCAATTTAATACGCAAAACGAGGACATAAAAATGCCCTAATGTAAATGGTTCGTATTTTAAAATTAAAGAAAATCTAGATGTCCTTCAGCGGTATATCTACTTCACTATCTTATGTATTATTATTCTTATATTATAAAAGTACCGCGAGGGCTGGTTCGAGGAGGCACGGGAAAAGAACTCGTGAAAAGAATTGGGGGATGCCTTAACAACCAGTGGGACAGTATAGACTAAGAAAAAGGAAAAAAAAAAAAACAACAACTTGGAGACGAGACATAACGGTTAGATGGTTTATATTTTATTTACAGAGATATAATTATGCATAATATTGTGTCATGGGCCAAGTAATTAATTGCTCATTATTCATAATGCCCGAGCATTTGGAGCACCGCCCAAAAGGACAGGGCAATTTGATTATAACTGTTGACATTAATAAATTGCCCCGACATTATGAATAATGCATATTACTTATTGGGGGATCTTAAAGGATTTTTCGAAATTCAACCCCTAAGGGACCTAAATAGGGGATGAAAGTTTGTATGGAAAATCGACATTTTTAAAGTTAGAAGGCTGAAATTTCATATACAAGCTTCTGGTTACTGGTTAGAAATAAATAAATAGATATTTTAGCGCTTTCGTGAAATTACCCCCTCCCCCTCACAGGGTGAGATGGGGGTTCAAAGTTTTTATGCGGAATCCGTAATTTTTTAAGTAAGAAGAATGACATTAAATATTGAAGTTTCTGAGCAAAAATAAATGAACACGTATTTGGCCGTTTTTGGAAATTCGACCCCAAAAGGCAGAAAAGGGGTTGAAACATTAGTAAAACAAATATAGTCTGCACAGCTTGAAATTTACTATTTGTGTTTCTTGATGGCATTGATAAACACGTATCAATGTTTTTGGAAAATCCACCCCTCAGACGATAACAGGGGTGGCAATTTTTTATTTTTGTTTTGTACTGTTAGCACTTTTGTATGGACAAATACGCTAAAAAAACTTCATATAAGTTCACACTTCTAGGGAATCTGGGTCACTTGTGCGAAGGACACTTGCGGGACGAAAATATATTGCGCATGGATACTTGCGCGAAAGACACTCACGCGACTGGACACTTGCGCGACTCAATGGCTTCATGAGTGTAAAATTTCCTGTTTTTCGTTCATTGGTGTCGTTTTCGTGGTTTTCGGGGTCGCTGACCAAATTGAAACCGAGGAAAATTTTCGATTTTTCTTTCACGGGTGTCGTTTTTGTGGACTACAGGGTCGCCGATAACGAAAATGATGACCTCATTTTCTAAGTGCAAATAATAAATTTTAAAATACGCATTGTCTGAATATCCTCCCCTAGGCTATGTCTGGCATTGATTTAAGTGAGAACTGCGAAGCCGCGGGCAACATTATTATATTATCTATAACATTTAAATGACTATTTTCGACATTATTTTGGGGGGTTAACGCATACGTGGGCAATTGCCGAACTCCACGCGGGCGAAGCCGCGGGCAGAAGCTAGTTAATCATAAGTAAATAACTTTGTTGAAATAAAAAAAAAACTTTGGAAGAAGTGAAAGGAATCGAGGGAGGACAGAGCAGAGAGCCTAGGCTCTCCTGAGCTCTCTGTGAAACAGAACAAACTAATATAAAAAAGTTAAAAGAGACTGAGTGGAGTGAGTTTAAGATGTAAATAACCCTGAATATGATTTATAAAAATGAGTATTTAATGTTCTGACATTACATTTTCTTTCCAAGGAGAAATAGTCAATAAAGCTAGCCAAATTGGTTTAGCCTTTTACCTTTGTCACTTTAGTAGTTATGTATGCTTTACAAAACTAAGGCAATTTGAAATCGATTTACATGAATAATATAGATAATAACCCTTTTAAGACCCATTATTTCTGTCTTATAAACCAAAGCAATTTGACATTGATTTTAAAGACTTTTGAAACTAAATTTGGGTAATTAGTGTAATTAGAACCATAGTAATACGAACTTAATGAGGAATTTTAAATGTCATGATAGAAATATTAATCAGTACAACTACATGCACGCAACACCACACTGCGCTCCAAAACACAAATAACTGACGTTGCTCAAAAAGCCGCTAAGCTGAAGTGGGACTGGGCTGGCCATGTCTGCCGTATGCCCGACCAGCTGTGGGCCAAAATAACCACGATGTGGAGCCCTGACACAGCCAGTAGGCAACGCGGTAGACCTCGCAGGATATGGCGGGACGAGTTGGACAGAACCAACGAACAGTGGTCCACATTGGCCCTGGATCGCAATATTTGGAAGGCTTTGGCAAAAGTCCAGCAATAGGATTACATAGGCTAGCAGTAACAGTAATAGTACAACTCATCTATCTCGGGTCTGTCATTGGACTTCCAGGACCATCAGATTACTTCGAACTTCTCATTGTTCAACTATCTCCAAATGTGATGCACAGTCCAAACCGGAGCAAATCCTGGGATGCAGGAAAAAATCACAAAATAAACAACGAGCGCAAACACGTGCATCATTTGTTTCTTAGTGATTTGGAAGCTATGCAGCTGTCGTCTATCCCAGCCAGTTTTTAATCACTGACAGCATAGCTTATACAGACCAAAATCCTGCCAAATCACAAAGCTCCCGTTATTAAAGTTATCATGGCTCTAATTTAACGTCAGCGTAACGTGCCAGGGAAAAAGTTATTTTACGATAGCCATCTTTAGTAAAACTCAAAACATTACCCTAGTCAAAACAAAGTTTAGTGCCAACAAAGTGCCGCATAATTCTTCATGTCAATCGTTATCATGTGAGACTAACATGTTCTCGATGTCGGTACGGAAGCAGTCATTAATTAATATAAGTTGCAAAAAGTACGTACAATTCGTGTGCAGTAGTTGTTATTTTTGTATAAAGTACTTATTAGTTTATAGTTATTGTTTTTTATACTTATATATGTATTGTGTTTTATGGGCCCTAGTTGCCTGAAATAAATGATATTATTATATTATAATGTTGACTGCACTGTTAAAAACGCTCTACTGACAAGTGTGATTTATTGCCTCGAGGCTGCATGTATATCGTGGACTTTTAAGGTTCTGTAATATGACGAACAAAAGATTAATTTTTCTTGCGCTGACACTTTTTTATTGATATGTTATGCTTGTGTTATTGCTACTGCTACTGTTTTCTTTTCGTGTATTATTTAGTAAGTATTCTAGTAAAGTACCCTCATTGTAAAGTTTTCTTTTCCATTTGAATTTATGTATGCAATGGCTTAGAATGTCCTAACATCTGTAAAATTGTGCATAGATTCTTAGGTAAGTAAATAAACGTTTATTGGGAACGAAACATCTATCGGCAGCATTTGTTGAACAACAAAGCTGATTAAAGTCTGAGCTGATTAAAGCTTTCATTCGGCTCGTGCCGTCCGGCAAGCTCTGACTAACCCTTGCTCGGATCGGATTAGCAGAATTCCAAAAAAAAAACCTATTTGTACATAACATTAGGTATATTAGATTTTTGATCCAGGCTGGACCGTGTAATACCGACCCAAACAGTTACAGCACCCCCTAAAATTTATACTGTAGATTCGACAATCTAAAAAATAAAACTTTATCTACGGTACCTAACTACAAACACTTTACAAAAACCACTTACCATTCCCCCTCATAGGCTGAAGATCAGACACGATGAGGATCGGCGAGTTCAGAATGATGGACAGGATCCAGACCATGGCTATCATCTTGTAGGCGTGGCATTGCGTCTGCCACTTTCTGGACTTGAGGGGTCGGCAGATTGCGAAGTATCTCTCCAGAGATATCGCAACAAGGGTCCACACGTCCACTGAGACGGAGACCGCTGTGGGAGAAAGAGAATAGTTGTAATACATTTTATCATACCACATTTTTTGTCATTTGTAAATCTTTGACAGTCATTACGAGTAGTCAGAACCAAAAAAAAGTCTGACATCCAGTCTTACCAAGGGGTATCGTATTACCCAGTTACTGGGTTGTGGAGGTCAGATAGGCAGTCGCTTCATGTAAAATACTGGTACTCAGCTGCATCCGGTTAGACTGGAAGCCGACCCCAAGATAGTTTGGGAAAAGGCTAGGCAGATGATGACATTTTATCATACCTATACCATTCCCACCACTGGGATAGTGTGACATAGGCCTTTCCTCTACGAGAAGGTGGAGTGGAATTCACAGTCTTTAAGTTTTTACCAGACCACAGCAAATCCAAGAACGAAAGGAAGGGTGATGATTTGAGCAGTCTATGCCCATGTCTTATTATGTCTTATTATTTATTATTATTGTTACACATGGAAATTCCTACAATCAATCAATCCAGCTCAGTGATAAAATAATTTACTCGACGTAAAGCGGCTGATTGGATTTGAACCTACGTCCTACAAATAATAAGGCGCCCCCATGCTAACGGGACGTGTTAAGTCTAAAGGGAATTTTTAATGTTACATTATAAATTAGGCCATTTAAAAAAATTAATTAAAAAACATCCTAAACTGCAACACCTACTTACCAGTGATTAAAACCGTTATCACTGGTATTTAAAAGTTTGTTTTTTTGCCTTAGGTCGGAGGCCTGAGTGCCATCAAATTACGTAAAACTTTGACATAAATCTCTAAACAAGTTAGGAGTAAGCGGTAAACAGAATAATCTTCGCCTAAAAACACAGCATAACAAGTTAACAAGTTTGTCTCTTGTTTCATAATACAAATATTTCAACGAAATGCCCGACAAAATGTAGGCAACTCCCTAGGTTCCTAAAAAACTCTATTGGTAATGTTATTTTAAAAGGTCAGATGCGTTGTACTTGTAACCAGCCAGTGTGTATGACCAGATTTATGAACGTGAGCGAAACAAGGAGTATGTAAGGATTAAGAGGGGACTCTAGTCGGTAATTCTCCATACAAACGTATTCCGCTGTTTTCTTCGTGGATAATGCAATGCTAGTGCAATGATTTTTTTTCCAAAAATGTAGGTCTTATTGCCCCTATCATTTCCTTTTTTTTTTTAAACATAATCACTAAAAGAATCTAAAAACCCGAAAAAAGCCCGTTTTTACCGCCATGTTCAGACGATTAACAGACAAATTAGATAAGTTTTTAACAAAAAAGAAAATAATAGAAGCATAGATATACCTTTCTTCTAAATTTTGATATAAGAATTATTTAGATCAGTTTAGTTTTGAAGAAGAAAACAGCGGAATTCAAAACGTCTTTTGGTCAAGATTTTTGTAGCTAAAATCAGCCTGAGCTGCAGTTGTCCCTTTCGCACTTTAGGGGGCTTGGTCGGGCGCAGCGCGACGGCAATAGTCTCTACAAATCAAATACTTTTAATTACCGACTAGAGTCCCTTAAAGTCCCTCTTAAGGATCGTAGCAGCTGACGCTCTATAGTTTCTGCCTACCCCTTTGGGACATCAGTCATGCTCTTCAATATATGTATGTGTGTGTATAAATGTATTGAAAACTCCTCATTTAAACTACTGAATTTGACAGTCACAAAACATTTTCGACTAATTAAAATACTATGCTCTATTCAAACAACTCTGATGAATATAATCAAGAGATTAACAACCACGCGTGTCCTAGCTATAATTCGTTTTGTTTACTAGTAAAACAATATTTGGAATTCAAAGTGCATTTGCATCACCGGACAGTGACTGAATACTTTAGTACATTATCTGTCAGATTCCGGAATCCCGTCTGCAGATTGTCCTCAAAGGTTTGATTGACTATACCTTAGTGTTCACGGATAATATTTGGTTCTCTTATACTCCATTAAGGTGACAAAAACATATTAAAAGGTGTAATTTTTTTTTTAATGGAATTTCCCTGGTCAACCTATGGGGTTGTTGTCTGCTTAACCGGACTATCCTGCTGGGTCTTGAGTTTTATGCCTCCAGCCAAAACCAATAATATAAAAATCAACCAGAAGCAACCACACGATAAGGGCACCCCTGTGGGGTACGTGCCTAAGCTTAGGGCGTTATGCAAACGGAAGGATGTTTTGTCCTTTTAGTCTGGCATGTAAAGAAGTAGCTCAATGACATTTTGCGGTATCGACGGTCTTACGCCCGCCTAACACTCCAATTAGTAGATTTTTTTCTACAATATCGCAACGGAAAGTGTGTTAGACAGCCTATGGGTGCTTAAAATTAGCAGTAAACAGCAACATTTCTTGAACTTCCAGAACCCCTATTGTACTATTGTAAACCCTACCTATCATAATGTTAATATCTAAACTGAAATAAAAGTATCTTGTGATTGTAAATGTTTTTTTTTTGCATTTAATTATTTCCCTGCTGAGGTGGGATGAAAAGTTACGTGTTGCACTCGAGTGCAAAGATTTTTCACTTCGTGCTCTTTTGATGCCCTCGCTGACGCTCAGGATTCTAGTTCTTGAAATTTTAAAATGAAAATTTTAGAATGTTTCGCTTGCTCGGTCATCAAAATTAACACGCGGTTAAAAAGCAACTTTGCACTCTTGTACAACCAATAACTATTGTCTCTTCTTTTATTTCAAGGCATCCCAGTTTTCTAACTACAATTTCCTTCACCGCTTTGTAAAATTTGTTGAACTTTTATTCTCCAGTTGGTCTCTTACTTATGAAAATCCGTCAGTTCCATCGCACAGATACATACTCAATATATAAAAAAAATGTGTGAATATCAACTCACCCTGTAGAAACGGAATGAGTTTGCACAGCAGTGCTCCGAATAGGAACCGCCTGTAGATCTGACCAACGAGCGTAAATGGTAAGCAGAACACGCCCAGCAAGAAATCCGATATAGCCTGTAACAAAAAAAAACATTTATTACCACACTGTACTGGCCGTTGGTGTAGTAATTGCAAGTGCTACTGCTGAGCATGAGGTCCTAGGTTTGATTCACAGCTCGGGCAGAGTCCCATTACGTTTTTTCTATTCGAAAGTTCCCAAAAGCTTCCCAGAGTCTAGGTTCAATCCTGGTTGATAACAACAGATTCACCCCGCTCCTATTACATTGTGGACTTAATGTAACCAAAATGTGGGTGTACTGCTGACACGCCTTTGTCTAATCCTATGGGGGAAACAAGCGTGATAGTATGTCAACTGGAACGTTCCCACGGGCGTTATATTGTTTCAGACGCCGCCACACACGGTTTCGCATTTTTTATTGATTATTGTCATTCGTAAAACGCTACAATCAAATGTCAGTATGAAATCGTCGTGAAATCGTATGTTTTCGCCGGCCACACAGCATGTTTTCACCACTGTCAACATCAATTTATATTTTTATTTTTAACAAAGGTCAAAAAATAGCAAACTCATTTATCAAAAATGTTAATAAACGCCATTCATCCTTAAATGTCAGCATTATTATATTATAACTATAATGTTCAGCAGTATTCGCGATTCTATACCATAACTGTTGATCTGACAGTTTGACAAACTTTAATTCTATTTCAGTATTTTGAGTATATCAGTAAATGCCTGTTTGTGACCTAATTGAAATAAATAATTTTGACTTGTAAAGGACCATGCAAAAATTTTTGTGGCGCACTCATATTCTCAGTTTTCTGCTGTAATAAAACAGCACCTGTTGGGACATTTAATAAATTATGACGAATTATCATAATCATTATCAATAAATAATTATTATCATAATATCATTACTCGTCATAATTTCGAGTTCCCACCGGAAATACATACCAACAATAGTCAAGTTTACGACGACATTAAAATATGAACTCTCTCTATTTTTCTCTATGGCAAGCCGATGTCGACAATTCAATATCAGACGTGTTACCAAGACGTGTGGAAAATAAAATCACCAAGAGAAAATTGTTTGCAGAATTCTTATAAAAATTGTTGCAATATTGAAATTCTCGGAACTTTTCATCATCATCAGCCTATAATGTTCCCACTACTGGGACACAGGCCTGCTCTCTATGAAAGGGAGTGGGCTGTTATCCACCACGCGGGCCCAGTGCGGGTTGGTAGATGCCACATGTCTTCGAATTTTTAGTTCTAGGACATACCGGATTCCTCACGATGTGGTCTTTCACCGTTTTTGAGAGCAGCGGTGATGAGATAAATTACACAAAGTAATGCGCCTGCCTGGGTTCGAACCCGCGGCTTACTGCTCGTAAGTCAAGGCTGCCACCACTGGGCCATCGCTGCTCTCCATGCCAGGCCATCGGAACCTTTGCTGCAATGTATTTTTTTTATTTTTTTATTGCAGACTTCTAAGTGTTTTATTATAAGATTTCTACAGTTTAAGTCCAGCAATTGCAAAAGGCCCGAGTTCGATTTTTTTAACACAGTGACGAAATAAAAAGCGAAAAGAGGAGCTCGTGGCTAAATAATAACAGCCGTCCGGATCGATCTTTAAGGTTAAGTCGTGCTTGCCGAGGTTGGTCCGTGGATGGGTGACCATAATTACATACCGAGTTTCCTCCGTGCCTCGGAAAGCACGTTAAGCCGTTGGTCCCGGCTGTCATTTGTAGATCTTTGACATTCGTTACGAGCAGTCAGAAGCCAAAAAGTCTGACATTCAGTCTTACCAAGGGGTATCGTATTACCAAGTTAGCGGGTTGTGAAGGTTAGATAGGCAGTCACTTCATGTAAAATACTGGTACTCAGCTGCATCCGGTTAGACTGGAAGCCGATCCCAAGATAGTTTGGGAAAAGGCTATAGGCAGATGATGAAATAAAAAGCAAAACGGTATAAATATTTAATTTTATTTAATGTGATAATTTTTATGACAACTAAGCAGACTGAAAATTTATTTACTACCGTTTTTAACCTATTGATATGAACTGCCCAGCGAAATCAAGTGACTTACAACAAAATCTTTGCAATAACTAAGATTGATTTAGGAATGGGCAGTATAAAGTTCATGGACAAAAAGTTTATGAATCATAAAACACACAATGTCTGTGCTTATAAGTATGTAGCCATGTACCAACATTAATGCTCAATTGTTTGAGTAGCTAGATAGGTCATAAAATATTTACTACAAACCTACGTGGCGACATCTATATTATACATTTGAACTATGCGAGACGTGTTTTTTTGGTGGAAAGTTTTTTTTTTAATTATTTGTTGGGTTTGCTCTTGACTCTAGTCTAAGTCGATCTATTCCCATCCAATACCAAGAGCTAATACCATTTGGTATTAGTTTATTTCTGAATTTAAATCTGAAATCTCTAAATCTAAATCTCTAAAAATGACAAAATAAAAGAAAAAAATTATATGTGATTTATATTCAAACCCTGATCTTGATTAAACATTACTTAAAATCACTCAAAGCATTTTAATTTACTGAACCTGACTGTACCTTATTTCTTCAAACTTGCTTTGGTATTGGTTTTAAAATGTGGTACTCGTTGGGAATAGAAAGTGAATTCGGAAATAAACTAATACCAAATGGTATTAGCACTTGCTATTGGATGGGAATAGATCTCTAAGTCAGAGATGACTGAGACAAAGTCGACGATGGTACGAGCTTACCCAGAAGAAGCCTGTTTACTGTAACTTTGAAAAGATTAGGGTTGTAAGCGTTCGGAAACACAGACGTTTGAAAACGCTTAGTACGAATTGGTGGAATAGCAATAAGGTAGGGATGGTAACTTGCAGAGCGTCTGGGTGTCCGATGGTAGAAGGGGGCCGGTGGGATGAGGTCGTGGAACTCTTGGGCACACTCACCGAAGTACAACCTGTAGAAGACCGACAAGCAGGCAACCTTGCGGCGTTGATCCAAGCTGTGAAGCTTGGCATCCATCAATTTTACACCGTCAAACAGCCTCTTTGCGTTTACCGAGTCAAGCGCGGCAAGCTGGTATTAAGCTGGGCCATCCCGAAGGTGGCTGCAATACTCCGTGGGCGCAGGATCCGCCGTATCCCAGTAGTTCCATTCTCTAGTTCCATTTTGGGACTAGATCGGACTTGTGCTTTATATAGTATTAAAAGCTGTTCAGGCCGCTAAAGGATCGCTTCACTCTATTTAGGATGCCCAGCTTTTTGGCCGCAGTTTCGGCTTCGAACTCAATGATGGCGCAGAAGTTGAGATTGGACGTCAACTCCATGCTTTGGAGCTCAAGTCGATCAGATGTGCCACGAAAAGTAGGGGTTTGGTCGAAACGAATCCTCTTTGCGGAAAAAGACACGCCTGTGTTTTGGTGGCATTAAAAGAGACCAGATTGTACGATTAGCACAATCATCCCAGCAGACGTAAATCCTACATCGCCCAAGCGTAAAGTCTGCATAACATTACCATCGGACGGTTGTAACGAAGATCCACCCTATTCTGTGCAAAAACGTTTAATCTTTTTCCTGTTACAAGCCTCTAAACTTGTATGGTATCATAAAAAAAAACTGTCAATTGAAGACTTTGAAATGTTTAAAACTTGTGAAATAAGACAAAGCTCATTAAAAGCGGTTTCAGACTGGACTGCATATTTTGTAGCTCGCACCGCGCGTGCACGTACGCCACATTACGCGCCTCAAAAATGCGCGCTTACATCTGGCGTGTTCGCGTGTTCGCTGGCGTTACGCGGGGAGATGTCTCGTGGGTCACGCTTGTTGGAGTTACTCGTGAAATAAAAGGCGCGAACACGCGCTTCCAAAAACGTGAAACATCTCTAATTCATGGCAACTGTCATGGGATTAGGAGTTAGGCATTTATAAGGAAAAATAAGGTAAAACTTTCTGAAACTATTGATTGAAAACTGGTCTACCTTTAAAATCCATATATGCTTTCTGGTTATTTATTTATCAATTAATCTCATATTTACATGTCTTTTCAAAATTACGCTTTTAATTGATTGTGAGTTTATTGAAGCCCCAATTTGTTCGACCCTTTAAATAGATTAAACTTAAATAAAATGGCTCTCATTCTTTAACCATAACTTTGTTTCATTGAAATGTTAAACAAATTAATTTCATTAGAGTTGAGTTCAAGCGAAAACAAATAAAGTATTTACCAACACGTAAAATTTATTGCACTTTAAAAATAGCAACCCGTTTTAAGTTAGGTTTTATAATAAAAAATAAAATCTCGTATAGAAAAATATTACTTAAAATACATTTTTTTTTTAATATTTTTGCATAAAACTTATTTTATGTACAAACTACAAAACAAGTACAAAATGTTTTTTTTTTTTTTTTTTTCTATTTATTTAAAGGGGCTTTTTCAATATGAAGATGTCGCCCCTATAATACAGAAGACAAAATACAACACACATAATTGTCGAATTACAAATAGCAGTCAAACAATTCAATAAACAGCGGTTTACTCAAGTAATTCTATTCTTAATGCCCATTTGAGCGAGTCTGTACAGCAATCTGGCCTCCCTTGACAAAGGGAAGGACAATACGCTGTTACACCAGCCCACATCTGAGTGAATCACATTAATTTTAGTTTTTATAAAATCTCTAAGAACTTCGTTCGTCGGACACACTCCATCAGTATGTGGTAAACATCTTCCACTATACATCGCATTCAGCGCAGTTGTTTTTGTAGGAGCGATATTCATTGTGCAAAACTGTTTTTTTAATCTTGACTTGCCTACTCTCGTTGTTTTTATACTCTCGTGTCTTAGAAAGAATTATTTAATTATAACAACCTTGCGTTCAAAACAAATACCATCGTAAGAGGTTTAAAAATGAATAATATCAATTAAAATAAGATTGAAGAACAATTTCATGCATCGAGAAGTTAACGTAATACCGAAATTAATTTATGCATTTTCATTAGCATTTTGTTAAGCAGCAATAAATCTGAAAAGGCACTAATGCACTTTTTTATTAAAAACAAGATAATCCTCTTGTTTATAATTTATGATAAATTGAATCTACGTGATGGATTTTTTTTTCTCATTCGGTAAGGTGAGGCAGGTGTTTTAAAAACAAAAGGTTAACGAACTAATTACCTCTAATAACAAGACATTTGTTTGTAATTTAAAAATAGCTTTTTATTTTAGCTATGTGAGTTTAGATCACGCACTAGAAGCGCCTCATTTAAGAAATTGAACAATTAATTAATTAAAATAAATCGGGGTTGGTCAATAGAAGATTATCTTGGGCCTTTTTTATCGATACTTTAATGTATTGGTGCACCTACCCTCGGGGCGGTCAACCCTGCTATCATCGTTCTGACCGGGTAATATGTCTGCTTGGCTTGACCTCTCCGTGACTCGAAAAGCACGTTAATTAAACTGTTCTTCAATCGTTCATTTGTAGATCTTGGATACTCTTTGTACCGTGGTTAGAAGACCCGTCTTACAACGGGGTAACATGATGTGTCTGATTGTTAATAATTGTATTCAATTATATCCAGTTTAATTGGAAACCGAACAGTCCTTCTAAAAGCAGGTCAGATTTGACTGACCTATTTTAAATTATTGTTCATGCTGAAAAGAGAGAATTACACTGGCCAAAACATGGAAAAAATTTACATGAACAAAAAAAGAGGTTTAATTGAATTACATTTTTAGTTTTTGTTAGTGCTATGTGGATAAAAATAACAAACTTCCACTAACCTATGTACATAAACAAAGAAAATATATTTAAATATTACAGTAGATAAAATCTAGACTCTTATAATAAAAGCAAGAAAAATAACAATAGCAACAAGGAACCGCACGCAGCTGTGTTAGCACGTTTTCTAAGAAACCCACACACGTTAAGTATGCAAACGCACCTGCTAGGAATCTTAACCACGTCGGTACTAAGCTCTTAATGGAGTGAACGATCGAGAAATATTTATCTGATAATATTAAAAACGCAAAAGTGAATCTGTACCAGATAACTTTCGGTTGAAATGGTGTTAAATACAAAAAATGTTTTGTGGGAGCAGGGCATCAACTAATTTCCAACCTACGAGTGAAACCACGGCCAAAAGTTAGTTTAAAATAAGGATGGCGACTCGCACTGCAATACAAATAGAAATACCAGCAGAATTGAAACGAAAATAACTTCCTTCGCGTCGGGCGGACTCGATTGGAATCGATTTTAATTGAAAACGTAGTGACAATATAGCTAAGATGGCGACTCGACCATTAACGTAATGCGGTGAAAACAATCGATGTTAAACAGTGCATTTTAATTTCTCCATTTTATTTTGTTTTTGGAAATCTAGAATTATATGCATCATTAATTTTAGGCTCGCACCTGATTGCGTGAAAGTCTCATGTAATCTATTGCATTTGTTAAAGAAAAAATAATAATGTAGCTACCATTCACTGACTGACCACGCTAAACAAAACTAAACTGCATCCGGATAGACTTGAAGCCGAATCCAGCATATTTGGGAAAAGGCTAGGCAGATGATTACGTGCTTTCACTAACACACAATGCATTTTTTTGACCGCTGGATCAAGAAAAAAATAATTTTCACAAGAGTTCCTCTTATACCGAAAGTGAATAAAGGAGGGACTCCTGAAAATTAATTTCCCAAAGCATTAAAATAAGGAATGAAATATTGTATGGAAGCTTGTCATTTTGGTCGACGAAAAATGTATTGGGCACCAGCTTGTCCTGTCCAAACGGATGCAGCTGAATACTAGTATTTTACATGGAGCGAGTGGCTGTCTCACCTCCACAGCCCAGTTAGTACTGGATATTTCGAAACTCCTTGGTAAGACTGTTTATCAGAATTGTAAAGCCTAAAAATTGACGATTATGTGCGTTAGCTGGACGTAATCATCCAGTTAGAACATATTCTATGAAAAATAAAAAGCGTGTAAAAAAATAGGGTGGATTTTCTTTAAATTAGCAGTGAAATAGGGGGTGGAAGTTAGTATGAGGCAATTCGAAATTAATAAGAAGTTATTTACTAATTTAAAATTTTCTTTGTTTCTTAACGTGGCAACACTTTGGGCCCTATCAGAATACCAGCGCTTAGATTTTTTTTAATGATACAGTACCAGGCTGAGATATACACGGTGTAAATCACCTCATCACGAAGCCGTCAACCAAGCATTCTGTACATGAAACTAAGTAACTTTACGCAAAAATTATTGCTGGGAAACGACATTTTTTTTGGGTGTAAATCATGTTCTGGGGTAGAACTCAATGTAACGCACTCAAAACATTGTGCTGATGGACGGATTGAATAGTACGGGGGTCGTGGAGGTGTTTACAGTAAAAATCTTACATTAAAAACTTGTATTTAAAAAAAATCTTGTCAAAAAGTTGGAACTTTGACCCCTAATATCTCCGTAAATAAAAGGTTCCCAGGTATGGTGTAGAACAAAAAAAATATCGCAATGACAGGGAGAACCAGTGCCTTTTGGCTTCGTTAAGAGGTGTTTTACACCCTTTAAACCTTTTGGTTTCATACAGGAAAGCTTTCGTTTATTTAATTTTTTTCTGATATTCTTTAGTTTAGTAAATACATATGTTTTTTTCTTCCTTGTTTTTTTTTTCTTTTTCTTTTGTTTAATAAAACTGAGTGAATGATAGATCACGTAAAGCTTTATCAATTACTCAAGATAGAGTTGGGCTTAAGAGAGGATCTTCCGTAACCCTTTGAGCAGTTCAAACCAAGCATTGTGGTTGTGGCTTCGTGGAAAAAGGATAATATTTTCCGTCCATTAATATAATGACTATTAAAATACCACAATTTATTCCTATACTTTTGAAGTCTACTTTATTTCACGGTCACTGGTAGTCACTTTTTTTTCTGGACAGTACACTTCAAACCTAGCTAATAGGTGTTTAATGATCGTGGTGTGGTTTACAAAAGATTTGTTTTTTTTTTTACGTCCTTCAACTAAATTATCAAGAAACGTAAAAAATACTTTTATTAATAAACTTACGATTTAATTTCTGATCGTGAAATAAAGAAATGTCTATGTTTAATATTAAAATAATCTCTTTTTACTACATGCATATGAATGTGTATACGGTACAATACCTAAATATTTTTTTTTACAATTTTTGTCTGCCCTGATTCCTGCTGAAATTGAGACTGCTGAGTCTCAATAACGACCACTCGACTAACGAGGAAGTTTGACAAATAATGAACTGTCTAACTGAAATATACGCCCGATGTCCGAAATCTAATCCGGTTGGTATGACCGTCTTCACGCCAGTCTGATCACCTGAGGTCTTAAACAGGAGTCATAATATCCGCAGTGTCTAGGTATATACTTTGCTCCGAGTTTACTGCGGTCTTATTTTCTAAGGCACACTAGCGAGCTTTCTTATAGCGTCCGCATTATGAGCCTCGTTGCAGCTATAGTTACCCTTAGCGCTATTGCTTTTTAATATTTAATGCCTTAGGGGGCTAGGTAGGACAGAACAACCAATTTGTATCTTAACGGTTGGTACTTAAAGTAACATAAATGTAGTTTTCGTGTGTTTTTTTTAATAAAGACTTTTTTTTGTAATCTCAAAGAAAATTGGTAATTTCAACTCGGAATAATGTTTGAAAATAATGGGCAATTTTTTTTGGAAGTTTTCAAAACAGTGATAGAAAGATCTTTTGGCGGTCAAATGTCTTTGTGAAAAGGTATTTTTTTTTTCTGAGAAGTGTACCGAAAATTTAAGATGGCGTCATTAGTTCTTATTACGTCTACGTGCCAAAAGATCTGTGCTCAGTACCTCTCTCTTACCTTATATTTAGTAGGTACCTGTCTATCTATTACACACCGCAGTCTCATTTTTCTATAGTGTCCGATTTATGAGTCTTGGTTGCGCAATAAAGGTTTTAATATAATAACCGTAAGAACGGTTATTGCTTGTTTCATTTTAGTAGCGACAATCTTATTGCATGAACAAAAGAAGACATTTAACAGTGTCATATTGCCGAAGTTACGCAAAAATTATAGTGTTAGACGCTGGATTTTTTAGGAGTCTCGTATATTATTATGACCGATAGCATCAACGAGACGTCTAGATATAAAAGGTCCACACTGACAATTTACAATCACGTTTCATGTGACTGTGCCAAGCAAGCTCACTACGATCGCGTAATAAGGGCAAGAGTGGATTTTTACACCGATCATACCTTATACGTTTCATCATCTGCCTAGCCTTTTCCCAAACTATCTTGGGGTCGGCGGTTGCAGCTGAGTGCCAGTATTTTACATGGAGCGACTGCCTGTCTGACTTCCACAACCCAGTAACTGGGTAATACGATACCCCTCAGTAAGACTGGATGTCAGACTTTTCGCTTCTGACTACTCGTAACGACTGTCAAAGATCTACAAATGACAGCCGTGAGCAGCGGCTTAACGTGCTTTCCGAGGCACACGGAGGAAACTTGGTATGTAATTATGGTCACCCATCCACGGACCAATCTCGGCATGCACGGGTTAACCTTAAAGATCGACCCGTGCGGCAGTTATTATTCAGCCACGAGTTTCCCCTTATCATACCTACGTATTATGTGTGTAAAAATACCCTTAAGAAAGCCGAAAGACACTTGTACTGCCCGTCATTGCGATATTTTTTTTTGTCCTATAAGTCAAAGTTTTTTTTTATACAAGTTTTTAAGGTTTTAACTTTATTTTAACCGTATTATACAATGCATCATCCAGTTACACAGTGTTTTGAGTGCGTTACAATGAATCTTACAGTAAAAAATGATTTTTGACCTAAAAAAAAATCGTTTCCCCGCAATATTTACTGCAGGGAATTACTCAGTTTGATGTACAGGATGCTTGGTTTGCTTAGCGTCGTGAAGTAATTCACGACGCTGCCCTACCCTGCTCCTATACTTACGAGTATTGTGGCAAACACTACTGAGTCCTGGGTTTGATTCTCAGATCGTACGAAGTTCTATTGTTTTTGCCATATCGAATGCCGCCCGAAAATACTTGTTATAATAGTTCGAGAGAATATGCTCGCCCCCTATCATAAATGGCACATGGCATCATTTATTTATTTATTTAGCTTTAATTATCCCTTACATTTAGTTTGTATCTAATGTGTTGTGTACTTATTTATTTATTTGTTAGTGATGTTAGTGTTTATACTTAAGATAAGATTAGTATTGTTAAGTGTAAGGGCCGCCTTTTGCGGTGAAAGCCTCCTCCAAACTGTTCCAGCTGACTCTGTCTTTTGCCAGTCTGGGCCATAAGTTTCCAGCTGTTTGTACGATGTCGTCACTCCATCTTTTACATGGTCTACCCTTCCTTCTTTTTTTGCTGATTAGATACCAATTTGTAATAATTTGTGACCATCTTTCATCCGTAACTCTCTGAATATGTCCTGACCATTTCCATTTCAGTGTCAGGACCTGTTTGACTACATCTCTTGCCTTTGTTTTTTTCCTTATCAGTGAACTTTTGACTTTGTCCTGTCCATGGCATCATTATATAATGGATAATCATCATTTGCCTAGCCTTTTCCTATGTTGAGGTCGGCTTCCTCTCTAACCGGATGCAGCTGAATATCAGCGACTGCCTATCTGACCTTCTCGACCTGACTGGTTTTTATACTTTGGAGCCACTGACTAGCTGTAACGTCTGTCAAAGATCTACAAATGACAGCAGGGACCAACATGGCTTATAGTGCTTTTGGAGGAAACTCGGTATGCAGTCGGTTATAAAAAGGATAATAATGTACAAAATAAAATAATGGATATTATACAGTATGTTAGTTTAAACGAGGGACATATTTAAACCCATAATAGTACATGCTAACATGATACTAATAAAAATATGAACAAAAAAAAACACTGATAAATAACAGACAGAACCATACCAAAATTTTCGCAAATGTCACGCAACGTGTATACACCCTTGCGCTAGCGACTTAATACTATCGCGGAACATGTGAGCGGGTCAATGACTCTTAGGTATAATCCATTTTCCCTTCATACTTTAAACTTACCTGGCTTAGGTCAGTCCAAAATATCTAGGCACTAAACAAAACATTAAAAATTCTTCTATATACGTTATAGATTTTTTTTACATATTTGGGACGAGAATCGAATACTGAATACCCTCCCTCAATATGTCCCTCGTTTAACCTAACATACTGTATATGTACAATACATAGATATAATGTGAGCTTAATGGTCAAAAGTTCGCCTATTAACTTCAGAAGCCAGCACACAAACTAAAACAAAGAAAATGTTTTGAAATATTGACAATACGTGCGATATAGCAAATTTGTTGTGCTCGCCACACTTTACCTTTTACGATACAACTTGTTTGAAACTAGATCACGGAGGGGTAGAAAGCTTTTACGGTATTTTCGCTGTGAAGTCTAAAGCTGATTTCAGCGGCAGAGTTGTGTAAGTGAAATAAATTGCCGTAAATTTTTATGATATTTGTTTCTAGTCTTCTTTAACTTTCAGAATTACAAAATAAAACTGATATTTTAAGTACAAATGACAGCGGGATTGATCCCGCATAAAGTGCTTAAGGTGCTTTCCGAGCCATGGAGCAAACTCGGTATGTAATGGGCGATCACCCATCCACGGACCAGCCTACGCAAGCGTGTCAAAGCCCGAAGATTGATCGAGCGGCTGATATTATTTAGCAGGGACTTAAAAACACCTTCAAAAATGTTACAGAATTAAAAGTGTTACATGTTGAATTGGTAACAAAATCAAATATGTAACACTTTTAAATGTGTTTTCAACCGTAACATATCTGTAACAGATATAAAAGTGTTAACAGTGTTTATAAGTGTTAACAGGTATACGCAGCGTAGGTACTAAAGCTATAATTGGTTATTTCAGTTACATATTAACACATATAAAAAGTTACAGTTTGATTCGGTAACATTATTGTATCTGTTACATTTAAAAGTGTTTTTCTTTTAATACTGCTTTAAAAAACAGTGTTAAAAACACTTATAACGGTTACAGTTCGAGTCCCTGTTATTTAGCCACGAGCTCTTCCTCTCTGTATCTACCCTTTAATTAAAATATTACTGTCTATACTCATTCCGCACACAAGGAACACTGGATACCGAAAAGGTCTGCCCGACCAACACAGTTTTAACACATATTAGCAATTTTAGTCCGTAAAATTCAATATCCGTACCTAAGTAAAGAATATCATATACGAAGGGATTATTTTATGATATTGTAACTGAAACCTCAATAAAATAAATTTATGTATCTTGGCTGCTTTCCAAATCCATGCGTAATTGAACAGGGAGAATGAGGCTTATTACGCTTTATGATAATCATAAATTGTAATCATAAACGAGAAAATGGAATGGGAATTGGTATTTTAATTATTTTTTAATGCAATAGGTCCCTATTATTTATTTAAACTTCATGTACCTACAATAGTGACAGTGAAAGAGCAACGGCGGCCCAGTGGTGCTGCCACCACTGGGCCCCGTCTTACGAGCAGTAAGCTGTATGTTCGAACCCAGGCAGGCGCATTACTTTGTGTAATTTATTTCTTCACTGCTGCCCTCAAAATGGTGAAGGAAAACATCGTGAGGAAACCGGCATGTCCTAGTACTAAAAATTCGAAGACATGTGACATCTACCAACACACTGCGTGGTGGATTACAGCCAACTCCCTCTCATAGAGAGGAGGCCTGCGTCCCAGCAGTGGGAACATTATAGGCTGATGATGATGATGATGTACAATAGTGGCAAATAGGCAGACTTAATGCCACAAGGCATTCTCTACGAGCTCACATTTTGGTTAAATAAGACAACATTGTGATACGGTACTAAATATTATCTAAAAAAACAACAAGTTGTTTTTAAGTGTTGTTGTACGTGGGACTTAAACATAACTGGTGGAATTTCATTGTTATATTAAGTACGCCTCGCCTCGGCCGACTGATCGCACGCACCTTTTATTAACAAGTGAACTCCTATCAAAAGGCAAAATATTGAGACAAAGACAAGAAGACGATTAAGTTTGATGTTGATGTTACTTGGAAACGTCACAAGTTTTTTTTATTCTATTCTCCCCTGTCAAAAAAAGTTATAATCTTGAATCACAGCCCCCATAATCAAGTAGCTTACCCAAAAAGCCGGGGATTTAAAAAACTGCCATTTTATATTTTTTCAATGAGCCAATTAACTTCTGTAACTGAAGTTTTTATATCAAATCGTACGGCTTTTATCCGTTTTATCCTTCCGTTTCAAACTGACCTCACCCGGGTAGCTGCAATAACCGGCGATTTTGGCTTATGTACATATCATTTGGTATTTTTTACCATTTCAGCTTTGGCCCATTAGTGGTACTTTGAGGGTTTCTGTTTCTGTTTTTTTTTTTTTTTTAAAAACGTTGCCCCACACTAGGAATTTCTCCTGTATCGTGGGTGCGTTTACAAACATCTACAAACAGCCAGACCCGGAACTACTACCTGTAGGTCATACAAATATTTGTTCTGTGCGGGAACCGAACCCGCGACACGCAGCGCAGCAGCCAATCGCTTAGCCTCTACGACTCACACTTTTTGAGTAAGTGGTCATCTTCCTGCCCATGCCCCATGTTCTTTGCGTCAAAGCAACAGGTTTTTTTCATCCATGTTGTTGAATAAATTGTATTATTTTTACAAAATACTAAAGCTATGCTCTAATATAGGCGTCGTCGCGTGAAAACGCTATCTTCGTGATCATATATAATTCTTTTGAGTGATCGGAAATCCCAAAATGCGCCCTCTGACGGCGCGTCAACGCGTTTGGGTTCGCCGAACAAAATGATCGTCATCGCTTTCCATTAGGATATGGGGACATGAAAGGGTTCTTACTTTTTTGAAATAGCGGTGGCAAACGTTCGTTCATACTTCGTGATGGGGTCGAACCAATCATCAGGTTTATTGTAAGATCGAACAAATTAAAAAAAGAAAATAAAAAAATCTTGTATTATATTGTATTTTCAACAGTAAATGAAATACGGCAATACTGACTTACGGGATATGGAGTGAAGTGTGAAGTTCGAACTCACCTCTTGTTCACCAGTGAACCGTTGGGCTATTGCCATTACCGCATTTCAATTAATTAATTAGTAGACCTGAATGGGTACCTGAACTGATTAATGATTCATTCAACTTGGCCTTAGATTGAAAGGCCACCATTAAATTGAAAAGGCCACCATTGTATCAGTAGCCCCTTTATTGAGGAAGAGTCTGAAAGGCGACGTGTCAAGCCTTATTTATTTGAACTTTTTACAGCAAAAAGACACAAAGGCGGACTTAATGCCTAAAGCGTTTTATACCGGTCAACTGAGGGTGGTGGAAAGATAACATTGCAGGTGCCAATGTTTGCTTTAACCCTTGACCTACCGTATGTCGTATTTCCGGGGACATGATTATTTCAGGAAATTGAAAATCAACATTAGAGTGTCTACTTAGTTTTATGCCGCAGCGGCTCGGATACTTAATTGTACGACTAATGACAGACCGCGGCCAATGACAGACACGTCCGTTTCTATGCAAAGGATTCTGCCCACTACACCTTACCATACCGTGCTATGAACGTATATCAACCAAAAAAAATGTCTTTGTATTTAAAAGTATACAGTATGTTAGTTTAAACGAGGGACATATTCAAACCCATAATAGTACATGCTAACATGATACTAATAAAAATATAAACAAAAAAAACACTGATAAATAACAGACAGAACCATACCAAAATTTTCGCAAATGTCACGCAACGTGTATACACCCTTGCGCTAGCGACTTAATACTATCGCAGAACATGTGAGCGGGTCAATGACTCTTAGGGTATAATCCATTTTCCTTTCATACTTTAAACTTACCTGGCTTAGGAGAATCCAAAATATCTAGGCACTAAACAAAACATTAAAAATTCTTCTATATACGTTATAGGTTTTTTACATATTTGGGACGAGAATCGAATACTGAATACCCTCCCTCAATATGTCCCTCGTTTAACCTAACATACTGTATATGAGACTAAGTATGCTCACTAGACCGTACTGTCAACGACCAACACCGTCCCGTGCCATGCATGTAGCGTATCGGTTCTGTCAAAGTCGTAGAGTTTTCTTATAAATAGATTAATTAAGGTAATTATGCGTTACAATGCACTTTTTCCCACCTACCCTACCTACCTACCTACTTACCCTACCCTACCCTACCTACCTGCCTACCAATACTACCCTACCTACCTATCTACCTCACCCTTCCTACCTACCTACCTTAGCCTACCCTACCCTACCTACCTACCCTACCAATACTACCCTACCTACCTATCTACCCTACCCTACCTACCTACCTACTTACCCTACCCTACCCTACCTACCTACCTACTTACACTACCCTACCCTACCTAGCTACCTACCAATACTACCCTACCTACCTATCTACCCTACCCTACCTACCTACCTACCTTAGCCTACCCTACCCTACCTACCTACCTACCTACCTTAGCCTACCCTACCCTACCTACCTACCTACTTTAGCCTACCCTACCCTACCTACCTACCCTACTCTACCTTTCTCACCTTTTAAACCTTCCCTGGACTACAACAAATATTTCAAAACCAAAATCTGCTAAATTGGCCTGATCGTTCTTGAGTTTTAGCCAGACAAACGAACCACAAAAGATTATTTTTAACTCCCGACAAAAAAAGAGGGGTGTTATAAGTTTGACGTGTGTATCTGTGTATCTGTGTGTCTGTGTATCTGTGTATCTGTGTGTCTGTCTGTGGCATCGTAGCTCCTAAATGGATGAACCGATTTTGATAAAATTGGTTTCGTTTGAAAGGTGTTTTAATCGAGAGTGTTCTTAGCTATGTTTCGAGAAAATCTGCCCAGCCGTTTGAAGGTGATCACCACTTTTCTAGTTGAAGGGAAATAAACAACTTTCCCAGGTCTGGTCGATTCGAAATTTGAAATCATGTTACTTGTCACTATGGGCATCGCTGGCGGGAGGGGCTGCACCCTCCCCCCCCCTAAAAGCTCGGGTTTCTTTTTTTAATTTATAACTTTTCTTGTTTTCGTTAAGTTTAAAAATCATGAAGTAAAAATTAAAATAAAAATTTTAAAAATCCCCGACCCGAAAAACCTCTAAAAAACCTAAAATAAAATAATCCAAGCGTCTTAGCGTCGGGGGACCGCTAAGTAAACCGCTTAGTACAAGCACAAAACAAAGCGGACCCCCGACGCTAAGACGCTTGGATTATTTTATTTTAGGTTTTTTAGAGGTTTTTCGGGTGGGGGGTTTTTTATGACAACTTATTAAGATATATTTGATACAAAATCGTATTTGATATAGGAACCTGGGTAGTATAATAATAATAATAATAATGGCTATTAGATAGTTCGGCAACAAAAAATAGAGTCGATCCAGACTAGAATAATTACGGTGACTGCAATAACTTTTCGTTAACAGTAAATTATGTTCAATAATAAATGAGAAATTGACGATGTTATTATTGCCACGTTGAAATATACTTATCAATATTAATCAGATGACCTTTGGGTTATTTTAAACACAAAAATAATACTTTACATAATAATCCAAAATTACCAAAAAAAATGCAGAATGTTCCAAAGAGAAAACTAAATAGAACCTTTTTGGTATTCAATTAACTATCCGCCCTCACTGAGGTTAAAGATTCAAAGGATCAAGCATGTGAAGTATCCTCATAATTTGTGCCATGACTAAGGTTTATTGAGGTTACAACCTCCATAATAAAACCCGAATATGAATAATTAAGGGCACTACCGAACGCGCGATCATAGCACACATCCTGCCACGCCGTAGCCGCGTAGCAGCTGCGCTACGCACGAATTGTGAGAGTCAAAATGGCGGGTGTACCATAGCGAATTAAATTATACCAATTACCAAACAAATGTACCTAAAAAATACTATTTTGTACCTAGCTCTAAAAGATCTGTACCTCCATCAGTACGAAATTATTTCGAAATTAAGGTACACCCGCCATATTGACATCAATATGGCGGGTGTTCTATAATATTTTATTATTTAACCATTACTAATAAAATGTAATTACACCAAAAAATTGTACCTAAAAAGTACCGCAAGTAAATAAAAAGACACACTTGATAAGTTGGATAAATCCTGAGAAAAAAAAACAACCGTGTCTCGGGTCCTTATGTTTATTCTTATTATGAATTATTGATTTACGTACATATTTATCCGTCATCTACCCCGGTCGCAACGGAGAGTGGAACCAGCGAGAGATGTCGTGCGGTGTTCCACAGGGATCGGTTCTGGGGCCACCCTTGTGGAACATCGGCTACGACTGAGTGCTGCGCGCTGACCTCCCTAGCGGTGTCAGCGTAGTTTGCTACGCTGACGACACGCTGGTGCTGGCACAGGGGAGGTCGCACGAGGCGGCGACCGAATTAATGACACGCGGGGTTGCGATAGTCGTGGAGAGAATCCGGCAACTGGGTCTCGAGGTGGCATTGCACAAGTCCGAGGCCATGTGCTTTCATGGGCCTCGGAATGCGCCACCGTCGGGATCCATACTGACGGTAGGAGGGGTTCCCATCGGCGTCGAGTCGACGCTAAAGTACCTAGGGCTTGTCCTCGACAGCCGGTGGAAATTCGTTGAGCACTTCCGACGTTTGGCCCCAAAACTGGAACGGGCAGGGGCTGCATTCAAGCGGCTCTTGCCCAACCTGGGGGGTCCAAACGCCTCCTGACGGAGGCTCTATGCGGGGGTCGTGCGGTCCATGGCCCTTTACGGGGCCCCGGTGTGGGCGCGTTCTTTGAGGCGGCGAGCCGCCCATTACCTGAACGCGCCCCAGAAGGTGGTAGCCGTAAGGCTGGTCCGGCGGTACCGCACGATCTCCGGCGAGGCGTCGAGCCTCTTGGCCGGATTGCCGCCATGGGATCTGGAGGCGATAGTACTCGGGCGCCTGCACGAATGGCGTGCGGAGGCACTACGCCGGGGGGAAACTCCGCTGCCGCGGCAAATTGTCGCTCAGCGGACAGACCTCCGGCGCGATCTCATGGTGGCATGGAGACAGCGACTGTCGCAACCACGTGCAGGACACGCCACAATAGTGGCGATAAGGCCCCTCTTTGAGGAGTGGCTAGAGAGGCGCCACAGCGCCCTCACCTTCCGCCTGACGCAGGTCCTCACCGGACACGGTTGTTTCGGGAGGTTCCTGCACCGAATCGGGCGGGAGGAAACGCCCGCGTGTTACCATTGCGAGGATCGGCCGGAGGACACGGTGGAGCACACCGTGGAGCTCTGCCCCGCTTGGGCTGAGCACCGCCGTGTCCTCGTAGCGGCGATTGGCGGCGGCGACCTCTCGCATCCGGCCCTGGTTCAATCCATGGTCCGGAGCGAGAGGGAATGGGAAGCCGTCGCCTCCTTCTGCGAAGCAGTCATGCTAGCGAAGGAGGTGGCGGAACGTGAGAGGGAGAGAACCTCACGTCCCAGCCGCCGCGGGAGACGCCCCGGGCGTCGGGAGGCAACCAGTGCCCCCGGCCACCGTAGGCGCGGGCCTGTGGACGGTGAGTAATGGGCCAGCTCACCGTCCGTCCGTCCAATGACGACAGGCCGTGCCGACGGCGCGTTTGTGTTCCACGTGCGCCTCAAGGAGATGTCAGCAAATCGAAAGGGGTCCGAGAGGGCCGATGCCTGCCAGGGCTGCGGGTTGTTCGAAAGAGATACCGCGGCCCTGGAACACAAAGGGCGAAGAAGGAACATGGGTGGGTTTTAGTCAGTACAAGTCTGACACTCCCTCCCGCTCCGCCCAGAGCGGGAGAAGTCATTTGATGATTTACCATCCGCAAAAAAAAAAAAAAAGGTAAGTACATATTTGTATATTTGCGATCTTATAGAATTAATCACTATGAAACGCGGAAAAAAATGTTGTTGATTTAAACGAACAGAAAAAAGTGTTTTGTAAATACAACATTTCCCATCAATTAATGATTTACCTTCACCGTGTAGTGAAATATTTTCAAAAATGTTTAGTGAACTTCAACGACAAATTAACATTCATGATTTATAATTTAATAATTATCCCTAAAAATACATAAATATGTACCTAAATCAATTATTCATAATAAGAATAAACATAAGGACCCGAGACACGGTTTTTTTTTTCTCAAGAACTATTCAACTGATCAAGTGTGTGTTTCTATTTACTTGCGGTACTTTTTAGGTACAATTTTTTGGTGTAATTACATTTCATGAGTAATGTTAAACAATAAAATATTATAGAACACCCGCAATCTTGATGTCAATATGACGGGTGTAACTTAATTTCGAAATAATTTCGTGCTGATGGAGGTACAGATTTTTTAGAGCTAGGTACAAAATAGTATTTTTTAGGTACATTTGTTTGGTAATTGGTATAATTTAATTCGCTATGGTACACCCGCCATTTTGACTCTCACGCACGAATTATGTTACTACCCTAATTGAAACCTTACTTAGCATCAGAAATTATAAAATCTCCAAAGACTGACATGAAAAAATACATATTTTCGTCTTAACAGAATAGCTAAATAAAATAAATTATTAGCAAAACTGCTAAGTAATTCTTTGAAATTTGTTCAAAGAAATCGGTTCTATCGGTTGGGTATCTTTCCAAAGGCGTATTAAAAATAAAATCTTGATGAAATACTGGGATCTATTGTTTTCCTAGAAGCAAACACCATTTCAAACAAATGTACTCTCAGCATCAAACGAGTAGGTACAAACAGATTGACCGATAAATTGACGAACTTCTAAGACCTCAACTGTGATTTATAATCTACTAGCTGTCCCGCGCAACTTCGTCTGCGTCACATTTTCCCCGTTTTCGCAACATTTTTCATTGCTGCTCCGCTCCTATTGGTCGTAGCGTGATGATGTATACCTTATATCCTTCCCCAGGTTGAAATCTATCTTTTTGTTAAATTTCATTAAGATTCGATCAGCCGTTTGGTCGTGAAAAGGTAACAAACAAACAAACAGAGTGACTTTCGCATTTATAATATTAGTATGGAAGTATGGATATGAGACAAACCTAATGTACGACAAAAAAAGACTTCTTATACCGGTAGTATGTTCTTGTAATTTATTTTTCGACTCCTCGCGGGGCAATCCTGAAAGGTAAACCTAATTCTCCATAAGTCTTCATTTTATTATGACACCACACACAAACCTGTGTGTTTCAGCCGTCGAGACTCTTTTATTTCCTCACGTCGGAAATGTAGCTGTCCATTAGTTACTGAGATTCTAAATGTGCAACATTTCGGTTTTATAACAGTCACTAATGAGACAGTGGATGAGACAGCATGACACATACTTTTATAAGCTATGTATTCAGGAGACGATTCTAGATAACCTAGCCATGAAATCGATGTTTATAGAAAAAAAAAAACAACATTCGGAAAAAAAATTATAACCCCATTATTAGAACAGCGGTTTTTACTATAAATGTAATCATGACATTCATCATCTGCCTAGCCTTTTCCCAAACTATCTTGGGGTCGGTTTCCAGTCTAACCGGATGCAGCTGAGTACTAGTATTTTACATGAAGCGACTGCCTATCTGACCTCCACAACCTAGTAACTGGGTAATACGATACCCTTTGGTAAGACTGGATGTCAGACTTTTGGCTTCTGACTACTCGTAACGACTGTCAAAGACACAGTCTACAAATGACAGCAGGGCCCAACGTCTTAACGTGCTTTCCGAGGCACGGAGGAAACTCGGTATGTAATGATGGTCACCCATCCACGGACCAACCTCGGCAAGCACGGCTTAACCTTAAAGATCGACTCGGGTGGCTGTTATTATTTAGCCACGAGCTCCTCAAATGTAATCATGACATTATTCACTGAAAATAACTTTTGAAAGTCTGTTAAAAAAAACCCGTTCTATTATTTAATTTATCTGCTGTAGTGATATGATAAACCTGTTGTTCGCATTCACAAGTAAATTAAGGAACTTGTTTCTAACAGTAATAGGTTAGGCTATTGCCTTGTTAAATGTTAGCCATTCCAGTTAGAAATAGGTTCCAGTTTTAGTTAGTTTAGTTTAGTTCTAGTTTTATTAAACAATGGGAGGGAAATTCACGATCTCTCGCTCGTCAATGTGTGTGTCAACACTGTAGGCCAAGCGCGGTGGAGACGGGCGGCGGTGGGCGCTAAATATCAAGTATATGCAACCTCCGCTTGTGGCCACACTGAAGTGACGGCGGCCGCCCAGCCTTGCATGAGCAACTTAGCGCGCAGCTTTCAAACGTTCCTATCCGCGCGTTATGGCCACACTACGGGCCTCGTCCGCTAGTGACCTGATGCGCTGGTGGCACGGGGTATCAGTTCTTCATATAAATTTAGAAAATCACAGATCGGACTACTTATCTAATAAAAATACCAAATCCTCGACCATGGTTTGCAATACCTGAAATACACCTAAACGCTACAACGCTACTCGCTGTCACTGTGGCCATCGCACGCCTCCGCCGTCGCGCCCGCCACAGACCCTAGTCACCGCGCGTTCAGTGTGAACACACACAATATGTCGTGTTACCCGGCGTCCTAATCAAATCGATCCGTCACGAGAATACGCGATCGTGGTGTTCATGTTATGTCACGCATTTCTTGGTAAAACTGGAAGACGCCCTGTTTTGAAGAGATCACGAGTTTGTGCTCGATGTTCGAACAAAATAAACAAAACGGTCGCATGTTCGTACAACGATCGCTTTGGTAAGATCGTGACACGTCGTCTTATCCGGCTATTCACTCCTAATATATTATTATAATATGGAGCTAATAAACCAAGCTATTATTTCTAATTCATCGAATAACGATTATCATAAATATTTTTTATAGGCTGTTACGAAAACAATAACAAATTCATATTATATTTGTTTCAGTAATCATAGGAAATTAATCAGCCGTGCTTGTTCTATTCATTTCGGTTTACTTATACGCTCTAATGCTTCATTAACCTCTAGAGCTTAATGAGAAAGTAATTTACAAAGTTTATGTTGCTAATGTTTTAGCCGTTAGAGGGGATTTGGGGATCATAATGGGAGCGTTGTACTTTTACAATATACAGGGTGAATGGTAATTTATAGTGACCGATACTTAACCCTGTGTCACTAACCATTCGTCAAAATGACGATGCGTACCTCGCGAATTTAGTGTTTTGGTGAGTTCCCGACCCCCGCCACCCCGCCCGTTTCTAATACCTTCCTAATTCGCATCGCCATCGCCAGTGACCAGCAAACACTCATTGCGGATGCATGCTCATTGAGTCGGGATATATCGTATGGTCGTTGTAAAATTTACGAAAGCTTAGTATCTACGTAACTATTTTTCAAAGGTGTAGGTACATTTATTTGTTTATTATTTATGATAATTACTATTAGAACATGTTATTTTTATGTTATAATATGACGCAATCATTACTGTACTTTAAAAATCACCAAAAGTTTTCAATATTATTTGCAACTTTTTGACATTTCCTGTCCTGCAATAAAGCGTCGTTTGACCACTATTTTCTGTAAGGGCTGCAAAAAAGCGATTTGCAGGGAACATATTGTTCATATATGCAATCATTGTTCAATGTAGATTATTTCTAAAACAGCTTATGTTATTTGATTAAGAGGATACTACGACTGCTAAATAAGTTTGTTTTGAGTCATAAATAAAGTTGATCAAATAAATATTGCTGTTTTAACGTTTCGTAAAATTTACGAATGGTTAGTGATAACGTTACTCGAAATTAAGGTTAGTGAGCTAGGGTTAAACACGTGATTATACTCATGATAACAAACAACTCTCCCAAAGAAACATATTTTATACTCATTCGCTTTCATCACAATAATACAAAAGCCTTATGAAAATCACGCGCGCGCGCCTGTTTCCTAACAGCTTATGATAAAAGTGAATGAGCATGAAAAAACAATTCTTCGGGAAAGTTGTTTGTTATCATGAGTAAAATCACGTGTTTAAGTATCGGTCACTAATTACCAGTCAACCTATATTGTATCCTATGGCGTCGAACTCAAAATCAAAATCAAAATATTTTATTTTACATAGGCCTACATGGGCACTTATAAAACGTCAACAAAAGGTGCACGGTTCGGGTTGGTCGTTTCCTATGGGGAAGAACCGGCAAGAAACTCCATGGTCTTTTAAAATCATTTGGTCTTACAATATTTGAAGTTACAGCGTTAGTACTTAAGTATGGAAGAACAGCGTAGGCCCGACAATAAGTCGTTGCTTACTACAGAAGGTTGGAAAAGAAAGACAAAAAAAACACAAAGCCTACAATGTCCACACATTCACAAAAATAGTATATTGTGTATTAAGGGCGGTAAGTAAGGAATTACGATAGAGGCTCTAGTAGAAGCCCGAAGTCGAAGACTGAGGGCTTTCTGAGTCGAGGTTCGTAATTCCCGTACCGCCCGTGAAACATACAATGTTTTTCATCACACTTGCGAGTTAATAATTATGAATATACACAAGTCAGCACATATTATTACGAAATACGTGAACTGATTTACGGATGGCGGGCTGTTTGCCCACACCACAGATTATACAAATGTTTTGTTCAGAAACGTTAAAGGCAAATACTTACCTAGGTATACAGCCATGACGGAGTATAAAAAAAAAACGACGTTTTGATACAAAAAAACTATCGATTATTTAGATTTTAGAACATTAGTTGAGTAATTAAATAACATGTAGCGAGATTGAATGAAATTCCTGTTTAAATAACATTTTAGGACAATTTTTCAATTGCGTGTAAACTCCTTGCTTGAACTTGCATGACCTGTGTGCTGTCATGCTGTGCTGTAAATTTAAAAAAAATTACTTACCGCCCTAGGGTTTTATATGGGGCATTACAGCCAAGTTAACCTGTATGTTATGACACTGTTTACGTGCAAGTGTGATGAAAATAAATAAAAAGAATCCATACAAAAGTAAAACAAACAATAAAAGAACACTAACTTAAACAATTGACACAGTTATTGGGGGCACCGATGCATTGTGCACCTTAAATGTAGCACTCAATAATATACTCCGATGTTATCATCAGTGCTGTAACTATTCTGAACAATGAACTGGTTTTAAGGGAGCATTATTTAAAGGCCTCGTTGGTCCAGTGGCTGAGTATCAAGTGCTAGGTTTGATTCTCGGGTCGGGCAAAGAGTTATTGGGTTTTTCCATTATTTATTTATGGCAACCCAGTGTTTGGATTTGTGGCCATTTGATGGAAATAGGCTCGCTCCCTATATTATGGGACTAAAATGTGACTGGCGAATGTGAATTTAACATAGGCTATGGCTAAAGCTTTAGGAAAACAGGAGTGCAGATGATATAATGTTAATTTAAAGACATACGTAGGTATAGACTAATTTAAAAAAATACGTAGGTACCTATTATATTCCACGAAACAGTACGTCAGTAGTACAACCACAAGTCTGTAGTAATATTGTTTTCATTTCTCGAGTAGTATTCGACGAATTCATTAACATTAAAAGGGCGCTAAGGGTGCTAATAAGAATTTCCTATTACTAAGCCCACTCGGGGAACGCGAACCTCACTGGCTAATTTGTTAAACCGCCGATTTTCCTAAGACGCACCTCGGCGATGCAATGGTTCGAATCCGGGTCGAAACATTGAGTTCTTTTTTGAAGTATTTAGATTATTTGAAACAAATTCAATGTTTTAGCAGTGTAATATTTTAAAACTTGAGGGGTTAGCACAATACTGAAGCTGTCTGTACTATTAGGTACACCTCTGCCCAACCCTTCAGAGATTACATGCGGGGTGTTATGTACAGCGTGTAACAGAAGGTGATATACAAAGAAAGAAAAAATATTTATCTGTCGCAGGGATATGACGTGCATACAAAATAACAATAAACATACAAAGCATAACAAATATTTGTTAGTACAATAAAATAAAATATACAACAATAAGATATCATATTTAAGGGTGCGATACTGCACATCAGACGCAACTTTCTCCATGAGATCATCATCGTTATCGCGAGAAATGGAAATCAGCTGCTCCATACATTTAGTTAAGGTGGAAAGAAGTTTTTTATCGGACAGCGCAATTTTTTGGGCATTACGATGTTTCATATTACGTTCAGTTTGATGGTCTCTATCATACATACCTTTAATTATGACCATACCGTTCTGGTATTCTTCCGTTATCAGTTGATTTGATTTATTTTATCACAAGTGCAGAAATATCGGTTCAGAATTTTTAATTCACATAATATTATTTTAGATAATCCAGTAGATACGTTTGATGTGGCAATAACATTGATTTCATTACATTAAGTTATTTTCCAATGTTGTTTTAATTAGAAACAAATAATCGGAACTAATTATTATTAAATTGGTCTGACGGACAAAACCAAATCCACAAATGAATCACTAAGTCCATTTAATTAGTACGGACAGTTTTGGATGCGAGCAATTCCATACAAGTCCTATTGCATTCGTCAGTGTCCGATCAATTTGTGCGATTCAGTTTAATTGGTTCACAAGTGATAAATTTATTAAAGTGAAACTTTTATTACATCGTCTCAAACTTTTTCGCCTGTGTGTTGCATGTCGCGTGACGCTCGGCCGCGAAGTAGTGATAAAGTGAAAGGCGCTCGTCAGGTTAAGCAACGTTAGCCGAGGTCTGTATGTGGATGGGTGATCAAAGGTAAGCAACGGATGCCTAGGTCACTATGAGAATGGGTGATCAAGGTTAAGCAACGTTAGCCGAGGTCCGTATGTGGATGGGTGATCAAGGGTAAGCAACAACTGCCCAGGTCAGTATGAGGATGGGTGATCAAGGTTAAGCAACGTTAGCCGACGTCTGTATGTGGATGAGTGATCAGCGTTAAGCAACGGCTGCCCAGGTTACATCGTCTCAAACTTTTTCGTCTCTGTGTTACATGTCGCGTGACGGCTGGCCGCGGAGTAGGGATAAAGTGAAAGGTGCTCGTCAGAGCGCCTTTCACTTTATCCCTACTACGCGCTATAATGTGAAAAAAAGTATCACTTTTACCGTGGTTTCATAAAACCACACAATCCTTTTTTAATTTTTTATTTGTAATTTCATTTGTAAATGAAAACAAAAAAGGTGTAATGGTATATACATACTTAAGAGACTACAGACTATCAAACTGAATCTGTATAGATGGATTAATTAAATCATTATTATTTTAGAATCCGGAATAGAACTGTGTTATCGATTCATTTAACGTTAAACAGGCTTTAAAAATGCATTTCTTACTAAATCTTTCTCGTTGCTTCTTTCCCGTTATGTACGAAAATAAACCCACAGGAACGTTTAAAATGTATAGCCTATGACACTCGGGGATAATATAGCTTCCCGTTAGCGAGGAATCCGATCAGTAGTTCCTAAAATTACTTACCCTACATACTTACTAATATTTATAATATTAGTATAGAAGCATAGATGATTTGTGGCAGCAGAACTTCATTTACTAAGATTAAACTGTAAGGGGTGACCAAAATTGTTGGAGAAAGCTAACCGGATTAATTTAATCTCACAACCGTTTACGACGCTTTTGACAAACGAGTGCACTTTCAAGATACAACTTGTATAACAAGATTCTTGAGCTCCATCCAACCCGATGTCTCGATACTCAAGTAAATGGATCTAGTTTTTCAAATCAATTGATTTTTTTTAACTTTAATATTAGCGTCAGCTCACACCGAGACGCAACGCGACGCTGCGCGCACACTTTTAAAGAGTGATTCAAAATATAACTTTATTTTCTACACGAAAAGATGGCGTTTCGCGGCGCAGCGCTGCATGGCGCAACGTATTTTGAATTCTCACAACGAAATGTGTATCTTTTCGTGTAGAAAATAAAGTTATATTTTGAATCGCTCTTTAAAAGTGTGCGCGCGGCGTCGCGTCTCGGTGTGAGCTGACCCTTAAAGACAAGTGTTACATAAAATTTTATTCTATTTCAACAATAAATTCAGAGCTTAATTGAACTCATGAACACTGCGCGGATAAATAGTGCGGATATTGGCTCAAGAATTCGAGAATACTTGACGGCAATGTTAGCGCAGTGGTTCAGCGATTGACTGCTGCGCTACGTGTCGCGGGTTCGATCCCCGCATGGAACAAATATTTGTATGGCCTACAGATAGTTGTTCTGAGTTTGGCTGTTTGTGTTTACGAGTCATAATGTTTGTAAACGCACCCGCGATACAGGAGAAACACCTAGAGCGGCGCAAAGTTAAAAAAAAAAACAGGCCAAGTGCGAGTCGGACTCGCGCACGAAGGGTTCCGTACCATTATTTATAAAAACGAGCAAAAAAATACTGTTTTGTATGGGAGCCCCCTTAATATTTATTTTAATCTGTTTTTAGTATTTGTTGTTATAGCATCAACAGTAATACATGTAGAAATTTCAACTGGCTAACTATCAAGGTTCATGAGATACAGCCTGGTGACAGACGGACAGCGAAGTCTCAGTAAGAGGGGCCCGTTTGACCCTTTGTGTACGGAACCCTTAAAATACTGCTCTGTAATTCTTCGGCCAATACCCGCTCTTACCAATTTAATATTGGAGCGAATTGACCACAAAACGGTTTCTACGCCTCACGTCCGGAGTAGTCCGGTCCAGTCTTCGTACATTATGTAATAGATTGATCGGATGGAATGAAATCCGAATAATTGATTCAAACTTGATTGATACCGATGCCGCAGGGACGAAAGTTTTTCATACTCCACTTTTAATGGAGGAAACTTGGAGGTCCTGTGTCTGGTGATTGTGATCCTAACTCACGCCTTATGCCTTCGCACCTAAATGGATTTCGATAAAATTTGACACAGGGGTAGGTGATCTGGGAGGAAACGCCCGGGTGTTACCATTGTGAGGATCGGCCGGAGGACACGGTGGAGCACACCGTGGAGCTCTGCCCCGCTTGGGCTGAGCACCGCCGTGTCCTCGTAGCGGCGATTGGCGGCGGTGACCTCTCGCGACCGGCCCTGGTTCAATCCATGGTCCGGAGCGAGAGGGAATGGGAAGCCGTCGCCTCCTTCTGCGAAGCAGTCATGCTAGCGAAGGAGGTGGCGGAACGTGAGAGGGAGAGAACCTCACGTCCCAGCCGCCGCGGGAGACGCCCCGGGCGTCGGGGGGCAACCAGTGGCCCCCGGCCACCGTAGGCGCGAGCCTGTGGACGGTGAGTAATGGGCTAGCTCACCGTCCGTCCGTCTTATGACAACAGGCCGTGTCGACGGCGCGTACGTGTTCCACGCGCGCCTCAAGGAGATGTCAGCAAACCGGAAGGGGCCCGAGAGGGCCGATGCCTGCCAGGGCTGCGGGTTGTTCGAAAGAGATACCGCGGCCCTGGAACAAAAAGGGCGAAGAAGGAACATGGGTGGGTTTTAGTCAGTACAAGTCTGACACTCCCTCCCGCTCCGCCCAGAGCGGGAGAAGTCATTTGATGATTTCCCATCCGAAAAAAAAAAGGGGTAGGTGATCTGTGTTTAGGACATAGGAATTTTATACCAATAGCACGTTCCGGTAGATGCACGACTGACCTAGGTTTAGGACAAGCTTTTTATACCGGTGGCAGGACGTTCCCGTGGGATCACTTCCAGCCTCTACGCAAGCAAAACCGTGGGCAAAAGTTAATCCTTGATTAACGGATTTAAAGATTTAGATTTAAAAGATTTAAAGATTTATTTTCTCACCACAATACATAATTACATTATTAGTTTTCGTGAACAATACATGGCTTTTATAATACTGTGGGAGACTGGTGCCTAAGCTAGACGAAAAGCCTGTATTTCAGGACACCAGGTCTCCACCCCTTCGGAAGCACATTTAAACATTAAATTATGCACTCGTACACAAATGCGGTAACAGATATTGAGAAAACAATTACAAAATATTATGTGTTTATAACTAATTCATGGGTTAGTATGTGTGTGGTGTGTGTGTGCGTGTATGTGTGTGGTGTGTGTGAATAATTGTATAAGTGGCTGGAAGCACAGAACTATGATATATATTTACATGTTTGGTGAATTCCACGACAAGCAAGTTATTTTGGGGCAGCAAGAAGTTTTTCCGTAGCATCATAACTCAATTCCAGAAGCCAGGTCCTAATTTTTGTTCTACACTTAGTTTTTGTAAGATCATAGATAGAGAGCGTCCTATTAATTTTATTGTAGAGAAAACGACCAAGGTAACAGAAGAATCGTTTGGAGAACACCGTTGTTAGTCGTAAACCATGACGATCTACTGGGTCATAACGTCTTTTACTTAGCAGTGAGGAGTTGAATGTAAGTAGTTGATGCTGTTTTAGGGCCGTTTGTAAAACAAACAGTTGACGGACAGTTAGGACATTAGTCTCTTTATATAGGTTTGCAGTAGGATATCTAAATGGTAAAAAGGAAGATACCTTCAAAATAGCTCTCTGCGCTCTTTCGAGCTGCAGGATTGTGTATTTAGGTGCACCGCCCCAGGACGTTATACAGTAAGTTAATAAAGACTGGGCGAGGGCAAGATAGATTGATTTCATCAGCCTGGCGTCAGCCACATGTCTGAGGGTCTTAAAGACATATATGAGTTTACGTAGTCTATTGCTGAGGATGTTGATGTGGTCGTTAAATCTCAAGTTGCAATCTATTATAATTCCTAGGTACTTTAGACTGGTTGTTTTTTCTAGGCGGGTGCAGTTACAAGTGTTCTCGTGAGGATTGGAGCAGGAATGGGCTATTATAGAACATAATGGCGTCGTATTAGACATATGTGCGTGGGACTTTAGGGAAAAGGCAATATACTTTGTTTTATCCGTATTTAGTGTAAGTACACTGCTATGAAGCCACCTCATTACCACATCAAAACCTGCCTGAGCATGAGCGTAAATTTCATGCCAAGATTTTGCGCTAAAGAGAAGGGCAGTGTCATCTGCAAACGTTATAATTTTACCTTTGGGGACAGTGAGCATACCCAGCTCGTTAATATATATGAGAAAGAGAGTCGGACCGAGGACGCTACCTTGTGGCACACCATAGGTGACGGTGCGCTCTTCACTGACGATATCATCGATCTTAACGAACTGTGTACGCTCACTCAGGTAGTCCTCAAAAAGTTTGAGTTGAGCACCCCTTATGCCTATGTTTTCCATCCTGTGAATGAGCATGGGCACAGAAACAGTGTCAAACGCTTTAGCAAGGTCTAGGAAGATACCCAAGACCTTTTGTCCTCCATCCATATTTGTGACAACAAAGTTGGTCAGGTCATGGACTGCATCGGACGTTGATCTACCAGCCCGAAAACCATATTGTGTGGGTGATAAAATGTTAAACTTTTCTAGGTAGTCAACGAGCCTTTTGTTCATAATCTTCTCTAGGATTTTGGAAAAAGCAGAGAGAACAGCAATGGGCCTGTAGTTGTTGACACTGTTCCTGTCCCCACCCTTAAAGACAGGATGAATTATGGATTTTTTAAATGATTTGGGAAATTGTCCTTGTTTGAGAGCGAGGTTGCAGATGTATGTAAGTGGCGGTACAATTATAGCCATGTGCTTTTTTAATAGACCATTAGAAATTCTATCCCACCCTACAGAACATTCGTTACGTAGGGATATTATCAGATTAGCGACTTCAGTTTCATCCGTAGGTAATAGGGACATAGAATGTGCGAAACTGCTGTTCACTGCCTGGGGAGATACAAGAGTTGGTCTAGAAACTATTTGTTCTGCTAGCTTTTTACCGGTTTCTGCAAAGAATTTGTTAGCCTGGTTAACAGATTGAAGTGGTGTAGTAGACATATTTAATAAATGTGATGGGCTGTCTTTCTTACGCGTTCGATTGGATATTGTGTTAATGGCTGCCCAGATTTTTTTACTATTATTGCCAGCACAGACAATTTCTTTTTTCTCAAATTCTTGTTTAGTTTTCCTCAGTAGCTTGTTGCAGAAGTTTCTGTATCTAGTAAATGTTATTTTTAAAATTTCGTTGTCGGGTGACTTTTTAGTTTTTTTTGTGCAAGTTGTCTCTGTGCCTAATACATCGCAAGAGGCCCGGAGTTATCCAAGGCTTTAAAACTTTTTTCCGGTTAGCTACTTTAACAATTTTCGAATTACTATCGATCACCTGCGTTATAAGGCAGATCATCTGTTCTGCAGCTAAGTGAGGATTTTCAGTACGAAATACTGGTTCAAAGTCAATTTGCTTAAATGCAGCATCTAGTAGGTCGTGATTGATTCGGACAGAAGTCTTTTTAGCAGTCGTTTTTGGCATTTTTTTTATTAGGAACAATAAGGTAGTGTCATGGTCAGTCAGTGCAGAGTGGGCTACATACGTAGACACAGGTAGGGTAGTTTTTAAGATAAAGTGATCAAGGCAAGCATGAAGTCGCGTGGGGAGAGTGTGTGCTGGTAGTAGTCCATGTGAAGCTAATAGATCTAGGTAACTATGTTTGGTTGAGTCAGAACACTGATCAGTGATGTTTATGTTTAAATCACCAGTTATAATTATGTTTTTATAGTGTGCGTTACTCATTAGGATCTTGTCAAGCGAGTTAAGAAAGTTGGTAATATCTTTGTTGGCCGGCCGGCGATAAATAGCCATTATGATAGTGTTCACGTCGATTTTTATTAATAAACAATTAGCGTTATCAATCGATGGTTCCATCACGGACACGTCCAGGTTATTATTGACATAAACAACTACACCTTCATTTTGTGTTTGATTGTTAACAGTTTTGAAGACGTTATACCCTTGGAGGTCTGGAATATAGCTAGTATTAAGAAGCCAGCATTCAGTTAACGTTATTACGTCCCACTCAACCTTTGTTCTCGCGAGAATAGTGTGTAGCCCCGCCATATTTTTTGTAATACTTCTTATATTTTGGTTAAGAATTTTGAGTGAATGATTTGGATTGAGTCTAGGTGGGATACAGTTATCCAAATCACAGGTAGATGAGTCAGACACAGTGACAGCATCGATGTTATTTAGGTTATTTTGTATATTATCGAATTATAGTTATTTTTTTATCAATATTTGCATTTTTAGTGTATTGCTGGGTATTGGGCATTATCATAGTACTGTTATGGCATGTTGGGATGTGAAGAAGTAGTGATACCAGGCTGTCATGAAGTGCCCAGGCTTTTATTATATATGAGTGTTGTGCTTTGGAAATAGCCGTAAATAATGAAACAAGTGTAAGGTTTGTGCGTGTATATAATAGTATTGTAAATGTATAATTACTGTAGGTGTAATAAAGCAGGTGTAATTGTTTGTAGTTGTAGTTAAGTAGGTTAATTATTGATTTGTGTACATTTAGAACTAATGATATTAATAGAGAACAATTAGAAGTTATTGCACTCAAAAATGTATGACAATTATGTAGGTAATCAAGTAAGTTAATTACAGATTTTAACATAGGAAAAAAACATATTAAGAGGTACAGGAAGACATTTTTAGCGAATATGATATAACGAGGTAGGATAGGTACTAGTCATTTAGTTTTCTCGTGACGTAGTTTAGCCAGGTCGTCTTCGGATTTTATGAGCCTGCTGGGCATCCCTTCTTTTTCACGTACATATACCTTCCCGTTTGCAGTCCAACATTGTTGATACTCACTGCTTTTTATGAACTCTCTGGTAAGATAGTGGAGGCGTTTGGCTGCAGAAGTTAAGGCTTCCGATACGTATATCGGTTTCCTAGGTCCTGCAGCTTGCAAGTGGGAAGTGTTAAGACGATTGTTTATATTTTCTTTGTTAAAATTTTTAGTGGACTGCATAAATTTTTCTTTTAGTGTTGCGGATGAGAATTCAACAATTATTGCACCAATAGGTTCCTTCTTGGTTCTTAAACGAAATACATTTTTCACCTCAGATGATGGCACAGGTTGGTTAATAATAATACCGAGTTCTTGAACTAGCCCAGTCAGAGATTCCTTGGTCTCGGGGTTTGAAGGTGGGATATTTTTTATTTCAATAGTTGCATTTTTTAAGTTTCTCTCCAGAAAGTCTACCTTCAGTTCCAGTGTTTTTATAATTTTCTGGTTGTCAAGACACTCCGTCTGTAGTTTATTTATTTCTAGCATGGCATCATCATATTTATCGGACAGAAATTGCACTGAGTCTTGTATTTGAGCATTTTGGGTTCGGATCTCCTCATTCTGATTTTGAATTTTTAGGTTTTGGGTACGAATAAGGCCATTTTGAGACCTGATCTCCTCAAGAGCTGAGTGAAGAGTGTCAATTTTATTGTTGTGGTGTTTTTCTTCACGTACAAAATCAGAAAACATAGACTTCATCTCCGCCAACATAGTTTTTATGCGTTGCAATTCAACGTCATCACCTCGCTTCCTTTTTCTTTGGCTTTGTTCGTTGGATTCTGTGTAGGAATTTGTGTGTAAATCAGGTTCTGAGCTGTGTAAAGGTGATGATGCAGTTTTCCCAGGTGAACAAAACATTTTTGATGTTCACGGTTGCATGCACAACTCAGAAAAATATCTTCAACAGTATGAATGAAACGCCTTACTCACTCAGCTATCACAACATAGGCTTGTTTACTGCGCGCGAGTATCGCACAGTCCAGTTGTCAACACGTTCGGATAACTCTGCTCAACCGATACATGTAGTTTCGCGACGTCAGCTGCGATATGTAATTCGTATGTGGAATATTGGAGATGTCACCAGTATATAAATCATTCGTTAATTAATGTTTCACATTATTAATGACATGTTCATTATTAAGCCGTCGGAATGACGCTCATTTATTCTGGAGTCGTAACTAAGATATGATATTTATGACTAACTGTCACCCGCGACTTTCGTCAACGCAAAACTATTATAATGCATTGAAAGTTAATAGAAACATTGTAACCACAGTGATAGAGCAAACACAAAAGCAATGAGAGGATCATGTTAGGTTATAATTACTTCCAGATTCGACGTGTTTATCAGGAAAGTTCACATAGCGAAGCAAAAAGCTAAAAATTTCCAGTATAACATGTCCTCAACTTGGATAGAATTCCCGTACAATGAGAGATCCGCATAAACTGGTTTTTCATAGCTTGATCGGTCGCCGGGCGTGTTAAAGTTTCTAATTAGTTCAAAATCACGTTGCCTCATAAACATAGGTACACTATCAAAGCCCTAATCAGTGCTTTTGGTCAGACCACAATTATAGACGTCCTACTGATAGTGTTTATTAGGTATTAACCTGTTGCCAGTGAGTTTCGACCACGAGCAATTATGAATATGTTACTTCGCTATTTGAATCGAATTTAGTAAAGTTTTCGTCAAAATCTATCCAATCGTTTCGGAGATTAGCCCGAACAGACAGATAGACAAAAAAAAGTTGTTGTATTTTGTTTAATTTTTATTTTGTTGTATTTATGGTCTCTGATTATTGAATTACTAATATTATTTTTAAGTGTACCTTCTAACAAAATTATGGATCATTGTGTCTGAAAGTAAATGAATTATTATTATTATGTTGTAATTGCCGTATATACTTTAATATTCATTCAGTAAAAACCTGTTATTTTTAAATCCATTAATTTTATTTATTCGTATGTATGTGTCTATTTGATAAATTAATTTGTTTTTAAGCTACTAGAAAAATACGAGTATAACGTTTTGAACAGAGTATATTTCAAACGATCAGCAATATGGTGGAGAGGTCATCTTCGCATTATGATATTGCAATTATGTAAATCTGCTTCGTGTTCAGTACAACACGACGACACGTGTCGGAATACTGAAGAGTCAATACGATTCAACGATTCTCAGTAACAACAGTACATGGGTAAAGGTTGTAAAGTACTATACATGTGTATGAATTTTATTTAAACTATTTTTATACCGGGGAATGTTTACTTGCTCAGTATTGCCACAGCTTCTCTTCGTATTTATTATGATATACTTTGAGTTCAGTAGTGGTAGACCAATAAATTGAACAACTAAGCCAATTGCAGTCCAGTTTTGAACACACATAGAGGACAGGGTTTTATGGTACAGCTTGGCCTCTCCCGAGCTGTGCCATGCAATACAATTTGACGGCACGGTTGCGCAGTGGCTAAGCGATTGACTGCGGCGCTGTGTGTCGCGTATTCGATCCCCGCACGGAACAAATATTTGTAGGGCTACAGATAGTTGTTCCGGGTTTGGCTGTTTGTGTATGTGAGTTTAAATGTTTGTCAATTTTCCCACGAGACAGGAAAAATTCCTAGTGTGGGGCAATGTTTAAAAAAATACAACACGAAGCAGTGCTAACTCTACAAAAACTGCAAAAAAAGTGTTTTTTTTTTTATCAACTTACCAAGTTTAACAGATAAACGTTCGTTATCGTCCTCATTCTTCTGTTGCTAGCAAGCGTTGCTATAACAAGACAGTTCCCTGATATGGACAGCATGAAGATCAAAATATACGGCGGCAGTATGAATCGCCATTCGTACGCGTTGCTAGCAACCTTGCTTGCAACAACGCTCGTGTTACGGACTGCAACGAACGTTGAGACGGTGGACGTTTCTCGCATTCGGGGAAGCGAGGAATTGAGTAATATGCTTATTTCCTCCATCTTGAGTACCTGAAAAAAAACAATAAAGGATGTTAGAAAACAGCCAATTTATATCTAAGCTTATGTTAAGGCAATTTTATGGATGCGGTAAAGTTTTCTTGCGGCTTAGTGTTATCCACCGCGGTAAAGTAATTTTCAGGGCATATGATGAAGAAATTTATAGCTTGCTGCGCTACAAGCCACGTCTTATGCCGCAACAGACGATGCTAAGTATAACCAAACGAATCTAGTTTTAATATTATTGCAGAATTCACTTTGTGATTAATACACAGCAAAGTTGAGGACTAGTTTTAAGCAGTATAAGTTTTGTAACACGATTCCATAAAAAAATCTCGAAAGAAAAATACCTCAAAGCCACCTCTAAAATAAATTATAAACGGATAATATTTAATTAAAAACTTTAAATTAAGTCAAGTAATTTTGCAGGATAGTCAAAATATCTAAATAGGAGAAGCTCGTGGCTAAATAATAACAGCCGCACGGCTCGATCTTTAAGGTTATGCCGTGCTTGCCGAGGTTGGTCCGTGGATGGGTGACCACGATTACATACCGAGTTTCCTCCGTGCCTTGGAAAGCACTTTAAGCCGTTGGTCCCGGCTGTCATTTGTAGATCTTTGATAGTCGTTCCGAGTAGTCAGAGGCAAAACGTCTGACATCCGGTCTTACAAAGGGGTATCGTATTGCCCAGTTACTGGATTGTGGAGGTCAGATAGGCAGTCGCTTCATGTAAAATACTGGTACTCAGCTGCATCCAGTTAGACTGGAAGCCGACCTCAAGATAGTTTGGGAAAAGGCTAGGCAGATGGTGATGGTCGAAATATCTATAAAGAATAATTTTAAAGTTTTACTTTTTTTGACCCATTTTCCTTATCTTAAAAACCTTTCCTCTGTAACTTCAAGCGTTCTAATCATTCACAGTACGGCCAGTCCTGCCCTCGGCCGTCGCTAGGACCCCGATGCACAAATTGTCAGTTCGGCTTCGGCCTTCAGTCGGGGACGTATTTCTTTGTTTTCACGCAGAAGACACGATTGACAACGTTTTATGTTCTAAAGAAATGATTTATTCATGCAACATGAAATTTAGATTAAAAAATAAAGCACCCGTATTTTTATTTTTATCTAATGTTGTAATTTTCATTGAAAAAAACATTTTTGAAGTGGTTCAAAATCGAAGTCTTACTATGTCAATGTCAAAAATTTTAAAAGGTAACGTCCCTATTATCATGGGAGATATTTGTATAGACAAATGAAGTACTTTACATGTGCAAGTTTTTAAATTTTATTAAATTATATCAAAGTAGCTCAACGCCCGCGTTCACATTCGTAGTTTAACCTTTCAACTTTTGGGAAATTAACCGTTGCGATCTTTATTATTTACTTTATTTAGTATTTTAGCTAAGTTTACAAATTAAAGGAATTAAATGTTTCGTTTTAAATACTAATAATGTCTTAATTTTTAGTTCATTAAGGTATCTGGGACAAATGATATTCATTATTACACAATTAAGAGTAATAATCAAATATTTTGCCAGACGCATATTAGATTTTGTTTTTGCAAACACACGATAGAAAAATCATAACTGTTCGTTCAAACAATGTTGTGCAAAAGGCATCGTTACCGCATCTCCATTAAAAAAAAATAAGATGAATAAATCTGAAACGTATCATAATAATTTGGGACAAGACCGTCTCATTGGTCTAGTGGCTGAAAGGTCGACTACGGAGCGTGGGGTCGTGGGTGCGATCCCATCACTGACTATTGCAGGGAGAAGACAAAATAGTGGAAATAAAGTGTCCCATTTCTGCATTTAGGACATCATGGAGGACGCCATATATAAAAAACCGACCAAGTGCGAGTCGGACTCGAGTAATAGGGTCATGTTTGACCTTTTGGGTACGGAACCCTAAAAATTAGATTTTTGGTGACAACTAATAGCTAATGGAGTTATTATAAACACTAAACATCCTTGGTATCAGGTGCAGGGACAATTACACATAACCGGTAGGACAAAATGTATTTTTGGCGTTTGGTCGGGATACAATAAAGACTGCAACTATTGGGCACAAGTCATGGTACCAAAATTGCAAAATTTCTGTTTTGTCTTACATATTGCTGGAGTTATGTGATCACAGATATACATGTTTTTTTTTGTTAGTTTGGGACAACATTCCAAGCTTAACTAGAGATTCATAAATGAGCACAATACTTAGAAATACATCTAAACACAGTCTATTCAATATTTATGTTACCACACATGTAACCCACAACCATGTCCAGGAAATCACAAAAAAAAGTTAAAAGAAAACAGACAAACAGTGCATATCGTAAAAGCTTATACCGACAAGCGAAGTTACGAGCTTTAGCTAGTGCCAAAGATGTTATCAAACCCTATTCAGTTTTCATGCAAGGAATAAATAAGTGTCTGAAGGAGTCTCATAAATCCATTAATGAAACTTTAAGACAGAATTTCTGATTTTGCTTATAATATACTTGACTAAGTTCAGACAAACTTCGATCATTAATATAATATTGCCGAGAAGTAAATCATACATTATCGTACGTATTTATATGTTGTAATTCATCATACTTTATAGAGTTTTAGGTTTAAAACAATTTTGCATAAATTTTAAATTACTGAACTGATTTCTTTTTTCTTTGTTTCACCACGTTTTACCGGTAATTACTTATCAACATTTTTTATGCAATCGACAAGAATTTGAACAAAGTAAGAACCGTCAAAGAAAGTGAAGCTAAGAATTATAACTATTCACCGTTTTAACTTCAAGCAATTACTAAAACGTTTCTTAAGTTATTGCTTTTGCTCAAGCATTAGTTTGACTTCTTTATAGATACGGCTGTAAGTGTAAATTTTAGCTTCCTGGGAATTTACTCAGAAGCGGCTCAGAGGGGGCGGGCCCACGTTAAAATAACAACAGCTGCACAGGTCGATCTTCAAGGTTAAGCAACTCTTACCTGGGTTGGCCTGTGGATGTGTCACCAACCAGTACTCACCAAGACTCCGTGCTCTGGAAAGCATTAGGTCCCGGCTGCCATTTATAGATCTTTGACAGAGGTTACCAACTCAAAGTTTGACAACCATGGTTTTAGCCCGAATTTCTGACAACCAGTCTTGCCAAGGGTTATCGTAGTACTCAATAACTGGGTTGTGGAGGTAACATAGGCGTCGGTCCATGTAAAATACTGGAACTCACCAGTTAGAATGTAAGCCGACTTTATCGTAGAAAAAAAAACTAGTTAAATGAATTAATGTAAAAATGGCAAGGAACTAAGGAGGTTGACTAGTCCACCTTTTCGCTTAGTACCCATAAAACCTACCGTCTGGAACAAAAACCTATTAACAAGTTTAGTACGGGTCCGTTTACTGCTTTCACGCCTGTGCAAAGTTTACCCAGATTTGTTTGGAAAACCTAGTTTGCTTTTCTGTCGGAACATTATTGATATGTATTTTCAATAAAAAGTTTTTAGGTTTTATGTTGTTGTATCTAAAGGGGTGGAGAAATTATACGAGTGGACTAATGCCGTCTACTGAACTACCCAACATAGAAAAAGACTTCTTGCTGCTTCTGAGTCATTTCTGGGATCATTATATCATAATTAGCTATTGTTAATTATCATATATTTAGTTCAATACATTTAATTTACATTTTTAAATATTTTTGTGAAAAATAATATTGAAAAAAAACATTTTAAATGTAAAAATAGTAGTAGTGCTACCGCCGTCAGGGCTCCAGAAAAAGGAACCTCCTAACAATGCAAGCAGGATGTCCAGGAGTAACGCTTTCTAAATCAAGCCCTTCATCCAGCTGCCTAACGAGAGCCTCATCAAATATCGGTCCACGCTCTTGGCAATTATGCCATTGGCTGATACAACATCGTGGAGTACGTGCGCCAGAAGACCAACTACGTGGCGAGAGTGCAGCTGCTTGAGTCGCGCCGCAACGTCAACTTTAAGGCGTTTGTGGTGCGAATACCAACTTGCTATATGCACCTCGTCTTGCAAGAGGACTTTTGGCCGCAGGGAGTGGTGTTTCGTCGCTTCCGCGGACAAGTGCCACATGAACGCACAGTGACGTAGTGTGCATGTGAAGTGCTACTAACACATGTAGTTTTAAGGTTTTATTTACTAACACAAATTGTATTTTATCATATGTATGTTAGACTGTAAGGTATATATCTATGGGCTAAAGTTGCCTGAAAATAAATAAATATGATTATTATTACAACTATCGGCATAATGATCGCTGAGTCAACATCCCACATGTCGACAACCTTGCGAGCCAAGTCAAGATACTTGATTTTAATTAGCTATTTATCGTTACGATGTTACCAATAATAAAATTGCACACTACAGTATTAATATTACAACAACTCTTTTATATCTTAACTAGCTTTTGCTCGCAACACACGCACTATTACAGAATTATAAATATCGTCGATGCCAGTTATTTTTTGTTCTTGACAGTAATTATTAGCACGTGTAAATCGAGACACACTTCGAAAATGGCACGCAGACATATTATAGTATCACGTTCCATCATGACACATCTGTCAGTTACAGGACAGGACCTGTAAATAGCATAAACGGAACGAACCATGAAAAAGCAAATTTCACGAAAATTGTGTATTTTTTTTGGTTGTTTGGAACGTTTTCGTTCGATGAAAGGAGCAAGGGCAAAACCAAATCTCTTGCGACGTGGTATGTATCTTTCACCAGTGCAGAAAGGAAAAGAGTTCGTCTTCTCATTCCAGACTTATCGGTATGTCATGTCCATTGTCGTTTGCCGTGCAGTACTGGATAAAACGACTTCTAAAAATGCACCACTCTTGCACGCCGTGATCAAATGAGAGGTTGCAGCCTAACGCCATATTATATATTTTTGCGTGCTCCGTGCTCATTGATAACACAATTACTAGTGACACAGACAATAATAACACACGTAAATAATGACTCGTCGCCAAATGTTCTGTATTTAAGGATAATATAAATAAAACACTGCAAATCACATAGACTCGTGAAATGGCCAACAACCAACTGCCTTGACAAGCCTACCCACATATATGTATTTATCAGCAATACCACAATTTGTATGGAAGCCGATACCTTTGACTGTGTCAATGAAATCAGGTCTTCCTGATGCCACTGGAAAGTAGAATGAGGAAGACCTCATTTACGGTAATGTTTAATTAAGTATAAGATGGTGTTTTGCGATAAAAAGTGTAATCTGACCTTTTACAAAGCTGTCAATCAAGCATTCTGTACATCAAACTAAATATCTCTTCTCAAAAATTATTGCTAGTAAACGACTTGAAACGAATTTCGTATGTTAAAGAAACTTATCAGCTCTCTGGTCTAATAACTTCTTAAACATCATCATCTGCCTAGCCTTTCCCAAACTATCTTGAGGTCGGCTTCCAGTACCACTGGATGCAGCTGAGTACCAGTATTGTACATGAAGCGACTGCCTATCTGACCTCCACCACCCAGTAACTGGGTAATACGATACCCCTTGGGTAAGACTGGATGTCAGACTTTTGGCTTTTGACTACTCGTAATAACTTTCAAAGATCTACAAATGACAGCCGGGACCAACGGCTTAACGTGCTTTCCGAGTCACGGAGGAAACTCGGTATGTAATTATGGTCACCCATCCACGGATCAACCTCGGCATGCGCGGCTTTACCTTAAAGATCGTGCGGCTGTTACTATTTAGCCACGAATTCCTTCTAATAAAAATAACTTCTTAAACAATTTAGCCTATTATCACTAAACTTCTCAACAGTAAGTAACGTTAATTAGGTATCCAGCATTTCTTATTTTTATTTATTTATTTATTTTACTATTTATGTACACACAATAGACAACACAGGAAAAAACATTAAATATTGGAGTACAAAGGTACTGCTTATTTCATATGAAATTTCTGCCAGCAGACCTGCGAAAGGAGAAATGAAAAAGAAATGTAGACGATAGTGTGTGAAAGAATAAAAAGAAAAAATTAGTTATTGTGCCTAACCTAACTTAACCTATACTATACCTAAATATAAATACACATATAACTAAATATAAATACATAATGATAAGATATATAAACAAATAAGAATATATCTATATACATATAAATCACAATTGAGAGGAAAGGTAATGCTCTTTCACTCTGTTTTTGAACAGAGAAATTGTCTTTAAATCACGAATGTTAGGCGGTAGTGAGTTCCACAACCTTACAGCATGGACAGAGAAGGAATAGGAGTAATAGCTGGATTTATGAGGATGGGATTTAAGAATTGATCTAAGGTGCGATCGACACGGTACGTCACTCGGGCGTGCGTAAGAAAAACGCTCGCGCAGGTAAGAAGGATAGGACGGGTTGTGTAGTATATTGAAGAGGAGACATAGGATCCTAGTGTTCCTGCGAAGGCGGATTGGGAGCCACTTGAGTTCCTTGCGAAGGTGAGAAACGTGGTCATATTTACGGAGACCAAAAATAAAGCGAATACATAAATTTTGCAAGCGCTCAAGCTTATTTAATAGCTCCTCAGTAGCATCCAGGTAACAGGCGTCGGCATAATCTATTATCGGCTGAATGAGTGTTTGTGCCATGGAAATTTTAGTCTTCAAAGGCAGGAGACTCTGAAGGCATTTCAGCGAATGCAGAGAAAAATGTACCTTACGGCTGACCTCGTTGACTTGAGCTCGCCACGACAGAGTCGAGTCAACAGTAACACCCAGATCTTTGGCGGTATCTGTATACTCGATGCGTACACCATCGAGGTACAAGGGCATCAAGGATGCAAAAACAGCTGCAGTGCGAACAAATCGGCTGCCTATGATCATGGCCTGAGATTTTGTTGGGTTAATTTGCAAACCAAAGGATTTAGCCCAGGCGCTGATACAAGCCAGGTCATGATTCATAGCAGCAATGGCGGAATCCGCATCAGCAACATTAAAATGCCGGTATAGCTGCAAGTCATCTGCATAAAGATGATAATGAGAAGAGATTACACTGGTCACCATGTTAATGAAAATTGAAAAAAGAAGAGGAGAGAGAACGCTACCCTGAGGAACACCCTCGGTGAGGTTACACCAATCAGAGAAAGTCTCATCAAGGCGAACACACTGAGAACGTCCCCGAAGATAAGAATTAAACCAGGCTAAAGTAGAACAAGAAAAATTTAAAGATTTGAGGATACCTAGCAAAATGTCGAAATCCACTGAGTTGAAAGCACTACTGAAATCAAGCAAAACAAGAACGGTAAGTGACTTATTTTCCATTGCCCAGCGGATATCGTCTGTTACTTTCAGGAGTGCAGTGACAGTACTATGACCCGAGCGGAAACCCGATTGGAAAGGGGATATTAGAGTGTTTGACGTCAAGAAAAATGACAATTGTTTATGGACTAAGTGCTCAAAAACTTTAGAAAGAAAGGGGAGAATCGAAATAGGTCTAAAGTGGGATAGCGAGGAAGGATTGTTAGTTTTGGGTAAAGGTATGATGTAAGCCTGCTTCCAAACTAAAGGAAAAGAGCAACAAGAAAAAGAGTGATTAAAGATGTAAGTCAGAACCGTAAGTAAAGAGGGAAGGATAAGGTTAACCATTCTAGAACACACCTTATCGTTACCGACTGCTGAAGATTTAATTGCAAGGACTGATTTCTCAACGTCATCCTCAGAAACATCACTAAGGTTAAAAGGAGAACATTGTGGCAAAGGCAACCTGGAAAGGTTCTCCAAGGTCATGGCTTTGGCAGATGAATCGAGAGAAAAGGGAAGGAAAGAGAAATGTTTATTAAGATCGTTGAGGTTCACATCCTTGCACTGATTTGTAGGTGATTTGCCTATGCCTACAGACTTTAGGAATTTCCAAACATCGGAAGAACTACGGTTGTTGAGTTGGTCGTGGAAATACCGTCTCTTGGCATCTTGACACAAATGACTGCAGCGATTACGTAACGATTTGTAATAAGAGAGATTTAGCTCCGACGGTCTGCGCTTATACCTGCTCTTAGCTTTATCCCTACGCGCCATGAGCTCTTTAATTTGAGCAGTAATCCATGGTGCGGGGTTATATTTAACTTTAACAAGTCGAATAGGTGCATGCTGGTCATACAAGTCGAGAACCGTTTTGTTAAAATAGCCCACCTTCTCTTCAATACTGTCCTTCTCGAGCAGAGGGGACCAGTCGATATTGTTGGCATCACGCTGCAATGCCTCCAAATCTATGTTTTTGTAGTTCCGGAGATATAATAGCTGAGGCTTACGCTTAGGAACACGGATGCGATACGACATATAAATTAGATCGTGGTAGGAAAAAGTAGCAGTAAGTTGACCATGGTATTAAACATTATTAGGAGAAGAAACTATCATAAGATCTAGAAAAGAAGGTGTACAATTTGGAAAATAGTGAGTTGCAGAGAGAGGCAATACTTGAAGATTAAAGGATGACAAGACGGAAAGGAGTTTGAGAGAGCGGGCGTCGTTTTTAATCAAGCAAGTATTAAAATCACCCATTAAAATAACGTGCTCATACAAAGGACAAAGATCACTGAGAGTAAAGTCAAGGGAATCGAAATAGTCAATATGTAGATTAGGACTATAGAGCACTGCGAGCAAAACCTTAGTATTATGAAAAGAAATTTCCAAAAACAAGTATTCAGCCGATCCAGAATATAGTGAAGGAGATGAGGCAACCACTCTATAGGGTAAATCGGCACGCAAGTATATAGCAACACCTCCACCACCCTTGCCAGTCCTATCATTGCGGATCAGTACGAAGCCAGGTAGAGAATATTGAGTAGAAAGGAGAGAAGGCTTCAGAAAAGATTCCGAAATCAATAGAGCGTCAAGGTGCGCACTGTTAAAGGATGCCAGAAGATCAGAATAGTGACCAGGAACACTCTGGGCATTGATGTGTGCTATATGTAGATTTTTAAGATCATTGGAGAAAAGAGAAGAAAGTTTGTCATTTAAAGTAAGAGGTAAGGAATAATCACTACCCGCACTAACAAAACTAGCAGAGGAAGAGCATGAGAAGAAGCTGTCATTAAGATCAGCTATATCATCCATAATATAAAAATAATAAATAATATAATACCTAACTAATTAACCTAGTAATAACCTAACTATACTTAAATATTTTAAATACAAAAAAAAAATATAGGTTTCCTACAGTGAGAAAACCACCCCAACTTGCTGGTTTATTGGCAGAAATTTTACAACATAATTTTAAAAGAAACACTTAAATTAGTTAATACAAGAAAAAGGAAAAAATATTAAAGAAAAAAAAAACTAACAAGATTGAACAAATTAATCAGCAATCGATTTACCAATTACATTGACGTGTAATGAAACGTAACGAGTGAGTGACATAAGGGCACTGACTACTGACAGCTGACAACTGTCTTCAACTGACATATCGTCAACATTCCGTCACGACAAGACAACATGAACGAAATATCAAAAGTTCAAAACACGAAACACCGACACTATTAAATATTAAAAAGTTCGGCGGTTAACCAAATAAAATACTTACATATACTTATTTAAACACCCTCACAAGAAATAAAACGATTGCGTCGTACAAAGCGGCCAAATAGCGTTGACGTAAATAGACTGATTGTACACGGTATTAACAGCGGAGGAGTTACTTGCGCAGACGCGTCTTCCTCGATCTCTTGGCTGGTGTAGCTGATGTAGCGACAGTTGGAGACCCAGGATCTTCCGACTGTACAGAATCCTCGGCGTCGGCCGCAGTGGACGGGAATTTGGCAATCAGATCGTGAAGTTCGCTTGCCGTCTCGATCTTGCGGCGGGATTTGTCTGGGCAAATAATAACAATCTTGCCCTCCATGGACCAGCAGTTTGGCATGCCGAAATGCTTACGAGCGGACGTAAACACACGATGCCTAGCTTGAGTCAAGAACTCGGAGATGGTGATTCCAGTACCCTTGAGAGTTTTCTTACTATCCCATACAAGTTGCCGGTGCTCCATCTTGAAGAATCGTACTAGTATGGGACGGGCCTTCTGCTGAGAGTATCCGAGTCGATGACAAACATGAATAGTATTCTTCTCGCTGTTAACCTCAGTAAATTTAATTTGGTTGGTTAATATGTCATTGACCACAGCAAGTAAATTTTCATTAGTCTGCTCTGGAATACCATGGAATAGCAGGACCTTTCTACGCATGGCAGTTTCATGCCTGTCATACCCAGCAGCGAGCAGCTCAATTTGAGATTTCAATGCGGAGAGAGCTTGACAGACAAAAAGCTTAAATTCTGAGAACTCACGTGCGATGGATGCAATGTCAGGTGAAGCTGGAGTAGTGTTAGTGACAGCCTGCTGCAGTTTTGCTTCATATTCCTGCATTCGGGAACCAAACAATTGTTGGATATCCTCCAGACTGGCAGCAAGTTTAGTGTCCATGTTAGTGAGCAGTGATAGTGATCCAGGAACAGGTGTAACAGACTTTATACCAATAGACAGCAAGTGTGGGGGGGCTTAATGTTAATTGAACTAGTTTAATTCATTAAATAAATAGAAAAACTAATTTTAAATAAATATTCAATGAAGAGCCCAAAAAAAGTTGTGTTGTTACTATGTCTACCCACAAAGGAAAAAACTTTCTTAGTATAAGTACCCTAGAGGAATGAACATTTTCTTTCTCTTTATCTCCACGAAATCACAAACAAAGTCAATAAGTATTGCCTACGGAGACTCGTAACAGTTCTATTCTCAACAAGTAGTTTTTGTTTCATCTCTGAACTTTGAGTATTAGGGGCAACGACAACCTTTTGTCAGTGATCCATAAATGATGTAAAGAGCATTGAGCATTGTAATACTAACTTTTAGTATGGGTCCAGTACTTAATACTAGATCCACTAGACTTGTTTTTTTTGGAACGAAGTTCCTTATCGCGCGTTGTGAAAGGGGGCTAGACGGAAAAAATTCTTACGAAAAGTTGTCACGACACTTTTTGCTATAGTAAGCTATTGTAAGCTTTATTTCTTTAAAATAAAGTTGAAATTTCCTTAAATTACGTACAATTGGGGTGTGTATGTGAGTAAGGATAGATATGATTATTATTTTGAGTGACCGAACTACAAAGTGCAAATTCGGTTGTGCAGTTAAGTAAGACGTATTGCATCGAAAAAAAAGGATTAATCTTCCTTAAATTAAATATTTTATTTTTCGCACACTAACTTTTTAACCTTTATTTTACCACAGTTGGGTCTTCCTATAAAAATTTATCAGTTATTAAAAGAAACGTCAATAATAGTTTTTTTTTTTGTTTGGACAAGTCTACGCGTCTTTATTTGAATGTAATCAAATTAACTTTCATAAACTAACCACTTATAGAATTATTAAAACTAAATATTTACAACAAAGGACAAGTTTACATAATAAAATGAACAAACTAACTACTTTGATTCATTGAATTGCAATCTTTACATGACAACGAATTTTGCGAAAACCAAACTTTATAGTGAACATGGTTTTGACGAAATCTACAAGGACGAAGAGAACAAAGGCTGCGAATCAGAGATAGTCATACGGCAAAATTACATAAGACAGATCCCAAAACACCTGGCCTTCAAAAGCAAAATAAATTCTGACATGTCTTTTTGCTCATTGCTTATTTCCAACGTAATAAATTCATTTCTTTCTTCCTAATTGATTTCTATTGAACGTGATAGTGACATGTCTTCTAATTTCCCAATAGACAATAAAACTAATTAATTAGGTTATTCAACAGCTTTTTGTGTACTTTTACCTATATTCTTTTACCTACTTATGAAATTTTATAAATTGATTATTACCACGCGTAGCATGACCACTGTAGAAACGAGTTTTGTCTACGGAAGTATCGAAATAATGACATAGAGACGATGACAATCTGTCATTTTGTCGTTTCTTCAGTCGAAATAACCCGTTCCTACAGCGGTCATGCTACGCGTGCAGTTGGTATATTCACTCAACGTTACAAAATCATGACTAGAAACCTCGAAATGGTGCGCAGTGTCGTTGCAATAGTATACCCTATACAGGGTGTAAATCAGCTTATCACGAAGCCGTCAACCAAGCATTCTATACATGAAACTAAGTAACTTTACGCAAAAATTATTGCTGGGAAATGACTTTTTTTTGGGGGGTGCAAAAGCATGTTTTGTGGTAGAACTCAATGTAACGCACTCAAAACATTGTGCTGATGGACGGATTGAATAGTACGGGGTCGTGGAGGTGTTTAAAATAACAATCTTACATTAAAAACTTGTATTTAAAAATAATACTAGTCAAAAAGTTGGAACTTTGACCCCTAATATCTCCATAACTAGAAGGTTCCCAGGTATGGTGTAGAACAAAAAAATGATCTTAATGACAGGGAGAACCAGTGCCTTTCGGCTTCGTTAAGAGGTGTTTTACACCCTTTATATTGTAAGGCTAGTTTAACATAACATCACGCGTGTAATCGCAGAAGGGTTTGAGCAGAGGTGTACCTAATCGTACACCCACATTTTGCCAGTTACGTTTTAGTCCCATATAATAGATTTTTTTATTTTATAACAATCGATATTTTTGCACAAACTCAGAACAAATTTAGAAAAATGGCGATTCAATTGCTTGCTGGTCGTCCTCAACGATGACAGCTTCTCGCTGATATTGGTCTAATGTTGTGGTTCGATTTTGTGACTACCGACTAACTATGGACGGGGAACGCGGTCTAGGGTTAGTTGGTCTATGTGACGTTTCAGGTTTATTTTTATACAAGGTGTTGTTTTGCATCCTCGTCAAAATTCAAGAGGATGTCACAAAAGACCTAAGTAATCTATTAAAATTACGGTACCCAGTTAATTATTAATAAACGCTGTTTTTTTGGGTTTTTAAGTTTGTCAGTATTTCAGCATAACCCCCTTAACGTGGTTTAGGGAATAAGATATGATCAAATAAACGTTTGAGATTGTTTGTATGTATAAAAGCACGGTTATAGGGCAAGAATCAGACGGGCCACGTTTACAACACGGGTGGTTCACACTTACCGATTTTCGTAAATAAGAAAAAAAATAAAAATTACCTACCCATTTTATTATTGATTCGGGACGAGAATCAGTAGCATAGTCACCTCCTTGAATTTGACGAGAATGCAAAACAACACCTAGTATTTTTTTTCGTTCTCGCCTTTTCTGGATACGTCCGTTTCCTTATTTCTTATAAATTTCATGTTATCCCGTGGACAATAGTGTGGGTTATGCGTTTTTTTACTATTATGCTTAAACTTAATATTAACATTGTAACGTGTAACTGTTTTTTGTCCCAAATAAATAAAATAAAATAGGGGGCGAGCCTTCTGCCATCAACCAGGCACATATCAAGACTCCGTGGTTGCTACTGAAAAAATCCAGGCAAGTTTAAGTCCTATGTTACTGGGGCGAGCCAAACAATACTGCCTGTGAGGCAGTTAGAATCAATTCTATTTCCTCTGTTTAAAGTTCAAAAATGACCTAATTGAAATGAACGAACTTTGCTACCGAGCTGCTATAGAGGGAAAATCACTGTAATTTATTGCTTCTTCGAAATCACCGTATAATGTATTTGCTTATACCTACGTAAACAAATGTACACTAAAGAAGTCAATAATACAAAGCCTTTTTTTTTCATGTATGGGAAATCATCAAATGACAGTCCCTCCCGCTCCGGGCGGAGCGGAAAGGAGTGTCTGACTTGTACTGACTAAAACCCATTTATGTTCCTTCTTAGCCCTTAGTTTCCTAGGGCCACGGTATCTCTTTGGAACAGTCCCGCAACCCTGGCAGGCATCAGCCCTCTCGGACCCCTTCCGATAATGCAACGCCTTCAACGTTACTACTGGCCCCTTTTAGTTGAACCTTGACTCATGAATTATTGTAGTCGCCTACGTGCTATAGTGCCTGTGTTGTAGTAATGAAAGCGCCAAAGTAGAGGCTCAGTCCTGCACCCGTAGCGTGCTGCCGTAGAAACGGGCTCTGTCGACGGAAGAATTTACAAACTGACACATTGTCCATCTGTCATTATGTCGATTCTTCCGAAGACAAAACTCGTTTCAACAGTGGTCATGCTACGAGCGCTGGGCCGACACAATTTAGATCGCCATCGACACGCTAAGAAGAAGGTACTATTGGTGCACTTAAGTCTAAATCCCATCAAACCGCCCTTTACCCAAAAAGTTTCCTAGGAATGGCACCAAAAATTTTTAACAAACTTCCTAAGTCAATAAAAACAACAAAAGACTGCAATACATTTAAAACAACCCTCCATAAATTCTTAATTCAAAAAGCATATCCATCCATCCATACTTAATATTATAAATGCGAATGTCACTCTGTTTGTTTGTATGTTTGTTTGTTTGTTTGTTACCTTTTCACGACTAAACGGCTGATCGGATCTTAATGAAATTTAGCAAGAAGATACATTTCAACCTGAGGAAGGACATAAGCTATATATCATCACGCTACGACCAATAGGAGCGGAGCAGCAATGAAAAATGTTGCGAAAACGGGGAAAATATGACGGAGACGAAGTTGCGCGGGACAGCTAGTTTTTAATAGATACTTTTATTCCCTGATTAGCTTTAGTCCGTAAGATTGTTACTACTTTTATTATTTACTTATTTCGTATTGTTTTAAATTTGTTTTTGTTTGTTGTATTATTTATTAAAGATTTAATATTAGGTTATTAGCTGCAATATCAGTAGTTTCTATAGTCAAAAACCTACAACCTGCATTACTTAATGTGTAAACATTAATTGTAATTTTGAACGCCTTGCACGGCAGCACATAGTGAGACAACTTTTTTTGATAACACCATACTTTTACCTATGTGTCACAAATAAACATATTTGAATTTGAATATACGGGTGTAAGTGTGTCAATTGAATAAAATACTTTAAAATGTCGATCCTGACAATACGCCTACATACAACCCACACTTCAGCGTATTGAGAGCCCTTTATAACCAAAACAATGATTGATGTGAAGCCGAGGCTTATGAACGTAAAACCTTGATACATGTACTTTCCTAAAATTGGAATGATTTGCATGATTGTGGATTCGTGAAAGCTATTAGCTTACAAAAGGTCATCATAAAACCATACCATACACGAAATGTTTATGCTAAGTTGTTTGCGCTAAAAATAGTTTAGTACGTGTCAACATTTATTTACGAAGATAGATTAATTTCTATTTAAAAACAGGAACATAACATTACCCTCGTAATCCGTAAAAGGTAAGGCAGAGATGTACCTTATAGTAATGTTTAATTCCTATTTAAAAGGGGGCGAGCCAAGCACGCGTAGATCAAATCCGCCCTCCCGCCCCTGTAACGCATCGAAACGTTTCAGAAGACCCCCCCACCCCCAAATTCGTTACGTAATACTTGAACGCTCCCTTACACACTAACCAGCGTAGCTTCCAACTTGTCAACACTTCACCAAACGGACCTCCAAAACGAAAGCAACAACCAAGTCTTCCCCAGAATGATGAAGTTAAATCAGTTAGTATCCTAAGGGTACATTATTATTTGGACCTAAACAAATAATTAAACTTTACGAGAAGAGCTAGCAAGCAACACGTTAATTTAAAGTGACACAGATTCACTTTATGTATTCAGGCAACGATACTGTACAAATATTTGAGTCTGAATTCTACCTCTAACGCACCGTATCTCAATCATGAAGACGTAACAATATGGCTCGCTATAAAATGTAGCCCAATAAAGCGTATGTTTTCCTGTGATAAATGGTCGAGGCGGGAGTAAAACTAATTTCACGGAACGAACTGCGAACCGGATGAATAGCGAACGGGACGAACTGCGATCGGGACAAATTGTGAACGAAACCAATTGCGAATAGGACCAACTACGAATGGAACGATTTTTGAACGCGGGACAAAGTGCGAATAGGACAAAGTACGCATATCCCGTAAAAGGTACCTAGCTCAACACACAATGCTTCACAATAGATCTCAACGATCCTTTCAGAGAGCAGAACCCATATTCAACCCATATTGCAGGTTTTACATCCCTTTAGGCTAGGCTAGACCGTTAGCCCATAATTGGGAAAAAGTCGCTCAGCTCAGCCGGACAGCAAAAGTCAATTGCAATATGCATTCAGGGAAGGCCGATGCTGAAAGGAGTTTGCCATTCGGCACGAGCCGAATTAAAGTCGAAAATAAAAAATAGTATTTGCTTCAGGTGACTTCCTGAATTAAGGAGTCTGCCCACAACATAATATCATACCATGACCGTACGAGAAACGTGTCAGGCAAAAAATCTTTGTATTGAAAAGACGGACCAACATCGTCGCGAGCCATGTAGAATTTCGACACTAATTGAATATTCTCGCCAATGCTGCGTACCTGGTTTTGCTCGGTCTGGCTAGTGAGCATAGTCTCATAATTTTTAATATAAAGAATATAAGTTTTACCAGCGTATGGGGTATGATACATAGGACCTACATTCATAGCATGGTAAGGTACGGTACAATACAGACCCCTTTATGGTCACAGATATAAAATTTAATTTACAGATTTGTTGAATGTACGATACTGAAAAGCTGAGTGTTTAATCAATTTGTATAACATAGATGTTTTGTAAAACAGGGGTAACTTATCTACATTGCTAACTTTTAGACTAATGTACACTCTGACCTCCGTTATAAGCAGAGGTTGGGATTAGGTTAACTAACTATGTACTTACACTGATTTCATACAGCGAAAGAATAAAGTGGATATGCCTCAAATCCCGAGATTAATTTTAAAGAGAAAATTAAAGTTATTTACTTTTAAACAATTGAAACCATCTAGACGGAGATACATCGGATGTCCGAAGTTGCAAAATTAATCATGTAAATAAAAATTGTATATTAATTACATTTGTTTTATTTGTCTTATCCATCTCTGAGGTTTTTATTATTATTTATTTGTAATATTGTTGGCCACACGGCATTGTATTATAAATCCCGGGAAATCCCGGGAAGATCCATATCAATATCAACATTTTGATGCAAGTACTTAAATAACTCTACCTAATTCCGACCTCTGGTTATAAGATAGCTCAATTAAACGAATGGCCAACAATTTTCGCTGTTAACGACGACAACATTTTAATGCAGATACTGGTAAAGAATATTGCTTAAAGCTCTTGCTTAATTTCCTTTTCTGGAGGTCTACTCTCTTTGTCCGAAACGTAACTTCGGCAACGAACGAAAATTAAACGTAATAACATTCAATACATTCGTTGTCTGTGAATTCGAACTTCTTGTGTGCGTCCGCAAATTATATCGAGTAGGGTCACAAACGTAACTACGATTAATTTTCGTTCGTTGCCGAAGTTACGTTTCGGAGAAAGAGATAAGCCCTCCTGTGTCGAAAGTGCTACATCAGCATTTTTGCAGGTCCAAAAGCGTAGGAAATATTCATTTCACCGTTTTAAGGTTGTAGTTCCGCGAACCCGAATAAACCTCTATGCTTCCTCATTTATTGAGCGAACCGCCAGTCTGTGTAATTCTCTCCCGGCTTCCCTGTTTCCTGGTGGCCTATTACGATGTCTTAAAATATTATTGTTTTACTCCTTTTTTAGTGTAGGAAAGAGATGGCGCTAGACATCCTGTATAGCTCCGTCTCTTTCCCACACTGGAATAAGACTAAAACAATACTGCTTTAAGAAGTCATGGTAGGCCAAGCAGGTCATTTTAATCTGGATCTAATCAAAGTTCGAGTAAATCGCTTTCTTCTAGACAACCTTGCTCCACCCTAGGCTGCATCATCGCATCATATCAAGCGATTTGAAAAAAGCGTTGTCAACAAAAAAAAAAGTTGGTTTGCGATCTAAAATAAAGGCTTTCTACACACACCTGGCTAGCCCAAGTCAATTTTTTATATTACCCTCATATAGCAATGGTCAAGTGACACTCGTTAAATGTAATTACCTAATGGAAAGCGCTGTCACTGACCACTAGTGCTATTAATGGGAACAGGGTGTAGTTACACTAGCATTACGGTAGCGTAAAGAGCATACTTAGACATGCAAAGCAAGCCTCGTGACTCGTAATTGGCTCACTTAGTAGGTAAAATGATCTCTTGTCGCTTCTAATTAAAAATTGCTGTAGATACAAAAAGCTTATCTACGAACACGTAGGTACATCGTTTAGGTACACTTCATCATCTGCCTAGCCTTTTTCCCAAACTATCTTTGGGTCGGCTTCCAGTCTAACCTAATGTAGCTGAATACCAGTATTTTACATGGAACGACGGCCTATCTGACCTCCCCAACTCAGTAAGTGCTGGGCGATACCACACGCTTCGGAAAGACTGGTTGTCAGACTTTCGGGCCACTGACTTCCTGTAATGTCTGTCAAAGGTCTACAAATGACAGCCGAACCAACGGCTTAACGAGCTTTTCGGGGTACGGGAGGAAAATAGGTTTGTAATGGGTGGTCAGGTCACCCATACACGGACCAACCTGCAAGCAAGGCTTTTTTATTTTTCGGATTGGAAATCATCAAATGACTCCTCCCGGGCGGAGCGGAAGGGAGTGTCAGACTTGTACTGACTAAAATCCATCCATGTTCGTTCTTTGTGTTGTAGGGCCACGGTATCTCTTTCGAACAGTCCCGCAGCCAAGCAAGGCTTAAACTAAAGATCGACCCAAGTAGTGTGTATTTTTATACTTAGCAACATTTAAAACTTATTTTCTCTGTATAACATTGATTGCAGTTTCGTTTTCATTAACGTAGTTTTTGGAACTCATAATATTTTTCAAAAGTTAACTCTAATCTCAAAGTTTTGGATATTCGGATACATATTGGCGCTCGAGACAAAGTGTTTTTGGAATAGATAATTATCTATTCTATATAATATTTTATATATCATCATTTTATATATTATCTATTCTATTCTATATAATTATCTATTCTATATATTCTATAATAATTATCTGTGGTAACTATAATTTTACCTCAACGAAATCCACCCGCATATTTCTTAGCTTTTTACACCCCTGCCTAAGAGCATAAGAAATCATCTTGTTGTCTTAAATATAAGTATTTTGTATAATACACTTTGTAAAACTCCATCACTACATAGTATATAACACCCCTCTTTTTTGGTCGGGGGTTAAAAACAAAGTCGCTTTCTCTGTCTCTATGTCCCTATGTATGCTTAAATCTTTAAAACTACGCAACGGATTTTGATGCGGTTTTTTTAAATAGATAGAGTGCTTGAAGAGGAAGGTTTATATGTATAATAACATCCATTGAATAGTGGAGAAATATTGTTATTTTTGAGGTTTCTAATGTGATGTCGTAAATAATTACCATTTTTTCCGCTTACATTGCAAACGCAGGCTGAACCCTATGAGATTTATCAAAATAATGTACTAAGTATTGTACACATTGAAAAGGTCTACAGAAAACTCCGCAATGGTATATGTCTATCTCTTATGGATATCCCACAATATTTTTTTTGTCATTTACTTTTTACGACAAATAATGGCAAATTTTCGAAGCGAAATTAACCAATACAGCATTAATCTTTATCCAATTAAATACCTTAAATACATTGTTGATTTAATATAGATCTATATGGCTCTTTACAGCGTATGATTTAAATGAATATTTTCGAAGATATTACAGATTTAAAAATTGCGGGACGTATTGTTTGCGGCGGTACCGGCCGGCCAGGGCGGCGGCAGCGTGCCTATAAATACTGTTCTCGATTTGGAAGAAGCTGTTCATTTTTCTACGGAGAAAGTAGGTTGTCCTGTTATTTTACTAAGAAACCTGAATCCACCTAAACTTTGCAATGGCACGCGTTTGCTGGTAAAATCACTGAAAACTTTCATAATAGAGTGGATTCCCCGAATCCCTCTGATACCATCGGATTTACCTTTCCAATTTCAACGTTTACAGTTTCCGGTAAAGACATATTTTGCAATGACCATGAATAAATCGCAGGGTCAAACCTTCAACGCTGCAGGCAAAATAAAAATCCGCAAATCTAAATTTGAGCGTTGACTGTTTTTCACATGGCCAACTGTATGTCGCTCTTTCAAGAGTAACCTCTAGTGAAAACATGTTTGTATTGTCTAATGACAAGAAAGCTGTGAACGTTGTATATAAAGACATTCTGTAATATATTAATTGTTGTAAAAATAAAATAAATAGGTAAAAATGTAAAAAGTAAATAAGTAAAAATGTAGTGTTTGAATTTAGATATTCCAAAGATAGCAGGAAATCTTCATGGTATAGGGAAAGGGGAATTGTTTTACTCCAAATTTAACGCGTGCGGGCCACGGGTAGTAATGAATGAATCAAAACTACTGGATCGATTTAATCATTTTTTCAGTGAGTGACATAGGCTATATATTTTATACCCGTGCGAAGCCAGAGCGGGCCGCTATGTTTTTTTATACAACGTTCACAGTTTTTCTGTAGTGTATTTAGTATCAGCATCGCACCCGCACGAAGCCGGGGCGGGTCGCTAGTTACTATATACCTAAATTGCGCATAGGACTATAAGGAACTTCTTACTGAGCCCAATTTAATTTTAAATTTAATTGCAATTGCTCGCTTCTATTTAAAAAAAAACAATCTACCTTAAAAAATGCTCTTGTAACCCCTAAACCGAGCTTTTACACGCTGTTATTTTGAATATAAGTAACGTTACCTGGATTATTAACTTGAAAAAATATACAAATTATAACGCGCGATATACATTTATTCGAGTTTTCATTAGCTGAAGTGATGAAAAAAATGTTCAGGTATTTTATTTAGTGTTAAAGAATAACGCTGGCAGACTATATTATAACGTTTGTCGAGCAGATCAAGGAAATCATTGGCCTTATTCCACTAAATTCATGACAATTACGGTTAAGAGGACAGGGAGCCTCCTCTACACTCCACTATCATGTTTCCCTGGTAAGTGGGTTTTGAAAGTCATGTCAACAGTCGCTGCACGTAAAATACTGGTAGCTGAATTCGGTTAGATATATCTATTTCGAAAAAGACAAGGCAGGTGAGACGTATTAATCAAAAATAAAGGAAAATAAAATAATCCACAAAAATGGAATTACCGTGCATATCTGAGCAACAAAAAGACGTATCCAAATGCTACGAAATAAGCCTTGTTCTTATGTCCTACCTTTATTTACCACAACATAATTTGTGATAAAGATTTTTAGGATGAGAGGGAAAACCAATATTAATATAGGAAAAACAGCATGTATCCCAGAATGCTGGTAGATATTCTTGTCAAGTCAGTCGTTATGCAAGATATCAATGTCAACAAAAAGAAATACAATCGTAATAGTACACTTAACGCCATCTCACGGCAAAGTTTTCATTAAGGAACTACGTAGCAGCTGAGCGAAAGCAACACTTAACGCCATCTATGAGAAACTTATTTGTCAGTTTTCTTCCCAAGTCGGTAGGTAAAGACTTAAAATAACTAACAAGTTTTCTTTTATTTGAGAGAGCCGAAACTATGTCAAAATACTGATGACTAGCCTATGCCCACGGCTTTGCTCGCTTGGAGTTTGGTAACAGTCCCTGTACTACCGGGATAAAATTTTGCATTCATTCTCAAAAACTTTCGCAATTATAAAATTGTAGTAAAAATTAAGACAAGATAAAACGTACTAAGTTAAAAGTACCAAAAAAACTGCGCATAGAGGTTTTAAAAACATGCTTTGGTTAGATAATAAAATAAAATGAATTCCAAATTTTTTTGGTGTAATTTTATGTTCCCAGTTAGCAGTTCAAATACTTATTCTCTTCAAGAATAAACGAAACAAAAGCTCTGTGGCATAGCTTTCACATTGATGAGAATCAAAATTTTTTGTCCAACTAGAAGCGAATAATACAATCCGATGAATACACCAGAAAATAATGTAACAGTTAGACCTCATCATCACCATCAGCCTACAATGTTCCCACTGCTGGGACACAGGCCTCTTCTCTATGAGAGGGATTGGTCTTCGAATTTTTAGTTCTAGGACATATTGGTTTCCTCCGATGTTTTACAGTTAGACCTATAATACTCTAACAAACCTATTCAAAATCCCTCTATCATCAATACTAAAGGTGTTTTCTCTCTTCTAGCTATCTTTTAATTAATGTCCTATATTCGAAGAGAAAGTGCTGACACGCCTTAAACCGGTCAACGACTACCATTTGTAATCGTTAGCCTTGCCCTTTACTTAGGCTTTCGAGTTGAGTGCGCGCAGCGTCGCGTCGCGTCGCGTCTCGGTGTGAGCTGACCCTTACAGGCAACTAGAACAAAGTTAAGCCGTTTGACGGTAGTGATAGTTTTGGTGATAGTATTTCCTCGGAAGAGTTCCTTTACAGAGTTCTAATTAATGTCCCAAACCCGCACAGATGTAACTTATGAGAAAACTTTACTTAATTCAACCGTCATCTGCCTAGTCTTTTCCATCTTGGGGTCGTCTTCCAGTCTAATCAGATGCAGGTGAAAACCAGTATTTTACATGAAGCGACTGCTTATCTGTCCTCCACAACCCAGTAACTGGGTAATACGATACCTCTTGGTAAGACTGGATGTCAGACTTTTGGCTTCTGACTACTCGTAATGACTGTCAAAGATCTACAAATTACAGCCGGGACCAACGGCTTAATGTACTTTCCGAGGCATGGCAGAAACTCGGTATATAATCATGGTCACCCATCCACGAACCAAACTCGGCAAGCACGTCAACCTTAAAGATCGACCCGTGCGGCTGTTATTATTTTGCCACGAGCTCCTCACAGTCTTACAGATCTGCAATGAATAAAACTAATTATGAATTTATAAACTGATTGGTTTGAACTTTTCACGATTTTTTTTCAACTTATTTCCTACCAACGAATTTTCTTTTTAGATTTAATTACAGATTGCTATTTTATTTTCAATTACACGTGCCGCGAGAATTGGTATCTAATCCTTGGGTACACTATTCTCGATTGTACTCCTCCCTAATATTGATTCTGAACCAGTTTATAAATATCTATTCACCAAACAAATATACAGAGTCGACAAAATCAATACCGTGCAAGGTGAATTCGTATTTGATCATCTAAATTCGTCATAGCGTGATACATGCGTACACGAAAAATCTATTTTGATCAAATTGAACCGAAATAAAATTTTGAAGGTATGATCAAAATTTGGGTGTACGTACTGTAGGTACATGGGACATAAACTATTGGTTAAATGTGGGTGTAGTATTAGGTACACCTCTGCCGAACCCTTTGGGTGATGAAAGGCGTGATACTAGAATATTAAACGTGTACTGAGAATCGGCACCACTCGAAAAGCCAATATAACGAACGTGTGAAGGTCGCGTTTAAAACGAAACTCCCTTAACATATCAGAAAAGCGCTAAATAGTAGTTCTATCATCATCAGCCTATAACGTTCCCACTGCTGGGACACAGGCCTCCTCGCTATGAGAGGGAGTGGGCTGTAATCCACCACGCGGGCCCGATAGATGTCACATGTCTTCGATTTTTTAGTTCTGTGACATGCCGATTTCCTTACGATATTTTCCTTCACCGTTTTTGAAAGCAGCGGTAATGAAATAAATTACATAAAGTAATGCGCCTGCCTGGGTTCGAACTCAAAGCTTCCTGCTTGTAAGTCGGGGCTGCCACCACTGGGCCACCGCTGCTCTTAAAGAGTAGTTGTATCTGACAACTAATTAACGAAACAATAAAAGTTAAATATAACGCTTCCACAAAATATAGGAGTCGTGCCCGCGTTGACTTAATTAACACTTTAAGTTCTAGCATTTCGTAATCCTGAGTTGGATACTCATTATACAAGTTTTAACTACAGTCTTTTATATTTATAGCTCATACAAAAACTGGTAAGTTTAGTCACAAAACTTTAAACCAATATTTTTCGAATTGCAAATATTACAGAAGATAGCTCTCTACAAACGAGAGATATCTACACTACAACGAAACGTTAAAGCGACAACTAGCTAAATGAAAATCTAAACGCTAAATTATAAACACATAAGACAATATCACAAACTTTGCACAAAATTTACGCGTCATCTCCTCGCCTACTTGCCATTTAAATCGTAGTGACACGCATTTTAACTACAGTATATTTTCGTTAATATAAAAACTTTTGGTGAATTAAATCAGAATGTGGCCCAACGTTTTTGGAGAGGTACATCTAATAAAAGGTAGCTAGCTGGCTAGCAGACATCTTCTACACTACAGAGAAACCGCAGCTAGCTATCGGAACATGAGACAGCTAAAATACCTACGCTTTTCAGAAAATGTAGGCGTTAACGCGTCGTCTAAATTTTAATTACAATTTTTAGCGTTTCGTAATTTCCTGGCAATAGTTTTAACAACTGTCTTTATTTCTTTCTTACGAGTCTTTTTTTATTGCATACGAAGATTTTATTATGTGAGCTGATGGGACTTTTCATCGCCGAAAATCACGAACTTACATCTTCTATTACTCCACATCCGTTCAGGAGATGTTTTTTAAAAATCCTTCTTTAGTCGTTAGCTTCGTTACTTAAGAAACTCTTGAACAAAACAGTGCGTGGAGTCCCTCCGCGCGGAAGAAGTGAAACTTCGTAATAGTACACGCATCCGTTCGAGTGCCACGCATTCACTCTCGTTATTTTATTGAGCTTCTAAATAATATTTTGTTGTTTTCTTGCTGTATTATTTAATTTTTTATTACATAATTATTACATAAGTTTATCGAGGTTATTCTACTCGTGGAAATTGAGCAAAACTGCTGGTCACACCGAAGAGTCGAAAGCATGATTGTTTGCACGCCATATTGCGTACCTAGTAGAACTACGTAGTCACAAATCTTGTAATACTGCAATCTCTTAGCAAGTTTTTAGAAAATATTCCCCCTCCATGGTAGCGTTAAGCTAGTTGGAAGTCGCATAAGAAGTTTCACTTCAAAAAACAACCGTCTAGATCCAGCATTAGCTCTGCGTTTCTTGGCATGCCGATTACAATGGCAATTATTGGGCATATTCTAATTAAAGAGAGCCGACTGAGCCGAGGATGATATCAATGTCGTTGCACTAACGGAAGAACCTTAATACTTAGAAAAACGACGATCGCCTTCAAAGCTTTTCGTAAATATTTCTACAAAGGTTTACACAAAATATATATCAATCTGTATCTGTGTGTGTGTGTGTACCGTCAATCTGACCCATTTTCACTTTTTCATCATCTTCGTCACTGAATGCCACTTTAGCTAGGCCGTATTATTAAGTTTCTTGAACGTCCTACGCACCCAGGGAATTACTCCTCGCAACTAACCACTATCTCATCTTTTCACAATCTATTATTTTCGTATAGCTAATACCGAGCAATAAGTACTAACGGACTATTGACTAAGTTTGTCATATTCGTGATGTATATCCAAAACTTTTGCAATAAATCTATATTACAGCATAGTCCATCAGGTTAACTGAAGTGTTTATTCGTATTTATGAATACTCTTACTAGCAATGAAGGACAATTTACTACGACGTATGACCACCATTAGCTGAAGAAAGGAAAACAGAAATGACAGATTGAAGAAAATTTTCCATGGTAAGTAACGACATGGTACCTACCTAAATGAAGAAAATAAAGTTCAGTCTCCTTTAGTACTATTTTTGTACACAAGAAATAAAAACGGGCCAAGTGCGAGTCTTACTCGTACACAGGGTTCCATAGCCCTAAACAGTATAATAACAATATTTTGAACGGTCAATCATTAGTAAACTTCCACTCAACCGCAAAAATAAATTTGTTCTTCATAGTAAGTTAATGAAAAACAAAGTTACTGCTGCAGTTTGGTGAAAAAGTCTCATATCTCATAAACCAAATATCAAATCTTATTCAAACCAATTTTTATTGAAGGTTTTTTTTACGTTCTACATCCCAATATTTTTTTCCGAGTTTTTCTCCTCTTACTTTAGAAATTAGAGGGGGGACACACGCGTTTTACCACTTTGGAAGTGTCTATCTTTCAAACGATTGACTTTAAAAAAAAATTGTTTTAGGAACCTCAATGTCATTTTTAAAGACCTATCTATAGACACACCGCACGTATAGGTTTGATGTTTTTTTTTTTAGTTTCAGTTCCGTGTGGGGAGGGGATATCCTTAATCTATATTTTCTACATCTACCTACCAAGTTTCAGCTGTGTAGTCCTAATAGTTTCGGAATAAAGTGGCTGTGACATACGGACGGACAGTCAGACAGACATGACGAATCTATAAGGGTTCCGTTTTTTGCCATTCGGCTACGGAACCCTAAAAATTATGACTGATGATGGAAAATCGTACTTGTGTTAGAAGAAAAAGTCTTAAAACATGCAGAACTTAAGTTGTGGATATTTGTCCCTTTCCTGTTGTAAAAAGAGACTTTAGTCAGAGACTAAGTGAGTTCAAAAATCGACAAGCAACGCATCCGATGAAATTTCCCACTATCAAAAATGACAAAGTTCTCTCACTCTCACTCACCTACTAACAAATTAATATAAATCCCACTTTTGGAATTTTCAAAATTTCTTTCCATTTGCTTTTGTCATGAAAATGCAAAATTTACCTACCATTTTACTTACTTTAATTTTACTTTATGATTTTATCTACTCTACGTCCTAGACCCAACGGTATACGTTGTAAGTTGTCTATTCGCGAATGAATTTAAAGTTTTCATGAAGTTAGTGCAAAAGACGATTTTTCTTTTCTTTGATTACACCGTCGCATGTAGTAATGAGAGAGTTATGTATTTCAAATCTGACAAGTGACTATCGTCACCTAGTTACTCGTATTCCGTTTCTGGGGAGTTCAGTACCTTAGCATTGTGTTTGCTTTGGTTGATAGATAATGTTTTTTTTTTATTTCTTGCTTCTTTTTAAAGTTAAAACGTTTACGATTTGATTGGGTACGAATTATTTTAAAATAATGTATGTGTTGGATCTTTTATTTAAATTATGTATTTTGTTTTATCTCACCTTTTTAAACTAGGTAGATTGATTAAAAAAACATTGAAAAATATTAACTAAATATGTGAGAGTACAAAAAAAAAAGTTTTTTAAGTTCAAAATTTTATAAAATTCTATAATGTTCCTAGAAATAAAGGGAGAAACTAAATTTGCAGCCCTATTTTTTTCAATGCTTTTACCGCGATTTCCTGTTATAAAAATATTTTCCTTTATCGCACTTCCTGTTTTTTTTTCAAACCTTTTTTGTACTTTACTTAAAAAAAAAAATATAATCGCCTAAATTAATTTTTAAAACAGACAAACCCTACAAAAACTTACTTCGAAAAACTCAATCCGAATTTAAGCACACACTCGCAAAAAGTTCAAACGTTTTCAAATCCATAATTTCACTTAAACACTATAATTTTTACACTTAGTTTCACACACACACATAATGTATTTTAGCACTAAATTTTTAAAATACTATACATTGCCTTAAATTTTTTTTCAGTACTATAAGGAAATGTTATAAAGTTACGTGAACTTTTGAAGCAGAGGGGCAAGTGGTTGCCACGGTTGCTTTCGATAGACTGAAGTGTTGAATGAAAACCGTGGAAATTCTTACACGCATGCGCGGGGAAATGCACTGTGCTGGTGTTTTGTTGGCGTTCATTAATGTTTGGGTAGCGATTGAATGGCAGGATTTATTATTTTTAAGGACATTGTTTATTTGGCGACACTTTGTTTATTTTTATCTATCTTCAATTTTATGCGCGTAATTAAAAAGCTATTGCCACATTTATGACAGAGTATCACTTGAAAGACGGCTCGACCGATATATTTTTTTGTTGTAGTCGTAATTGTTAAGCAAGGTTTGTATGAAAGAAAAATTTCACTTTCGACTTTCTTCATTAGTAAATTGCTTATTTTTATAAAAAGTGAGTTTTTTTTTTGGGAAATTCATCAGTTAAGCCACTTGTTTCCACAGAAAAAATAAACTAAACAAATTTTGGTTTGTGTTACGGATTCATGGTTGTATTACAAAGCTTAAAAAGACATTTTAACTAATTGACTTCAAAATCTCTTTTTAAACAGAAATTGATATTCAGAGGGCGTGCATAATATCCATAATAGCATTGTAAACGTTAAAGTAACTTGGTGTTTCTGTAAACTTTTCATACGTTAAAGATCGATCGGATTTGAATATGCAAACAGGATAGGTGGTCGGAGTTGCTATCACTAGATAAGGATTTTCGGACTCGAAAAACCGATTTTAAAAGCTAGTTCTTTAGACAATGCTTATCCTAAAATTATTATGTATTTAGTATGCCCTCCATAAAGTGTTTTACCCATAATTTTGTACACGTATTTAGAGAAAATTGTTGGTAAGCGTTAGCTACTTTTCCGAATAATTGGTGTTACACGGTTTTGTAGTGTAATGTGTGGATTCAAAAGATTTATAGATATGGTAGGACCTTAATTGTCGAAAATAATAATGATGTGTGTGTATAGGCATTGATTGAGATTGTTATCGAGAAAATTATAGGTAGAGCAAAAAGGGGGAATTCGAACTGAAATATTTTGATGTAAGTTTTTATGTAATGGAACTTTACACTTTTATTTTATCCTCTCTTTTTCTATAGTTTAATACAGCATTGAAATCAAATAACTGGCTCCAGTTTTTAAGTATATTGTAAACGTGAACTGAAATATTTTAATGTAAGTTTTTATGTAATGGAACTTTACACTTTTATTTTATACTCTCTTTTTCTATAGTTTAATACAGCATTGAAATCAAATAACTGGCTCCAGTTTTTAAGTATATTGTAAACGGACCAATTATCCATCCATCTATCGACCAATTAACATAACAATCTGTTTGTCAAACGTTTTTAGGGAATCTTTTTTAATCAAAAATATTAAACCTTCTATTTATGTTATAAATAGAGTAATCATATATTTTTCACAAATATAAATAATATTGCTTGTTTCTCACCGTACCTTGATAGGTACGGTGGTGAACAAGCACTATTATATAAACGTTTCTTTTTGAAGCAGTATTTTTTGGTGATCCTAAAAATACTCCCTCAAAAAGAAACGTTACTACCAAACATATTACATGCACTTTGGAAAAGCAAACCATATAATAGCGTCCACACCCTTTTGATATGCCATAAGTGTCCATTACTTTATCCATGTCATCCAAGACCCCATTGTGAGAGAGGACGGACAGACGACCGCGGTCAACATAGTCGTAAAGATTCCTGCTACAAAATACCGGTTACTTACCGTCAGAAGATCAGCTCCATACTACTACACAAACCACGCAAACTCTTCGGATGATGGCGTTTTCAAAGAGTTCCCTAAAAACCAGTCGTTTTCATGTAGTTTATTACAGCGATACGAAGGCGACTGTAACGGCAGAGGGCTGCTTTGTGATTGACAATAACCACAATTGACAAATGCTCCGCGGTTTTAATTACGAACGTGACGTTCTCGCATTTCGCTTCATTCGTTTCTCAAAAGGCCCTAAGTTTGTGTCCCATGTCGGGCAAAGTGTTATTAGATTTTTACATCAGTAATTTCTCAGTAGCAGTCTCTGAGGCTGTATTTGTGCCCGGTTGATGGCTATTAGGCTCGCTCCGTGTTACATAGGCCTTAAAAAACATAACTGACGAAATGTGGGTGGACTATGTACGCATCTGCCTAAGCCTTCGAGGATTACAGGCGTGATATTATGATAACTAATCGTATCGCTGCGGTCATTATAGTGAATGGATTTCCGGTCACCTATGGAAATGTAAGTACATTTCTCGAATACGTACAGTTGGCATAAAAAGTAGGTTAACACTTATAAATATTACACCAAGTTTTGTGCTGGTCAGTGTGATCTGATGTCATATTGTTTTGCGAATTTGTGTAACCATTGATGAAAATATTGTTATGTCTTTTACTACAGTCTGTTAATATGGATCGTTCTAAAACTAAGACGTTTTATAATTTTGGATATGTAAAGCGAATTTTGCTGCTGACCGTACATACGTGGAAGGGACACCGACCTACAGTACTTCATTAAAAACCGGCCAAGTGCGAGTCGGACTCGCGCACAAAGGTTTCCGTACCATCCTAACTAAGCTAACCATTATAAATGCGAAAGTAAGTTTGTTTGTTACGCTTTCATGCGAAAACTACTCAACCGATCATCATGAAACTTTATACACATATTCTTGGAAGTAATTAAAGTAACATAGGCTATATATCATCACGCTACGACCAATAGGAGCGGAGCAGCAATGAAAAATGTTGCGAAAACGGGGAAAATGTGACGCAGACGAAGTTGCGCGGGACAGCTAATTATTTATAAAAACGACCAAAAAATCACTTTTTTGTATGGGAGCCCCCTTGAATATTTATTTTATTCTATTTTTAGTATTTGTTGTTATAGCATCAACAGAGATACATAATTTGTAGAAATTTCAACTGGCTAACTATCACGGTTCATGAGATACAGCCTGGTGACAGACGGATGGACCGACAGCGAAGTCTCAGTAATAGGGTTCCGTTTGACCCGTTGGGTACGGAACCCTAAAAATCAGATACCACGAAATTTTTCACAAAAATCTGCTGTTTCATACATTTTGACCGTGTAGGTATTGCACTTTTGTAAGAAATAAAAGATTTCTTCGCCGGGGCTTCTTGTGAAGCTGACCTTCTGCACCCATGATATACAATGTTCCCACCCCGCTACCAACCTTGAACTTCGAACCTTGCCGTCTTTTGTCTGACATCTCCTTTATATCATTGTTTGGAAGCACGCACCATGATTTATAACTCCAGGTATAACATTTATATTGTCGTGATCTAAGTTTTGTAGCTGTTAGGTACTTCATGGTAAAAGGTAGATTCCATTGTGATTTTATTGTAAGCAGTGATTTGACTGTTATATTATAATGTTTTGTTGGATATAAATAGGTAGACATTATTAGAGTTGTTTTGAAAGGTGCTCGTGGCTAAATCCAGCGGCGTACGAAGCGATTGAAGAAAAAGATATAACCCAAATCATTTTAAAAGAGTAATCATGGAATTTCTTGCCGGTTCTTCTTCATAGGAAACAACTAACCCGAACTGAGTAACTTTTTGTCGACGTTTTATAAGTGCCTATGTAGGCCTATTTGTTTTTTTTTTTTAAATATGCTTTGACAGTCATTACGGGTAGCACCTAATCGTCACAATAACAGAAATATGCTGTACAAGAAATACTGAAACGAACTCGGTGGTCAAAATCACTTTGAAAGTAGAATTGTCAAGGTCAGATCATGTGAAGGCCATGCAAATAAGTGTATCCGGTGGCATTTATGATTAAATATTCCATGGCATCCGTTAAGTGTTTTCCTGTAATGTTTAAGCCAACTACTAAATATTGACAGTCGGTACAGGTATTCAGTGGTCAGAATTACAGACAAACCGTGAAAACGGTTTTGTAGTTCTTAAAAAAAATAGTCTTACAAAGGGATGTCATATTACCCCTGTTTAAAAAAAAATCTTTATTTAAAAACTAGCTGTGCCCGCGACTTCGTCCGCGTGGAATTTAAGAACCTAAGTTACTCCTTAGTACATCAGCTATCTGACAGTGAAAGTCCCGTCAAAATTGGTCCACCCGTTCCAGAGATTAGCCGGAACATGATCCACATGAACTTCGAAAGGAATTTATCAGGCACTTCGAGCTTACACGAATGCTTTGAGGAAAGTGGAATCTTTTAGTATATTGCGAAACTATATGAGCAAATAAGTAAATAAAGCGTGCATCGCTCGGTTTTCCTGTGGCTTGTTTACATGAGCAGAATTCTTCGCCTTTAATCCCGACACGCGTCAACTTACTAACTTTTTTTAATTTGTTTTGTAGCTGATTATACTTACGTGTAGTCATACGAATTATTCCGAATTAGTGGACCGCACACGGCAAGGGAATCAAAACCTACAGGGTTCCCGTGAATTCAGCATCTTGAAATTTGGTACGAAGCAACGTCTTATAGCAAAGATAACGGAAATATTGCGAAAACCGTAAATTTTTAGTTATATCATACAATAAAATATTTTTAATAATTACGGTTTTAAAAGTACGGAACCCTCGGTGCGCGAGTCCGACTCGCACTTGGCAGGTTTTTTTTTTTTAAACTAGAACTTTATATATGCAGCGCTTTCTAATAAATGACACAGATCGTTAATCGCCTTCTTATTTGTAACACGCAAACCCTCAAGTTTCGTACAAACGTATGAAAACGGTAAATATCGCTTCACATTTGTAAGTTTCTCGCAAGTGTGACTGCCGAGCATGACGTCCTGGGTTCGATTCTCGGGTGGGGCTAATTTTTATAGGTTTTTCGATCAGGAATTTATCAGTAGCAGCCTCGGTGGCTAGAATTGTGCCTGGTTGCTGGCAATAGGCTCGCCATCTACTATATCTAACTTTAACATAGCTGAGGAAACGTGGGTGTTCTATTAAATACACCTCTGCCGTGATGTTATGTTTTGTGTTATTTGAAAGTTAGTAACGTGCTTGTAAAAAAAAGAAACTGGTAGGCAATTCCAGAGGCAATCACTAGTTTTGAAACAGGTCGCATCTGCGCACATGCCACGGTAACTTGTGTGAATTTCAAGCAAATATCACAGTTAACTTCTTCATAAACTTTTCATTTTTCTTCAAGAAAATGTGAAATGCGTGTAAATCGTACTATTTCTCGTCTGGCATGTCTCATAAGAACTTTCCCTCCTTTTTAAAGACTTTATCTTCTCGTGTAAATGAAAGTCGGAAGGACGCATTTGGAGGGCCGTTTCTCTGAATCAAGTTTTAATAACGCAAGCCTGCTCTTACGTGCTATTTTTCTTTGAATTCAGTTCATGAGAAAAGTTATTGAATAACGTTTAGTCGCATAAGTATTTAATAAGGTGGACGCGAACCTAGACAGTTACGTCTAACAGACGACAGACAGATGACAGAGTTATGTCTAACGCTCATGTTGTGCCCACCCCAATATCAGTTGCAGGCTCGGTTCTTGAAGTTGTAGACTCGTACGTCTACCTAGGACAAACAATCCAACTAGGTAGGTCCAACTTTGAGAAGGAGGTCAATCGCCGAATCCAACTCGGATGGGCAACTACGCAACGTCTTCTCGTCAAAAATACCTCAGTGCTTGAAGACAAAGGTCTTCAATCAATGTGTGTTGCCAGTCATGACATATGGAGCAGAAACGTGGTCTCTCACTATGGGCCTAATGGAGAAGCTCGCAGTCGCGCAACGAGCCATGGAGAGGGCTATGCTTGGGATTTCTCTACGAGATCGAATCAGAAATGAAGAGGTGGTCCACGTTTAGGTGACGTTTTTATAACGTGCTTTACCAATCGCCTGAGAGAGTCTAGAATTTCGCCGGCATTAGAATCAGTTATTAACATGAAAAGGGTACCAAACTGAGCGCTGAATAGCGTCACCATTTGAGCAGGGGAAATCCTTTTGGACAAATTAAAGTATCTGCCCGGGTTTGAACGTACGACCTGAAACTCGTAAGCCGCAGTTATTTTAATTAGACTATCACTGCTCTGGCAACAAGCTTTGGCTTTTACATGGCATAATGAGTGAGCTAGTAGTTGAGGAGTGGCTGCATAAGGACACGTACACGGGTCGACCTTGAAGGTCCGTGGGTGGGTGACCATCCAGTACATACGGACTTTCCTCCATGCCCTTGTGAAGCATGCTAAACCTTTAGTCCCGACAGTCATTTGTAGATCCGGTAGACTGGAAGCCGACCCCAAGATAATTGAGAAAGGGCTGAATGATGAGGAATGAATGAGCCAGTGTGTCTAATGCTCGCGCAATCTCCAACAGAGACATTTTCTCCACAAAAAAAAAAAAGAAATCCCGATATTTAACATCTAATACGATCATCCTGTTAGTAAAAGGGAACATTCTAGAGAGGTAAAACCTAATTACGATACGAGCAGTACTATAGTCCAAGGAAGGAGAAAGGAAAGTGGTAAAAGATTAATGTAGCGGAAAACTGATGTGACTCGACAGGGCTGCTATCGGTCAGCTACCCTCGTTCAAAAGTGGACGTTCTTATGTGTGCTTGTGTTTATCGGTAAACGTAGGAGTATATTTTTTAATGGTGGCGCGTTTACGCATTAAGGCCCGTTTGCACACAAGTAATAGACAGAAACAAAACGATATTTTAAATATATTACATAATATCACGCCTATAATCCCCGAAGGTTAGGCAGAGGCGTAACTAAATTGTATACCCTTATTTCGCCAGTTATGTTTGTAGTAGGGGTGGATGCTAAAAGACCTCGTATACGCAGCCCAATACGATGGTCTGACCAGATCCGCACCGCCCTTGACTCCACAGTCCACAGCGCCCTTCACACAGCCAGAGACAGAAACAGATGGAGAAAGATCATCCGTGAGAAGGTGATACTGAAGGGAGGTCACGACCCTCAGCATTGAGTAATACGACGCAAGGAGGAGGTAGTAGGGGACGAGCCTCTTTCCCCTTCCCTTGTTGCCTTCAACCAGGCACAAATCCAGTCTCCGTGGCTGCTACTGAGGAATTCCTGATGGAAAAACCCAATAACACTTTCTCCGACCCGGAAATCAAACGCAGGAACTCATGCTAAGCAATCGCGCTTTGGACTACTCGACCAACATTTAACACACGTTTAGTGAGTTGCTGTGCCATCGGGCGTAGTAAACCAAATCTTACAGCTCAGTCATCATCGGCCTAGCCTTTTCCCTAACTATCTTGGGGTCGGCTTCCAGTCTAACCGGATGCAGCTGAGTACTAGTATTTTACATGAAGCGACTGCCTATCTGACCTCCACAACCCAGAAACTGGGTAATACAATACCCTTTGGTAAGACTGGATGTCAGACTTTTTGGCTTCTGACTACTCGTAACGACTGTTAAAGATCTACAAATGACAGCCGGGACCAACGGCTTAACGTGCTTTCCGAGGCACGGAGGAAACTCGGTATGTAATTATGGTCACCCATCCACGGACCAACCTCGGCAAGCACGGCTTAACCTTAAAGATCGACACGGGTGGCTGTTATTATTTAGCCACGAGCTCCTCTTCCTTCTCTCTTCACGAGATCTTACAGCTCAGTAATTTAATTTTAATGACTAACATGATTTGAATAGATGTGTTCCAATTTCAAGACATTATACATTCAAATACAGGGAGTTCGTGGCTAAATAATAACAGCCGCACGGGTCGATCTTTAAAGTTAAGCCGTGCTTGCCGAGGTTGGTCCGTGGATGGATGACAATTTTTATACATATCGAGTTTCCTCCGTGTCTCGAAAAGCACGTTAAGCCGTTGGTTCCGGTTGTCATTTGTAGATCTTTGACAGTTGTTACGAGTAGTCAGAAGCCAATAGTCTGCCATTCAGTCTTACCAAGGGGTATCGATTTACACAGTAACTGGGTTGTGGAGGTCAGGCAGTCGCTTCATGTAAGATACTGGTACTCAGCTGCATCCGGTTAGACTGGAAGCCGACCCCAAGATAGTTTGATAAAAGGCTAGGTAAATGAGATCCATTTTTGAATGTATCATCACCTATTTTAAGTATATTATATCTGTTCCATTCCTGTTTCTGTTCCATTCATTTAATTTATTATTCAATTCTATCCAACTATATTAAGTATAGGTTAGTCTTTTTTGAGAAGCTTCTATTACATACAATTTCTCTTCAAACCATATTTTTATTTTGTAACACATTCCTAAACCACTCAGTCAGAAGATAAACATAAAACCACGCTCGTTACCTAAATCTAAGTACCGTATTAAGCTCCCTCGAGCCTAACTAAAAACCACTAGACGATTAACTTTTCCTAAATAAACAGGCATATTATGTAAGCTAGAATATTATGTTATCGCAAGTAAATTAAGAGTCTTTGTAACTCACATACGGTTTAATCACCGGTTTTCAAGGATAGTCAGAAGTCTGAATGTGTGACGAACACAATAGGGGATCGGACTGGGTAAAGAAAACGACATTGTATTTTGTTCGTCAGACAGGTATTACAAAAATATTAGACACGTATTTTTTGTTTTATCAAAATATCAAAATATTATAGATTATTATTTAATTAATTTAAAACATTTCGAAATAAAGCCCTCTGAACTTTTACCATCGGACATCTAGACGCACTGCAAGTTACCAATTCGCACTAAGCGTTTTCAATCGTCTTTCATAATGCGCACAGCAAAGGAGTGGAACTCTCTGCCTCTCTGTGTTTCCGAACGTTTGCAACCCTAATCTCTCTCTTCTCTTCAAAGTTAGAGTGAACATGCTTCTTCTGGGTAAGCTCGTGCCATCGTCGACTATGTCTCTGTCATCTCTGATCTAGACTAGAGTAAAGAGCAAATCAATAGGAAATAAAAAAAAGGATTTATCTGTAGGGGCTTTTCATTCCTACTTACTAATTTTCACAATCAATTAAAAATATAGGAATCAAGTAAGACACAATATGTATTACACAATATTACTGGCGAAATGTAGGGGGGATGCTCTTTAAAAAAATACATTATTTTATAACACATTTGCTCGTAAAGGGTCTCTTATTGCACCAAGTTCAGTATTGTAATGTATCACATTACGCACTAGTGCGGTAATGTAAAGTAAAACGCACGGCTTATCATAATGCTCCGTCTAAAACGAACGGTACTTTTTTAAATCTTAGCAAAGAGTTTTTATGTCAGAAAAGTAGTCAACATTTTATGAATAAAATTAAGTTGGGAGATAAAATATAATGAATAAACATTTAATTCTTTAATTTAATCAATTTTGACCATAAATTACAACCATTTATCTGTAACAAAACACAAAAATATTAATTTACTTTATTAGTAATACTGGCTGTTTTTGTGCCTTCTCCTTAAAAAAAGCGTAAAAATTATTCCGCGCGCTTTCTCTTTACGCTGTATTGTTTTTGTTTGAAAATGTCATCCGAATTTTATTTATTTCCTCGCAAATGTGTTATAAAACGTCGTATGACATACGTAATGTGCGCTTTGACAATTACAGCCTCTGCTTTCTTGTAGCCCTCGCCTACGGCTCGGGCTAGCAATATCGCCTCGGCTGTAATTTTCAACTTACCGCACTTATATCATAATGTACTATTATAACACATTTGCTCGTAAAGGGTCTCTTATTGCACAAAGTTCAGTATCGTAATGTATCTCATTACGCACTAGTGCGGTAATGTAAAGTAAAACGCACGGCTTATCATAATGCTCCGTCTAAAACGAACGGTACTTTTTTAAATCTTAGCAAAGAGTTTTTATGTCAGAAAAGTAGTCAACATTTTATGAATAAAATTAAGTTGGGAGATAAAATATAATAAATAAACATTTAATTCTTTAATTTAATCAATTTTGACCATAAATAACAACCATTTATCTGTAACAAAACACAAAAATATTAATTTACTTTATTAGTAATACTGGCTGTTTTTGTGTCTTTGCCTTAAAAAAAGCGTAAAAATTATTCCGCGCGCTTTCTCTTTACGCTGTATTGTTTTTGTTTGAAAATGTCATCCGAATTTTATTTATTTCCTCGCAAATGTGTTATAAAACGTCGTATGACATACGTGCGCTTTGATAATTACAGCCCCTGCTTTCTTGTAGCCCTCGCCTACGGCTCGGGCTAGCAATATCGCCTCAGCTGTAATTTTCAACTTACCGCACTTATATCATAATGTACTATTATTTATTATCAACAGAAAACAAAACAAACTTATCAAAAATAATTAAAAACGCGCAAAGTTACTGCATAACATTTCACAAAATTGCTAACAAATATAGTCCATAGCGCAACGAGCTTCTAATAAACTCAATAAAATCGAGGTACACACGGCGTCGCATTTATGAATTACCAGTATAACATGACCTCGCTTTGTAAAGATTTCCCTTAAAATGAGAGATCAACATAAACTGGCCATTAATAGCATGATTGGTCGTGGTGCGTACATAAATATAAAACCCCGACATATAAACGTCGGGACTTACCCTTTATTTTTTCTTTGCTATCGTGAAGTATATCTTGAAGACAACCATTTCCATAAGATATGCTAGCAATATCGTGGCTTATACAAAAATTCAGTGGTGCTTTTTATGTGTTAGCCTAGGATTTATGTTAAACTTTGCACCCAGGCACTTTTTAAGCGTGTTTTACGATTCACGATATCTTAAAATCTTACTTATCTTTATAAGTAATATTTTTTATTCTTCGTTTTGGTCTTGGGAGATCGTCGTGGTGAGAAGATTATTTGGCAAGACTCCCCAGTGATGAGTAAAAATTCAAATTCATGTATTTATTGTTACAGTTCAAATATTGGTTCTTATCATCATCTACATAGCTGATGCGCCAATGAAGCGACTGCCTTATTTGGCCTCCAAACCACAGTAACTGGGTAATACGATACCCCTTGGTAAGACTGGATGTCAGACTTTTGGCTTCTTTCTGACTACTCGTTACGACTGTCAAAGATCTATAAATGACAGCGCGGACCAAGGGCTTAACGTGCTTTCCGAGGCACGGAGGAAACTCGGTATGGAATTATGGTCAGCCCTCCACAGACCACACACCTGGGCAAGCACGGCTTTACCTTAAAGGTAAGATATTATTTAACCACGAGCCCCTCAAATAAATAAATATCCATTCTTATGATTATTTCATAAAGGATCGCTGTAACAAGCATTTTAAGCTGGACAATATTTTAAACTGATTACCGAGTATCTACTGCACACACATCTAGTGTACAAGACAAGTTAATTCCGACTACAAACCAGATTTTATAGTTATGTTGTTGCACATCTGTTTTCTCCTCATTTCTTGCCAGTTACGGGGTAATAGCTTATTAACTGCACTAAAACCTACCAAGATATAGCCTTCACCCGGTTAATTGGAATAGGTTCCCCCCTTAGCTACAATTAACCGAAATGAGGACGAAATTGAACGTAACGCTAACGGTTATGTTTTTAGGGTAAGTCCTTACTCAATCTTATCTACGATTTTTGGTTTAATTACGAAATTAGCTTTCCGCTTTCTTTTTTTAAGTATTTCGCTACCAGCACTCGTAGCATTACCGCCGTAGAAACCGGCTGTGTCGACGGAAAAATCGACAAATTGACACATTGCCAGTGTCTGTCTATCTGTCATTATGTCGATTCTTGCGTAGACAAAACTCGTTTCTACAGTGGTCATGCTACGCGTGCTGGTAAAATAGCTGAAAAAACTAGCTAGGTAGGTCATCTAATAAGCTTGTATGTTAGTTTTAGCCCTATTATACCAAAAAACAGATAAGCATCGAAAATGGCAATTTCATACAATATAATTATAATAAGAAAAATGCAAGCACACTTACACCCACATTCTTAAAGCCTTCCCAAATCCATTTTAAAACTAAGTCGACCGTTATTGCCATGACAACAAGTGAAAACTTCAAATCGTATTCATAGAGTTTCTTGGCCGCAATTGGCGGATCGTTGAATAAGGTACCTCCTCTAGCTATCTATCTTTGTCAAACCCATAGTTGCATTGTGCTTTAATCAATGCTAAAGATGTTATATGCCACTTTAATCAATGTTAAAGATGTAAGTAATAGTAAGAGATGGATAAGTACGGTAATAGTTTTCCAGTACTTCAAATATTTACAGATGAGAAGTAGGCGTTTATATTTCAATTTATAAACAAACAGGACGGAATGTAGGCGTGGTTAGACCGACTTAACTTCAGTTCATGACTAAGAATATCAGTGTTAGACACAAGCTCACCTATAGCGCCTGCGAACGCTTTGACAAGTGACATTTCTTTAAGAACGCCGCCGTTCGTACGCGTCAATGTGTGTGCTCCTGTTTTCGCTTAATTCTATGGAATTGGAATTTCTTTTCTGTTTCTATGTATACCGCCGCATCGCGTTTAAAAAATCCACCTACATAACTTTAGTTGTATAAACCATCGCAATCTACAGGCAGACAGTACCGCATCGCATTTTGAAATACGATGCGTTGCGGCCCGATACGGCTTTATTAATGCTAATAAGTAATTACCATTTATATAATTCATAACTAGGTACTAACTTTAAATCAAATATTGTGAAACTGGCAATCAGTATAGTTATAAACGTAAACCTGTTGTAGACAAAACTTGGACAGAGATCTGTTAATGTAATTTAAATTGTAAATATTATGTAGTTAATCAATACTTCGGGTTACGGCGGTAACCTCGGTTCTCTTGCGGATGTCCTCATTTCTGATTTGATCACGCAAGCAAACTCCGAGAATAGCCTCTCCATTGCCCTTTGGGGTCACTTTAAGCTTTCTGATGAGGCCCATTGTGAGTGACCACGTTTCGGTCCCGTATGTAATCACCGGCAACACACACTGGCTGTAGACTTTCGTCTTGAGACACTGCGGTAAGTTGGACGAGAAGATACCACGCAACTTTCCCAATGCTGCCCAGCCGAGTCGGATTCGACGATTGACCTCTTTCTCGAAGTTAGACTTCGAGAACAACTTCAAGTGTAGAGTCTTCGATCTTGATAGGAGGGGGGTTACATGGGCATTCAACATGACTTTGGTTTTGTCCATGTTCATTTTAAGACCTTCTCTTTCGAAAGCTCTACTGAGGTCATCGAGCATTATACTGAGGTCCTTCATGGTCTCAGCCATGACAACTATATCATCGGCAAACCAAAGGTGAGAGATGTACTCGCCATTGACGTTGATGCAGTGTTACTAAGTTTGACATAAAGGAAGGGTCTTTTTACGCCCGTATATCTCGGGCTCAGAGCCTCAGCCTACCCAGCATCAACAAGGATTTCGAAAACAATTACTTCCAAAACCTTGTTTATCACAGGAAACAACGGGACAAATCAAATTTCCATACATTTCAGCTCCAGCTGTGTTTGTAGTTATTTCATTTAGGTAAACTTCTATGTCGCAAGGAAGTTCGTGACTGAGACCATTTATGGTGTTTCTAAGGGTTCATTAACAATACAATATGAGTCATTAATCATTTAATGTTATTCTGTTGAGTTTGAAGAAAAACAGATTTAGGAAGGTATTTGTTTTCATGTTTGTAGCTAATTTTCTTTTAAGTAAAGGTAAATTCGTAATTTTATTCAAAAAACGTGCACAAACTTCTAGTGGATTGCTAGGTTTTGAATTATTATATTTGTTCATGCAAGTTTCTGCCACTTAGTAAAATTAGTACAGACAGGTTTTCAGATTCAGGGTTCCTGAATCAGGGTGTCCGTCTTGTTATCTGCCTCCAGCACTCTCCGTAAAGTAGCCGCCGCTATTTGTTTGCGCTGGAGGTTTTTTTTTTTGTGAATATCATCTCGCAGTTAAACCTATGAGGTTGTCGTCTGCTTAACCGGACTATCCTGTGGGTGCCTTTAGAGTAAGGCCTCCAGCCAGGGCATAAAAACTTACAAACTAAGCGACTGCACGCTAAGGGCACCCCCTGTGGGGTACGAACCTCGGTTTAGGGCGTCGCTGGGGGAGGACTGCATGGGGACAGGCTGGATCTGAATGGTATCATTATTTAGGGGCTGATTTAAAACTATAGGCACAGCATCGCGGGCTGGCTCGAGCGAGAGTCGGGGAGGGCATGGACCGGGACTTCGCGACGGACCTCGACGGCGAGGTCGGAAAGACGGCGGTTTGAGTCGGAACTTTTAAGAGTGCTAGTCTCTTTGCTACTCTCCTGGAGGAGGGTGATAGCATCATCTGGAGTGACGAGGGTATGCATGCGCGAGGGTTCGTAACGGGCGGCCGCTGCGATCAGGGGCGCTGGAGGTTTGTTTGGATTACGTTAATGTTGAAGAAATTACGGGCTACGCAAGACATCATCTGCTTTGCTGGTAACTCCCTCAATATGTAACGGCGAGATGCCTCCCTCACACTCGAACCCTGTTGGGGAGCTAGGCTGGACTGTTCAGGAGTGGAGGCTACTGCAACATACACACAGCTAGACCCGGAACAACTATCTGAAGACCATACAAATATTTGTTGCGTGTGGTTATCGAACCCGCTACATGCAGCGCAGCAGTCGATCGCTCAACCACTGCGCCAACTGTGCCGCCAACTAGGTACTCCTTTACAAGGGAAGGGCAAAATAATACCTACATATTATGATCTTATTTTTGCATGTTCATAGGTATTCATTTTACGCAGATATCTAATGACAGTATTTATTATTATAGTATTTATTTCAGTTCTATATTTTCCCACCTACACAGAAAAGTTGCTGCATAGATAAGCTGAAGTGTACAGATTACTTGTGATACAAGGATAGTAGTGTCCCACTGCTATTGGCCCCGACTTACGAGTTGTAAACCGTTCGAACCCGGGTCAGCGCGTTAGTTTGGGTAGTTTACTTAAACACCACTGCTCTCAAAACGGTAAAGGAAAACATCGTGAGGAAAGATCAATATTCTAGCTAGAATCATAGGTTCGACGAAAAGGTTCAGTATCCACCAACCTGGGGGGTTACTATGAATTCTTAAACATTATTGTTTCATTCCTATTCCAGAGTGGGAAAGAGATGGAGCTAGACGACCTGTATAGCTCCGTCTCTTTTTCACTCTGGAATAAGAATGGAACAATAATGTTTTAAGACGTCATGGTACGCCACCTGTTCTGAGAATGCATAGTGCATAATGATGCTCCTTTTAGCCTGAGTCTCAGCTGTGAAGACGTTAAATGCCCATTATACTCATAATACAAACTAGTGGCAACAGACCCTACACGAAACCGTCAACCAAGCATCATGTACATCAAAGTAAGAAACTGTACGGAAATAGTTATTTGTTATACAAGAGTGCAAAGTGGTTTTTTAATCGCGTGCTCAATTTTGATGACTCTCTGACTTTGGGAAAAGGCTAGGCAGATGATGATGATGAACTATGCAATGTTTTTACTTTGATATGGCAAATAAAGAAATATTTTATTAATGATCGCAATGAGGGGGCCGGAACAGCAATGCCTTTTGGCTACGTTTAGGGTAGTTTTACAACCATTGTAGTAGCGCTAACTAAATATAATTTTACCTATTAACTACGAATATTATACGCTCGTATTATATCCCTAACTGTGGCAGCGAAACTCACATAAAGTACCTTATATAATAGTCAAACAGGCATAGAGAAATAAAATATATTTTAGATGAAAAATCTAACAGGAATATTACTCATATGAAGTTAATTATGTTTTATTTGAGTGGCAACATATTTCGCTAAAATTACGTCGCGTCTTATCGAGACGTATATTGGCAACGTCGCTTTTGTTCATTTTATATTACTGAATTTAGTTTATCACACATTTAAAGTGGAATTCACACAGTATTTAAGTATTTTATTATGTAACTAGCTGTACCCGCGACTTCGTCCGCGTGGAAGTTAACAAAAAAGTTATTTAGTTTATTTTTCGTTTTTGCATTATTATCAACATTACTTTTTATAATAATTTTAGATTTTTCTAAAATAGAAGTAGCCTAAAATTACAAGCAGAAATTACATCAGCTTTCTGCCAGTGAAAGTCCCGTCAAAATGAAACGAATCACTGATAAGAGAGTTTAAATTAAACATAGACGTTGGGCTTATTCAAAACATTTTATAACATCTTCTGTACTTAATTCCCGAAGGGTTATGCAGAAGTGTGTGTTATGTTTTAAGTCTCATGTTATAGGGGCGAGCCTATTGCCATCAACTGGGCATAAATCTAGACTAACCGTGACCGTGGCTGCTACTGAGAGATTTCCGATGGAAAAGCGCAATAATACTTTGTACGACCTGAAAATCGAACCCAGGATCTCATGCTCAGCAATCACGCTTTGCATCCACTAAGCCAAGGGGGAAGGAAAACCTGTAAAGAATTTAAAGTACCTACCTTAGGTTAGCACAGAGAAGTAACACTTAGGTTAGGTTAGGTTAGCTTTACGGGACGGCGGCGCGTAGTATTCCACGCGCGCCTCTCACAGACGTGACGGGGGGAGTACACCTCACTCCCCCTAGGGACGAGGCCCGCACTGGTCGCGCAGGCCGGCACTAGTCCGGGGCAGCGGATGTCACATTCGTTCCCGCTGACCCCCAACGCAAGTGTGCGAGGGAACACCGGTGTGGTTTTAGTCAGTACGAGTCTGACAGACCCCTCCGCCCTCCCCTGGGCGGGGGACATCCATCGAGGACGTCTGAAAATCCTCCTGTTACACCAACCATCCCAGGTCCTCCCAGAACGCTAGCATGCAGCCTTTTCAGGCTGCTGCAGGCTTCCGGGAGTGATGCCGGCGATTGAAGAGTCCGTGCCCATTGATCTGCCACGCTACGTAGTACCTACCTTTTTCCTATCTGCTGAGTCACGAATAAACACAAATCGCGTTCATAAAGGTCGAAGAGCCTTTATAAACGCAAGATTTAATAAGTCATACTGATCGTTATTAAATCTTCTCAAATAACGAAACGTAGGAGGGATTTTCATATTTAACAAGAATTTACAGATATATTCAAAGCCCTCTTTTGTTAAGTATGTCCAAGGGACCAAAAAGCAATATAAATGATGATAAAATCAATAAAGCTGACTGTTATCGTTTATAAGTACCTAACATAAAACAAAAAAAACTTTTTTTACGAAATCTATTGCACGATCCGGCAATGTATTTCCCAGTGTTGCGACTAAGACGTCGTTCCTATGAAAGAGAGAATACCAAATACGCGGGCCCAGCGCGGGTTGTTAGGTCCTGGAACCGAGAACCTTGACCTGATGCCGATGGGCTTATAAACGTATGTGTTTTCGGAAACAAGAATAACTTTATATCTTGTAACAAACTTGCTTATTCCTTGATGAAAGGAGTAAACAGATTTATACATTAAAAAAGTAATTAGGGGAAAATGAATTTAATAAATGATGAAATGAAAAATACAATAAATTAGTACAAAAGTGAAGGGCAGGTTAACCGAGAACGTTTTAAATATCTCCGCAAATCTCTGAGCGTGATAGTAACTGAAGACAAACTTGCAGTCGTAGAAAGCTGGCTTGATTAAGATGAGCTTGACCACGACGAACTTGATGCAGGACGATTTGGTAAGACCCACCAGCAGACACGTACCGCCCAATGCCAGGCTCGTCAGCTCGAAGAGCAGCTTCCAGCAGACAGGTAATGAGCCCCAGTGCCAGGCTCGTCAGTTCGCAAAGCAGCTTCCAGCAGACAGTTAGCAACAGCCACGGCAGCACTAAACGAAGGCCGCTCTTTGACTCCACCAGGCTGTGCTCAAAACTCAAGATATGACAGATCTTGACTCCAAACTAGACTTAGCTGTTTTCTTGATTTTAGACTATACTGATTTCTCGTGTCCAGACTGAACCGACTCTTAACTCCAGACTAGAACCAGGGCATCCGTCAGAAATCCCTTTTATACCCTGATCTTCCGTTTCTTTTCTTCCAATTTTCTTTTTCAGATTCAAAACTGCTGCGCTCTAGTAAGACGCAACCTGCCAGTATTCAAAGCAGCCAGTAGCAATTGGTCAAAAACCTTGCGCATAATATTTTTATAAATATAACTCAGAATATCTTTACACAGCAAATATTCGCAATTAATTATAAAATACAACAATTGAACTAACGAATTGATGATAATAATTTTTAGTAATATATAATCTAAATGAAACCTTCATAGAGAGTTTGGCTGGTAAGAATCAAAAATAAAAGTAAATGACATCTGACAAATTTGAAGTAAACATGTCACAACAAAGGATATAAAGAAAATATTTATAAAAAACGAAATGATTGGTAATATGCTAATGTAAAACCAATAAAAGTATGAATATGGATGATAAGTGTGAGTATAGAGTGTCTGTAGTAGGCAGATACTATAATCTATAGTTTACACCCACGCACAGTGTGCACGCACGCAAAAGAAATCCTGACTGACTGATTGACTGACTCATCAACGCCCAGCCCAAACCCTTGGACTTAGAAAGCTGAAATTTTGCACAGAGGTTCCCTTTATAATGTAGACAAGGAATAACGAATGATTTTTGAAATTCAACCCCTAAAGGACTTAAATAGGGGATGAAAGTTTGTATGGAAAATCGTCATTTTTAAGTTAGAAGGATGAAATTTCATATTCAAGCTTCTGGTTAGAAATAAATAAATACGTATTTTAGCGTTTTTGAGAATTTACTCCCTAAGATGGTGAGATAGGGGTTCAAAGTTTTTATGCGGAATCCATCATTTTTTAAGTAAGAAGAATGACATTAAATATTGAAGTTTCTGAGCCAAAATAAATGAACACGTATTTCGTCGTTTTTAGAAATTCAACCCCAAAATGGAGAAAAGGGGTTGAAACATTAGTAAAACAAAAATGGCCGCACAGCTTGAAATTTACTATTTGTGTTTCGATTGAATTGATAAACACGTATCACAGTGTTTTTGGAAATTCCACCACTCAGAAGATAACAGGGCTGGCAATTTTTTTATTTTAGTTTTGTAGTGTTAGTACGTTTGTATGGACCAATACGCTAAAAAAACTTCGTATGAGTACACACTTCTAGGGAATCTGGGCCATTCGTGCGAAGGACACTTGCGGGAACTCATTTACGCGAAAAGATATTTGCGCGCATGGACACTTGCGTAACAGACACTCGCGCGATTGGCACCTTGCGTGACTCAATGGCTTCATGGGAGTTGTTTTCATGGTTTTAGCGGGTCGCTGGCAATGAAAATGAAAATGCAAGATGACACCGAGGAAAATTTCCTGTTTTTCGTTCATGGGTGTCGTTTTCGTGGTTTTTGGGATCGCTGACCAAAATGACGCCGAGGAAAACTTTCGGCTTTTCTTTCACGGGTGTCGTTTTAGTGGATTTCAGGGTCGCCAATAACGAAAATGAGGTCAAAATGAAAATCCAAGATGGGCCGAGGAAACTTTTCTGTATTTCCGTCATGGGTGTCGTTTTCGTAGTTTTCCGGGTCGCTAATAACAAAACGATGACCTCATTTTCTAGGTGCAAATAAAAAAAAAATACGCAATGTCTCAATATCCTCCCCTAGGCTATGGCTGGCATTGATTTAAGTGAGAACTGTTTCTCACATGTGCAGTTTTATGTTGCGTGCTGCGGAGTGAGCTCTGCGAGTAACATAGTAATTTAAGCCCCAAAAGGAAACACCGCTAACGTCATTTACAAAGAGGTGCTAGGATAATTCATTATTAATATAGTTTTCCGGGAGTTAAATATATTGGTTTAATCTGAGCACTTTTGAATTTAAAAAAATTGTAAGTTGGCCCATTTACACCATTACCTATATCGCTAGGTGGATGGATGACCGGGCCATTTGAGCTACGGCATTGTAGTTCGGAAGACATATATAAAATAAATAGTGGTTCAACCCATTTAGGTCACTAACAATGCAAAATTAAAAAAAAAACGCCATCATATACATAATACATTTTTCTAACCAGAATGAATTCCCTTCTTCTTAGAAAATCGCAGTCTTTTACACAACTATTTATCCTACAATAACGTGCGAGCGAAGCTGCGGGCAACAACTATATTTAATTATCTATAACATTTAAATGACTATTTTTGACATTATTTTGCGGGGGTCAACGAATACGTGGGCAATTGGCGAACTCCACGCGGGCGAAGCCGCGGGCAGAAGCTAGTAATATTATATTGACGAGGCGTTATTCCCCAGCATTGCGAAGACATGTTAGACTGTTAGTTAGAGAAATAACCAGACATCTGTTAGTACAAACCGTTGGCTCGCATCATCATCTGCATAGCTTTTTCCCAAACTATCTTGGGGTCGGCTCCCAGTCTAACCGGATGCAGCTGAGTACCAGTATTTTACATGAAGTGACTGCCTATCTGACCTCCACAACCCAGTAATTGAGTAATATACGATACCCTTTAGTAAGACTGGATGTCAGAATTTTGGCTTCTGATTATTCGTAATGACTGTCAAAGTTCTACAAATGACAGCCGGGACCAACGGCTTAACGTGCTTTCCGAGGCACGGAGGAAACTCGGTAAGTAATTATGTTCACCCATCTACGGATCAACCTCGGCAAGCACGGCTTAACTTTGAAGATCGACCCGTGTGGCTGTTATTATTTAGCCACGAGCTCCTTCCTTACGGTGGCTTGTCATATAATAATTGTCATATATAAAGGTGCGTACAGACTATGTAACATATTATATAACTTGTGTTTTATAACACCTCCACATTATGTAACCTTGTTATTCAACATTCCAACATAAAACAATACTGTACACATTAGAATAACAATTCAGTTATAATATTACAATGTTATATGACCATTGTCGTTCTTCAGTGCTATCCACAGTATCGACACGAGAGGACGTTTTGCTGGCTGCGGCAGCGACTGTTGTATTTTTAGATAACAAAAGAAAAACAAAAAAAAACGTAGATGCTGGGTTCGTCCTAGTTTATTGACCAGAGGAAAATACTGTGGCGAAACTATGGTGAATAACCTTAAGTTATATAACATTGTTGTGCATATCAATAACATGTTATTATACACATGTTTTATACCATTCAGTGTCCACATTATCTGAATCATGTTATATAGCAATATTTTATAACATGTTATGTTATATAGTCTGTACGCACCTTAACGTCATATATAATTTTACATCTTTGAAGGGTCGGTAATTCTTGTAACCACGACGCTCCTTCGTGACCACAAATTTTAGTACCAGTCGTCGCTAGACGTTTGGAAGGCAATTCTATGCCCTGTTTAAGGGATCGAACTACCGATATAAAACGTATCCAAAGTGTTATTATAAACAATCAGTGTGCCAAATTTCATCTAAATTTGTTTAGTAGTTTTTGCGTAAAAGAGTAACACCCATCTTATCTATACATGCATCCTCACAAACTATCACATTTCTAAGAATAGTGAGATAACCACATATACAGGGTGTTTGGTGCATCGTTTGCCAAATCGAATAGGCCGAAAGGAGAGGTCATTGGCTATCTCTTCACGCCCTCTAACTCATTCCTTGCCACACCGGTTTTTTTATAACAACTTTTTAATTTAAATTTTGAAAAATTCCAAAATTTAGCATTTTAGGTCAAATAGAAAAATTAAAAAATGGTTTATACTTAAAATTTCGATTTTATTTCGATGTGTACTGTTGTATGATTGTTTCAAATTTAAAATTACTTGCTAGTAACAATTACTTTCTTTTTAAATAGCTCGTAAAGTTTTTGTAAAAGAAAAATAAACTTAAAACTCAACTTTAAATGGCTATTAAAAAAAAAACTCAAAGCGATCGGGATCTTCGAATACTTTTAAAAAGTTTTCTCGTCTGTCCCCTTTCCAACGGTATGCAATATGCCCAAAAAGACGTTTAATATCTTTTCATTTTTAACTAAATGTGTAGTCGAGACACTAGGCTGATATTCGAAATTACAGTAAGAACAGTAGTTTTAGCATAAATAACATGCCTCAAGTAAGTAAATAGATACTGTTATGTCACTAGTGCGTAGTGTCCTATCTCTGTCTTAAACAGGAACCAAATTTTTAAGCATTTGAAATTTAAAAAAAAAACTTTAATTCAGAAATCACAAATCTTATTCGAGTTGTCCGCCACTGTTGCGAATGCACGCGCGGCATCTTCGTCTTATAGGAGGACGCATCAATGCGTTGGACTAAAAAGTCCAACGCATTGATGCGGCTTTCGTGACTATTAAAGCAGAAATACGTTTACGCACAAATACAGTCGCGATAAGACAAAGATGCCGCGCGTGCATTCGCAACAGTGGCGGACAACTCGAATAAGATTTGTGATTTCTAAATTAAAGTTTTTTTTTTTAATTTACACATCGAAATAAAATCGAGTTTTTAAGTATAAACCATTTTTTAATTTTTCTATTTGACCTAAAATGCTGAATTTTGGAATTTTTCAAAATTTAAAATAAAATGTTTTTATAAAAAAAACCGGTGTGGCAAGGAATGAGTTATAGGGCGTGAAGAGATAGCAAATGACCTCTCCTTTCGGCCTATTTGATTTGGCAAACGATGCACCAAACACTCTATATATTTCAACAGTATTCTGAAATAGGTGTTTACAAGCTACTCAACAGTATTCTCAAATATATGTTTAAAAGCTACCAAGGTTCTCACGTACCTATTTGAAATATCAGTAAGCATATCCCACGCGTAGGTATTCGGATGAAAAATGGACCTTCCTGCATTGGAAATAGCTGGATACACCCACTCTCCGGCATTGATAGCATAGCTTTTATGATCCTGAGCGGACCCGATATGTTATGTTATTCGAAGCTTCCAAGTTGTTGCTAAAATATTTCTTGGACTGATTTCTTGGCTTGGAGAGGTCAGCCATTTTTTTTATCTAGGTTGGTGATTAAAATGATGTGGTGAGTGAAACTGAGTCTTTAAATTTACTCGTAAACTTGTAACGTACCTAAGTGTGATAGTTTTTCTTTAAACTTCGTTATAAATATAGGTACTACTGCCGTGACATTTGAATTTTTAACTACAATGGTGTAGTTGGTAGAGGGCGGGGACACTTGACTCTAACGAAAATTGGTACTTTAAAGCTTGATAAGTCACGAACGGTTTACTTAATCAAGTAACAGTCTTGCCAAATCCCTAATATTTTTAAAAAAACCTATCCAACGATATCCCACACTATAGAAAGAAATAAAATTATCATCCCCACTTTACATGTAGGGGAGGTACCCTAAATAATTGTTTTTTCCAAATTTTATTTTACCACTTTTTCGGCGTCATTAACGTGTATAGTATACTCATGCAAAATTACAACTTTCTAGTACCAATAGTTTTTGAGCTAAACCGCGGACAGACAGACAGACAGACGGACATGGCGAAACTATAAGGGTTCCTTGTTGACTACGGAACCCTAAACACAGAATACCTTGGCTTAAAGAGTTATGGATATTAATGTTGTTGGATAAAAGAGAGAAAGAGAGAGAGCGGAAGAAGAAAACGTGTTGCGCCGACCCTAAATAGACTGGTATAAGAGCAGGAAAATGATGAAAAAAAAGCAGAATAGAATCATATTATAATTTAAGTTAAAGTAACTTTTTATACAATGATGTCATTAGTACTAATAAGTAAACTATAACTGAAGTATTTTTATTACAGCAGCAAGTATTGATTTTGAGGAGCCCGAACTGCACATCCACTACCTACGACAGTCCAACGATATAGTCGTAGGTACTAAATCAATATTTATTATAGTACGCAACCTTACGATCATTTTATTCAAAGTAACATTTCGTGACCCGAAAGTTCCATATGAAGGCAATTTACTGAAAAACTTACGAGACACTTCATAACCTCATATTAGAGTACAAAGCTTATTTTTATAGATAGCTTTATGGATATTATAACTGAAGACGTTCCAATATTGGAAACGACAAAACTAATAAAATAAAAATATTGCTGCAACGCAATTTAAGCGAGCGGTTAAGGAAAGTGCTCGTAGCATGTAGGGTCTACGAAATCTCGCGTAGCCGTGGCGTAGTAATCTGTAGCAGTATCGCGGGAGCTACGGCGTAGCAAACCTCTTGGAGTTTATGAAAAAGCGTTCTTAATGTTGAGCATCTTTTTTAGACAACACTATTTCTACATTTTACAAAAAATATGTTACTTCTGAAAATCAGAATCAGTTTTTTTATAACAACAACGCCCAATAAGGAAAACAAAAGCTTTGTGTCAAATTCAAAATGTATATTAGAAAGCAAAGGGAGTTTACAATACTTCTAACGGTGTCTGATGTTACTAGTTATCGCTTAGTCAGCCAATAAGAGGCGTATCGCATGGGTTGCTGATACCTGTAGAGCATTCGCACGTCAAGATGCAGGACGCAAAGCGTATGCTGGAAGCTGTAGGATTGCAAACCTTACCTATCCCAAATTATGAACCCAGGCAATTTACTCAGTCTTCGGTAATACAAATGAACGATGATGAGATCTAATAGAGCTGACACACCGCAAAACCTAGAAAGTTCTAGCCCTTTTTTTTTTTTTTTTTTTTTTCTGGATGGGAAATCATCAAATGACTTCTCCCGCTCTGGGCGGAGCGGGAGGGAGTGTCAGACTTGTACTGACTAAAACCCACCCGTGTTCCTTCTTCGCCCTTTTTGTTCCAGGGCCGCGGTATCTCTTTCGAACAACCCGCAGCCCTGGCAGGCATCGGCCCTCTCGGGCCCCATCCGGTTTGCTGACATCTCCTTGAGGCGCGCGTGGAACACGTACGCGCCGTCGACACGGCCTGTCGTCATAAGACGGACGGACGGTGAGCTAGCCCATTACTCACCGTCCACAGGCTCGCGCCTACGGTGGCCGGGGGCCACTGGTTGCCCCCCGACGCCCGGGGCGTCTCCCGCGGCGGCTGGGACGTGAGGTTCTCTCCCTCTCACGTTCCGCCACCTCCTTCGCTAGCATGACTGCTTCGCAGAAGGAGGCGACGGCTTCCCATTCCCTCTCGCTCCGGACCATGGATTGAACCAGGGCCGGTCGCGAGAGGTCACCGCCGCCAATCGCCGCTACGAGGACACGGCGGTGCTCAGCCCAAGCGGGGCAGAGCTCCACGGTGTGCACCACCGTGTCCTCCGGCCGATCCTCACAATGGTAACACCCGGGCGTTTCCTCCCGCCCAATTCGGTGCAGGAACCTCCCGAAACAACCGTGTCCGGTGAGGACCTGCGTCAGGCGGAAGGTGAGGGCGCCGTGCCGCCTCTCTAGCCACTCCTCAAAGAGGGGACTTATCGCCACTATTGTGGCGTGCCCTGCACGTGGTTGCGATAGTCGCTGTCTCCATGCCACCATGAGATCGCGCCGGAGGTCTGTCCGCTGAGTGACAATTTGCCGCGGCAGCGGAGTTTCCCCCCGGCGTAGTGCCTCCGCGCGCCATTCATGCAGGCGCGCGAGGACCATCGCCTCCAGATCCCATGGTGGCAATCCGGCCAAGAGGCTCGCCGCCTCGCTGGAGATCGTGCGGTACCCCCGGATCAGCCTTACGGCTACCACCCTCTGGGGCGCGTTCAGGTAATGGGCGGCTCGCCGCCTCAAAGAACGCGCCCACACCGGGGCCCCATAAAGGGCCATGGACCGCACGACCCCCGCGTAGAGCCTCCGGCAGGAGGCGTTTGGACCCCCCAGGTTGGGCAAGAGCCGCTTGAATGCGGCCCCTGCCCGTTCCAGTTTTGGGGCCAAACGTCGGAAGTGCTCAAAGTTCTAGCCCTGACGTACAGACATCAAGTTACCCAAAACTGTCAAATTTTCCCAATCAACATTTAACCCTATTCCGTAGGTATAAGGTGAAAATCAATTAAAGTTTAACGGATTGTTGAAGCTTGTTGTGCTGTCGTCTGTACAGCGATACAGCTACAGCTGATACTATTTAATGATCTTGGGAAAATTTAAAGTTGTTGCTTAATCAATTTTTTTCTCGTGTAGTTACAAATTTGTATTCTAAACACACAGTATAATTATGTATCCATACTTGCATACTATCCATACTTCCATACTAATATTATAAATGCGAATGTCACTCTGTTTGTTTGTTACCTTTTCACGACTTAACGGCTGATCGGACCTTAATGAAATTTGGCAAGCAGATAGATTTCAACCTGGGGAAGGACATAGGCTATATATCATCACGCTACGACTAATAGGAGCGGAGCACCAATGAAAAATGTTGCGAAAACATTTTTCATTGGTTTGATTTTAGGAGGGATGAAACCTTCAGCCCTGAGGTCTAGGTAAAGCCGTAGGTGTGATATTAAATTAGAATAATATTACAACACCCCTGTAATCCTGAAAGGTTAGGCAGAGGTGTACCTAATACTACACCCAAATTTCGCCAGATATGTGCGAGTTATGTAATAGGGGGCGAGCCTCATCATCTGCCTAGCCTTTTCCCAAACTACCTTGGGGTCGGCTTCCAGTCTAAACGGATGCAGCTGAATACCAGTATTTTACATGAAGCAACTGCCTATAAGACCTCCACAACCCAGTAACTGGGTAATACGATACCCCTTGGTAAGACTGGATGTCAGACTTTTGGCTTCTGACTACTCGTAACGACTGTCAAAGATCTACAAATGACACCCGGGACCAAGGACTTACTAGCAATACTTACGTCATATGACATGTCTTTGAAAAACTAAAATTTTTAAATAATTGAATCTTTATTCAATTGTGCGAGGATTATGTTACTCTTTTTTTTTGCAAGCGCGATGAATAACAAGATGAAAATACATATTATGTCGGCCACAGGCTTATAAGTATCAACATTTGTAAAAGTCGAAGGCTAAATTACTATACAAATTGAATATTTTCAATGAAATGCCTTTTCAAACTAGTTTTTCGTGCTGTATTTATCTTTACTCGATCACTCAAGCTTTAATGTAGTGTGGAGGTTACATTTTATGCATATAGCAAGTTCTGCATAAAGTCTTAAACCTACTGAGCGATTAAGTTATGTAACGTAATCACAACAAAACTTTAAGGCAGCCGATACAATATGCAAAACTTATATAGTTTCAGCAGAAGTTTATTTAATTTAATGCCTCGTTAATCTGCGTTAATATTCCTCTATGTGGTTTACAACCGCAAGTGTCATGGCGTTGCGAATTTCTGAACGCAAAGTCACACTGTCGACGGTGTAACTTCTTGTCTTTAGGGCCGCGAAAATCATTTCAATCCAAACAAAAACAAAAAAATAACCGTTTATTGACGCAGACGTACTAAGTTTACGGTCTAGTCACCTTCGGTATTTTTTTTTTGCCTTCAAAAATATATTTGTACAAAATAACAAATCAACATTGTGAACTCAACAAGATAGGAAAAATAAAAAATTGAAGCAGAATATTCTAAGTACTTGAACATGGCAGAGGAAAGAGCACGAGCCACGAGCTACCGATGGACGTTGCCGTACAAAACACTAAGGGAGCAAAAGTAAGAGCAATAAAATCAACTGGGATTCATTACGAAAACTGGTCAAGTGTGTTAACGATGGTCACTACAAGCTTCCATAGACAGACATGGCTTCATAAAAATCCTATCTAATGAGACATTTGAAAGAGGTATTCCATATTGGGGACCCGTTTAAATGGCACCCTCAGACGAATAAAACTCTCTAACTTCTCAAGGACACGTCACTGCGAGTAAAATGCACTCGCGACTCTAATGTTTGTATGAATTAAGAAGGTACTTGAGAGGTCAGCTTGCTAACTCTTTCACTTAAAAAATTATATTCATTTTTAGGTTTCGCGCGGTCTGTGAGACGAATGTTTATGAATCTAGGGTTAAACTAATGCTAACCTAGTGCTTTTTCTGGGTTATTACGTAACCTTAGGGTGTGCTCACACTTATCTACGAGAAATTGGCCGGTTGAGCAAGACAGAATAAATTGTTTGTCGATACAATAATAGACGGTCGTGGTGTCAAGTCGCGACATTTGAACCGAAACGATGTTTTTTTCGCTTTTATTGCGTGCCTTTTCTGAGCGGTTCAAGCAAATAACGCGTCGAAAAGACTGGTCCCTTAATTTGAATCACTACCGCTATGCGAGTTCTTTTACATCGACTCGTGATTTTTGATGGTTTTGATTATCAAAATTGAACTAAGCAAAATACTCAAGGGTTTCTTGTTTTACAACGAAACCCCAACAAAAAGAGTAGATAGAATAAACTGTAAATTGTATAGTGGAGCCATTCTTCGTATTTTTATTCCATGCCATGAACACAATAGGATCCGTACGTTTTAGTAAAAAACCTAGGCCATTTCATGGTTTGTTTAAGTAGCAAACGAGACATGGCAGCTTTACTTCAAGCATGTAAAAAAATTATACTAAATACGCCGCGGTCTTGCTTTCGAATCCCGATTAAGATTGGGGGATATGTCTCAGCCTTACCAAAGTATAGTTCCTAAAAATAATTTACCTGATTGTGAAATTCCACTTATGCAGGAAGCCATTGTTAATCTTTTACAATTAGGAGCTATAACACCATGTCGTCACTCAAAGGGAGAATTCATCTCAAAGATTTTCCTTGTTCCAAAAACTAATGGCAAACATAGGTTTTTTTTAAATCTAAAACCTTTGAACTTAGGTTTGTTTACTTTCCAAACACTATGCGAAGACGATAGCGGCCACAGCATCAGATAATCATCGGTACCTAATAAATTTCCCTTTTGACAAAATTCAGCTTGTAAGAATTTCATTTCAAGCGAAAAAAGGTGGCTAAGCTCGCCGTTGTACATAAGATATAAAAATTTGTACAGAGGAATATCTGTCCGGTTAAGCAGACGACAACCTCATAGGTTGAACTGCGAGATGCCATTCAAAAAAAAAAATACAGAGGTGGGTGGAGGTGGGTGTATTTAAATGAAATAAAAAATAAGAGTAATTTACTGAAAAAGTAATATTAATTAAAACTTCTTCATCTTGTAAAACCGTTTTGATAATAATAATTGCACAATCGATTTTATTTACTACTCATACTTTATTTAACTAAATTTTGTCAAGCCAATTGAAATAGCGCTACTAAATGTTTTAGTTGTCATCAAACGAAAGTCTTTACTAAAAACTTTTCGGCAACTTTGGCAAAAGTTTCCTTTTAATAAACCTAATGGTTTGACATTGGTCTTCAAATAGTGTTGGCATTTTCTTTTCTTCGTAAAATAACACAAACTTCTAAACAAATAGAGACGTTATATATTCTTTAGAACGTTGCAAAAAGAAACTAAGTAAATAGCTTTGACAGTGCCAAAGATAAGATTAATTTTTATAACAAGATTCTGATTTAAAAGAGTGACAATAGAAGTTCTTGCCCATTCTTCTCCATAGAGATCAACGCTTTGGAATGGGCATCTACAGTACTTTTACAGTCATTATGTCTTGTGCATGGTACTGCAGCTTCATTTTTATTGTTGTTCGACTATTGAAAAGTGCCTGTAACTGGCTTACTTAAAATAAATAATTTTGATTTCATTTGATCCCTTATTGCATAGAATTTAAACGAAACTTTCCGCTTTTTTATTTTAGTGGTAAATTTTGCTGAACCTTTTGGTGTAATGAAGGCGTCATACAAAATAATAAAAAATGGAACAGCCAATAATTTATCTCGGTTCACATAATAGCAGATCAATAAAGCCCCAATTCCCTTAACACACATGTGAATGGGCAGTTAATAGAAGAGACCGGCCAGTAATTGATTCACCGTTTTCACTTACATAAAGACCGCAGATTGGAGATAAATTGGAACCGTTGAGTTAATTGCGGGTAATGTCAACGGAAATATCTTTCTATTTGGCTTGAATTATCGTTAGTTATACTCTGTGTAAAATAGAATATAACTTCAGGATATATTTTAAGGATATTTATACGTTTGTTTGTAAGTCCTATGATAGCTTGGACGTGCATATTACTTCTTTCTAGATGCAGATCCACTACCATCATCATCTTTTTTGACTTGTACTCCTAAGCCCACTGGTTTTATTCTGCTAAAAATTTCTGGAAAAATGATTGCTGATACTGCCTGCCTACCTACTACCCGGACAGTAACGAATTGAGGGACATACTATTATGAGGCTAATCTAGTGTGTCCTAGGCCAAAGTTACTGGGCCAAAACTCGTCACAAATAGTCGATCATAGGACACTCCGATTAAATAGCTTAGGTTAGATTAAAACTGTTGTCAACCAATTTGATCGAATTGTAATTTTATTTTAGGGCAATATATGACCTTTTTTTTTTCGGATGGGAAATCAGCAAATGACTTCTCCCGCTCTGGGCAGAGCGGGAGGGAGTGTCAGACTTGTACTGACTAAATCCCATCCATGTTCCTTCTTCGCCCTTTGTGTTCCAGGGCCACGGTATCTCTTTCGAACAGTCCCGCAACCCTGGCAGGCATCGGCCCTCTCGGACCTGTTCCGGTTTGCTGACATCTCCTTGAGGCGCGCGTGGAACACGTACGCACCGTCGACACGGCCTGTCGTCATGAGACGACGAACGGTGAGCTAACCCATTACTCACTGTCCACAGGCCTGCGCCACCGACGCCCGGGGCGTTTCCCGCGGCTGCTGGGACGTGAGGCTCTCTTCCTCTCACGTTCCGCCACGTCCTTCGCTAGCATGACTGCTTCGCAGAAGGAGGCGACTGCTTCCCATTCCCTCTCGCTCCGTACCATGGATTGGACCAAGGCCGGACGCGCAATATATGACCTGACACGATAAAGTGGTAAACCAATTTAGCCTATAAAAACTAGTTTGGATAGAAACCAGAGGGGTTACTATCACGTCTTAAAACATTATTGTTTCATTGTTATTCCATAGATATGGAGCTAGACGACCTGTTTAGCTCCGCCTCTTTTCTACTCTGGAATAAGTATGAAACAAGAATGTTTTAAGACGTTATGGTACGCCACCAGATCGCTCCGGTAACATATATAATAAATTTGTATTAAAGCCCGCGCATCAGCCGCTGCGGGCCGCAGGCGTCGTATTTAAAAATTTTAAAAATCCCCGACAGACAAAACCTCTAAAAAACCTTTGTTTAGTGTTTGTTCTAAGCGGTTTACTTAGCAGCCCCCCGACGCTACGACGCTTGGATTAATTTTATTTTTGTTTTTTAGAGGTTTTGTCTGTCGGGGGTTTTTTAAATTTTTAATTCAATTTTTATTTTATGCTTTTTAAAAATAAATTATTTTTTCTTAGCCTTGACTGTCCTACTCCTGGGCATAGGTTCCTTCCACTTTTCTCGGTGTTGCGCCTCTTCTCGCTAATTAACGAAAACAAGGAAAGATATGAATTTAAAAAAAAACTTGAGCTTTTACGGAGAGGAGGGGTGTGCAGCCTACCCCCCCTCCCTTGGCGATGCCCATGGTGACAAGTGACAAGAATTCAAATTTCCCATCAACTAGACCCGTAGAAGTTGTTTATATCCCTTCGTCAACTAGAAGAGAGAATGAGCTTCAAACGGCTGAGCAGATTTTCTCTAAACATAGCTAAAAACACTCTCGATTAAAATACCTTTCAAATGACACCAATTTTATCAAAATTGGTTCATCCGTTTGGGAGCTACGATGCCACAGACAGACACACAGATACACACGTCAAAATTATAACACCCCTCTTTTTTTGGTCGGGGGTTTAAAACAAAAAGCGCGAAGCTTTGGTTCTGTATAGGATCATACAAAATGTATGCAAGTGATGTAAGAGGCCTTCCTAAATATACGTCAGCTTTAAGAGCCAAGTCAGCAAGGTGTAGATAAAAATTAATCTTATCTTTGGCACTGTCAAAGCTATTTACTTATTTAGGCAACTTTGGCAAAAGTTTCCTTTTAATAAACCTAATGGTTTGACATTGGTCTTCAAATAGTGTTGGCATTTTCTTTTCTTCGTAAAATAACACAAACTTCTAAACAAATAGAGACGTTATATATTCTTTAGAACGTTGCAAAAAGAAACTAAGTAAATAGCTTTGACAGTGCCAAAGATAAGATTAATTTTTATCTACACCTTGCTGACTTGGCTCTTAAAGCTGACGTATATTTAGGAAGGCCTCTTACATCACTTGCATACATTTTGTATGATCCTATACAGAACCAAAGCTTCGCGCTTTTTGTTTTAAACCCCCGACCAAAAAAAGAGGGGTGTTATAATTTTGACGTGTGTATCTGTGTGTCTGTCTGTGGCATCGTAGCTCCCAAACGGATGAACCAATTTTGATAAAATTGGTGTCATTTGAAAGGTATTTTAATCGAGAGTGTTTTTAGCTATGTTTAGAGAAAATCTGCTCAGCCGTTTGAAGCTCATTCTCTCTTCTAGTTGACGAAGGGATATAAACAACTTCTACGGGTCTAGTTGATGGGAAATTTGAATTCTTGTCACTTGTCACCATGGGCATCGCCAAGGGAGGGGGGGTAGGCTGCACACCCCTCCTCTCCGTAAAAGCTCAAGTTTTTTTTTAAATTCATATCTTTCCTTGTTTTCGTTAATTAGCGAGAAGAGGCGCAACACCGAGAAAAGTGGAAGGAACCTATGCCCAGGAGTAGGACAGTCAAGGCTAAGAAAAAATAATTTATTTTTAAAAAGCATAAAATAAAAATTGAATTAAAAATTTAAAAAACCCCCGACAGACAAAACCTCTAAAAAACAAAAATAAAATTAATCCAAGCGTCGTAGCGTCGGGGGGCTGCTAAGTAAACCGCTTAGAACAAACACTAAACAAAGGTTTTTTAGAGGTTTTGTCTGTCGGGGATTTTTAAAATTTTTAAATACGACGCCTGCGGCCCGCAGCGGCTGATGCGCGGGCTTTAATACAAATTTATTATATATGTTACCGGAGCGATCTGGTGGCGTACCATAACGTCTTAAAACATTCTTGTTTCATACTTATTCCAGAGTAGAAAAGAGGCGGAGCTAAACAGGTCGTCTAGCTCCATATCTATGGAATAACAATGAAACAATAATGTTTTAAGACGTGATAGTAACCCCTCTGGTTTCTATCCAAACTAGTTTTTATAGGCTAAATTGGTTTACCACTTTATCGTGTCAGGTCATATATTGCGCGTCCGGCCTTGGTCCAATCCATGGTACGGAGCGAGAGGGAATGGGAAGCAGTCGCCTCCTTCTGCGAAGCAGTCATGCTAGCGAAGGACGTGGCGGAACGTGAGAGGAAGAGAGCCTCACGTCCCAGCCGCCGCGGGAAACGCCCCGGGCGTCGGTGGCGCAGGCCTGTGGACAGTGAGTAATGGGTTAGCTCACCGTTCGTCGTCTCATGACGACAGGCCGTGTCGACGGTGCGTACGTGTTCCACGCGCGCCTCAAGGAGATGTCAGCAAACCGGAACAGGTCCGAGAGGGCCGATGCCTGCCAGGGTTGCGGGACTGTTCGAAAGAGATACCGTGGCCCTGGAACACAAAGGGCGAAGAAGGAACATGGATGGGATTTAGTCAGTACAAGTCTGACACTCCCTCCCGCTCTGCCCAGAGCGGGAGAAGTCATTTGCTGATTTCCCATCCGAAAAAAAAAAGGTCATATATTGCCCTAAAATAAAATTACAATTCGATCAAATTGGTTGACAACAGTTTTAATCTAACCTAAGCTATTTAATCGGAGTGTCCTATGATCGACTATTTGTGACGAGTTTTGGCCCAGTAACTTTGGCCTAGGACACACTAGATTAGCCTCATAATAGTATGTCCCTCAATTCGTTACTGTCCGGGTAGTAGGTAGGCAGGCAGTATCAGCAATCATTTTTCCAGAAATTTTTAGCAGAATAAAACCAGTGGGCTTAGGAGTACAAGTCAAAAAAGATGATGATGGTAGTGGATCTGCATCTAGAAAGAAGTAATATGCACGTCCAAGCTATCATAGGACTTACAAACAAACGTATAAATATCCTTAAAATATATCCTGAAGTTATATTCTATTTTACACAGAGTATAACTAACGATAATTCAAGCCAAATAGAAAGATATTTCCGTTGACATTACCCGCAATTAACTCAACGGTTCCAATTTATCTCCAATCTGCGGTCTTTATGTAAGTGAAAACGGTGAATCAATTACTGGCCGGTCTCTTCTATTAACTGCCCATTCACATGTGTGTTAAGGGAATTGGGGCTTTATTGATCTGCTATTATGTGAACCGAGATAAATTATTGGCTGTTCCATTTTTTATTATTTTGTATGACGCCTTCATTACACCAAAAGGTTCAGCAAAATTTACCACTAAAATAAAAAAGCGGAAAGTTTCGTTTAAATTCTATGCAATAAGGGATCAAATGAAATCAAAATTATTTATTTTAAGTAAGCCAGTTACAGGCACTTTTCAATAGTCGAACAACAATAAAAATGAAGCTGCAGTACCATGCACAAGACATAATGACTGTAAAAGTACTGTAGATGCCCATTCCAAAGCGTTGATCTCTATGGAGAAGAATGGGCAAGAACTTCTATTGTCACTCTTTTAAATCAGAATCTTGTTATAAAAACCTTAGTTCAATCATTTTTATTTTGAGAAGGTACATAATGTGAGAACGATGTAGCGATGTAACGTGCACGAAAAAAAAGACCAGAGTAAAAAAAAGACATTTCAAAAATAATACATATTATTAATTCGAAATAAGCCGTGGCAAACTAAGAGATGACCAGGCACAACTAACAGCGCCCATTCACAAACATGACGCATGGATCAACTCAACCATTTTGAAGGGAACTAAATGACCCGACACACGCGCCACCATCAGCGTGACATTTAAGTGAGCATGACATACTCTTAACCGCCAGGGCACATTCAGGTCAATAAAAGACGTAGGTTTCCAGTAAATGATAGGTTTCTAGTAAATAGTACTCACACAATATGAGCTATGCGATAATTTCATACTAAATTAATTGAATTTATACAAAGCAAAGATAGTTGTGCAATCTTCAGCAGCTCCAACAATTCTATTTAATGCTATTCATTTATGCGCCCCTGTCCTTGTGGAGCAGTACTGGCATTGAGTCAAACATTATTTTCAGCGATTTAATCGTCCAATTTGTAATGAGGTTGCTTACATAGTTTAAGAGTAGGTACATGTGGAATTTTATTATCCTACTAATATTATAAACGCGAAAGTAAGAATGGATGGATGGATGTTTGTTACACTTTCACGTAAAAACTACTAAATGGATCTGGATGAAATTTAGCACAGGGATAGATAATAGTCTGGAATAGCACATAAGATACTGTTTATTCCGGTAGTGTGATCCTGCGGGATCACACCGAAAAAACGCGGGCGAAGCCGTGGGCAGAAGCTAGTAGCATCATAAACAGTACCCCATGAAAGATAATTCTACTTTAGCGAGTCTGAAGCCTAGATCAACTAATTGGTCTGATTGGGACAAACCTATAGCTATCAACTGGGCACTGGGATCTAAAGTCCAGGCTGGTATTGTGAAATTTCTGATATTGAAACCTTATAACACTTTTCATGACTAAGGAATCGAACTGAGAACCAGTACAGCAGCAGTGCTTGCGATGACTAGACGACCGAGATATATATGTTACGGGCAATTTGATAAGTCCGGGCACTATTAATAATGGCCGGTCTGTATTCATAATGCCCGACTCAATTGGGCGATGTGATTGAAACAGCATGATTAATCACTTTTCCCGGCCATTGTGAATAATACCCAACCTATCTTGGGCAAAGGATTAAAATAGGTGAACTGTAGTGTTTTTGTTTATAAAATGAAATTAAACTTACAACATTTTCATGAAAATTTAACAAAAAATAACCTAACCTAACCCAATTGCCAGGCTACAAGTAGGGAATTATTCATACTGCCCGGTCCAAGTGATAAATTCAAGCTATCTCAAACACTGACTTATAACATGGACCACGGGCCGTCGGGCATTATTAATAATGGCCGGTTAAAGTGATAAATTAATCACTTTGCCCGTAACATATACATTGCGTATACAAATAAAATAACGTTGAGACGAAAAGATTAGATTGTCTCCAATACAAGTTGTTTTCATCGACATACGTATAAAGCGAATTAGCTCATGATTCTGAATCCTGACCTAATTCGCGACAAATCTCTGCAGATAATTTCGATTATACTATATCTCTCTCAGCGTAGATTATGTAGAACTTTATATCACACACAAAATAAACACCAGTTTGCAATGATTAATAACCAGCAGTGTGATTCTGTAAGACCTCACTTAGAACTTCGAATCTGAATCCGCTGTGAGTTTTTTAATTGGCATTCTAATAACCCGGTTGATAATTCGAATTTACACTAGCGCCACCCTTACGTGCGTGTCAGCGAGTTGAACTAAATTAACAGGGAGATTTTGACGGATAAAGTATGAGATGACGTAAGAAGTGTAGTTTACATTCTTTAAGGTCATTTTGAACCTTACGCGAAGTGACAGTGGATAGCGATGTGAGATGCGAGTTGTTGTCTGAATTTTACAGAATCGACGTAAAGAACAAAACAAGTTTATCCGTTCCAAATAAATTTTCGGTATTTCTACCGATTTACAGATAGTCGAACTGACAGACGGGATTGAACCAAAGTTTTTAAAAATTGTATTTTCCGTAGCACTCACTTTTATTTCAGAACGATGAATGATTAATTTAAGCGCCATTCACTTTTCCCTTTAAAACCTCATATTTTATTAAGTGCCTTGATGGTCTAGCTAAAAGTTGAAAGCTTCAGTGCAGAGCTTGGGATTTTGATTTCGTTTCAGATATAAATTTATTGTTAGTAAAAGTAAGAGTCGTCTGAATTTGTACCTGATTGGGTGCAGATTTTTATTTATTTATAAGCGTAAGACAGAGGTGTACTTAATTACACCCACATTTCGCCAGTTATGTTTAAGTCTCATGTAATATGGAGCGAACCTATTGCCATCAACCGGGCTCAAATCCAGACTGCGTGGCTGCTACTGAAAAATACCTAATAGAAAAACTCAATAACGCTTTGCGCCCGACCTGGGAACCTAACCCAGGACTTAATGCTCAGCGATCCCAACAATCACCATCATCATCAGCCTATAATGTTCCCACTGCTGGGACACAGGCCTCCTCTCTATGAGAGGGAGTGGGCTGTAATCCACCACGCAAGCCCAGTGCGGGTTGGTAGATGTCACATGTCTTCGAATTTTTCGTTCTAGGACATGCCGGTTTCCTCGCGATGTTTTGCTTCACCGTTTTGAGAGCAGCGGTGATGAAATAAATTACACAAAGTAATGCGCCTACCTGGGTTCGAACCCACGGCTTACTGCTTGTAAGTCGGGGCTGCCACCCCTGGGCCACCGCTGCTCTTGCGACCCCAATATCGTTGGAAAAAAGTTAAGCTGATAATAATGTTAGTGAGCTAGCTCATAAGAAACAATAACATAACTAACCGGTGGTATTACAGCTCTACCTCACCCCTCGATGAATACAGGGATAATGTTATGTTATTTTTAGGTTTACAACTTTTCCCATTCACAAAAACTTCATTCTATCTAAGAGTATATTAACAAGTTCACATTCAGTGAAAAAAGATTTAATAAAATATTATCTGGTATTGGAAAAGTTTTATAGGCAATCAATAGTTTCAACATCTTATCGTAATGTGTACAATTGGATATTTATTATGACATTTACTATTGTATGCAGACATCGTCAATTGTACGTTGAACTGCAAAAGTTAATAAGAAACGTTATGTTCGATGTTTTTGGACAAGAAGTAATGAAGAGGGATGAAACGCATGCTACTAAAAGAGGGATATGAATGTTGCAGGATGGAGAGGAAGAGGAAGACCAAAGAAAATATGTCTGACAGAGGAGAATGGAAGAATGAAACGTATTGCGCCGACCCCAAGTAGAGTGAGGCAAGGGCAGGAAGCTGACGATGATATTTGATGTTTTTATTTGGACCAATCACAATACTAGTAAGGTAGATCAGTTCATTCATCATCAGCATACACAAATCCATTGCTGGACATACGCTTTTCCAATCGCACGACATTCAACTAAATTCCCGGCAACTCTCATCCTCCTGCTACCAGCCACCCATTGAAGATGACATGACTCATCCTGTTTATAATTAACAATAGACACAAGACGGGTACCTTTTTCAAAATTAACATCATCTGCCGAGCCTTTTCCCTATTAAAATGTTGGGATCGGCTTCCAGTCTAACCGAAAGCAGCTGAGTACCAGTATTTTACACAAAACGACTGCCTGTGTGAACCTCCACAACCTAGTTAGGACTAAGTGATACTCCTTGATACTAATTGTCAGATTTTCGGGTCACCCGTGCTACCTGTAACGACTGTCAAAGATCTTCTAATGACAGTTAAGCCGTGCTTGCCCACGGCCACCGGTTAGTCCCAACCAGTGGACCTAGGCAAGCACGGCTTAACTTAAAGATCGACCCGAACAGCTGTTATTATTTAGCCACGAGCTCCTCATTTAATCCTTCTTTATAAAATAAACAAGTTCACAAAAATAACATACACAAATCCATTATATATGTATCATACGTTTTCACATACTAAACTAATCTTTTTTCTCAGTGGCAAAGCTTCTAAATCTTGTATATTCTGGCTTGGCTTTTGTTGGCTATTTTTTCCCAGAGACCTATTATAGGATAATGATAATAACGTTGAAGAGAAAGTAAGGGCGTGTCGCTAAGCTATGTGGATTTTTCATCTATACGAACACAATTTTGCAATAAGGAAAACACCACGAGGTCGTTTGTAGACGGTCAAATATCGACAACACGGAGTGGGAGAGAGAGTGACAAATGCTCGTTAAAACCTATTTTGCAATTTGCAGTTAGTAGGATTAGACAATAACTATCTTAAAATATCTATCTTATATATATCTTCTTTATCTATATCTATCTTAAGAGAGCAGCGGTGGCCCAGTGGTAGCAGCCCCGACTTACGAGCAGTAAGTCGTAGGTTCGAACCCAGGCAGGCGCATTACTTTGTGTAATTTATTTCATTACCGCTGCTCTCAAAACGGTGAAGGAAAACATCGTCAGGAAACCGGCATGTCCTAGAACTAAAAATTCGAAGACATGTGACATCTACCAACCCGCACTGGGCCCGCGTGGTGGATTACAGCCCATTCCTTCTCATAGAGAGGAGGCCTACGTCCCAGCAGTGGGAACAATATAGGCTGATGATGATGATGATGATCTTAAAATTGTATTAAGTAAAATCATTATATTTATTATCATCTGCCTAACATTTTTACAAATATTTTGAGGTCGGCAACTCCTTAGCCCCAGCTTCAGTAACCAGAGTATTAATAAACCCCTTAATAAGACTGGCCAGACTTTCGGAATTATGACAGCCCCGTAACGATGGTTAAATATCTACAAATGACTGAATTTGTATGGGTTAATTTGTCAATGCTGTGCTGCAATGCAAGGAGGTTTCTAATCGTAACCCATCCAAGGAACGACCTTGGCGAGCTCTGCGGCCCCAGGCGATGCACATGGTGACAAGTGACAAGATTTCAAATTTCGAATCGACCAATACTGTGGAAGCTGTTTATATAAAATCGGTTCATCCGTTTAGGAGCTACGATGCGACAGCTAGATACACACGTCAAATTTAATAACACCCCTCTCCTTTTTTTTGGTCGGAGATTAAAAATCAACCAACCAAATAAAACGGTATAATCTTATTTACTTGTTGGCAAATAAGATGTTTGTTTTGCAAAATGTTGACGAAACTTTTACGCTTCCACGTGTCATCATAAAACTAAAGCAATTTTGGCAAGCAGCTGCTGTACCGTCCCCTAAATGACCCCAGACTTATTTGTATTCTTCTTACGGAATAACAATATCGGAAGAATTTAACTATTTTTGTTTGTTTGTTAACTTTTATTTAAGCATTTTGTTTTTTGTTCTATTGCTGAAAATCCATAGGCATTTTCTCAGAGTTTGACGATTACTTTTGCGATGAAAAAAACAAAATGTGTTTTAATTTTAAGTTATCGAAACTCCGGCCCCCAAGATAAAGACGCAGCCTAGTGTGGGTACCTCTATTTTCTAACTAATATAAAATATTCCTCCATCACTGAGAATTTAATTCCCAACACTCGAGTTAAGCAATACTTATTCAAGTATTTTGGTACATCTGGCATTATTACCTTTTAACTGATAAATACTGAGAACTTAGTAATAGGAACTCCCACTCCACCTAGTTTTTCTGAGAAAATAGCCAATTACCTACCGTTTGGAGTCTGCTTTTAAAAAATCAACAAATATTTTCGCCTACAAAACACATTTTGATTATACTTACCTAATCCAACCTTTGTGACAGTAATAACCCTAGAGTGGGCAGTAATGTAAAACACACCCACATTTCCAATATTTTCATTTATCCAAAAAGTGAGCAAGACTGAAAACAACATAGCATACTATCACGCCTGTACATCCATCTTAAGACAGTTTTGTTTCAAGACCCATGTCGGGGGCGAGTTGCCATCAACCGGGCACAATTCCAGACTCCGTAGCTGCTACTAAGAAATTTCTGATTGAAAAACCCAATAACACTCTGCCTCACTCGGGAATCGGACCCAGGAACTCAAGCTCATCCGTCGCGCTTGCTATCACTCGACCAACGAGGCAGGCAGCTAAAATAGTATTCATATTCATTTATTTTGCATTCCATATTATAAAAAAGATGTTACAAGGGGCTTAAAGCTAGGTAAATAAATATGGACCCTGTAAGAGCACAGCAAAGTAGGAGACTGGGAGAGGGCTTTAGTTTTATTAATTAGTGGGTATACAAATGTAACAAAATATTAATAATAACAATGTTACAAAGAATAAGAAAAAATAAAATAAAAAAAAATAGTGCGTGGAGTCCCTCCGCGCGGAAGAAGTGAAACTTTACAATACTACTTCTAACTACACGCATACGTTCGAGTGCCACGCATTCACTTTCGCTCTGTCTCTTTCTATTCCCCCTCCATGGTAGCGTTAAACGTTTAACGCAATCTTGTTGGAAGTCGCATATGAAGTTTCACTTCAATAAAAGTAAAATGGATTGTCTGATAGACCAAAACCGTAACCGCACGCCCCACAGTAACAAGCCTTAAGCTCTGAACACAAATAGATTCAGAAATAGATAATTATTTCCGGACGCCTCGCTCGAAGGTTGGTTTTGCTTTATTTGAACAAAACAAAACCAGCTGAGAATAATAAATTTCCCTTTTTAACTGACACAATTGTCAACTGAATGAAAATGTGGAACAGAAAAATACATATTCTAAATAAAAGAACCAAATGTTTTAAAAGATAAAGAAGAATGAAGACACCTATTTGGATTTTTATTAGTAACAGCTCCGTTGGTACTTTTGAAACATGATGTATTATTCCGTTTCTCCGAAAAGTAATCATATTTTATTATTATTTTTGACAAGTAACAGACTTATCCAACGATTATGGGATCAGTGGCTGCTCCTTCTTCTAGTATACTTTATATCTGGTTTACGCAATTTCGTAACTTTGTCAGTAGGTGTAATATCAGCTTAGTCTGGATCTATTAGAGTAATAGAGTACAAAATACTCAGGTTAATCCCTAAATCTTACCCCTTGGCAACAACCTTTAGACTAAAGCGACACGTGCCTTGCGACAGAGCTGCGTGGAAATAAAATAAAGTAGTTGTTTCGTTCGCCTCGAGACCCGCGACGTGATGACGAGCGACTGGCGATCGTACTACTTATAATATAATTATAATCTGCCACATCGCTGTCGTGTCGCTTCTGACGGGGTCGTGGCATGGAAAGAAGGGTCACTCGTGTGTGTCGCTTGACGTAAGTGGCGTCACAAGCTACCTTACCAGATGTATTTTTCGAGGTCAAAAACGCCAATTATTATTACTATACATTTATACGTTTTTATATATTATTCCTTTATTTATTTCTTCACTGATTGATTACATTTAAATATTTCTTTTATATTTTTATTTTTATTTTTTATTTTTTAAATATTTCCTGCAAAAAAAAAAAAAATTGCCCACCGGTATCGGGAACAGGGTCCAAGCTAGGGCCAAGTTAGGGCTCCCAAAAGTATAAAGTCAAAAGCGACAGTAGAACACTGAATCTTAAGACACAGGGTATCCTAGTTTAGGAGGCAGGATCCATAATTGCACAAACGAAACCTTCGGTTTCTCCAAAGAGGTCCCCAGAACGTAGCCAGGCTACGGCCGGTAATTGGTCTACATCAGGTTCATGCAGGGCCCTGAAGAAGCGTCCGTGAAGCTCCTTACTCTGCCATACTTCCCTGCGGTCATTACTGTCAAGCACTGCAGGTTTGCGCCAGTTCTCTGTAGCCAAGGAAAGCGGGGTGTGGGCCTTGTCCATCGCGACCACATCTCGATGCATGCCCACGTCGGCTTCCATATTATCTTTTTATATTTATTATTACTACCGTTGTATTTATTATTAGTACCTACTTTCCTTAATATGGTCTTCGTTCAGTTCCTGAATATTCTTTGACTTCGAACGTATTCGTACGTACCTACTAGTCGGAAAAATAATGAATGGGTTGTGATCCATCAACTATCTGACTGTAATAAACCTAATTATATCCAGAAGTAAAATGACACGTACTCCATCAGGATTAAGGCTGACATTAGCCCCTAAAATGTCGCTAAAAACGTGTCGTATAACATTGTTGAAAAATAACACCAAACGTTCGGTTTTACTGCAGCAATATTTTAATCCCAGATTATATTTTTTGTTGCAAAACACCGCGGTACTAGGAAGCTAAGCTCCAATTTAACTTCAAACCTTGTATTTTCAGGAAAACAAAATTGAGAAGAAAGTTTTTAAATTAATTTTTCATACTTTTCTTGTGAGAAAGGCTTGCTTCAATTTGTTCAGGTAGCCTACCGTGACGTATTAAAACATTATTATTTTACTCCTTTTCCAGTGTGGGAAAGAGATAGCTCTAGATATCCTGTATAGCTCCGTCACTTTCCCACACTGGAATAAGAGTAAAACAATACTGCTTTAAGAAGTCATGTTAGGCCAGCAGGTCGGATTATTTGTGGAAAATCAAAACCGACCTGAAGCTATTGCTTATTCGGCTTGTAGCGACCACAAAAAGCAACATACTACAAAAAGTACTACAGCGCCATCTATGATGCGACGGAAGAACTAACATCAATTTCCTACAAGTCGCAAGTAAAGTTTACATCGACTTTAGTATATATAGAGAAACCCGATATCAACTATTGGGCAGTTGCCCGCCAGACATAACACCTGTCTGGCCGGAGGATCCTCCCTTTTCTATGGAGTATCGAGGAACTTTCCACCCTGTTCCTCATACCCCTAAACTGGTGACCCCGAAATGGACGTCAGCGCAGCCTTCGAGCAACGTGACGTCATCAACATCAGCATCACTTCCTCCAGCTTTCGAGCAGCGAGTCTCACAGCCAGCCAGCTTCAACTGGGTAAACCTGACCACCAGCATGCAGCGGAAGCGCATTCCTGGTCAGCACCCTCAGCCTCTCATCAAGCGACCATGGCACAGCATACTGCACTTTCGGCCGGTCGAGAGCTTCTACCTCCCGGTCGACACCTCTCTAGCTGTCTGCCACATCGCGGCGCTGTACCACGTCCGACACACCGGAGCAAACGCAGCGCCGGCCCCGACTCACTGGGGTTCGCATCACCACCACAGACTGTTCCGACTCACCGCGAACAATGCGGCAACGAGCTTTCAACTGGCACGGCTAAATACTAAAAAGAGTAGACTCATTCAACTATCGACCTCCGGTCTCCGGGGGGGAGTGATGTAGCGACCACAAAAAGCAACATACTACAAAAAGTACTACAGCGCCATCTATGATGCGACGGAAGAACTAACATCAATTTCCTACAAGTCGCAAGTAAAGTTTACATCGACTTTAGTATATATAGAGAAACCCGATAACAACTATTGGGCTCTAAACAGCGTAAAATCAAGCCACCCGCGCTCAGCCCGATCACTATGTACGGTAAGCCTATCCCTTGGGAGAAGCAAGCCAAGTACTTAGGAGTCATACTTGACAACCACTTGTCTTTCGCGGCGCACATCAAAGCAGCTCGCGACCGAGCTGCGTTTGCTATGGGTAGGCTTCATTTCATGATTTCGGCGAAAAGCAAGTTGTCACTCAAGTGCAAGTTGCGCCTTTATACCGCGGTGATCCGCCCCATTATGACGTACGCTTGCGTCGTGTACGCTCACACCAAGCCTAAGTACATCCATAGGATGCAAATTTTACAGAACCGGTTCTTACGTAGAGTCACGGGAGCCCCTTTTTATGTCCGTAATGACCGTCTACACGTAGACCTTAGAATGCCCACCGTCCTTCAGTTTATGAAACGTCTTTCGAAGCGTTTCTTCGATAACGCCATTAAACACCGTAATCCCCTGATCGCAGCGGCCGCCCGTTACGAACCCTCGCGCATTAGTACAGTACGCCGTCCTAGGCATACCCTTGTCACTCCAGATGATGCTATCACCCTCCTCCAGGAGAGTAGCAAAGAGACTAGCACTCTTAAAAAGTTCCGACTCAAACCGCCGTCTTTCCGACCTCGCCGTCGAGGTCCGTCGCGACGTCCCGGTCCATGCCCTCCCCGACCCTCGCTCGAGCCAGCCCGCGATGCTGTGCTAGTAGTTTTAAATCAGCCCCTAAATAATGATACCATTCAGATCCAGCCTGTCCCCATGCAGTCCTCCCCCAGCGACGCCCTAAGCCGAGGTTCGTACCCCACAGGGGGTGCCCTTAGCGTGCAGTCGCTTAGTTTGTAAGTTTTTATGCCCTGGCTGGAGGCCTTATTCTAAAGGCACCCACAGGATAGTCCGGTTAAGCAGACGACAACCTCGTAGGTTGAACTGCGAGATGCCATTCACAAAAAAAAAAAAAAAAACAACTATTGGGCAGTTGCCCGCCAGACATAACACCTGTCTGGCCGGAGGATCCTCCCTTTTCTATGGAGTATCGAGGAACTTTCCACCCTGTTCCTCATACCCCTAAAGGCTTATATTTGGCATATACCTATCATTTTTTGAACGCGCACCGGTCAGTTCAACACATTTTGGTCTAGGTCAAGTGACTTTTTAACATTACTTCACGTCTGTGATCCCCGAGGGGTTAAGCAGAAAGTGTACCTACAACCACATTTCTCCAGTTAGGTTTTAAGTTTTCTATTTCTTCTAGGCAAGCGTACTCCACCCGCCGCTTCATCGCTCCACATCGTGCGAGCTACGGCCAAAAGCAAGCCTACTCCACGCTAGGCAGCTTCATCGCTCCACATCGTGCGAGCTACCATAAGCAAGCCTACTTAGTGTAAACAAAAAATCCCATGTAATAGAGGGCAAGCCTATTGCCATCAACCGGGCACATTCGTACTCCGTGGCTGCTACTGTGAAATTCCTACGAGGATGCAAAACAACACCTTGTTTATAAGATTTTGCCACGACATCGTGTCAAATAGTAGAAGCTATTCCACAAATAACTCCCATCCTTTGGAGTAAAGTGAAAATGCGGATCATGTATAAAATGTTTCAGCTAATGGTAATACTAAAATGGATTAACAGTCACAATATTGCACTCAAACAAAGATAATGGCCTGTGACAGAATCATTACGATCTAATTAAAGTAAAGCCAGCTGCCACAATTGGATAAATGAAATAAAGATGAATTTATCCGTTCGAACCAGGGTTCGAAATTATCAAGATAATTATTTTCTGTTATGATTGTGTCATCGTGATTCATAACTTGATCTCTTAAAATGGAATTACTAAAATATGATTTTAAGGAAAATTTTCATGACATTTGACTGACCCATTTAAAAACACATGTAAGCGGAAAATATGTTCTGAACTCGTGGAGTTTAAATATTAACATGTTCATGATTTTTGTTATTTTTGTGTGCGTGTGTATATCGTCTTTAGGTGGTGTGTGTACGGAGAGAAATGATACACTGCGGAAGTCGAATATTACTTTACTTATTAACTTGTTACGACATTACAAGGAGTAGTTAATTAGGATGGGAGCGCGTCTATAGCTTACGGTGGTTACGGGCGAACTGTGGTCGCTGAGCGCTGCACTTACGACGAATACAAAACTGATGTGTCAGCGCTCCTACATTATTATCAAAATAATGATCGAGGTATAATTGGTTGTCGTCATGGCTGGCGCAGTGGTTGCGTGACTGGCTGCTGCCGTGCGTGTCGCGGGTCCGATTCCCGCGTTGGAACAAATATTTATTGCAGCTTTTTACTGAATGAATCATCATCATCTGCCTAGCCTTTTTCCAAACTATAGGTTAGGTTAGGTTAGCGGGGCTGTTTCCGCACTTAGCCTCTTTATTGGGCCATTGTACGTATAAAAATCCTCTGGTTACTCCAACCATCCCAGGTCCTCCCAGAAAGCTAGCAGCCTTTTCAGGCTGCTGCAGGTCTCCGGAAGCGATGCCGGCGATTGGAGAGTCCGTGCCCGTTGATCTGCCACGCTGCTGCACTCCATGAGCACGTGCTGTGGTGTTTCTTCCGCCTCCATGCATCCTCTGCACAGAGGGCTATCCGTCACACCTATTGTAAATAGGTGTTTGTTCAGGGGACAGTGGCCGGTTATAATACCGATAACTTTGCTAATCTTGTCCCGTTTCAGTCTAGTGATGCTGCGGGCAAGTTTCTTTGATGCTTCCGGAACTGCATTCTTTGTTTGCCTGCAGGTTTCACTGTTTCTCCATTCCATTTGGTGTATTTCCTCGGTTTTCTTACGCAGCCATGATTTTATTTGGGCTTGGGGTATGGGCAGCAGTGGTTCCGGACCGTATGCTGTTGTCTCCGCTCCCCTTTTGGCCAGTTCATCTGCTGCGTCGTTTCCTAGTGAGTTACTGTGCCCTTTTATCCATTGCAGTGTTACCCTATTTGTGCTTGCAATGTGTTGGAGTGCGCTGTGACATTCCAATACGAGGGCGGAAGTTAAAACATTGTTTTGTAGCGCTTGGAGCACCGATGCACTGTCTGAGATGACTTTGATGTTATGATCTCTGACATCTCTGGCTGCAACTGCTTGAGCCGCTCTGGTGATTCCAATGCATTCTGCTTGGAAGATTGTGTTTAGTTTGTCTAACGTGGTTGATATTTTTATATTTAAGTCGTTCGAGAAGACGCCAGCACCAGTACCATTTATGGTTTTGGAGCCGTCTGTGTATATCCTAACTTCATCGATGCCAGAGAAATCTTCAGCTTCCGCTTTGAGTCGGATATCGTATCTTCGATCGAAGACGTGGTGACATGGAGTTCTGTCCGTGGGTGCATCCAGGAGTGGTATTTCCTTTAGAATCCCTTGCAGAACTTTTGAGTGTGTTGTCTCTGCGTTTAGTTTCCACAGACCGTTTGATCTTAATCTTAAGGCGGCTAACTTCGCCTCTTCCTGTATGCTAAGATCTAGAGGCCTCAAGTTTAAGAGGTACTCTAAAGCGGCTGATGGAGTGGTTCTCATACATCCTGAAGCTGCTACGGTCGCTAGGCGTTGTAGCCTCTGGAGTTTCGTTTTTACTGTGGTCAGTTGTGTTCTGGGCCACCATACAACTGATCCGTAGGTTAGAGAAGGTCTGATGACTGATGTGTACAGCCAAAGGGTGATCTTTGGATTGAGACCCCATTTTTTACCAACGAGTCTTCTGCACTGACCAAAAGCTATACAGGCCTTCTTTATTTTTGCATCGATGTGACTCGCCCAGTTCAATTTGTTATCAAGTATGACGCCCAGGTACTTGACTTGTGTTGATAGGGAGAGTTTGGTATTGAATAATTTTGGTAACTGTAGTTCCGGTAACTTCCTTTTGTTGGTGAAAAGGATTTTTCCAAACTATATTGGGGTTGGCTTCCTGTCTAACCGGATGCAGCTGAATACCATAATTTTACATGAAGCGACTGCCTATCTGACCTCCACAACCCAGTAACTGGGTAATACGATACCCCTTGGTAAGACAGGATATCAGACTTTTTGGCTTCTGACTACTCGTAACGACTGCCAAAGATTTACAAATGACAGCCGGGTCCAACGGCTTAACGTGCTTTCCAAGGCACGGAGGAAACTCGGTATGTAATTATGGTCACCCATCCACGACCAACCTCGGCAAGCACGGCTTAACCTTAAAGATCGACCTGGGCGGCTGTTATTATATAGCCACGAACTCCACGAGACTCAATGTAGGAAAATCAAAATAATTACGAAACGGCACGGTGATATTATTTTGTTTAGTTGTTGAAATGGGAAAGTAACGAAACGGGATGTAGCACTAATATAACAGAAGAAACTTAAAAAAAATATATTTAAAATAAATTATTCTTCGGTACCTACCCGTTAAATTAACAGATATTGAACTAGCTTCAATGTACCAACCATTTCATCACCATTTCAACTGTTTTGCCGTCAGATGGGGTGGCTATTTTAAATTACTCCAAAAATGTATGGAAAAGAAAGCAAAACAGTTGAAACTGACAAAAGATGCAATCACCCAAAGACATTTAAGACTTTCAGCTAAAGCATTTTTACTGAGCGTAAATTATATCTTTGAACTTGATTTGGTATTCGTTTAAACAATGGTATCCTTTCGGAAAAGATAATAAATATGAAATGAAGCAAATACCAGTGGTATTAGTTGTTGGTATTAGAATGGAATCATCATCATCATCATTTCAGCCGAAAGACATCCACTGCTGGACATAGGCCTCCCCCAAGTGTCGCCACATGGACCGGTCCCGTGTGACTCGCATCCAGCGGATTCCCGCAACCTTCACCAGGTCATCGGTCCACCAGGTGTGGGAATAGAATGGAATAAATTACCGAAATATAAGAGGGCTTTTAATCATTTCTACCTACTTATAATGAACAAGCGAGAGCAAACAAACCGTTTGATGAGTCTTCTTGTCTCACATAACGAAGTGTTTGAAACCCAATCTACGAGACTAGGCAGTTAGTGTTTTCAGTTAGAAAATTCTCGGTAGTTGTTAATGTCTGAATAGTCCCTGATTCCTGGGCAAATTGGCCTCGATTTCTTCGAATGTTCGTCTAAGTTTCATGAAACACAGAAGACAGATTATAAATTGTTTTCTACGGAAACATTTACATAAAATCACGCCTTTGATCCCCAACGGGTCAGGCTGAGGTGTACCGCCGACAAAATAGTTAGGTAAACCTAACTATCTAACTATTTTGTTGACTGTACACAAAATTGTTAGATCTTCTTCTTCTTCTTCCTCGTTTCCTCATGACTGAGGGTCGTGACCACATGAGTTCGTCGCGTTTTCCACCAAAGCTCTCCATGCTGGACGGTTTTCTGTGCGGACAGATGCCTGGAAATTCCCTTTGCAGACTTCCTTCACCGCATCTGTCCATCGGGTTGGTGATGTTCCACGGCCCCTTTTTCCTTCCACGTTACCAGCGACAATAAGCTTCTCCAAGCTATCAGGCTCCTTCCTTGCCACGCGTCCGAAGTACTGTAGGAGTCGTTTCATGCAGATAGTGGATAGGCGAGATTTAACTTTGAGCTCGTTCAGAATCGAGGCGTTTGTGCGGCGCGCCGTCCAGGGAATGCCTAACAATTTGCGCCAGCGTGGTGCTGGCGCAAAGTTTCGAACGCATCAATTCTGTTACGAATGCGTGATTTCAGTGTCCAGGTTTCAGAAGCATACAAGAAGATAGAGAAGATCAGGGTTCGCATTAATTATTATAATTTATATATACACCGTGTAAATCACCTCATCACGAAGCCGTTAACCAAGCATTCTGTACATGAAACTATGTAACTTTACGCAAAAATTATTGCTGGGCAACGACTTTTTTTTTGGGGGGTGTAAAATCATGTTTTATGGTAGAACTCAATGTAACGCACTCAAAACATTGTGCTGATGGACGGATTGAATAGTACGGGGGTCGTGGAGGTGTTTAAAGTAAAAATCTTAAATTAAAAACTTGTATTTAAAAAAATACTTGTCAAAAAGTTGGAACTTTGACCCCTAATATCTCCGTAACTAGAAGGTTCCCAGGTATGGTGTAGAACAAAAAAATGATCGCAATGACAGGGAGAACCAGTGCCTTTCGGCTTCGTTAAGAGGTGTTTTACACCCTTTATAATTTAGTCCTTTTGCTGATTCCTCTGTTTCTCCAAATCTTGTCTAATCGCTTTACCGCCAATCGCTTTACCAATAATTGTTAGATAAACAGGCAAAAAAATCAATTCACCACTATTAAAATATTTACTAAAGTAACATTTCAAACATAAGACTAGGACACCCTAGTTTTACGAAATCGATTTTTAGTTTCGATATATTAGTGAATATTGTAACAGTAGTGGATGGATTTTTTTGCCTGTATACCTAACAATTTTGTTGACTGTACATAATACTACACGCATATTTTGCCAGGTATGTTTAAGTCCCATGTAATATGGGGCGAGCCTATTGCCATCAACCGGGCACAAATCCAGACTCCGTGGCTGCTACTGAGATTTGTCTGATGGAAAATCCCAATATCAATTTGCACGAACCGAGAATCGAACCCAGGATCTCCTGCTCAGCGGTCGCGTTTGGGACCACTAGACCGATGTGGCAGCCAAGTTATACAGGGTGTTGTTTTGCATCCTCGTCAAAATTCAAGAGGCTGTTACACAACACATAAATAATCAATTAAAATTACGGTACCTGGTTAATTATTAATAAACACTGTTTTTTTTAGTTTTTTATGTTTGTCAGTATTTCAGAATAACCCCCTTAACGTGGTTTAGGGAATAACTAATTATCAAATAAACGTTTGAGATTATTTGTATTTGAGAAAGCTCGGTTATAGGGCGAGATTCAGACGGACCGCATTTAAAACACGGGTGGTTCACACATACCGATTTCCGCAAATAAGAAAAAAAATAAAAATTACCTATCCATTTTTTTATTGATTCGGGACGAGAATCATTAGCATAGTTACCTCCTTGAATTTGACGAGAATGCAAAACAACACCTTGTATAAGTTTTGATGAAACGGAACCCACGGACGAAAGCAACGACATTTTGTCCTTGTTGTTTGCAGTGTTCAACACTTTCTGAATGTACGAGCTAACGGAGATTCCTTAAAGTCGCAGATGAAAGGTCAATCATATTGCTAAGCCTAACTTTATTCATTCGATCCGATCGGTCTAAATTCCGTACAAACCACTACAAGCCTTTTATTCCAGTCGTAAAATTACCGCATTTCCCAACTCTCGTTTAGATAACTTTAATATTCGAATAAACAACCTAAAGCATTATTTATTATTAGTTACCACATAGGTCCAAAAGTTTCTAGCCTACCCACATAAAACTACACTTCGCGTCGTCATCTTTGATCTGATTTGATTTTGTTCTTCATTTTTTTTTAAACTTTGCCCCACACTTGGAACTTCTCCTGTATTGTGGGTGCGTTTACAAACATTTTAACTCACATACACAAACAGCCAGACCTGAAGCAACTATCAGTAGGCCATAAAAATATTTAATCCGTGCGGGGATCGAACCCGCAACACGCAGCGCAGCAGTCGATCGCTCAACCACAGCGCCAACCGTGACGTCATCTGAACTAATACTTGATAAAAAAAAAAACTTTTTCGTAACATAGTCTATTATATTATTATAAGTACAGTTGTAGCGGGGTGACACATAAACAATCAAACCGTTCAAAAGAGTCTTCAGAAGTTTCAAACAAAAATTACTCTTGCTCTCTATTAAATTGCTCTTTACTCTTCTCATCTTTTTTTAAATCTTCTTGACTTCGCTAACGTCTGTTTTCTTGATGCGACTGAGGAACTTCTGGATAAGCTCGAACCGTCTGCAGAATTTGTACGTCCACTTTATTTACGGACTTTGAAAGTAAGATTTTGTGAGGGAATTTTGTAAGCAATTAAAGTGGAGACCAATTCAAGGAGATAGAACTCTTCAGTTCATCTATCTAGCTTCTCAGAGAGACCGCGCGTACGCAGTCTCTCACTACCAAAAATTATGCGTTCGAGTTATCCACGTAAGAGATAATCGCAAGGGTCAACTTAACCGCAGTGCTATGGTTAGTCTCGCCCTGGGGGAACCACCTCCATGATCATGGTATCCCCTACGCCAGGTAAGTATGAAATCACTAAAGTACCCCGCGAGAGTCGTTCGACGCCGGAGAATCTTAACACCGCGATTCAGAAAATGGACCTGAACGTTCAACGCCATCTATTTACGAACTCGGAACATACGCGAAACAGGACGATGGGGTGAGGGTAAATATTCTGAGGGGTGCGTAACAACGGACTTCTGTGAAGCTACAGAGCATGGCAAGTTTTAATCCAAAAGAGTACTTCTTTAAAAAAAAAACAGCTAAATCTGCAGGGCAGTCTGCAACTAATGCTCCGTCATACATGTGGCAATTGTTTTTTTTTTAGTTTAATCATAATAAATAGACAAAATAATGCCTGTATTCGAACTCACAACCTAAAACTCGTAAGTTGAGTTATTGTTGTCATCGGTTCATTGGTCAATTTGTTGGGTTAATATGGTACATTATGAATAACCCAGTTCCTTTACACGAAATAATTAGGGCTGATGGATAGTTGGTAATCCGATCTTCTGAACTTCATTGTCTTAAGATCTAAGAGAGTGTCTTCTAAAAATAATGCCCCAGACAAGACCTTTTAGTCTGAACTAGGTCGAGACGAATAAACTTCTAAATAGAGGGGGTTATTTCCTGCCAGAAATATTTAGGGAAATACTTTAGTACCAGTTGTTTTCTGCATCATCTTTGTTTACTCAGAATCGTGATTAACAGTCTACATGTATCTGATCTCCAAAAGTCACCTATGGTAGTTTGCTACTTTGCCAAAGTAACTGTTGAAACTGTCAAATTTTTCCAATCAACCTTGAACCTAAATGTTTAACAATAAGGTTGAAAATCTATTGAAGAAATTTAACAGATTGTCGGAGGTTAATGTACTGTACTATAAATATCAAATTGATGTTGTGTTTGATTTATGATTATGTGTAGGGCAATGACTGTAAAATAAATTATCTTAAAAAAAAATCTGACCGATCCGAAAGGGGCATATAGGTATACCAATGACAATACCAAATCGAATAAGAAACATGAAATATTCGTGAAGGAAAACATAAATTATTATATTTAAAAAACCCGGTTCTTGGGCCCAAATTACCATTTCCTTAAAATCTATCAAACTTTTAAAAAGTGAGAACACCATGCATCTTCGATATTGGTATATTCGATCATCAGTTGTTTGTTTATGACGTCACTACCCCAGAAGCGAATGGAGTGTTGTCCTGTGTTGCCATGTCAGTTCCCTCATTGTACTACATTTTATTTAATTTTTGTCGGGGTATTGTTTTTTAACCTGCTGTCCAAAAATGACTACATAAGTAGAATCTGATCTCGATACCTAATAAAACTCGCGAATCAAACAGGTTTTTTTTAACATTTTGTTTTTTTTTTGTGACTTCATTTCGCCTAGCTCGACAGCTAGGCAACTTTTTTCTACTCAACCTTTTTTTTACTCTAAATAATATTCTAAATGATGTATATATTATATATAAGTAATATACATATATGTGTTTATTTCCTTTTCATTAGCAACGTGCCAGTTTTTATCTTTAGTTATATTTTTGCAAAAATAAAATGTTTATTTCTAAGCCAGGTGATCTGTACCTCAGGATCTTCCTATTTCAGACACCTTTCTCTATATAGTAGTGTTCATATGTGAACCAGCGCCTTGAATTCTTGATGTCGAGATAAATAAAGATTTATGATTTTGATTATGATTACTTCATACATTACCACAAAGGTTTGACTTACAGGACAGACGCACATCTAGCTACCTGAAACTGTCAAATTGTCCGCATCAACATAAAACCTAATTCTTTAAAAATAAAGTTGAGAATCTATTAAAGAAATTTAACAGATTGTTGAAGGTAAGTGAGTCAAAAGTGAGTCCGATTTAAGTCTTTATCGAGCATTCCTGTGTTTGGAAGTATCCTTAATTTCCTGACCCCTCTTCCCGACTTCCTATTTACAAGTGTGATCAAGTCTTACATGGACTGTACCGAAGCGAAGTAACGGGTTAGTAACCTCATAACATCAATATTAAGTAGGTGATCATAAGTGTACTAAAACAGTTCAACATCCTAAATATATTTACTGAATACATAAATAGCTATTTGCTAATAGGAATAAACGGGCATTATATTCAACATTCTAGGGAAACTTTTTGTCTAAGGGAATTTTATGGGCATTTCCTATGGCCTCAACTTGTACCATAGAATATAAATGCAGACAGTGAACTTCAGTTATGCATGATCATCATCATCATCAGCCTATAATGTTCCCACTACTGGGACACAGGCCTCCTCTCTATGAGAGGCAGTGGGCTGTAATCGACCACGCGGGCCCGGTTTGGTAGATGTCACATGTCTTAGAATTTTTAGTTCTAGGAACATGCCGGTTTCCTCATGATGTTTTCCTTCACCGTTTTCGAGGGCGGCGGTGATGAAATAAATTACACAAAGTAATGCGCCTGTCTGGGTTCAAACCCGCGGCTTATTGCTCGTAAGTCGGGGCTGTCACCACTGGGCCACCGCTGCTCTCATGCATGCGTGATCAGCCAGTATAATGTTCCCATTTCTGGTTCACCGGCCAGTTTTGTATGAGAGCGAGCGAGCTGCAATCCACCAGTGGTTGTCACATGTCTGTTATTTACGATGTTTTCCTTCACCGTTTTGAGGGCGTTAATATGAAATTAATTACACAAAGTAATGTGTCTGGCTGGGTTCGAACCTCCATGTCGTAAATCGTTACCGTTTCAATCGGGCCACCACCTCCCTTGCTATGATCGCATTCGAATTGCCTACACTTACGTGATGTATTCCATTTTCAAAACCTAGATATCAATTGTTTTAAATTGTCCACTCAAACTAGCTTCAACTTTAAACAAGAGTTAATAAGTTGATTTTAGAATAAGATAAGATAATTTATTTATTAAGAAAGTATTACAAAAAGTTTACATTTAGGCACAGTAGTATTTTTCTCATACAATGGTATAAATAGTACTTATTGTGAGGGTAGCAAAGAAATAATATATGTGCATGTACCTACAAGAAAAATAAATATCAGTTAGTACTCAGCTATGGTGGTTTCAATAAGCGCTCCACTTTTACATGGCGCAGCCGGTAGGATAAATTCGTTTTAAAAAGTACTTTTGTCGCGAAGTGTTGGTTAATGAACCATTAAACAAGTAAACTATAACTAAAACATATTCAAAAGTCGCAAGTGATGTTAATTCAATTCAGATGTTTGGCAGCGACCTGCCCGATCTAGGTTTATTTAAACCTGTGTTCCGGGCCATCACTTTACATAGCATAATTTAATTACGACAGTAAAATTATAAAATAAAATTAATCTATTAACTATAACAACTATAAGTATAATCAAATTGGTAAAATAAAGGTAAACACTAATAATAGCTAATTAAGTAAATATGTACAAATTGATACGAGAGGATATGACATAATCATACTACAACTTCTAGAAGTTTTTCTGTGTCTGAGTAATTAAGTATCGCTAAATAATCCGACATTACATAACTACATTTTTTATAACTTAAACTATAGAAGTTTAGTATCTTGTTAAGTCTATTATAAGGAAAAGATCCTAAAAACACATAAAATCGATTCGCAAACGCATGTCTAGTTTGAGTTTTTGTGCAAACCAGGTCCTTCCTTCTCCTATCGGAAGGAACTGGGTCATAGGGAAGTGTAGAGTGCTGGTGTAGTATTATGTGAAGAATGAATAATTGCCGTACTGTTAGTACATTACATGCTTTGTAGAGCAGGTGTGTAGGGAATCTAAAAGGACGGAAGGTAGCAACTTTTAGAATCGCTCTTTGAGCACGTTCTAGAGGGAGAAGAATTGAAATTCCCGCGCCCCCCCAGGATATTATACAATAAGTTAGAATAGACTGACACAGTGCTAAATAAATCTGTTTTATTAAATTATAGTCGGCTAAATTACGTAAATTCTTAAAAACATATACAAGTTTTCGCACTCTGGTACACAGTAACTCGATATGTTTACGGAAATTAAGATTGGAGTCAATAATGACACCTAGATATTTCAATTGGTCAGCTTTATCTAAAGTAGGGCAAGAAGAAGAATAACTCGAACTACTTATTGTTTTTTTGTTGTTGTAGCGTTAACCTAATGCAATGTTTAAGGTGGTCTGAGTAATAGGATGCACCTATGTTCCAACTGTCATCGGTCGCACTTAGGTATAGTCTGAATAGTAGGACTATGAGTAACCACGAAATTCGCTTCTACCAAGTTTTCATATTCAATGCCGTAATAAAACAAAGAAAAAAGAATTTAACAAGCCCAATATCTTAGATGGAACAAAACAATAATAGTTGTGTTACATCTACTTACTTCAAGTGTATTTTCTTTCTTGTGTAATCCGTAAAGTATATATTATTAGATAAAAGAAGATAAAATATTATATATCGAAGAATAACGTATATCGAAGAAAAATAGGAGAGCAGTCAGAAAACCAAATGATTTCTTTTATAACCTTTATTATATACCTTTAGTGAGACTCAAACATAATTTTTAGTGTCTAATTGGTGGATTTTCGGATAAGATACCTCCTTCAGCTACCTATCTTTGTCAAACCAATAGTTTGACGGCACGGTTGGCGCAGTGGCTGAGCGATCGACTACTGCGCTGCGTGTCGCGGGTCCGATCCCTGCACGGAACAAATATTTGTATGGCCTACAGATAGTTGTTCCAGGTCTGGCTGTTTGTGTATGTGAGTTTAAATTTTTGTAAACGCACCTACGATACAGGAGAAATTACTAATACGGGGCAACGTTTAAAAAAAAAAGATTATTGCGTCCTGCTTCAATCAATGCTAAGATGTCATATCTCACTTTAATCAATGTTTAAAATGTATATAATCATTATTTTTCCCGGTACTTCTAAAACAGATGAAAAATAGGCGTTTATATGTCAATCTAATGGCCTAAGATTACCAGTGTAAGTCATGAACTGAACTTAAGTCGGACTAACCACGCCTACATCCGCCCTGTTTGTTTATAAATTGCCTGAGCTTGTGAACTGAGCTTTAGCCAAAAAGTCCATCACTAGGCGACGAGGCTGTGCCATTAAAAGATAACCTATTTACTTACTGCTAGGTTGATAGCTATCACTGTAGTCATGACAATATTTTATTTAAAAAAAAATGAAGTTATAGCAGCAATTACTTTGTTCTGTTAAAAAAATATTTTCTGATGTTTTGTACGTTTCCTATGTGCAAAGAGATTTCAAAGACTTTATGTTAATGACTTTGCCCATGTGTGAATAAAATTATTAAACATAGATATTTTTTTTTATTTTTTATTTGATATATTAATATTATAATCATTCACAAATTAATATTATTTTTAAAACTAGATAACTAAAACTAAAATAACAACAAATTATAAAAGGGCGTCAAAAAACTCCTCCTCAACGCAGTCAAAAAAAAAAAATAATTTAAATAGCCTTATCCTGAACAAAAACGTTTTTGTAAGTACTAACTAAACATTATTATAGACCTACGATCTCGTCTTTTGCCCAGCCTTGCCCAACTTTATCTTGGTCGGCTTCCAGTATAACCGAATAAAGCTGAACACTCGTATAACTATATACTATGGCCACTTATAATAATGTGTAGAGCTTTCACTAAAGCCCTTGTTTGACAAGGATACAAAGAACGTCGGAAATAGCAGAAATGGCGTCGCCTAGTCCCGAATTCGAGGTTTTAGGATAAGGCCACACGAGGTTAATTCAGTGTTATTTATGCGAACGAAGTGAGTGGCCAAAATTAGGTCGGTTTCAAGCAATTGGGGTTTACACGACACTAGATGGGAAATGAGTTCTCTTGAAATAATGGAATTGTTTCGAACGTAAATTCCTGAACTCATATTGAAAAACGCGACTCTAGTTCCTTTTGTCTGAATATGGTGGTACGTACCACATACCTATATACTATACCTAGTCTTTGCACAGATTCATACATAGATAATTTTACGGAAAAAAATGGGAATGAAGATAAACTTCGACTAGGGTGTAAAGGGACTTCACGAAGCCGTCAACCAAGATCTTTTTTTATTTTCTTATATTATTTTTTTGTTTTATATTGTGTGCGCTTGTGGGATGTGCCAGATAAATAAAGTGTCTTTCTCCTTTCTCTCTGTGCAAAAAAATGTAGGGAAACGATTTTTTTTTTGTGTGAAAAGTCACGTTTGATGGTTGGTCTCAATGTAACGCACTTAAAATATAAAATATTGTGCTTATGGGTGCATTGAGACCGGCGGTGGCCCAGTGGTGGCAGCCCCAACTTACGAGCAGTGAGCCGTGGGTTCGCACCCAGGCAGGCGCATTACTTTGTGTAATTTATTTCATCACCGCTGCTCTCAAAAACGGTGAGGGAAAACATCGTGAGGAAAACGACATGTCCTAGAACTAAAAAAAACCGACCAAGTGCGAGTAAGACTCGCGCACAAAGGGTTCCGTACCATTATTTATAAAAACGACTTTTTTTTTTTTAATTTTAATTATTTTATTTTTAGAACGTGGAGGTATTATAAGGAAAATTATAACATTTAAAACTTTAAGCAAAACGTGTGCAAACGTTTGAAATTTGACCTTCAATATCTTCGTAACTAGAAGCTTTATAAGTATCATCATATCAGACCGGAACAACTCACTGCTGGGTATAAGCCTCCCCTTTCTTCAGCAACACTTCCCGGTTCTGTCTGGCCTTTATCCAGGTGTTTCCCGTGACTTGGCGATATCGTCGACCCAACGAGCTTTAACACAGCCCAACAGCAACATCGGCCATCTCCGCGTCTAGCGTCTAGGTATACGGTCCATAGCAAAAAAAAATACCGCAATGACGGGAAAAAAACGTACCTGTCGGCTTCTTAAGGGGTTTTTTAACACCCGTTCATTTTTCTATATATATATACAGGGTGTTTGGTGCATCGTTTGCCAAATTGAATTGGCCGAAAGGAGAGGTCCTTTGCTATCTCTTTACGCCCTTTAACGCATTCCTTGCCACACCAGTTTTTTTATAAGAACTTTTTAATTTAAATTTTGAAAAATTCCAAAATTCAACATTTTAGGTCAATAAAAATATAAAAATATTGTTTAGACTTAAAATTTCGATTTAATTTTGATGTCTACTGTTGTATGATTCTATCAAATTCAAAGTTACTTGCTAGTTACTATTAGTTTATTTTTTAATAGCTCGTAAAGTTTTTGTAAAAGAAAATTAAACTTAAAACTCAACTTTAAATAGCTATAAAAAAAAAACTAAAAGCGATCGGGATCTTCGAATACCTTTAAAAAGTTCTCTAGTCTGTCCCCTTTCCAACGGTATGCAATATGACCAAAAAAACGTTTAATATCTTTTAATTTTTAACTAAATGTGTAATCGAGACACTAGGCTGATATTCGACAGTACAGTAAGAACAGTAGTTTTAGCATAAATAACATGCCTCAAGTAAGTAGACAGATACTGTTATGTCACTAGTGCGTAGTGTCCTATCTCTTTCTTAAACAGAAACCAACGTTTTAAGAATTTGAAATTAAAAAAAAATATACAGAAATCACAAATCTTGTTCGAGTTGTCCGCCACTGTTGCGAATGCACGCGCGGCATCTTCATCTTATCTCAACTGTAGTGGAGCGTAAACGTATTTCTGCTTTGATAGTCACGAAAGCCGCATCAATGCGTTGGACTAAATCATCCCTAGTCTCAACTTCCGCGGCGTTATTTCTTTGGCTCGTTCTTGCAGACTTCCCCTTATTGTTAGCTGAGCTGCTAATTTTCCGTGTAGACATCTCTTTTGTATTCCAACAAGACGGTTGTCCCGCTCACTGGAGTTTAACTGTCAGGGAGTACCTAATTCGTCAGTTTCCAGAATCATGGGTTGGGAGGGATGGCCCTATTCTATGGCCTCCACGTTCCCCAGACTTAACTCCGTTAGATTTTTACGTCTAGGGACGAGCCAAATAAATTTTCTACGCCTTGGAAATCGAGACAAGGGAGGATTTAGTCCAACACATAGATGTGGCTTTTGTGACTATCAAAGCAAAAATACGTTTACGCACAACTACAGTCGAGATAAGGCGAAGATGCCGCGCGTGCATTCGCAACAGTGGCGGACAACTCGAACAAGATTTGTGATTTCGTTTTATTTTTTAAAGTGAAACATTTATTACATCTTCTCAAACTTTTTCGTCTGTGTGTTGCGTGTCGCGTGACGCTCGGCCGCGGAGTAGGGATAAAGTGAAAGGCGCTCTGAAGAGCGCCTTTCACTTTATCCCTACTCCACGTTTTATACCCTTAATGGAATATTATTCCAAAAATTTTTAGTTAAATGTCTATAGTGTGAAAAAAACTTTTACTTTTACCGTGGTTTCATAAAACCACAAAATCCTTTTTTTTATTTCAAATTCTTGAAACTTTGGTTCCTGTTTAAGAAAGAGATAGAACACTACGCACTAGTGACATAACAGTATCTATCTACTTACTTGAGGCATGTTATTTATGCTAAAACTACTGTTCTTACTGTAATTTCGAATATCAGCCTAGTGTCTCGATTACACATTTAGTTAAAAATTAAAAGATATTAAACGTTTTTTTGGGCATATTGCATACCGTTAGAAAGGGGACAGACTAGAGAACTTTTTAAAGGTATTCGAAGATCCCGATCGCTTTTAGTTTTTTTTTTTTTATAGCCATTAAAGTTGAGTTTTAAGTTCATTTTTCTTTTACAAAAACTTTACGAGCTATTAAAAAAGAAAGTAATTGTTCCTAGCTAGTAATTTTGTATTTGATAGAATCATACAACAGTAGACATCAAAATTAAATCAAAATTTTAAGCTTAAACAAATTTTTTATTTTTTTATTTGACCTAAAATGTTGAATTTTGGAATTTTTAAAAATTTAAATTAAAAAGTTCTTATAAAAAAACTGGTGTGGCAAGGAATGAGTTAAAGGGCGTAAAGAGATAGCAAATGACCTCTCCTTTCGGCCTATTCGATTTGGCAAACGATGCACCAAACACCCTGTATATATATAAAGGGTGTAAAACACCTCTTAACGAAGCCGAAAGGCACTGGTTTTCCCTGTCATTGCGATAATTTTTTGTTCTACACCATACCTGGGAACCTTCTAGTTACGGAGATATTAGGGGTCAAAGTTCCAACTTTTTGACAAGTATTTTTTTAAATATAAGTTTTTAACGTAAGATTTTTACTTTAAACACCTCCTCGACCCCCGTACTATTCAATCCGTCTATCAGCACAATGTTTTGCGTGCGTTACATTGAGTTCTACCACAAAACATGATTTTACACCCCCCAAAAAAAAGTCGTTTCCCAGCAATAATTTTTGCGTAAAGTTACTTAGTTTCATGTACAGAATGCTTGGTTGACGGCTTCGTGATGAGGTGTTTTACACGGTGTATATATATATATTTAAACGTTGCCCCACACTAGGAATTTCTCCTGTAACGTGGGTTCGTTTACAAACATTTAAAGTCACATGCACAAACAGCCAGACCCAAAACAACTATCTGTAAGCCATACAAATATTTTTTCCTTGCGGGGATCGAACCCGCGACACGTAGCGCAGCAGTCGATCGCTCAACCACTGCGCCAACGGTGCCGTCAAAATAAATAATTTCTGCTTGAATATCGTAGTACCACCCACTGTGACACTACCTTTAAATACATTTAACATAAATGGTAGTTTGATAACAGCGGAGTCTAGACAACTCTTGAAATTTTAATTAAACCATTAAAATAAAAGATGAAGTAATCACATTAACTGTTCATATCTTCTATACGATCTACTTTTCATTAACTTATGGCTTTATCATTATGTTAAATTAAAACTAGCTTTTGCCACGGCATCACTTGCGTTGCTTCGGAAACTGTGCCACGTAAAAATTACGTGAATAAAAAACCGGCCAAGTGGGACTTGGACTCGCGCACGAAGGAATCCGTACCATTTTTCATAAAAACGAACGAAAACATCACTTTTTTTAATGGGAGCCTCATCAAACATTTATTTTATTCTGTTTTTAGTATTTGTTGTTATTAGCGGCAACAGAAATAAATAATCTGTAGAAATTTCGACTGGCTAACTACCACGGTTCATGAGATAGAGCCTGGTGACAGACGGACGGACGGATGGACGGACAGCGAAGTCTCAATAACAGGGTTCCTGTTCGACCCTTTGCGTACGGAATCCTAAAAAGTATAATGACCTAACCCAGGTCATGACTCAATGTGTTACGCAGAGTTACTTCAAGTAGTTAAATACGTTTGAATAGGAATAGCTTTAGTGAACTTACATAACATATCATCACACCTGTAATCCCCGAAGGGTTAGGCAGTGGTGTACCCAGACTTGGGCAAAAAGTAATCAGATTAATGATTAAGGATTATGATTACAATGTGTAATCTTCAATCATGATTACAGATTACGGAAATTAATCAAAAATGTAATCATATCGATGATTAATGATTATCAATCTGTAATCGTAATCTTGATTACTGTTATGATTAATAAAACAAATAGTCGGAACTCGGAACATTAAATAATAAAAAACATATTATATAGCAAAAAATATTTTTTATTTTTTAATCAGTCTCATAGATTGTGCTTTAAGGATAATATAATAATAAATAAGTATAATTTTACGCAAAAAATCAACTAGAGTTTTCGGTATGTCGTTTATGATGTGTGTTTTAAATTAGATTTCAATAACACCCTCTTTTCAAACATTTCATCTGAAAGTCTGTGTGATTTTGGTGAATTGGTCATTGTTGCATATGAGAAAAGCCTTTCAACAGGACCCGATGACGGTAGAGGCGTATTATATTTCTTGAAAACCTTTTTGATTTCAGGATATCTATTTAACATGGATATATCTTTATCTTGATCCGCCAAATAATGAGAAATAATGATTTCTGCTTTAGATCGTTGGACTTGGTGAATATCTCCTGTCGAATCGGTCTCTGACGAATCAGTGTCGAACTCGAAATAACTGTCTTCATATCTAGTGTTTGGGGTATCTTGAACAGTTTCAGGTGCTTCATGAATTTCTTTGACGACAGCTCCTTTAAAAACAGATTTGATTTTGGAATGATATTCTATATTTATACAAGCCATCCATTTGTCCTTGAATCTGGGATAAGACATTGCAGCAACTACTGCATTTTGGGCAACCTTCGAGGAGACGTCAAAAAACTCAGAAAATCGCCTTTCCACACTTTCCAAATAAGTCTCTGCTAACTTTTTGCAAAAAACAAGTGGTTCTCTGTTGAGTTTTTGCAATTTTTTTCGCAGGGATACTAAACATGGCAGCAAAATACCGTAATACATATATTGCTCACCTTGTATTATATCCAGGGCTTCTGCTATTGGTTTTGAACAACGCAAATATTCATTTATGTATTGGAAATCATTGGCACGTAAAACGTTTGTTACGCCCAATGCCAAGTACAACTGGACACTCTTATCTTGTATGGATGTAATTTGTTTTAGGCCATCATAAAGACTATTCCATCTAGTGATTCCTGGTCTGGAAAGCGTATGCCCAACAATACCTTGTATTATTTCAGCCGATTTAGGGCGGCCGGCCGAGTTCCACAAACTGTTGCATTTTTTGATAACGTTATTATGAATATCGGCAATAGTTGTTTCATTATTTCTCTGATTTCTCAACACTTTATTGGCATCAGTAGTAGCACATAGATTGAGCTTGTGGGCAGAACATCTCAAATGTACTGGCAATTCTAATATATTTGTTTGTGGAATAGCATTTTCAACAAAAGCTAAAGGATCAACATCATTTAGAGTGTTAAAGAAACTGCCCTCGGAGTTAAAATCCTCGCCGACAATAGCATCTCTTTCGTATTCTGAGTTGCCATCAGCGCCATCAGTAAAATTTTCTAAATTATCCAAATCGATACCAAACTCTTTAAAAGCTTTCACAAAATTACTGCCACTATCTGTGACCGTGGCTAGAACTTTTCGTGAGTCGAGACCAAATTCAGAATGAATTGCTTCAAGTAAAAAAGCTATCCGGTCATAGGTGTGCGCACCTGAAAATCTTCGACATGCGAGTGTCTTAGATTTCCTTTCTAGGTTTGAGTCAAGCCAATGTGCAGTGACACCTAGAAAACTTCGACTTTTTCCTGACCAAATATCAGCAGTTGTGCACACTTGTTTTACGCTCTGCAATGCACTTTTGATGTTGGTAATTTCTTTTGTATAATAGTCATCGATTAAGCGCCCTAAAGTTCTCCTACTGACAACATTCAGTCCTTTTGTGGTAATATTCAAACTTTCAAAGATTTTGTTAAAAAACGGATCATCTATTGCTTGCAAAGGAATCATGGAATGTATGAAAAACTTTAAAATATTTTCATTAAATTGCTCTTGTGAGACCGTTTGTTCAGCGGATTTATTTCTGTTATCCATAATTTCTGACTGAGGACGATTAGTAGTTCTATAAGACGGTTCGTTTTTTTTCATACATTTCAAGTGAGTTTGATACTCTTTGTATGTTTGTTCTCCGTGTTTTCGTTTGAGGTGAGTAACAAAATTGGATGTTGAATTGTTAAAACCAGAAATTTTAACTTCTTTTGGTTGACAAGATGTACAAATTCCAACTTTTTTGGTAGCGGTGGACTCCGTATAAGAATATATGAAAAACTTGCCGTCAAGGATGCATGGTAATGTTTCTGCTGTTTGCTCAATCTGCACATCTTCCAATTCAGAGTTATTAGATAAAGATGAATGAGAAGAACACGCCATTTCACATCACAACTAAAAATATTCCTTTAAGTACAAAATTACGTTCGTTTACTTGCGCCCGATTCGTTTGACTGATGCGCATTAAACAAAATGCCGCTTGTGCGCCGACTACGCGAACGCGGTGATTGGCTAGCCGGCGATCATACGATACCCTGTCCTCCGCACCCCTACCGCGCGTCTTACGTGACATAGGCATAGGTATATTTTTTATAAAATAAAGGCAACTATTCAATTTTTAGCTACAAATTGTCGAAGTTAATGGCAACTCAATATAATAAGTTATATAAATTCATTCCTAAATCATATTTCATATAAAACTTAGTAATGAATAATCATGTAATTTAGATTACTGACTACTGTAATCAAGATTAAAGATTACATTTGTAATCTTGATTAAAAGTAATCACGACTACTTTAATCTGATTAAAAGTAATCATGATTACTTTCAATCAGATTATTAATCTGACTACAAAAGTAGTCGATTACGCCCAACTCTGCAATAGTAGAGCGGCCAAGCCTATTGCCATCAACCGGGCACAAATAGTAGAGCGGCCAAGCCTATTGCCACCAACCGGGCACAAATAGTAGAGCGGCCAAGCCTATTGCCACCAACCGGACACAAATAGTAGAGCGGCCAAGCCTATTGCCACCAACCGGGCACAAATAGTAGAGCGGCCAAGCCTATTGCCACCATCCGGGCACAAATAGTAGAGTGGCCAAGCCTATTGCCACCAACTAGGCACAAATAGTAGAGCGGCCAAGCCTATTGCCATCAACCGGGCACAAATAGTAGAGCGGCCAAGCCTCCGCAACCTTCACTGGGTCCAAACTGAATACATATCACAAAATGTTGTACCATTATCCGTTACACAAAATACAGCGCGTCTCATAAAATTATGCTTATATTTGAGGGATTTTATCCTTCGCTAGTTCATTACAACAGACACAGAAATAAGTTTCACCACACATACATATATATTTATTTCCTCAGCAGATGGCGATAATGTCTACTTTCAAAGACCGTTACACCCGTTACGGTTTATTTATAGTGATCGTATCGTTTTCCTAAGAATACATTTATAGAACACTAGCTGTCCCGCACAACTTCGTCTGCGTCACATTTTCCCCGTTTTCGCAACATTTTTCATTGCTGCTCCGCTCCTATTGGTTGTAGCGTGATGATATATAACTTCTAATACCTTCATGAATATGTGTACAAAGTTTCAAGATGATCGGTTGAGTAGTTTTCGCGTGAAAGCGTAACAAACAAACTTACTTTCGCATTTATAATATTAGTTAGGATTGTTTAAAGTATAATGTCGGAATTATATGGCAAGATTCCATCTGTTCGGATACGGATAATATACTTTTATACTAACTACACTTCTATCATAGTGTAAAGATCATACGTGACTCAACAAAAGTACTTACGTAGCTTAACGGATGGCAAGTTGCAGGCAGTCGGGAAGCGCGGGCAGTGGCTCGCAAACTCGCTGAGTTTGATAATTAAATACTGCTCAAAACGTTTTATACCTCCGCTCTCTCTAAATTCACAATCCTTTTAAAACTAGTCTAATTTATACCGCCATTTCCTTTCGGTATTACAGTGTTGTCGTTTTCTGCGCCAGTTGGAATCCACTGAGTGACTATTTTTGACCATTGCTCCTCCGACAAACGTATAACACCATGACCAGCCTAGATCTATTTTAACCTAGCAGTCATGAGGCCAGCATCAGCTAGTTAATATCAATTTCACACTGTAAAAATCGTAAAATACAGTGTCGTGTGAAAGTTTGCATAAGATAAGTTCTCTTTTTATTCAAGCCTTTGATACATTCGGGTTTAATGGCTCAGCACTCATTGTCGGAAATAAAAGCCTAATCGATATTGAGGCTTAACTTAGGTAAGCCTACAAATCTGGGAGAATTAAAGCAAATGGGACGGCTTTGCACGATTACGTAATCAGAGAACCAAGCACGATAGTGCGTTGTAAACGAAACGTAAATACTTATTCCTCGATTTGTAAATCGAAAATACAATTATCAAAGTACAGCATTTTAGTAAACTTTTTGCAACAAGCATAATCAGTATCATCTACAGATATTAATAAATTCGTAAAATTATCGAAAATATTGTTATGAAACGAGTATTTTTAATTTTAAAATCGCCGTATTGACGAGACATTTACACTGCGCGCTCGTGCTTGGTTCTCTGATTATGGTCTCTTGGGCCTCTGAGAACTCTTTGATTTACTCGTTCGGGGAAATTATAGCGAAATATTTTAAGCTTTATGTCGCTTTGGGATAGCCACACACTTTGCAGTACCTTCTAGAAAGACCATTTAACATCAAGGTGTATGCCTTCAAAGAAACAGTGAAGGAGGTTGCTAAATTCCAACTTATGTAAGTCTAATCGAAATGTTTTCCAAGAAACCACAGAATTGTTTTTGTTATAGCTATTCACGGATTAAATTACATTACACGTGGTCGCCCTTCAAGAACAAAGTTTGCTCAAGGTCATGAAAAAAATCAAGCGGGAGGAAACGCCCGGGTGTCACCACTGCGAGGATCGGCCTGAGGACACGCTGGAGCACACCGTAGAGCTATGCCCCTCTTGGGCTGAGCACAATGGGAAGCTGTCGCCTCCTTCTGCGAAGCAGTCAAGCTAGCGAAGGAGGTGGCGGAACGTGAGAGGGAGAGAACCGCAAGTCCCAGCCGCCGCGGGAGACGCCCCGGGCGTCGGGGGCAACCAGTGGCCCCCCGCCACCGTAGGCGCGGCCCGTGGACGGTGAGTAATGGGCTAGCTCACCGTCCGTCCGTCTTATGATGACAGGCCGTGCCGATGGCGCGTTCGTGTTCCACGCGCGCCTCAAGGAGATGTCAACAAATCGAGAGGGCCGATGCCTGCCAGGGCTGCGGGCTGTTCGAAAGAGATACCGTGGCCCTGGAATACAAAGGGCTAAAAAGGAACATGGATGGGTTTTAGTCAGTCAAGTCTGACACTCCCTTCCGCTTACCGCGCCTAGAGCGGGAGAAGTAATTCGAAGATTTTCCATACGAAAAAAAAAAATACGAGCAAATTAAAATTATCCAATGTCATCATCATCAGCCCAACCTTTTACATGAAGCGACTGTCTATCTGACCTCCACAACCCAATGACTGGGTGAATACGATACCCCTTGGTAAGACTGGATGTCAGACTTTCTAACTACTCGTAACGACTGTCAAAGATTTACAGGCTTCTAACTACTCGTAACGACTGTCAAAGACTTACAAATGACAGCCAGGATCATCGGCTTAACATGTTTTCCGAGGCACGGAGGAATGTAAAGAAGATAATCCAAAAAAAAATATACCTAAAGTAAATACATATATATTTTAAGGGTTTTTGGCATATCCTAATAAAAATACTTCTTATACAACTCAGCAGAATTCCATAAGAAACTTTTGAGGCCGCCTTTAGTGCAAAACACATTCAAACTCACGACATTACTTTTTGGGACCCTTCCGTAATCAGAGACCCTCAGTTGATGTCATTTGGCCTCAATGTGACCCTTTTATGATAATATCCTAAGTGTAAGTAAAGAAGGACTACTGAGAAGGACTGTCTGTACTTATGAGCGCATAAATGAATTTGTATACTTCCACTAAAAGATATTTGAACTTAGCACAAATGAAATCTTAAACGAAAGGGTTGGCTGATAGTGCAAGCCTTACGGTATTAAGGTGATAAGGTCACAACAAAATACACATACACATTAAAATAACCTACTAGTCAATTCTAGAGCGTTGTAAATGTTGTCCGAGTGTTTTTATTTATTATTATGAGTAGAAACAACGCTCTTACGCTGTACGGAACGCAAGTTTCTTGTTACTGAGAAAAATTACCTCTTCATTTCATCTGTCTTGATGAAAATATACAAAAAAAAAACGACTTCGTAAAACTAGATAAAAGGCCCGGTTTTTCATTTAAAAATACTATTAATTCGTGTTCGTCCATTTCAGAAAAATGAATGAAAACGAATACGAAGAGTTAATTAAAAACTCGATACAATTGAGTCGGAGTAAATAAGCCCGATTTTAACCTATTGACCTGAATTCAAGACCATTTTTCTAGAATTCTGAAATAGTTTTACGTAACCTCTTTTTTTATTTTTGTCCCGCGGCTCATGTTTTTTGTTTGTGACATTCGGTAATCATCCCCTGGAAACATTTTAAATATATTCTATGACGGTGAAATATCCACTTCCATTTATTAGTGAAACAATTTCCGGACCAGCCCCGTATTCACAAACGCTCGGATTCAATTTCGATTCGGAAAGTCGTATGTCTATCTCGCTCGCTTTCGTAATGCCAAAACAAGATAGACATACGACTTATCGAATCGAAAACGAATCCGAGCGTTTGTGAATAGGGGGACTGATCATATATCCTAACTTGGAAACTTTACCTCCTTGTAATATTAGTGTAGAGCACAGTATAACTATCACACAGCAAAGAGACTAGCACTTTTAAAAAGTTCAGACGCAAACAGCCGTCTTTCCGAACTCGACGTCGAGGTCAGTCGCGACGTCCTGGTCCTTGCCCTCCCCGACTCTCGCTCGAGCCAGCCTGCGATGCTGTGCCAGTAGTTTTAAATCAGCATTTAAATAATGATATCATTCAGATCCAGCCTGTCCCCATGCTGTCATCCCTCAGCGACGCTATAAGCCGAGGCTCGTATCCCACAGAGGGTGCCCTTAGCGTGTAGTCGCTTTGTTTGTAAGTAGTTTTATGACCTGGCTGGAGGCCTTACACTCAAGGCACTCACAGGATAGTCCGGTTAAGCAGACGACGACATCCTAGGTTGAATTGCGAGATGCCATTAGGCCATAACTATCACGCAGTTCCCCAATAGCATTGTTGTTGGGTGATATGGCCACGCGCGTAGCTATTTAGACTCAGTCGCACGCAGTTGTACAATGGTTGTAGTTGTACAAAATAGAAAATAAATTGTCATCATTTATTTACGGGTACTTACATAAACACGTAGACATACATCTATATATATTACTAGCTGTCCGGCGCAACTTCGTCTGCGTCACATTTTCCCCGTTTTCGCAACATTTTTCATTGCTGCTCCACTCCTATTGGTCGTAGCGTGATAATATATAGCCTATGTCCTTCCCCAGGTTGAAATATATCTTCTTGCCAAATTTCATTAAGATCCGGTCAGCCGTTTAGTCGTGAAAAGGTAACAAACAAACAAACAAACAGAATGACTTTCGCATTTATAATATTATATTAGTATGGATTTTATTTATATTTCCACGTGTTGCACTGACAGATATTTAAGTGACAGATTATTTTTATCTTTCTATTATTTAAAGTATCTGCATTCGGATTGAATTATCTTATAGAGAATAATTATAGGGCGTATTGTTTTCCTTTAGCTTCCTACGGGTAGTGTCAATGAACTTCTGCCTCGAAAAGTGCTGAGTTTTAATGACATTAATCAACTTATTTGATAAATCACGACAGTTAAATAGAAAAACTTTCAATCGACTCAACAGAATAGAAACAAATGTCCAAGTTTGCAGAATTTCTCAGAAAGCTTTACGGTCGTTTGCTAACAGCAATTAATAACCTTTATTAAATACAGTAATCATAAATTAATATCTTCAAACAGTACCTCTTTTATAAACTTCAGTGCTTAAGAGACTGGCCGTTCACAATATGAAATCAACATTTTATAACATACATCCTCGAAGAGTTAAACACATTTCGGTTCAGGTACGTTTTATTTCTACGTAACAGAGGGCGAGCCCATTGCCATTACTGAGAAATTTGAGGGAAAACCCCGATAACAATTTGCCCTACCCGGCAATCGAACCCTCTAAACTAGACCAACGTGGCACTCCTTATAAAAAGTAGGAGCTTTATTATTTGTGGAATGTTTTAGACGCCGTCGATTTTAGAAATAGTTCTCTGTGTAGGTATTAATGTTGTGTGTGCCAGCATTATTAATGGAATTTGCTGCAAATGATCTTGATGACAAAAAAATTGTCCTTGCTGCTAAGTTATTAATGATTCAAGGTATTTATCAAATACTAAATTGACATTTTGGAGCAATAAAACTCAATAGTTGATCAGGGCTCCATCGAAGGTTATCTTCTATTTATTTACATAGGATATGGTCCAAAGCCAACCCGAGCCTAATTCCGGTACTAAAGCCTCTTACTAAGAGAGCATTAATAAGAACATTGGCTTACACTATCCACTACTATCAATATGGTAATATGGCCAAGTGCTTCCTTCGACCAACACTGAGTAGGTACAGTCAGCGTCAAATAGTTAGTGACACTCAGGGTATTCAAATAAATAGATGTTATCAAAAAGTCAAAAATATCGGTACAAACAAAGTTTCCACTTTGTTTAGCTATGTAGTATAAGGGTCAGCTCACACCGAGCTAACCCTTATACTACATAGCTGACTCTAGGTAGGTAGGTAAGTAGCGAGCTAGCCAGTAAGTAGTGAGTGAGCAGGAATAGGTAGGTACGTTTTTTGACAACTCCATTATAGAAACATTTAAGGGTCAGCTCACACCGAGACGCGACGCGTCGCGACGCGCGCACTTGTGAGAATTCAGAATACGTTGCGCAACGTATTATGAATTCTCACAACGAAATGTGTATCTTTTCGTGTAGAAAATAAAGTTATATTTTGAATCGCTCTTTAAAAGTATGCGCGAAGCGTTGCGTCGCGTTGCGTCCCGGTGTGAGCTGACCCTAACTGCGTAAGTTGTGTTGGACCACAAAGTTGGATCATGTCAAAGTTCTTGATTTCACAAGATAAGTTCATTTTTATTTAGGAAATATTTTTTATTAAATTACAGATAAGAAACTTCGTGAAGCTATATACGATGCTCTGGAGTATATTGACGTTTGTTAAAGTCAAAGTCAAAGTCAAAGTCAAAGCATTTATTTCAATTAGACCATTAGAGGCACTTTTGAAAGTCAAAAAAAAAAACAAAATAAAACGCGAAGCTACAGTCCCAGTCACAAGGCATAATAACTTGTGAAAGTACTGTAGTTGCCCATTCCGTAGCGTAGATCTCTATGGAGAAGAACGGGCAAGAAACTCCATGAACACTCTTTTAAAACAAAATATGTTACAAAATCTTGGTTACATCATTCATGTTAAGAATTACAAATATGTGAGAACAATGTAGAAATACGGGCAAGTTAAGAGCGTCCAGAGTAAAAGATTAAATCAGTAATTAAAAAATAAAGTAATTAAAATAAACCGTGGCAGCTAAGAGATGACCAGTCACAACTGACAGCGCCCGTTCACGAACATGACGCATGTATCAGCCATCATTCAACTCAACCATTTTGAAGGGAACTAAACGACCGGACACACCCGCCACCATCAGCGTGACATTTAAGTGAGCATGACATTCACTCAACCACCAGGGTAATTTCGCGTCAATGAAAGATTTAGGTACTCATTAAATGGTGGCTTTACAGTACATGGTACTCACACATGTGCTATGCAATTATATAATACTAAGAGATTGAATCTATACAATGCAAATATATTTTTACAATCTTCTGCAGCTTTCACAATAACTTCACTTTCTAATTCTGATGATTCCGATTGCCCCTATGGTTGTGGAGCAGGACCAGCATTGACCCAAGCATTTTTATCATCAATATAATCCCCCAACTTATAATATGCTTGCCTACATAGTGTGCGTTTTATGCAAGATTTAAATTTCGTTTCATTCAGTTGTAGAATGTGGGGAGGTATTTTATTGTAACATTTTAAACAGTACCCCATGAAAGATGAGTCTACTTTAGCTAACCTGAAACCTGGCTGAACTAGTTGGTCTCTGTTTCTAGTATTATAGTGGTGCCGGTCACCTCTTTTACTAAATAAATGCAGATTTTTTCTAACGTACATGATGTTTTCATAGTTGTATTGACAAGGTACCGTTATGATGTTCATTTCCTTGAACAGTTCTCTTAGAGAATCGCGCCTACGTAGATTATATATGGCTCTGATAGCTCTTTTCTGCAGAATAAATATAGACTCGATGTCTGCAGCCCGTCCCCATAGTAAAATACCATATGACATAATACTATGAAAATTACTAAAATACACTATCCTCGCGGTATCTACATCAGTAAATTGACGGATTTTTCTGACAGCATATGCTGCTGAACTCAGCCGTCCTGCAAGAGATGTTAAATGAGGACCCCATTGTAGCCTTGAGTCGAGCGCGATCCCCAAGAAAACAGTTTCATCGACAAATTCAAGTTTCTCTTGATTCAATACTATGTCACAGTCACTGCTTTTGACATTTGGTAGAGAAAATCTTATGCACTTAGTTTTTTTCCCATTTAATACTAAATTATTTGCGGTAAACCATTTATGGACCTGCATTAGAGCGTTATTTACATCGTCAAGGTTTGTGGCACGTCTCTTTATCTTAAATATTAACGAAGTATCGTCCGCAAACAACACCATTTGTGGTTGGTTTTTAAATAAATGGGAAAGGTCATTAATATATACTAAAAAGAGGAAAGGACCCAATATCGAACCTTGTGGTACACCCATTTTTACTTTCAAAGCCATTGAATTTACACCATTTACCTGTACTTGCTGCTGTCTATCATTTAAATACGATTTTACTAAACTGAGCGCAAGTTTACCTAAGCCGTAATGCTCAAGTTTCAAGAGCAAGGTTTGGTGATTTACGCAATCAAATGCCTTTGAGAGGTCACAGAAGATTCCTATGGCATCTTGTGCCTCTTCCCACGCAGTATATATGTGTTTTAATAAAGTGACACCGGCGTCAGTTGTACAACGTCCCTTGGTGAAACCATACTGTTTCTCGTGTAAGATTTTGTTGGTGTTAAAGAGGGTGAGCATTTGATTAAGCATTACCTTTTCAAACACCTTGCTGAAAACCGGCAGCACGGATACGGGTCTATAATTATTCGTATCTTTACTGTCCCCAGATTTGAAAAGCGGTATTACCTTGCTGTATTTCATAAGGTCTGGGAAGACTCCTTAGTCCACACACAAATTAAAAATTAAAGCCAAGTACGGTGCTATAGTGTCAATAATAGCTTGACACACTTTAATAGACAACCCCCATAGATCTTCTGTTAATTTGATTTTGATTTCCTTAAAAGCTTTAATGACTGCTATGGGGTTTATATGCTTAAATTCAAACTCAACCGGACATGCTGAAACGTTCGCTTTTAATAAATCAATAGAAAGCAAGGGTGAGGAATTTAAGGTTTCGGTAGTTTTAAGTGGGATATTGGTAAAAAAATCTACAAATTCTTGAGCTACTTCGTTTTTAGAGCTTAGAAGACCACGTGAAGTCTCTAGTCTGATATCATTATTATATTTTTTATTTCTATTGGATTCACTATTGATAATTTTCCAAACCGTCTTTATTTTGTTATCGGCGGACTTAATCTTGTTGCTAATGAATAGGGCTTTGGCTACTTTGCAAGTGTTTTTAAAGATTTTTGAATAGGTTGCAACATATTTATTAAAAGTTTCCGAGTTGATGTAAGGCTTAAGGCCGTACAACTCAAACAATCGCTCCCTACTTATCCTAATACCCTTAGTGGCCCAGTCACTGAACATAAACTTAGGGTAAATAGATTTTGTTTTCATTTTTAATGTATTATTGAACTCTACGTGAACTACCGAAAAGAATTCCTCATAAAATTTATTTGCATTTTCAATTATATGGCCCGGAATGCCTAAATTACCAATTAAGTTATTATTAAATTTATTCAAATTGCTGGGCGTTATTTGTCTAGAGTTTATCTGGATTTTTTGTAATGGTGTGTATGACTCGAAAACAACGGTTTGCCCACTGTGATCAGAAGGGAGGTAATTTACAATTGATTTATATAAGTAGTCGCAACAACAAAAAACATTATCAATACATGTAGCAGTATTTGTAGTAATTCGGGTTGGTTCCGAAAACACGTTTAACAAATTAAATGATTTAAAAAGGTGTAATAATCTACTAGTATTAGATTTTTTGTCTAAAATATTAATATTAAAGTCACCACAGATAACCAGAGATTTTTTACCTGTTGCAAGTTTTGCTAAAGCATCTTCCATTACTGACTCAAATAAGGAGTAGTTTTGATAATTTGGGGGTCTGTATACGCACATATTATATGCTTATCCAGCTCAACACAAGACAGTTCAATATTATGCTCAACCGATAGATCAACAATATCGCTTCGACACTTAAATTTAATACAATTTTTAACTAAGATTAATGAACCCCCACGCATTTTCGATTTTCGGTTAAAGCAACTGCCCACACTGTAATTTTCGTAATTAATTAGCATTTCATAGTCTCTTAACCAGTGTTCAGTGAAACAAACAATTTCAAACTTTGTTTTTTCTAAAAATAATTCAATCTCTAATTGCTTTGAAGAGAAACCTTGAATGTTTTGATGGCATACTTGCAAGGAATTCTGCTTAGCCCCTTTTTTACATTTAGCTATTTGATAGCGAGAAGGTATAATGTTACTGGTATCTTCTGTTGTCTTACTAACTAGTTTAAATGAGCATCCGGAGTGAGTTCTAAGACTCCCGTGGCATCACCAGACAACAAGCTCCTATCACTAATACACCCTAATTGAGAATTTTCCATGCTCACACAAGGAACCTCCTCTGTTGAATAATTGTAAAAAGAAAATAAATCTATATTAGTATGATTACTAATAGTCGCAGTGTTAATAATAGAACTAAACTTAGACATACTATTTATGTCTGTGTGAATATTATAAGCTAATAGCCTAGCTATTTTGTGTCTACATCCAATAGGTAGATACACATTACCCCGTGTCGACCTAAGTTTACCTACAAAAGTGTTAGTATCCAAATAAATAAGTTTGTCACTATAGACCGACTAAAAAGTGCAAATGGTTATTCAACATGAGTATATAATTGTTCTTTCGATCACCCAAATTTTCAAAATATGGAAAAGCACATAATATTATTCTACGACAATTCAACTTTAACAACTCAGTAACACTGTCTGTGATGTCTTCTTTTTTAATTTTTGAACTATTTCCTACAAATTTAGTTATATCAGTATTATTATTATAAACATTTCTAGTTACTGATGCCATAATCTGTTTGAATGTTGACCCTGGCATGCAATGATTTTGATTGGAACAACTCAGGTTATTACAAACTAATTTACCTACACCTCTTCCTATACTATCTGAGAACATTATTGAGAATAAACAATCGTAACTACTATTCATCTCAGGTTGTAAAACTTGTAAACAATCTTGTGTAATATTAGTAGTTTCTTGGTTAATCATACAGTCCTGAGATGAATTGTCAGCCTGGGATGGGTCCTCCATTACCTCAGACTCGACAGTATCATGTTTGGTACTAGTCTGACAACTACATTGACACATCACCAACTCATTTGCTGCAAGAATATGTTCCCTAATCTGGTTCTGAGTTGTTCTGCTACATACACAATTTGGAACGGGTTTCCCTTTGGCATAAAATTCGTTTTCGGTTTCTTAAGCTTAAGCACAGCGTTTATTGTTGCCCTGTTACAATTTCCGTACTAGTTTGGCACAGTACGATTTATTTGGAACTTATTTGTTTTGTGTCTGTGTCACACACACGCAGTAGGTACTTTTGGTTAATAAATATATAAATTGTTTAAAATTGTGTTTTGACTACCAGTATTTGGGTGTCGTTAAGTTGAGCATTGCTTAATTAACTGGTTTATACACCGTGAGAAATCTATTCAAAGACAAAAACGTATTTAATATTTTAGTACGTAGTTTTTGTAGATTGATTTAAACCTTTATTTCTGTCATGTTTATTTTGGATGTTTTTATGCCTCTGAACATATCATTGTAATACTTTCAGTAAAATTAAAATAATATAGCTACATACCTATCTCAATATAAAAAAATGTAAGTATCTAAAGCCATTTGTTTATTTTCGTACACGTATGTAATTAAAAAAATTGTTACTTAAATAACACACCGATATTAACCTACTTTGTGTACAGTTTTAGACTATTTACTGCGTGGCTATCGTGGATATCGGGTGCATTTTAAAATGCCTTCTTTACGAGGGACCCAAAAATTATTTTCATTTTTCTCTTTTCACAAAATTATGTTGTATAGACTTGTCTTTGGGTTTTACTTCAAATGTAGTAATTCTGCTACCGTTTGTCTATTATTGAAACTCTACTGTACTATCGTTTGGTGTGGAATCAGCTACGCACAGATTCTCATGTATCCTGAGATCTATTTTCAAGTAAATGCAGCTGCTTTTTATTACGATTTCGTGGCAGTTATCGATATAACTGCAAATATTTTGATATCTCTCATCTCTGAAGAAGAATACGTTATGAACTTTTCGTCAAACTTGGCTTCCGATTCTTTTTCAACATTACAAAAGAAACAACATTGTCTTGTAACATATTGTCTGTTGTTTATCACATTCTTTGGAGAATTAGTCTTGATATTATCGTTCCTTTCGGAACATTATTCGTTAGCATTCGCGACCGCATACATTTACAAGTTAATTTCTTATTATTCGAGTCGACTGACTACAGTTTACATTACCGAAAATTATCAAAAAACAGTAAAATCCTTGTGCAAGACGCTAACAAATAATTTTGAAACAATGAATTTGAGCGCCACTCAAAAATATGAACAAGTCAAATATTTTTGTGAAGGCTATATGAAATTATCAAACAATTTAAATACAACGATCAAGTTTCTAAGACTTAAGGTACTGTTACTTTGCAGTATTGTATGTTAATAACTGAAAATGGTCTATACGTATTCTCCACAACAAAATAATTGATCATCACATTGTTACAGGTGACTATTACTTATGTCAGCGAATTTTTAAGAATTTTGTTCGTGGCTATTTACTTTGACTGGACTACCGATTTTGTAAGTACTTACCTAGTAGCATAAATATGAAACGCTCTTAGTCAACCTTTATATTTTACAAGTATTTCAGCTGGGATAGCTTGTGAATAAGTAGTATGGATAAAGTGACCATACGTCCCGTTTTGAACGGGACTCTGGGAATCTGAAAATAATTATCGTGAACACGAATTGTATTAAGTATTTTAAACTTTTCTATACATGCATACAAATAAATAAAATTGAAGTGTCTGTTTGTAATATTAAAATAACCGCTTTTTAGTACATGTATATGAATGTATTTACGGTCCTATACCAAACAATAACAATTTTTGTATGTCTATATTAGCCGGATCAAACAGACATTGTTCCGGCTAATCTCTGGAACGGCTGGACCGATTTTGACGGGACTTTCACTGGCAGATAGCTGATGTAATAAGGAGTAATTTAGGCTACTCTTTCTCAATATAAAAAAAAAAAAACCTAAAAAGTTGTGTCTATTTTCGTCGTTAGATCTTGCTAACCATATTTAAACCGTTGTCCCGTTTTGAGTTAAAAAATAATGGTCAGTTTAAGTATGGACCAAATCCCGCTAATGCCTTTACCATCATTGTTATTTTGACATAATATTTTATCCAAAGTAGGTGCATTATTATTTGTGGAATGTTTCAGAAACCGTCATTAATAGTACCCTGGATTTTAGAAATATCGCTCTGTCTATTTATGTTGTGTGTACCAGCATGTTTAATGGAATTTGCTGCAAATGATCTTGATGACATAAAAATTGTGCTTGCTGACCAGTTATTAATGATTCAAGGTATTTATTAAATACATAATTGCTTTTATTAATTCCATAATGTCCTTCCAAAGGTTGTCTGGAAGATATCGCTCTAAGCGATAAGACCGCCGTTGTAACCATATAAAATTAGCAGTTTTGTAAACCCGTTATGTTAGATTTTTGGTGTACAATAAGGTTTTATTCTATTCTATTCTAAATTGCCTTTTTGGAGCAATAAAACTCAATAAAGTGTAATTCAAAATAGTTGATCAGGGTTCCATCGAAAGAAACCTTCTACATATTTACATAGGTTACGCTCCAAGTCTTTTGCCAAACTCCAGTACAAAAGCTTCTAAATATGAGATAATTGGTAAGACCATTAGCTCTCACGATCCACTGCTATCAATGTGTTAATATGGCCAAGAACTTCGACGAACTCTGAGTATTGTTTGGACATTGGTTAGATCTTTGGCTGTAAAACTATCTACTCATGTTATCAATATGGTAATACTAAGGCAAAAAGCTTCGACAACCTCGACTTGAACTGTGCGAGTTGTGTTGGACTATAAGATGGATCATTTCGAAGGTCTTGGTTTACTATATTAGTATTTTAGGTTTCCGTACCCAAAAAGGGTCAAACAGGACCCTATTCATAAATAATGGTACGGAACCCTTCGTGCGCGAGTCCGACTCGCACTTGGCCGGTTTTTTTTTGCAAGTTACACTACTTTTAATTCTATTTCAGACAAGAAACTCCGCGCAGCTATATACGATGCTCTGGAGTATATTGACGCTTGTTCTGCTAGATACACAATTTGGAACGGGTTTCCCTTTGACATAAAATTCGTATTCGGTTTCTTTAGTTTAAGCACAGCTTATATTATTGCCTTGTTACAATTTTCATACTAGTTTGAAATCATCATTATCTTTCTGCTCTTGTCCCATTCTATCTGGGGTCGGCGCAAAACGTGTCTTCTTCCATTTTCCCAGTCAGACGACACAGCATCAATTACTCCTTTCTCTTTCATAAATCAAATCAAAATCATTTGTTTCAAGTAGGCCAGTTACAGGCACTTTTGAATAGTCTAACAACAATAAAAATGATGCTACAGTCTCAGTCACAAGACATAATAACTGTGAAAGTACTATAGTTGCACATTCCAAAGCGTAGATCTCTATGGAGAAGAATGGGCAAGAAACTCCATGGACTTTTAAATCTTGTTACAAAAACTTTGGTTACATCATTCATGTTGAGATGGTACATTATGTGAGAACGTTAATGTAGCAAGACGTGCACGTTAAAAGTGTCCATAGTAAAAACAAAAAAGACAATATGGGTGAAGACTGGGTAAAGAAAACGACATTCTATTTTGTTCGTCAGACAGGTAATACAAAAATATTAGACATTTTTTTTTTGTTTTATCAAGATATCAAAAAAATACTTAGTTAAAACTCATTAAAGTTGGAGAGTGGGGCTCACTACGTCACAAGTAGGTATAAAAATTACCTACATGTGACGTCATGCGCCATTTCAACTCAATATATCTCCGTAATTTTATGACCACGTGAAAAAAGAAAAAATACGTGTCCAATACTTTTCAATAATCTACCCGGTAGACAAAAAAAAATGTGATCTACCCTATAGACAAAAAAAAAAAATGAAAGAAAAAAAAATGTGATCATCCCCTATTAAAAGATAAGATATCATCATATTATTCCTCACACCATCCATTCATCTATTCTTTGGTCTTCCTCTCCCTCTCCATCCATCAAAATTCATATCCATCACTCTTTTCGTCACATACATTTCTTTCTCCTCATTACGAGTTTGAAATCCTAGGATATAATTAAGTACCTATATCTGTATCACACATACGTAGCACTTTTGTTTTAAAAATAATAAAAATTGTAAAAAAGTGTGTTTTTCACAATTTGGAATTAGCTTTCTCTGAATTTGTACTGTTTGAGAGTCGTTAAGTTATGCATTTCTTATGTAATGGTTGATTACACCATGACAAATCTACGATTATTCCTACAAAAAAAAAAATAAGTGGGAGTTATTGTAGATTAATCTTCACCGTTATTTCTGTCATGTTTATTTCGATGTTTTTAATTATGCTTCTGAACATAATTATTGTAATGCTTTCAGTAAATAAAAATACTATAATTGAAGCCATTTGTTTATTTCCAATAGACCGATTTTACTTACCTTGAGACAAAGATACCTGACATTTAAAATATCCATACATTATTTGAATATAACATAACATCACGCCTGTAATCCCGAAGGGTTAGGCAGAGGTATAACTAATAGTACACCCAAATTACACCAGCTATGTTTTAATAGGGGGCGAGCCTATTGCCATCCACCGGGCAGACTCCGTGGCTGCCACTGAGAAATTCCTGATGGGACAATCCAATAACACTTTGCCCTATCGAACCTAGGACCTGATGTAAAGCAATGTGCAAAGCAATGTGAATGTAGCAACGTTGAAAAGCAACTTACTAAAAAAAACTACTACAGCGCCATCTATGATACGACGGAAGAACTAACATCAAATTCTACATCTCGCAAGCAAAGTTTACATCGACATACGAGTATATAGAGAAACCCGACAACATCTATCGGGCAGTTGCCCACCAGACATACCACCTGTCTGGTCGGAGCATTCTTCCTTTTCTAAGGAGTATTGAGGAACTTAACACTCTGTTCCTCAAACCCCTAAACTCAGCATTCATGCTTGCGATCACTCGACCACAGGGGCAGTCTGACTGACTGCCCCTTTGAACAGATATAATGAATACAGGGATGAAAGATAAGGAACAGGCTGTTTGCTGTACGTGTGGCTAACTAATGGTATTTTAGATTCTAATTAACAAACAATCTGTTTGTGAATGAATTGATGAAGATTTTTTTGATTAGCCGAATGGCAAAAAATGGAGCCCTTATAGATTCGTCATGTCTGTCTGTCCGTCCATATGTCACAGCCGCTTTATTCCGAAACTATTAGGACTACACAGCTGAAACTTGGTAGGTAGATGTATTCTGTAAACCGCTTTACGTTATTTTGTACAAAAATATAGATTAAGGATATCCCTCCCCATACGGAACTGAAACTAAAATAAAACCAACATACGTGCGGGGTGTCTATAAAGGGTGTAAAACACCTCTTAACTAAGCCGAAAGGCACTGGTTCTCCCTGTCATTGCGATCATTTTTTTGTTCTACACCATACCTGGGAACCTTCTAGTTACGGAGATATTAGGGGTCAAAGTTCCAACTTATTGACAAGTATTTTTTTAAATAAAAGTTTTTAATGTAAGATTTTTACTTTAAACACCTCCACGACCCCCATACTATTCAATCCGTCCATCAGCAAAATGTTTTGAGTGCGTTACATTGAGTTCTACCACAAAACATGATTTTACACCCCCCAAAAAAAAGTCGTTTCCCAGCAATAATTTTTGCGTAAAGTTACTTAGTTTCATGTACAGAATACTTGGTTGACGGCTTGGTGATGAGGTGATTTACACGGTGTAGATAGGTCTTTAAAAATGACATTGAGGTTCCTAAAACCATTTTCTTTTTCCAAAGTCAATCGTATGTTGTGGTAAAACGTGTGCCCCCCCCCCCCTCTAATTTCTAAAGTAAGAGGAGAAAAAATCAGAAAAAATATTGGGATGTAAAACATAAAACAAACTTTCAATGAAAAATGGTTTGAATAAGATTTCATATATAGTTTTAGAGAAATGGGACTTTTTCACCAAACTGCAGCAGTAGCTTTGTTTTTGATTAACTTACAATGAAAAACTTTAGTTTTGCGGTTGAGTGGAAGTTTACTAATGAATGACCGTTCAAAATATTGTTATTATATTGTTTGGAACCATGTGTGCGAGTAAGACTCGCACTTGGCCCGTTTTTTTTTGCTTAGCATATATTGTCCCACTGCTGGGCAATCCCCCATAGCCTTCCATTCTTCTCTCTGTGCGGTTTTCTCCGGCCAATCTCTCACAGATGCCTCAAAATCGTCACGCAAGCCTTTTGTATGCCTCCCTCGGCGACGACACCCGTCTTCAGGCACCCACGTGACAACTCTGGCCGACGGCTCTTATGTATTTTAAAAACACTTTTTTCTTATTCCATTATGAAAGCATTATGAAAGACGCACAGCAAATGAGTGGAACTCTCTGCCTGCGTCTGTGTTTCCGCACGCTTACAACCCTGATCTCTTCAAAGTTAGAGTGAACAGGCTTCTTCTGGGTAAGCTCATACCATCGTTGACTAAGTCTCTGTCATCTCTGACCTAGACTAGAGTCAAAAGCAAACACATAGCAAATAAAAAAAAACTTTTTTACAAAAAAAAATAACCGACTTCCATAAAACACTAAAAAGTGGCAAATAATTTTAGTTTCGGCAGTCGGTGACTTGTTTGTTTCATTACTTTTTTGCCACCGACTTCCGAAACTAAAATTATTTGCCACTTTTTAGTGTTTTATGGAAGTCGGTTATTTTTTTTTGTAAAAAAGTTTTTATTTTAGCCTTTTCAGTTGTGGTATCTCACTTTAATCCTAGTCAAGTATAATTTTTACATTTTAACTAGACACCAGCACATCGTCTCTACATACGACAAAGATCAAAATGCATAATAAAGAGGATGACTCAAAAAGTACCTAAGCAAAGATAATAAAATTCATATGGCTCCACCGGGCAAGCTTTCTCTACCAAATGAATGAAAAATCGTCTAAATCGGTCCAGTAATTACGGAGAAATCGGTGTAAATACGTGAAAAATTTACATATAAAAAAAAATGTTAATAAAATGAAAACTTTATCGCCAAACTATATTATTTTTTTATGGGACCAAATGGCAGCTATTCCACATCAAACTAAAGAAGAATCACGCAAATCGGATCATAAATCTCAGCGTATCGGTGTATACACCTGGAAAGAGCATACCGTTACAATTCCAAGAAGCCCAAACACAGCTAAGATTCATTGCCTTGTTATGGAGTTCCGAAGCCTGTCTCTTGGATTCATCATCAGATCTGATGGTAGAATGGTTCTTATTGGACGCAAAAGCTTCACTTGTTGTAGAAAATACCAAAATCACTGTACGTTTTCCTATAAAATTTGAAGAGTTCCCTCGATTTCGCCAGGATTCCATCATCAGATCCCGACTTGGTGACTATGGGACCATTTGGGAAGTATACCCTATCTAACAAAAAAAGAATTTTGGCGGTTGGCAAGCGACGGAGTAATGCGCGTACAAACAAAAAAAAAAAAAAAAAAAAAATACAAACATCCGAATTGAGAACCTCCTCCTTTTTTAGAAGTCGGTTAAAAAGAAACATGCTGCCGCCCAATCCCACTTTCACCCACCAGCACGCGTAGCATGACCACTGTAGAAACGAGTTTTGTCTACGGAACAATCGAAATGACAGATAGACAATGACAGTGTGTCAGTTCGTCGATTCTTCAACAACGCGTGCAGTTTTATTGGCGGCGGCAAGTTTAAACATACCTTATGTTTTTTTTTTTTTAAGTGTTACTCTTATGCGACTTCCAACAAGTTTAACGCTACCATGGGGAATATTTTCTAAAACTCACTAAGAGATGGCAATATTACAAGATTTGTGATCAATTAGTTCTACTAGGTCCGCAAGATGGCGTGCAAACAGTCATGCATTCGACTCCTCGGTTTGACCAGCCTTCGCTCAATTTCCATGAGTAGAATAACCTCGATAAACTTATGTAATAATTATGTTATAAAAATAATACAACAAGAAAACATCAAAATATTATTTAGAAGCTCAATAAAATAACGAGAGTGAATGCGAGGGTGTCACCTTGTTTCGCAGACAGAAATTTGACAGAATTTCGTTTCCCAGAAAATGTTTCACATAATATTTAGTCCCCGTATTTTTATTTCAAATATTTTTGTTTCGACTACTATTTACTTGAATGAAAAATATTTTACAGAAACACAATTCAAAGAATTTTACAATCACATTTTATTATTTGACCAACTTATCAAACAGCTGAATTATTTTTCAACGAATATTGTTTGTTCGATGTATGTTTCCATGGTATTTTTAACCGACTTCTAAAAAAGGAGGAGGTTCTCAATTCGGATGTTTGTATTTTTTTATTTATTTTTTTATGTTTATCGCGCATTACTCCGTCGCTTGCCAACCGATTTGGAAAATTCTTCTTTTGTTGGAAAGGGTATACTTCCCAAATGGTCCCATAGTCACCAAGTCAGGATCTGATGATGGAATCTTGGCGAAATCGAGGGAACTCTTCAAATTTTATAGGAAAATGTACAGCGATTTTGGTATTTTTTTTTTACAACAAGTGAATCATGAATAAGAACCATTTTACCATCAGATCTGATGATGAATCCAAGAGACAGGCTTCGGAACTCCATAACAAGGCAATGAAACTTAGCTGTGTTTGGGCTTGTTGGAATCGTAACGGTATGCACTTTCCAGGTGTACCAATAATAAGTTAAAAAAAAAAAAACTGTTTTAGCCGAATTCTATAAGGAGGAGCTTATCAATTGGATTAGTTTTTTTTATGTATGTACACCGATTACGCGGAGATTTATGATCCGATTTGCGTGATTCTTCTTTAGTTTGATGTGGAATACCTGCCATTTGGTCCCATAAAAAAATAATATAGTTTGGCCATATAGTTTTCATTTTATTAAAAATTTTGTTATATGTAAATTTTTCACGTATGTACACCGATTTCTCCGTGATTACTGGACCGATTTAGATGATTTTTCATTCATTTGGTAGAGAAGCTTGCCCGGTGGAGCCATATGAATTTTATTATCTTTGCTTAGGTACTTTTTGACTCATCCTCTTTATTATGCATTTTGTCCTTTGTCGTATGTATGGACGATGTGCTGGTGTCTAGTTACAATGTAAAAATTATACTTGACTAGGATTAAAGTGAGATACCACAACTGAAAAGGCTAAAATAAAAACTTTTTTACAAAAAAAAAATAACCGACTTCCTTAAAACACTAAAAAGTGGCAAATAATTTTAGTTTCGGAAGTCGGTGGCAAAAAGTAAATGAAACAAACAAGTCACCGACTGCCGAAACTAAAATCATTTGCCACTTTTTAGTGTTTTAAGGAAGTCGGTTATTTTTTTTTTGTAAAAAAGTTTTTATTTCAACGAAATTAATAACCTTAAATTTTAATATTGTCTTTAAAAGTCAATATGTTGTACTACAAAAGTTAGTGACACAAACGAATGGCTGTAAAACAGACTCCACGTAGTCTTGCTTGCCCTACCCCTAGAGTGTAATTTAAGCCCGCGTAGGCGCGGAGGGATGAGGCGGCCCGCGAGTTGAGGAGAAGGTGGTTTCTAAAGATCGCCGCCGCGGCTGAGGCTGGCCGGCTTGACGGCCAGCAAGCCGAAGCTGCGGTGGTGAGCGTTAATACCATCTGCGACGATAAACTTGCGTGGGGCCGCCGGAGCCCCGCAGCGCCGGAGCCGTGACAGAAACCTTGCCTGTTGCATGTTACATGCTTGCATGCATGCTGCAAGTTGCATGGTTGCTTGCATGCATGCTGCAAGTTGCATGGTTGCTTGCATGCATGCTGCATGGTTGCCTGCATGCATGCTGCAAGTTGCATGCTTGCAGCATGCTGCATGCAACAGGCATGGACACCATTAGTGAGAATAACAAGATTGTTTTCCTGCTTGACAATAATTTACCCGCATTATTTTTGTGAACCCGGTGTTGTAATTTTGTAGGAGGGTATGTATTTTTCAAAGGTTTGAATTTTAGAAACTGTCAGTCGATTAAAATGTTATTCTTCGTAATAAGTTTTATGTGAAACAAACAATATGTGGATAAATAATATTTGATTTGTTATTCTATGATATGAATATTCTAACATTAAATTTTATTTGAAACAAAAATCGATGATTTAAATTTCTTCAAAGTAAGTATTCTGCGTATTGATTATTCTATGAAATGATAATATGAGAAACAATTTACGTGAAACAAAATTCGATTAAACAATTAGCGATGAAACAACGCACAACCGAATGCGAGGCATTCGAACGCATGCGTGTAGTATCACGAAGTTTCACTTCTTCCGCACGGAGAGACTCCTCGCACTATTTTCTTTTTTATAACTGTCTCTCAACTGTTGCTGTTGCTTGTTTATAAACATTTAAAAATAATTGAAAAAAAAAAAAAAATTTTTCTTTTCTTTTGTATCACTGTGAAACATAGGTCCTGTAATAATTACATTAAAATCAAATAAAACAAACTAGTCATTTATCACAAATCAATTGTTATATTTGAATTACATCTGTCAACAGTCAATATTATATTATGTGCTTTACAATGTATATATTAGACGTTCACAAACATTCATGAATGGATCGTAACTCTAACATTTATTATAGTCGCTTTATTATTCTGATATAGTTTGCCTTAACTAAGTACTTGTGTCGGATCGAGAGACTCGAGAGTAGCAACATATATATGTATTATTTTTCACGTCAATGGCGAGTACATCTCTCACCTTCGATTTGCCGACGATATAGTGGTCATGGCTGAGACCATGGAGGACCTCAGTACAATGCTCGATGAGCTCAGTAGAGCTTCCGGAAGAGTGGGTCTTAAAATGAACATGGACAAAACCAAAGTCATGTTGAATGCCCATGTTAACACCCACACCTATCAGGATCGGAGACTCTACAATCGAAGTAGTAGACGATTATGTCTACCTGGGACAAACGGTCCAGTTGGGTAGGTCTAACTTCGAGAAAGAGGTCAATCGTCGAATCCGACTCAGCTGGGCAGCATTCGGGAAGTTGCGTTGTATCTTCTCGTCCAACTTACCGCAGTGTCTCAAGACGAAAGTCTATGACCAGTGTGTATTGCCAGTGATTACATACGGAACCGAAACATGGTCGCTCACAATGGGCCTCATCAGAAGGCTTTAAGTTACCCAAAGGGCAATGGAGAGGGCTATGCTCGAAGTTTCCTTGCGTGATCGAATCAGAAATGAGGACATCTCGCAAGAGAACCAAGGTTACCGACGTAGCCCGAAGAATTGCCAAACTTAAGTGGCAGTGGGTAGGGCACATTGCTCGCAGAACGGATGGGCGATGGGGCCGAAAAGTTCTGGAATGGCGACCGCGAACCGGAAGACGAAGCGTTGGAAGGCCTCCCACTAGGTGGACCGATGACCTGGTGAAGGTTGCGGGGATCTGGTGGATGCGAGGCGCACGGGACCGGTCAATGTGGCGTCACTTGGGGGAGGCCTATGTCCAGCAGTGGACGTCTTTCGGCTGGAATGATGATGATGATGATGATTTTTCAATGTAAAAATCAAAGTATGCAAAAAAATTCAAGAAAATAAGTATCTTTTTTATCGTGTGGTTAAAACCTGGTGTCAGTTTCGTGTGCGTATTTTATAATTGTCACTTGTTTTGGTAAAGGAAAACATCGTGAGGAAACCAGCATGCCTGAGAGATTTTACTGTATATTCGTCGGCATGTACCTAAAGCCTAGTCACAGGCCCGTGGGCGGCAAAATAAGAATTGCGAGAAGAAATAAAAATATAAAATAAATATAGTACTAAAATAAAACGAGACTTCATTCAATTAAAAAATAAAGGGGATCTCACTTACATTTTGTGACATCAAGTCTACCCCGTATACTTTTTCATAAATAATGACTAGAATACCCTAAAAATATCATGAATAAAAACACATAAATCCTTATGACACCGAATATATTTGTGCGTCCTATTATGAGCTACTTAATTTGAGAAATATTTGTTCATTTCCCAAAATTAAAAATTAATTAAGCATAAAGCCCAAATCACACAGAAAGTGGGAGCGGAACGGGCGCGGGTCGGGCGCAGGTCGGGCGCGGGTCGGGTAAAGAGCAAGATCCGCGCCCGTCGCCCGCCACCGCAAACAGAACGGGTCGGGAACGGGACGGGCGTCACCCGTCCCACGCATGCTCTCTGTGTGATGTCGTCCATATAAGTATATGAAATTACAACCGCCGTACTCCCGCGCCCGCTCCCTGTGTGTGAGGCGCTTAAGCCTTTTCACTTCAGTAGCTCAAACATGTCTCACTCAGTTAGAAAAATGCGATTTTGCTCACTGAGTGAGTAACTTTTTTTTTTTTTTTTTCAGAAAGCCGCGAATATCTTATTCAGCCTTGGGTTAATCATACAATTCGAAACATTCACACTCTATCTCTTTCCCGCCATTAGAAAGAGAGGGAGACAAAGAAAAGCCCTTTCGAAGTTCCAATTTTGAATTCGACCTCGAAAGACAAACACGTTCGTAGTTTCGTGGAATTATGTCTTTTAATGTAATTTATTAAATTTTTAACTTATTGTTGTATTTAAACGTAAATATGATTAAAACGACTTTGCTCACTTGTTGCACAAATAACTATTTCTCATCTGTTTTTCTGTGAATGCATCTCGATCCGACCAAATGCGATCTTTTTAAAACTTTGTAAGACCTTTCAATTTACCGCCAAACTTTTACAGATCACAGGAAAAGATTCAAGTTCTATACACATAGACATAATATTAACTACTCCTTTACAAAAGCGATGTAACATTTAATCACTACTTTTTCCGATAACTTGAAAGGTTTACAAGTACCTAAAGTACATTTTGTTACAAACATTGACTAGAATAATAATATTTTTAATTAAAATAGTGTTTACATTTTATAAAGCTATGATATCATTTATTATTCTACAGAGTATCTTAACTTCTATCTACAAGTAGAGTATCATGTGGGCCTGATGTTATTTGCTCTCGTTCTGGCGTATAACGCTGTCTCAGTCTGTTGTCTCAAACTCGCTTGTTTTAGCTGCCATTTTTTATTTTTTTTAATATTCTACAATATTTAATATGATATTTACGTCGTCAGCCAGACGAAATTTTTAAACAAATGAAGCAATAGATTTCGATTTTCTCCTTCCAAATCCAAATCCTTCGAATTGTGATAGAAAAAGAAAACGCTTACGATAAGCAATACGCAATTCCCGAACTGCTGTTTAGACACACAACTTTGGTTGAACCACACAAAAGCGGCAAGATGTGTGGTTTACCTACCTAGTTATCTTTCAGTTATTTTACCTTTGAGTTTGTATCACTGACAAAGTAAAGTGTACTTTATTTCCGTTGGAAATATAGTAGCAGATACGTTGCCGTCAAACATAAAACCTAGTTGTAACCAAATTTCAAAATTGCTTACATTATGATGCTATTGCGAAGTGGTAAAATATCAATACAATGTAGAACGTAGTCTGCGTGTCTTATTTTTTTTAAGATATATTTATTTATTTAACACTTCAAGTACAATGTACAGAGGCGGACTTAATGCCATAGGCAATATACTTCCGTGCCAAATCATTTCGGCAAGTTTTTAAAATGCCAACCAAATATTTTTTATTAAATATTTTTAGACTTTACAATTCCATCAAAATTAGGCTATAGTTATAAATTCTAGTTATATATTATTAAGAATGTTGATAAATTCTCTAATTTCTTTAAATATTAGTCAAGTAGCTGCCGCAAACAATTTAGATTAGCAATGGTCCCTTAAAAATAACTGACTAGATATATTTTTATTTATAATTTATTTTATAGCCGGTACCGCTCCGAAATTGTCTTTTTAATATTCGAGATATTTCCTGTACCCGTTACACAGAAAAATATAATGTAATGTCTTAGTAATAGTATACAAAATAATATTTAATAAAATATTTTTTTTTGTGACTGTGAACCTCTCGCGTCATTCTTGGAAGTTGTGGGCTGCTTAGCCGGGCTATTAGTGGGTGCCTTAGGGTGTCCACAACTATCAACTTGCAATCGGCTTAAGCAGATCACGTTTCGGCACATTTGCCAGATTTCGAATCACGTCGGGTGAGGCTACTGATGTCCTTTTCGAAAAACTCAAAGCATTTATTTCAATTAGACCATTAAAGGCACTTTTGAGTCATTAAAACAATAAAAAAACGCTGAACAAGGCATAATAACTTGAAAGTACTGTAGTTGCCCATTCCAAAGCGTAGATCTCTATGGAGAAGAATGGGCAAGAAACTCCGCACTTTCGCTGTCAAACCAAACCGTCGGGCCAAACCCAATCCGCGCGTGTCTAGTTTTTAAGCTTGCAGATATCATAAAATACGGTACGATGTGTTCCAACATTTAGTTTTTTTTTAAACCAATTTTATTTAAGTTTTATTCGAAGAAATATCGGTAATATCATTAATAGCTAATACTCTACCATACATTTATTTATAATAAATTACATTTAATAGTATTATTACCTACATAAACATGGAGATGTTAAGATAGTAAGCAGATTTTGTGTTTGGGTGCTACATTCAATTCAGAAATTCTAATCATATTATTTTTTAAACAGTTTCAAACAGGTATTTAAAAAAATATAGATATTTTTCTTTTAGATATTTGGCATCTATTTATTGTAGATTATCAGCTTATTTTGGAGTCAAGTTTCTTTTTGGAATGTTTATTAAAATTATTAATATAAATAAAATATGACTTTCAAATATTAAATTATAAAATCACTTCCTTGTTTGAGGCATAAAACAATTTTTACCTCTATTTTTAACATAAAACTAATTTATATTTAAAAAAATAAATGCAACACTGACTAGCTCAAGTAAACAGTTTGTGCAATATTAATAAAGTTCCTAAGTATTTTTATTCTTAAATAAAATAAATAATACCAGCATTGGCTATCATCAATATCTCACTTTTTGCTTAAAGCATTATAAAACAGGTCTTACTGGCAGATCTAGAGAGCGAAATTAGACTTAGCTCAGTCGCGCTTCATTCGAGAATAAACCATATTTGTATTAAGTTAATGTTCTTATTGGTATGATGATACGCTTGATCACAGTCGTTTGTAGGAATACGTTAACTTTCTACTAATAAGGTTTGTTTTCGATTGTTTCGCTCTATAGATCTCAACCATGAACTGAAACTTTTTAACTAAACTTTTAGAGAGATCTTTGAAAATGTCTTTGGTTATAAGTACCTACTGTTTAATTATTATTTGGTTTGGAATGAGATTCAAAATGTTATTTATTAAATAGTGTCATCGTAAAATAATAGACCAGCGGCCCAAGCAAGAACGCGCTTCGTAAACGTAAAGTAAATTCGAATGGTTTTTACTTGAAAAAAACTATCCTATCCTACAAAAAAATGTTTTAAAATTATTGCGCCAAGCAACAATAATGAGAAAACTAAACTAAACGTTATTTGTGGACCGAGTATTTTTTATTTTGAAATCCGTAATTAATATTACGTTTACGAAGCGCATTCGAACTATCCAGGTCTACTAAAATCATGGAAAGACAGTACCTTAAAACTAGGATATTAAGAAGAATCATCCAATACTTTGCAGGGAATGTTTAAACTGTAAAAGCTTGCTGAGATTCGTGAAGACCAGGTCTTGAGGGTTCGATATGATGAAGTAGACCAGCCCTAGTATGGATAGGACTGCCCGCCATATTGAGAAGTGTGTCCAAGTGTGGTAGAATGTTGGAATAGTTGGCTGGAAAAGAAAATAAAAGCTCATCAAGTCATGCCTTATTTATTCCTATAAACCGGCCACGCCTTTGCATACTCCTTTGCTTATAATAAGTTAATAATAATAAGTTTATTTATTTCCTTAAAAATACGACAAGTTGAACAGAATTTTAGCAGTTAGAATTAAGCACAAATAATAAATGTGAGCAACTGCCCGAACTAGGCTGAGCCTGTATTTCAGGTCACAGTTCTCTTCCCAGAGTTATGAGCGGTAATAACAATGGGTGAACATTTCAGTTAATCGTTTTTAATACAGAAATAATTAAAATCTATTTCCATCAGTCAATTCAATTAAAAATAAATATATAAAAAGTTGGTTTGATTTGATGTGTGTTGTGTTTGTGTGTGTGCTGTATTGTGGGTGTCGGTGCAGAGAGTGTGTGTGTTGGGGGTCGGGGTATTGTGTTGTGTGTCGGTGTAGTGTTTTGTATGGACGGGTGTTGACTTTTGTTTAATAATTATTATTTTTATCTTAAAGCTTCGTTTACGTTAATACATAACGTAACATCACGCCTGTACTCCCCGAAGGGTTCGGCAGAGATGTACCTAATAGTACACCCACATTTTGCCAGTTATGTTTAAGTCTTACGCTTAATTCGAACCCAAGATCTCATGTTAATCAGTCTAGTCTAGTAACTAAATATTCTATTCTAAATTTCATCCAAATCTGTTCAGTAGTTTTAGTTCAGTAGTGTTTAGTACCGTGCAACAGTGGGCAGAGCAAACCGCACGGGTCGCAACCCCGAATTTCATATGGCTGTTGTGTTAACGTGATAAAAATGGATCAGTATTAAAAAAAGGGTTTCTTTGGGAGAGTTGTTTGTTATCATGAGTACAATCACGTGTTTAAGTATCGGTCACTAATTACCAGTGAAAAGGCATTTATTTCAATTAGACCATTAAAGACACTTTTGAGTCATTAAAACAAAAAAAAAACGCTGAACAAGGCATAGTAACTTGAGAGTACCGTAGTTGCCCATTCCAAAGCGTAGATCTCTATGGAGAAGAATGGGCAAGAAACTCCGCACTTTCACTGTCAAACCAAACCGTCGGGCCAAACCCAATCCGCGCGTGTCTAGCTTTAAGCTTGCAGATAGCATAAAATACGGTACGATGTGTTCCAACATTTACTTTTTTTTATTTAATTTTACTCGGAGAAATATATAAATTTCATCCAAATCTGTTCAGTAGTTTTTAGGTCAGTAGTCTTTAGTATCGTGCAACAGTGGGCAGAGCAAACCGCACGGGTCTCAACCCCGAATTTCATATGGCTGTTGTGTTAACGTAATAAAAATGGATCAGTACTAAAAAAAGGGTTTCTTTGGGAGAGTTGTTTGTTATCATGAGTACAATCACGTGTTTAAGTATCGGTCACTAATTACCAGTGAAACCTAACATAAATTCCCAAAAAATAGAACATTGTCCAGAAAGAAAATTGATCGTTGGCAATAGGGATGATGACTGGGTAAAAAAAACGAAATTCTATTTTGTCCGTCAATCAGGTAATACAAAAATATTAGATACGTATTTTTTGTTTTATCAAGATAACAAAAAAAATACTTAGTTAAAACGCATTAAAGTTGGAGAATGGGGGCTAACTACGTCAGAACTAGGTATAAAATGTACTAAGCCGTGACGTCATGCGCCATTTCAACTCAAAATATCTCCGTAATTTTACGATTACGTGAAAAAAGAAAAAATACGTGTCAAATACTTTTTAATAATCTACCCGATAGACAAATAAAAAAAATGAGTCACCATCCCTATTATAATTATAAATTATGCTCTAAAATAAAACACATTAAATCCAAGAACTTAATACTCACAGTAGTAACGTTGTTGCTGGTTATATTATTGACTAGAGGCGCGTACTGGTACACCATCAGCTCGTCATACATCCTGGCCGCAGTGCAGACCAATAAGCAAGCGGTGTACAGTATAACCAGGACTATAGGCTGGAAGTATGGCTGTAGGCCCCGGGATAGGTCTAGGCTGGTTGCGTCGAGTCTGAAAAGTGGGGAAAGAACTTATTTTATTTTTAATGAGATTTGTTTGTTCTTGACTCTAGTCTAGGTCAGAGATGACAGAGACAAAATCGACGATGGTACGAGCTTACCCAGAAGAAGCCTCTTCACTGTAACTTTGAAGAGATTAGAATCAGACGCAGGCAGAGAGTTCCACTCCTTTGCTGTGCGCATTATGTAAGACGTATGAAAACGCTTAATATTGCGAATTGGTGGAATAGCAACAAGGTAGTGATGGTAACTTGCAGCACGTCTAGACGTCCGACATTAAAAGGGGGCCGGTGGAATGAGGTCTTGGAGTTCTTGGACACACTCACCGAAGTAAAACCTGTAGAAGACCGACAAGCAGGCAACCTTACGGCGATGAGCCAGGTTGTGAAGTTTGGAATCCACCAATTCCGTCGTCAATCAGCCTCTTAGCTATGCGTTCCACCTAGTCAAGCGCGGCAAGCTTGTATTTAACTGAACCATTCCAAAGTGCTGCAATACTCTATGCAGGATCGGACTTGTGCTTTATATATATAGTGTTAAAAGCTGTCCAGTCCTGAAGTATCGCTTCACTCCATTTCTAATTTGATGATTTTAAGGTTAAAGAGGACCTAATGCATTTTATACCCTACTAGGGCAAACCCAAAAAGGGAGGCTCCAAGTGATTCGAGCACTCCATAATATTATTACGTTAAATGTATGTTTGTCAGATTATTTAACTCTTTTTAATTGACTGGTGCAGAAAAATGTTTGAAGGAATAATCACACTTATTGACTTCGAATAGGCCTAAGCCGATCACGTATCACAACATAATTATATCGCATTAAGTTCGGTGCGACTTTTTTACCTACTCGCATCATCTGTATGAACAAACAGCTTTCTCTGACCGGCTCAAACCGAATGTACGTCGTTAAGTGCAATCACAGCCTTCTACGAAATCGATATCTTTTGAAAAATTTACAGACACAGAAAAAAATTAACTAGCCAATCGAATAAAAAAATCTAAGCCTACTCACCTATCCAAAACTGAAAGCAGGCACAGTACGCAGAAGAAATAGTACGTAGCAACATAAGGCATGGTGACGACCGCATGGAAGGACAAGTGCCCTGCATCCAAGCCGTCTGAATAGCTGATGAGGAGTAGGTGCATCAGGGACAAGCCTCCTAGTACACCATGGCAAGCTGGGGCTGTAGAGCGCCAGGCTTTTTGAAGAGTTAAAGCCACGTCTAATGGCGTTAGATCGCCTAACCTGAAAACGTAAATAAATATATGTGAGAATAGAGGTTACAATGAATAGATCTGTCAATAAAATAAAAGTAATTAAGATTATCTCTGCTTCAATTTCTGGATACCGTCAAAAATTATAAAAAAAAAGGGAGAAATCACATCTGCAGAGACCCGTTAGCTAATTTTATTCAACCCAGTTGTATGAGCTAACTACCACCAATGCAGCAATGACTAGAAAACAGAGACAAAAATAAATAAATTATTTGCTTACAATACCTCAACAACACTTTTGTTTAGTCCTGTAAATTGTTTTCAGCTAATCAAAAATTTACAAGCCAAATGAGTTTGGTATCACCTAAATAATTTAAGCCGTACAAAGAACTAACCTTAAATACTTGTCACCATCTCTAGATTGCTGCGACTCCAGAATCCTATCTCTCGATACAGCCCTAAAGGTTCCTCCACCTTGCAGATAAATCTTCTCTGGTCTACGAGCACCAAACGGGTCCAGCCTCTCATCGTTTGGTGATGTCAGCGGTGATGGTGAAGAGAATGGGTTGTCTAGGTATGTGTCGTGGTATGGCATGCTAGATTCTAAGGTCTCTAGCATAGCTGTTAAGTCTGTGGGCCGAGCTGAAAAGTTTTAATAAAGTAGTTTTTTATTTTTTTGCTTTGATAAAGGTTGTAGTGTCAGGGGATTTCGAAAGTTACGAAAGAAATATGGTTTTATATTTCGTAGTACATCCCTATAAGTGCTTTTAACGGACCTTGAAAGTTTTTTTTTAGTTTTAAGTTTTCTTCTTCATCTTGAATCAATGACTCAGATTTTGTCCGACCGTCCTGGAGGATGCAAATAGTTGTGGTACATGACTGGCTAGAGAGAAGCTGTGGTGTATCCTGTGTTGGGGGGGGGGTCAACACTCGCATTCTGACCAAGATGGCTTTATTATACCCCATCTTGCCAGATCCGATCTTCAGCAGCCAACTTGAGCCCGCAGTTGGTTGAAAGATTTCTATATTTATTCCATATTCCATAAAATTTTAAAACTATCACTAAGAAAATGACCTGGTTTTTATCATGTTCAAGTGACATGCAGCCTTGAAGCGGTACCATTTACAAGGTTCACCATACTAATGATCACAAAAAAACTATATAATAATAATAATAATATTTATTTATTTTCAGGCAACTTTGGCCCATAGATATATACCTTACAGTCTAACATACATATGATAAAATACAATTTGTGTTAGTAAATAAAACCTTAAAACTACATGTGTTAGTAGCACTTCACTTGCACACTACGTCACTGTGCGTTCATGTGGCACTTGCCCGCGGAAGCGACGGAACACCACTCCCTGCGGCCAAAAGTCCTCTTGCAAGACGAGGTGCAGATAACAAGTTGGTATTCGCACCACGAACGCCTTAAAGTTGACGTTGCGGCGCGACTCAAGCAGCTGCACTCTCGCCACGTAGTTGGTCTTCTGGCGCACGTACTCCACGATGTCCTCCGCCGTAGTGGTGTAGTGTAGGCGGGAGATGTACACCGGAGTGTTCGGCTTCGCGGCACGAATAGGCACGTTGGGCTCCGAAGGAGCCTTGCCGCAGCGGTTCTTGTTGGTCCGTTGACGGCGTTTCCTCCTCAACACCGTCACAAAACCATCATCAGCCCCAATCGGTGCCTTTTCAGGCACGGGCTTCCCAGCGGGAGCAGTTTTGCCCGCGACTACGCTAGCAAAATCTACAGGAACTTGCCGAGATTTTGCAGACGCTGCAGAGACAGGCAGCGGGTCGTGCGGTCGTGCGGTGGCGAGGCGAGGAGCCACAGGGACGGGAGCGGGGCAGCGGGGCGCACGAGGAGCGCATTCCGCAGGCTCAGCATTCTTCGGCGAGGACGGCGACAAAACTGCTGACGCAAAACTGGCCGATGATACATCAAGGCCAGCTCCGCGACGCGTGTTTACGTTCGATGCACCCGACGGTGACCCAGATACCGTTGCCTTTTGACGCAACTGATTGACTTCATTGCGTAATTCGGCGACGGCATTTTGGGATGCATCTAACTTCTTCTGCACATCCGCTAGACTTGCCTTAAGAAGAACGATGTCCTTCAAAAGGCTAGTTACATCGACATGGTCGAATGTGACGGGAGGGAGCTTATTCAAGTCCTTCGCCACGAACGTCGGCACGTCGTCAGGGTCGGTCTCCTTTAGCAGCGTGATTACGTCCTGAATGCTTTTCTTTGTCCCATCACGCCGGCGGGACACCATCTGGTCACTTTTGTTGAGCGACCGGTACAGGAGCAGCTTCGCAGCAGCAATGTCGTCCTCACTGAAGTTCGTCGCGCAGATTTGGACTGCGGACACCTCGTCCATCACATCCAACTTCTGCTGCAGGAACGCCAGTAGCTCATTCGCCACAAGTGGTTGTTCCATGGCGATTTAAATTACGAGCGACGGCTAGCGCCGCCGCGTTTACGATATTAATACGCGTCAGCACACGTCCGCATCGAAACGCGGCTACTGCAAGACTGATATAGCTTTGGTGTACCATCTGACCATGAAAAATCTAGCTATACTTAATAAATTATGGCTTTCAATTCTTTATTAAATTAACTATAAAGAAATATACCTGCTTTTGACCCTGACTTATTCTTCCCAGTCTTAAACACTTTAGGGCTGACATCTTGTCCATTAGCATTGCTGTCCTGTCTCTCATCTCTAACTTTCCTCCGAGTCTTCCTAGGTTTATGACGCAGTTCCCTAGTTATGCCGTTATTGTTCTCCATATCATTTGCTTCAATCTCAAGTTCACCGCTGAGTGTTACCACTTCATCTTTATTGTATTCTTTAAGGTAGTCATCTACCTGAAATGTTTAGATTGACAGGATTTAGTAAAGTTGAAACAGGAATTGTAAAAAGATCACAGTTTTTTTTTTTTTTTTTGTCTTTTATTGCAAGAGGTAAATAATGTTAATTCAATATGAATTGATGTATAATATTATTTCGAAGATTGTAACAGGTGGCCTGCTGTATTTTTTAGATTCTGCCTAACCTCATGCAAAAAGATGTGTTTGCAAGTTTCTTTATTTTGCAAGTATGTCATGTATGTTCAATATTATGCTACTTAAAATTGTGTTTGAAAAATTAAATATTTTTAGAGAAATATTTACAAATTATTTTGGTCTGGAAAAACAATAAAAAATTTCAAAGATAAAATTTATAAAATAAAAAATTACAAAATATTAACAATAAAAAAGGAAAACAATTAAAAAATTACAAAGTAATAACTTAACAATTTTAAAAAGTGAATTAAAAAACAACTTACCCTTTCCAAAGCACTAAGACTAGAGCCAGGTATATCAAAATCATGTAAGTCCCGGTCTCTATGTCTAGACGAGTGTCGTTTCTTCTTCCGATAAGACGGGCTCCTCTTCTCCTTATGTCCACTCGAAGGCCTCGACAAAGACTTCATTAACTTCTCGTCCAAATGATTAGGATCATGCGAGTAAAATACAAATGAAGGATTTTTGTCAGAGTTCTTTAGTTCTTTTTCAACAAAACCCAATATTCCTTGTTTGATTTGATCATGGATGGGTAGCTCAGTGTCGAGAGATTCATGTTCTGATTTTATCCAGCTGTCTCGTTTAGATTTGTCTGTCGTAGCTTCCTCTGTGGCTAGAGATTCCTCTGGTGCAGCATGACCATTTGACATTTTTCGCGATCCGGATCGACTTCGTGATCTCTTAATTTTCTCCTTCGGAGACGGTGAACGAGCTGATGTATGCACTTCTGCTATCTCCTCCTTCACATCCACACTTTTTCCAGGCTTCATTATCAACTATTTTTGGCTTAAACCCACGCAAATTACAAGCACTCGTAAGTTATTTTTATTTATAGAATAACTACACTTTCAAGCATACTAATCTACGATAAACTAAAGAAAGTAACACAAACTTATTATTTTACTTGAGTTTTAATACATTTTCATGTCTATTACTAGTTAAATAATATTTTAATTTCAGAAACTAAAAACAAAGATTCCCTACTAAAATGTCAAATGTCAACACTGATGACGTCATTGTGACGTCAGCGGGCCTACGCAAATAGAAACGTTTCGTTTCACGTTTTGTAAACACAAAACGCCTTGGTGTCACAAACTTCTTGAGACAAACATGGCCATTTATGAAGAAAAAAGGGTATGATATTAAGTTTTAAAAATAAATTACCATATTTCTTTTAATTTGATAGCCTAACGTTTGATTGTAAGCCAACCAGTACCTACATAACAACAGTTTCTTCTCTATTATTTAAATTCCAAACTTTTTACTTACTTCGTGATTTCATATTTCACTGACTGACTAAAAACTTGTCAAGTGTAAGTTTTCTCACTGTTGATAGATGTCGTTGCCATGGTCAAGTAAAACAGTCATGGCCGAATTATTAACATGATATTTTCCTCTGTTTTAGAATTATTTAGCACTTACCGTATTACCTAGCTAAGTAGCTGGTTTCGGGAGGTAGCTACGCGGCTCTCAGTTCTGGGCAAAGCTCTGAATGTTCTGATGTTATGTTTATGGTTAAAAGATGAAGGTGTTATAGTCCTGACTCCAGAAGTAGGTGGCTATCTCGCTGGTTAAGGAACCACACGGAGCCAATTGACGTATTTAGTAGAGCCCAACTCGACGTTAAAGTTCTAAAGATTACCTAGCTTGGCAAATACACGGTCAATGAACCCAAAACTCGCAGCCACTCGTGCCCATCCATTAGGGGTTTAATAGAATTATACATACTAGAAAACAATAAAATCTGAGGTAACCCGTTATTTGGTGGGCCTTTTCCGTTGGGTTTTTTTTTTTTCGTAGTAATACTGAAGTCAGGTGAGTACAAAAGCAGGTATAGTCGATCTAGAAAAGTTCCCGCGGGGGCAACGGCAACGCAAAAATCGACAATACTCTTGAACATGGCTGGTCTAAAGAGGACTCTAGACTTCTAGAGGGCCTTTCTCCATACAAACGTATTCCGCTGTTTTCTTCGTGGATAATGCGTCTAGAGCAATTTTTTTTTCTACAAAATGTTGGTCTTATTAACACATGCCCCATCATATCATTTCCTTTTTTTCAAAACAAAATCACAAAAAGATCCAAAAACCCCAAAAAAGCCCGTTTTTACCGCCATGTTCAGACGATTATCAGACAAATTAGTTAAGTTTTTAACAAAAAAGAAAATAATAGAAGCATAGCTATACTTTTCCTCAAAATTTTGATTTAAGAATTATTTAGATCAGTTTAGTTTTTAAGAAGAAAACAGCGGAATACAAAACGTCTTTTGGTCAAGATTTTTGTAGGTAAAATCAGCCTGAGCTGCAGTTGTCCCTTTCGCTCTTTACGGGGGCTTGGTTGGGCGCTATTCTTCAAATTCCTCGGGGCTAGAGTCCCCTCTTAAGTCTTTTCACGTAGCTTCAAAACCTTGACAAGCATAGCAGTAGCCCACCAGCCACAACATCCGTCTGTTCGGAGGAAAGTCGAAGAAAAGGGAGGCCTTTTCTATAAGGGACCAAGAACTTTACACACTGTTCTTCATACGACTATAATACTTCGTCCCCGAAGAATTAATGAAATAATATCTGTAAAGGATGGTAGGCATGTTATGTTCACTACCAAAACAACCTTCATAAAATCACATAAATGAGCCAAAAGTTGCAATCGAAAGCTTTAGTCATATACTTAGTCATTAGACATAGCTGTGGAGTTAGGAGCGCCCGCGCCGCCCGTACCAGGCGTTAAGCGACTCGACTGGACTCAGAAATTCGGAATGTTGGCGACCTTCAGAGCGTGGTTTAGGTTATGTCCAAGTTATGAGTGAATGACGGTGATAAAGATATCTGATTTAACCTACAATAGACAGGCTATAAGATGTGTAGGTAGTATAAAATGTACCATGGCCCATGTCTTAGTGATTTCTTTTACCAAAAATGACATTTTTGCCAAGTTTCAAAATCTTTTTTTTTTTTTTTGTTATTAAACGTCGACCAAAGGGTACTCGGTTCGAGTTGATCGTTTCCTATGGAGAAGAACCGGCAAGAAACTCCACGGTTACTGTTTTACAATATTGGGAGTTTGACGCGCCACACTTGCACGCACGACGAGCGATCAAACTATACAAAACCAGTTTATGTGGATCACTCATTGTACTGGAAATCTACAAAACGAAGCCATATTATGCTGGATATGTATAGCTTAATGGGAGGAGCACGTGGCTAAATAATAACAGCCGCACGGGTCGATCTTTAAGATTAAGCCGTCCTTGCCGAGGTTGGTCCGTGGATGAGTGACGATAATTACATACCGAGTTTGCTCCCTGCCTTGGAAAGCACGTTAAGCCGTTGGTCCCGGCTGTCACTTGTAGATCTTTGACAGTCATTACGAGTAATCAAAAGCCAAAAGTCTGGCATCCAGTCTTACCAAGGGGTGTCGTTTTACCCAGTTACTGGGTTGTGGAGGTCAGATAGGCAGTCGCTTCATGTAAAATACTGGTACTCAGCTGCATTCGGTTAGACTGGAAGCAGACCCCATGATAGTTTGGGAAAAGGCTAGGCAGATGAGTAAGATGATGTATAGCTTGATGGGTCACCGTGTTTACCGACAGCAACCTTGCACGAACCATGTCGACTCTTGAACATCGATTACGATTTGTTCGTTTATCGTTAGTACCTATATATTATATTTAAATGTCTGCTAATACCTAGCTCTAGCTAAATAAACTTTCCTTGTGGAGAAGCTCGCGTCCAAAATCAAAACAACGCATCGAAGGCCAAGCTATGTTTGCCAATCTTGGTCCCTAAAGCGATGACCGTTCATTACATATCTAGACTTGGAAAGCACGTTAAGCCGTTGGTCTGGTAATCAGTCAGAAGCCCGAACGTCTGACAACTAGTCAAGGGGTATCGTAGGTACACGTATTACCCAGTAACTGCAGGGTTGTTCCTAATGTACCTAATTGTTCCCGTGGACCCCGTTGATGGGTGTTGCAGTGGTGAACATTTTATATTCGCCTAAAAAGCGTAGTCGACGTAGGCCCGCTACGCGGCCTCTACTCCTATTTCTGTCTACAGGGTTTACAATAACCTAACACGAAGGGGCCATCCCCTTTGAACCTAAAATTTCCTAGTCAGGGTGCCCCAAGTCCAGAGCTCGCTTCGCTTGCTCTTGCAGTTGAGTTACTCGTTACTCGAGTTGAGTACAATCAAAAACAAAAAGGTAGAATTGGTCCCTGGTCTTAGTTTCGAGTGGGACGAGTTGCTCCTTAACCCTCTTTGATGCTATGTTTAAGGTTGTTTGTTAGTTTTGGTTATTTTATTGTAAGGTTGGTAGGTAGTTGACGATCTTGTGTAGCCAATAGCAGAGTGGGTAACACGGCTGACTATCCGTGTCCAGTGCCAGGTAGGGTTTGATTTCGATTCGGCAAAGAAATTCTTAGAAGCAGCTGTCTCTGAGTAGTGCATGGCTTGGCAGTAATATACAGTAAGACTAGACAGTAAGACTGGATGGAGGATGGGGGAGGACAGGCTGGAAAACTTATGTAGATACATTTCTCCTGCTTCGTGCCAATCAAACCGTTACCTACTTCTATAGCCCCCATACTCTGTCACTTCTACTGAATCGTCGCCGTCGGTGACATCGCAGAAGTTGCTTTGACTGCAGCTTTTTGGGCATACTTACCTAAACATACAAATACAGAATGGAGTTGTACCTAGGTACACCTCAAGCTCTACCTAAGGTTTCGAAAAATGCAACCGTGAAATTTCCTGTAAGGTTTCATGCCATACGGAATAACATTTTCTCGACGATCGATACGTTTGAAGGTTTACTTCTTCGATGGATAATTACCTCGAAGGCTAATAATAACCCGGAATCGATAAAACGATTACAATAATTTCGCGATCTACACAAGTCTGCAAACAAAAGGTTGGTTCAATTCAGAGACCGCAAAACTGCAAACCTCAGCGGCAAAGGTACACAATCGTGATTACAGATCGAAGCCGGATACCTAGCTACTTTTTTTTTTTTTAATCTATGACAACACGAATAGACTATAGATAGCGACAGTCCCGCCTGCTGCAACTGTAGTGGGGCGACGACGAAATGTCACTAACAAGAAATTCGGGCATTGTCGTTTGCGTTTCTTAGCGTCGATGTTGGTCCCGATCCCGACAGTCGGTAGTCTCGAAAGGCCTTTGGAATTTTGTCTTTAAAATACTTAGTGCTTATAGGACATTTATTTTGCACACCTAAAGAACAGAAAATTATATATGCTGAGATATACTTATATCTGTACACAGTGACTTTAGTGGAGCCAGGAAAAGGGTAGGCTTTGCAGACGTCTGCTCAGCATACCCTCACCAGACCCGAATGACGTGCGGCAGCCGACCAGACGGTCCCGGCTCGCGCATGCGCTCTGCGCGGCATGCAGTCTATATATAACTGTTCTGTGTATCTATCTACCCACCACATTTTGTCCTGGTATTAAAGCATCATACTGGTCGTGCTAGAAGAATTTAATGAATGAAGTATATAAAGTGTTGATGAAAATGGAGAGGGAGAGGAAGACTAAAGAAAATTTTAATAGATTGTGCGAGAAATGATAATTATGAAATAACGTAGAGAAGAAAAACTTTTAGGCTCATAAATGCCAGCGTAGTTATGGATAGTAGTTCCGTTCCTACAGACAAACTGTGAAAACAGTTTTGTGGGGCTTAGTTTTTAAATGAAAGTTTGTATAAAAATTGTTTAATAAATAAATAAATAAAAAAAAAAATAAACAAACGTTATACAAGGTGTTGTTTTGCATCCTCGTCAAATTCAAGGAGGTAACTATGCTAATGATTCTCGTCCCGAATCAATAATAAAATGGGTAGGTAATTTTAAATTTTTATCTCTCATTTACGGAAATTGGTAAGTGTGAATCACCCGTGTTTTAAACTCGGGCCGTCTGATTCTCGCCCTATAACCGCGCTTCCACAAATACAAACAATTTCAAACATTTATTTGATTATTTCTTATTTTCTAAACCACGTTGGGGGGTTATTCTGAAATACTGTCAAACATAAACATCCAAAAAACTCAGCATTTATTAATAATTAACGAGGTGCCGTAATTTTAATTGATTATTTATGTCTTGTGTGACAACCTCCTGAATTTTGACGAGGATGCAAAACAACATCTTGTATTTCTAATGTTATTATACTTAGAAATAATAATGTCATATTTTAGGTTAGGTTTTTATCACTGCACACGTAAATATTTTATTGAAATAACATCCTTCAAATTTTAGGCTCCTTTATGTGTAATTCTTAAGTATAATCTATATTACTGTAAAGTTTCATGAAAATCCGTTTAGTCATTTTTGAGCGACAGAGTAGCAAACACACACTTATAGATTCGTGTTAATTACTAGGTGATTTTTGTGTTAGGAGGCTAAGGGTAAGCTTAGGAACGTCCGCTCAGCTTACCCTTACCGGACCTAACTGACGCAATGCAAGTGCCGCAACCGTCTGAATGCTTCTGTGGCCCTAGTACGAACTTGCGAAGTAAACGCGTGATGTTAATTCGTGTGAAAATTTAAATTAGTCGTTTCGCGCATATTTTATAGTTAGTAAATAGTCAGATAGTTAAAATGGTGAAGGAACACATGGACTCAGGTTGGTCGCAGCAAGGAAAACCTGCCTAATGGAGATTCATTAATGACCCTGCCCTGGTGTAAATGTGGTGCTGTTCCACAAACGACGGAGCAGTTAATGCTGTGTCCTGCATGTCCCATTGTTCGTTCATTACAGGAATTGATGGACGCTTGTAATTTTGACGTTCAAAAAGTGCTGATTATCAGCCTAGTTTGAATAAATGACTTTTGATTTTGATTTTGCTATTAGATTACCATCGACACGCGATTAGAAGAAGATAAGGAACCGGGATGTCCTACCGCACTGTGCACGCGTGGTGGATAACAGCCTATTCCTTCTCATAGAGAGGAGGCCTGTGTCCCAGCAGTGGGAACCTTATAGGCTGTTTATGATACTAAAGATACACCATCATCTGCCCTACATGCCTTTTTCCAACTCTGTTGGAGACGGCTTCCAGTCTAACTTGATGCAACTGAATACCAGGATTTAACATGGAACGGCTACTCATCTGACCTTCACAACCCAGTTACCTACTACTGGGTAATAGACTAGTTGAGAAACTTTCGAGCTAAATGACTACCTGTAACGACTATCAAAAATGTACAAATGACAGCTGGGACCTACAGCTTAATGTGCTCTCTGAGGCACGGAGGAATCTCGGTATGTAAATATTATGGTCACTCATCCACGGACCATAACTAATTAGTAATTATTTTCTGTTGAAAATCGTTCGGCTTTACCGAGCTTCTAAAATGTTTTGGAGCTTCAATGACATTGACAATGGGACTACTATTATGTACTTTAAGTTTAACCGCGCGTACGTGCTAGGCCCACCGTTTTGCGCTTGCGCCCTGCACTTTAGGCAGTCTAGACATGATCTAAAGTTGTGTGAAGACACATATGCAGAGTTACCGGTGTTTGTATAACGTTCAGTTGGTTTTTGTCTGGCGGCAGCAACCAAACAACAACCTTAATTAAATGAAAATAAAGATCACTTTTTTTAACAGACTTGTCACTGGCAGCAACTGAATGTCAAACTTTATGAATACAGTTATAAAGATTATTGTCATTTTGACAGTCCTCCCCTCCTCCTAACAATACGCGCCGTGTCCAGAATTACATGCTTTCTGAATCAAGCCCTTGATCCAACTGCCAAGCGAAAGCCTGCTCAGATGTTAGTCGAGGCTTTTGGCAATTAAGCCATTGGCCGACACGACTATCGGCACAATGACTGCTGTACTCACATCCTACATAGTCGACAACCTCGCGAGCCCGATCTAGATATTTGAATTGCTTGTTAAAACTTTATTTTTAAAGTTGATAATAATGAAAAAAAAATGACTTCAGTTTGTTGCTTGGAAAAAACCCCTTCCACGAACATAATCAGTGAGCGAGGGTTGGGGAGATAGCTCTTTAAGTACAATATCAATGTCGTCGTGTTTGATTTTTTGTACTTATAGGCACGTTTAGGAAACTCAGACATGTCAGACAATACATTAGAGATGCATCTCTTTTGCCAGGTTTGTATTTTTCGTACCACTACCTTTAAAAGTGAGATAACATACGAAGTGGCACTTATGGGAAAACTTTTTTTTTTTTTTTTGAGGATTTAATAATACAAAAGCTTAATCCAAACGAAACAGTTAGTCAGATAACTCAGAAATACACCGGTATATAACTAGTTCTTTGAGAATTTGTAAATTATGTTTTTTTTCAAAGATTTAAACCCGTATCGTTTAAATCCTTGCAAAATGAAACTTAATTAAGAATGACATTATCGCATAATTGATTACTAAGTCCCTGTATTACGATAACCATCATCAATTCAATTGTGAATACAACACAAATAAAAATATTACATAGCTAAATGTCTTAAACATAGCTTAATGAAAAAAATAATTAGACTTAGTGCGTTATGGACAGTCAACTTTAGATTGTCACAATAAATCAATAACAAAGGCGATAATGCTAGAAGTCATTAAAGTGTGTTCAGCGAAGACCCTCATTTCATTAGATGATTGTAGTTTTTTACTATTTGACAAGTTAGGTTTTTCTATTTTGACCGCCTAAAAGCGTTAAATCAACGTCTGTGCGGCGAAGGGGTCTGTCAGACTCCTACTGACTAAATCCATGCGGTGTCCTCCACGTCACTTCTTCCTAGGGTGCGGGGACCGGGGGCCTCAGCTTGATACAGTTAGGACCAAAACGCCCAATCTCCTTTATTTTCGTTTCTTTTGTAGGTATAATGCTTTTACTGTAGTCTATGTATATATATCATTTTTTTATTATAATTTAGTTTTAACTTATGTCAAATTTTAACTGAACTTTTGAAGTTACTTGTAGTTTATCTACTTCCAATTTTATGTTTAGTATCTTGAAACACTACTAATAAAACTAAAAACGAAAGCGATGAATATTTGCCTAACACCGGTTCTTACTTACGCATGTCAAACCTGGCCTCTAAAAAAATCCTTTTTAAGTAAAATAAGAAGCTGTCAACGAGGAATAGAACGAAGTTACATGGATATCAGATTGAAGGACAAAGTCAAAAGTTCACTGATAAGGAAAAAAACAAAGGCAAGAGATGTGGTCAAACAGGTCCTGACACTGAAATGGAAATGGTCAGGACATATTCAGAGAGTTACGGATGAAAGATGGTCACAAATTATTACAAATTGGTATCCAATGAGCAAAAAAAGAAGGAAGGGTAGACCATGTAAAAGATGGAGTGACGACATCGTACAAACAGCTGGAAACTTATGGCCCAGACTGGCAAAAGACAGAGTCAGCTGGAACAGTTTGGAGGAGGCTTTCACCGCAAAAGGCGGCCCTTACACTTAACAATACTAATCTTATCTTAAGTATAAACACTAACATCACTAACAAATAAATAAATAAGTACACAACACATTAGATATTAGATACAAACTAAATGTAAGGGATAAATAAAGCTAAATAAATAAATAAATAAAATCTTGAAACACTATGAAACACTATACACCTTTGACTTAACTATTTGCTATAAATAAAATGTTATATCTAAGCCGGAGAGCCCTTGTCTATGTTCGATGTGGTATTTTAATAAACGTAGCGTGAGCTTTAAGGTTACGTGTCAACCAGTCCACAGTGAGAGCACGTACCCATAAAGTAATTCATCTACTTACTGATAATTTGGTGGTTTTATTCTAAACCCTAACTAGTGTAACTAGTGAACACCACAATATCTCGAGATAAATAAAGATATATAATAATGATTATTTGTATGACTAACACACGTTAAACCCGCTAAAGCCTTACCATTACGCCATACACAAATACATAGGAAATTATTCAAATCGCACCAACCAGACAAGCTTTTAATACCAAGCGATTAAACGACATATTTATAGTCAATTTGTCCAAAATGGCTGACCTATAGCTGATAACTAATTATGCACTGTGTTGCCTAGACTTAATCCTTTGTAGTACAAACTAGATTGATAATAATATTCTAAAACTAGACTATTTGAACACCTGTTGGTTGTTAAAAATAATAATAACGTATGCTAATAGTTGGAAAACGGATAAACAGTTAAAAAAAAGCGTCTGAGAAAACGACATTTTTGGAGCATTGGCTTTTCGAAAGCTGCCAAATAGCATAGAATAGAATAGCATTTATTTGCAAATATGGGTAATACATAAGTAGGTAGTAGGTATACATCAGAGTTCTGCCATATTTCGCCATTCGGCATGCAAACATTTTCATTTTACAAAATTCTTAAAATTAAAATTCTTATTAAAACATTACAGCAATTGTTACATTCAATAAATAAAATTATAAAAAATTCAAATTGTCATTAAAACATTAACTTAATTATTACATTATAAATAAACAAACAAACATTAAAATTCCAGGTCATAGATAATATGCAACATTTCTTAAGCAAATAATGTCAAAAACTGCAACATTCTCTGTTGACTCCTCATGGTCGGATTAAGGGGTTTACTAGATAATTTACCAAAATCTGGTATAGCATAACATCATAACGGCTATCCCTGAAGGGTTAGCAGAGGTGTACCTAACAAGAACACATACATTTCGCCAGTTATGTTTTTTTTTTTTAAACGTTTCCCCACACTATGAATTTGTCCTGTATCGTGGGTGCGTTTACAAACATTTAAACTCACATACACAAACAGCCAGACCCAGAGCAACTCTGTAGGTCGTACAAATATTTGTTCCGTGCGGGGATCGAACCCGCGACACGCAGCGCAGCAGTCGATCGCTCAACCACTGCGCCAACCATGCCGTCAAAATTATTAAGTCCCATGTAATTAAGGGCGAGCCTATGCCAGATGTTTATTTACCTAAAGTCTGGAATAATTAGTTAAAACTTTGTATCGAATTTGTTGAGTATTGGCGCGATATACAAGGTGTTGTTTTGGATCCTCGTCAATTTAAGGAGTCAACTATGCTAATGATTCTCATCCTGAATTAATAATAAAATGGGTAGGTCAGTTTTATTTATTTTTCTTATTTATGAAAATCAGTAGGTAAGTGTGAACACTAAATAGTACACCCACATTTCACCAGTTATGTTTATATCCCATGTGATAGGGGGCGAGCCTTTTGCCATCAACCGGGCACACATCAGACTCTGTGGCCGCTACTGAGAAATTGGATAAACCCAAAGACACTTTGCCCGAACTGGGAGTTGAAGCCAGGACCGTATGCCCAGTTGTCACGCTTGCGACCACTATACCAACGAAGCGGCAAAAATATTCAGTTGACTCATATAAAAGGTGTAAATCACCTCATCACGAAGCCGTCAACCAAGCATTCTGTACATGAAACTAAGTAACTTTACGCAAAAATTATTGCTGGGAAACGACTTTTTTTAGGGGGGTGTAAAATCATGTTTTGTGGGAGAACTCAATGTAACGCACTCAAAACATTGTGCTGATGGACGGATTGAATAGTACGGGGTCGTGGAGGTGTTTAAAGTAGAAATCTTACATTAAAAACTTGTATTTAAAAAAATACTTGTCGAAAAGTTGGAACTTTGACCTCTAATATCTCCGTAACTAGAAGGTTCCCAGGTATGGTGTAGAACAAAAAAATGATCTCAATGACAGGGAGAACCAGTGCCTTTCGGCTTCTTTAAGAGGTGTTTTACACCCTTTATTGTTCAGTTTAGCAAAATCATCATCATCATTCTCTTGCTTATAACCCAATTTATTTGGGGTCGGCGCAGCATGGTTTCTTTTTCCATACTTCTCTATTACTTGCCGTCTCCGATACCTCCTTTCTTGCCATATCATCCTTCACACAGTCCTTCCATCGTTTTATTGGTGCGCTACTCTTATACCCATCCACATTCATACTCAAAACTTTCCTCACGACATTTTCCTCATTCCTCCGCATCACATGCCCATACCACGACAACCAATTACCACACATATTTTCAGTCACCGGCGCCACTTATGAGACTTCCTGTATTGTAATTTATTTCAGTTCAGAAACATATTATTTAAAATTTTAAATAGGGATAAGAACAAGTAATGATGATGATTTAAATGTACCTGCCCCCCATTTATTCCACATTACGTAGCAGTTTTTCATAAAAAAAAACAATTTTTTAGATGATCAATAACATCGTCACGTTTAAGTCTGATAATAATCATCGGATTATCAGACTATTGATTCTGCTATTACGACTGAAGCGTAGATAATTTCACTGATAATATTTCAACCAATCAGCGCTCTTTATTTATTATTGCACAATAATTTACAATAATGACGACAACTAGTCTAAAACAATCGAATGTCTACTAATAATCAATTATCTGAGGTGCATTGATTCTCTTTGTCATTGACACGAGTCAGATCAAATGACAACAGTACTTTCAAGTGGGTTGTTGTCAGTAGGTACTTAAAAGTACAGTGCCCCACACCATTACCTGACCCATCTCACAAAGCCAAAAAGAGGCAAATGGGTCAGGTAATGCTGCTCACTGACTGTACTACTAATAACCGTTTTTACCAAAACTAAGCGAAACCTAAAGCTTAAATAACAGAGAGCTCAAACTGCCATACTGTCCGCACAGGACACAGAGACATCACACATTAATTCAGCACGCTTGCTGATGAAAATTACTATAGAAATTTCGCATCGCTCATAATTTCCTGTAGCCTCCTATCCTTCCCTCTGCTAAGTTCCAAAATATATGGCCAATGTAGCGTTTGCACCGCCACCGCTAACGCCGTGGAAGATGCAATCTTTTGACCCATCAAAATAAAATAAAAACTGCTGTGTCAGTGACACGAATAAGAATTTAGCCTCTCTGTCAATACTCAAACTTCACAACAAGTCATCCCGCCATCTCCTTCTTAAACTACTGTTCCAGGTTCCAGGTCACCAATTCTGTGCTTAATGGGTTGTGCCTTATGGCACACATTTCCAGCCCAGTCACATTTAAGTTGGAAGGTGTGAGCTATCAAGAACTGCAAAACCAAAACGAATAGCTGCTGAGTTTTCCTCGACACCCACACACCCACTGCCGGAGAATAAAACCTCTTTTTCAGTCATGGGTTTATTGCATGCAATTCTTGGGTCTACTATTACTGATGAATATTTAGGAGTATGAGGAACAGGGTGAACGGGTGTCATATCTGGTGGGCTACTGCCCGACAGTTGTTGTCGGGTTTTTCTATAGTGTCAAGTCGAGGATAACTTTGCTTGCGAGATGCAGGTCTTATTACTTCTTCAGTTTTGTCATAGACGGCGCTGTGGTTCTTTTTGTTGTAAGTCGCTTTTTGGAAGTCGCTACAAATATAAAAAAGAAATAAATTAAAGTATAGACGAATTTCCCCTTTTCGAATTGCTACTGCTTCAACATCGTGTTTTTTAAGAAAATCTATGGCGTCTGCCTGACCCGTAATTGCATCCCTTAAAACTTTACATGGCATCTAATATGTTAATAATCGAATTCAAAAACGTTCAGCTTTTCATCCTATTCACATTTCTTTTGTTACTACCCTTTTGTGAGGCACCGATATGCAGTGGCGCCTAATTTTATAACAGAAACACACGTTCTAAGAAACTACACACATATTTGCCAACTCATCATTTAGCTATTTAGTTTAACGGTACCCAACTACCTACTCTAAATACACACTCGGTAACACTGACTCATCTTTGTCCGATGAAAGCATCTTGAAATTGGACTTTCTTATTTGGGGTATAGCTATAACCTAGGTTCTTGCAAAAACTTATGTTTTAATAGTTTTTCCAAGAATTATGTTTTCTGACCTTGTTCCTTTTTTTGGGCGCATTACTTAGTGTAATTTATTTCATCACCGCTACTCTCAAAAACCGTGAAGGAAAACATCGTGAGGAAACCGGCATGTCCTAGAACTAAAAATTCGAAGACATGTGACATCTACAAACCCGCACTGGGCCCGCGGGGTGGATTACAGCCCACTCCCTCTCGTAGAGAGGAGGCCTGTGTCCCAGCAGTGGGAACATTAAAGGCTGATGATGATGATATTATAAATTCTAGTACCTATATAGGATGCCCCCGGCCAATAAAATGACATTTATTTCGAGTATTTTGCTACGTGACGAATCCATCAAGTATGTGTTAGAGTGACAAACTAATCGACATTTACCTAAGTTTACCAATGTGTCATTATAACTACCAGGCTGCAAGTACGAACTAATTTGACACAACCATAGGAGAAACAAAGAAAAGCAGCTCAGATGGAGATTAATTGATGACTCCGCCCTGGAGTGTAAATATGGTGCTGTTCCGCAAACGATGGGGCACTCGATGTAATGTGATGTAATGTGTCCTGCGTGACCTGCTGTTTGTAAATTGCAGAAACTGATGACGGTACTGAAGGTGCCAAACTTGTTACTCAGTTCATGTCCCCTATTCATAGACGCTCGAATTCGATTTCGATTCGATATGTCGTATGTCTATCTTGTTTTGGCATTCCGAAAGCGAGCGAGATAGACATACGACTTTTCGAATCGAAACAGAGTCTGAGCGTTTGTGAATATGGGGGCTGGACCGACAAAATTTAAATTGCTATCGACACGCTAAGAGGAAGAATATCGGAGAATAGGCCCACAAAAGCAAACTCTAGATCCTAAATTCTACTTTAGAGATAGATTTACCTAATTCTCTCAAGCTTTTTCCAATTCCAGACTACATTACATTTGCGAATTGATTTTTGTGTTCATCGTGAATATTGTAAAGCAACCCTAGATTAAGTAACATACTATCAGCGGTAACAGTGATGGAAGTCAGACATGTATTCTTCTTCTTAGTCGTTCACTCTTGACAGAGTGGTCGTGGTCATGGAGCGTCGCCCACAACTGCGGTCGCTGCCTTTGCGATCTTTTCCCACCGCTCTCTATTGGCCGCATGGCGAGCACCTTCTGCCACAGGGAACTTGGTGACAGATTTGATGGAGTCTGTCCATTGGATTGGTGATCAACCATGTGGTCTCGTGCCTTCGACTTTACCCTGAATCACCAAACGCTCCATGGAATCTTTGTTGCGGGGATCGTGTTCAAAGAAAGTGAGGATTCGTAATTGCACAAGATACGACAGTCTCTGTTTAAAGTCGAGTTCTTTGAGTATTGACACGTTAGCCCGACGAGCGGTCCAGCTTATCCTGAGCATGCATCTCTAACACCACATCTCCAGGGCGTCAATCTTGCGTCGGTCCTACATTCGCAATGTCCATGTCTCCGCACTATAGAGGAAGATCGACATCAGACATGTATGGAAGTAATATTTTCAGTAGCTTTAGTCAGTTCTATTCATAATTGAATCTGTTTAAAAGTCATTGCAGAAATACGTCTAGGTCCTCTAATGAGCGGATGGGCGCACGACTTTGTTACTATCGCGGGAATATCCTGGATTAGGCGGGAACAAGAACGAGGAGCTTGGCACAAACAAAGAGACGCTTATACCCAGCAGTTGAAGTCCGGCTATGGGTGATCATGTTAATTAGATTCGCATTTGCGCAATTGTGCGCACAAAGCGTACTGGGAACTTAATACGGGACTGTCGTAATCATTTCTAGACATGAGGAAGAGCGTGCTAAGTACTACACCTGGGGTTAACCAGCGGATATGAAGGTATATATTATAAACTTGTGTCGTAAGAGCTGACTAAGGGACAGAGTGAGTTTGTGTAGGAGAAAGGGCAACATCCGCTGCACTTGCCAACTAAAACAGAATTTTGCCATTCGTCTTTGTACAAACCTAAGAATAATGGCCATGTCAAAATATTCATAAGCAATAAGAATTCATTATTCTATTTCCATAAAATACTGAAGTATCTACAGTCAAACAAAGGTTCCAGTTCTGTGTGGTCTACATATTTCTGAAGAAAACTAGAGTGCCCTTGAGTCTGTATGTCCGGTACGGGTAAAATGATTTGAAAGGAATTTTCACGGCAAAGATTTTACTTGTTTACAATTTTGTCTTTTTAATTTGATTAAAAACAGAGTCACTACTCATTTTTTTTTTTTTTAATTAATCTTCCCTAATTAAAAATTGAATTCCGTCCCAATGTTTTGCGCCCGTTTCCATCCTACATATTTTTACTGCGTTACGGGTGCTTTTTAGTTTTATCTATTAAAACTTTTATTGCTCTCTACAGTATGGTTTACTGTCAAACAACAAACCCACACTCAAACCAAATCTAAACTCAGTTCTGAGCAATTCTTTACGGCGTCAATTGTCTAACTATTGTCACCTAATAATCTAACAAAATACAAACAACAAAAGCCTACAGATCAAGTGGATGTTCTTACACAATTTCCCTCCTCACTTCCTCCGTCCCCCTTTAGAGGTCGTCCTCCCCTCCCAGAGGACGGCGAAAGGCACTTTCACTCTTGGAATTTGGCAGTTGGCTTCTCGTGACGTCACTTTTGCGCAATTTGACGCAATGTGGTCCAGATCTGCGCATGATTTGTTTTAAAACCGTTTCGTTTAAAACAATATTTCGTCATGGAAATTAGTTTTTTTGGTAAACAATTGAAAACATGTGGTAGGTGAATGCTAGTATGACGTAGGTATTTAAAATAGGCGCGGTTTACATGTAAAGCGTATTGATAATAGTTACTTATCTGAAGTTTCGTTCTGTATCAGATTAAAATGTGTTGGTAATTAATCACGTGAATTTCGTTATGTTTTGTAAGTCGGTTTGAAAAGTGATTTCGTTAATGACTTTATTTTTATGGATTCTTTTGATAGAAACTAGACGGCTCCAATCATTTGAGCTGTTGGTCTTTATATTTCTCCACACGGTAGCTATTAAAGTGTGATTTTTGTAGCCTGACTGGTATTTAGGCATACCTATTAAGCTTACCACAGGTGTATTATTAATAAAAACTAATCGTCTATAAGTGTATCAGGAAGAATAAAATAACAATCTAATGGCCATTTAATTTTATTGTGACATAAAAATAATTGATTCATAAAATCTACATTAGTTTGGTCCAATAATAAAAATTATTAAAATTAATAACGCTAACTGCGTTAACTTATAAAATAAACGATAATAAAACTTTTATTATAAGTACTCTTAGATATATCCCGACACCAATATTGCAAATATTTTATACAATAAGTATTTACATCACGGCGGGAAACCAATTTACAAACAATTTACAATAAAATTTTGTCCCCAATAAATTCTAATCGTCTATTTGGCACAAAATTATAATTATCAATTTCAACCCGAAACAAATTTTGCACGAATCCTCTGCCATCATTAAAATTAAAACTTAATCAATAATTTATTGCATTATGCGACGTAACTCGTCGTTTTTTTAATATTTTTAATATAAAAATTACATTGACATTTTTTCTTCGTTTTATATTTCATACTAAAATATTCAACAGGTTTAAAACTTACAACGAGAATAATCTCTTTTAAATCACTATTCTTAGTACCGAGCAATAGAGGGCACGTTTTTCTTATATTTACAGAATTCTTAATTAACTAAAAGTTCATAGAACGTACTAGAAATATATCATAGATATATGGGATAAACATTACCAGCTTTCGACGAGCACGACCTTACGTTAACTCTGAACTATCAGATCGCAAACGTTTACAAGCTGGTAAAAAACTAATACATAACACAGCAAAAAGTCCCATCGCATAGAATTCCAGAGAAAATTACCTTTCCCGAATTATATGGAGGGATAATTTACAAGACGCCTATTAATTCACGGCCTCACGACCTACAAGTCGATACAAAGGACCGGTGAAAATTCGGCAGTCTAAAACCACAAACTCGGCGACTGCGCTGCGATTTGCGATTGTGACGCAAAACGAAGCCAGTCATCGTACCGTCCGCATTACCGCGGCTCGCGTACCCTTATATACAACGTAAATAAATTATGTACATTAGAAACTAAAGAGTATTTATAGGCAGTACGGGTGACAGAACTGGTAGACGAGCCTTTGACTCCTCTCCGTTTTCTTCATGATTCCCTTTTTGTAGTACTGTCTGATGCTCCTGGATAGCTTGTCGTAGTTCATGGCAGGCCTGTTCTTTCTCTTGCCCCACAGCCTGGCGACACGTACTGAATCCTCAATTTTGAACACACCGGTACCTGTGAAGCACGGTTTGAATTAAACATTTGTTGAATAGAACGGATTAGCGAATTTTGTTTTTGAGAGACATTTGACGAACTTTTTGAGATACACTTTTTACCATCAACGAAGCTAACATCTTAGCCAGTTAATTTAAATTTAGAATCCTTTTTCCAGTTTTTAAAGTATTCTAAAAACTTTAACATAAAAGGTGCCTGTGCATCGTATTTCTAAAATTACAATGAAACGTAAGCTGCATTTCAATCGCATGCGACCGCTATATCGTCCGTTTGTCGCGCGATGAAGTCGTGACCTGATTTAATCGGATTTAAACTTAATTTACGTAGAAGATCGTATTTCTTAGAACAGTTTAAAAAACTCATTACGTGCCCTAAAGAAAAAGAGACAATTTGTTTTGGCGACAACTGTTTCGTTGATTTCTACTTTAATATAAATAAAACGAGTGAAAGGAATTCGGAAAACAGAAAGCTCTATAAAAACGATCATACTTCAAGTTCCATTTTAGACATCGGCCATTTTAACTTAACATGAATCTGTAATTTTTTTAAATGAGTTTAATGATGACATTCATATTCCTATATACCTACATGCAATACATTGATAGAATAGACTATCTTATCTGAAAATTGTAAGGTTAGAAATGTCGTATCTACGTGCGTCACGCAACTTACAACTAACAAAAGGTTAATGTGAATTCCTATTCTAGTTTATGTTATTTATAAAGCACTATTTATAATCCAAGCCCCGAACGTCACTAGGAGGCAGAGCTTCATAATACCAATTATAGCAAATCACTTCAAATCGTGATCTAGAAACCAAATATGCAGGCTAGCAGTGATGTCCCAACAATATTCGTGATCCAAAAAGGACTCGATAATGGTATAAATCGTAACAATGGCCGCCTATCGTCTGAACGAGTCACGAAACTAGATAAGCTTTATTTAATTCGATTTTATTGAACAGATGGTAAATGGCCAGATCACCTTGGGCATGGAATGTCGCTCAATTGAATTTACCATGCGTATTCGATAACTGATGCATTAAATTACGATTCGTGATGTAACCGATTCGATTCGGAAAACATCTAACTAAAATTGAAAATATTCCAGGATTTAGTCAAGATAAAATACTTAATCGTTTGACTAGATTTGGTTTTATTGAGCTTAGCAAGACTAAAATTCAGGTCACGTTTTAATGGGTCCATTGTGTAGTGACTTTAGACCATTTTCAATGTGCGTGAGTGTGTAATGCTCACGAATTTGGTATCCAATGAGGTAAGTAGGATTCTGAAATGAGGTCCGTACAAAAAATTTTATATATAAAGCAGCCTTTTGAACCGTCATAGCAGGAGTTTGATAGGTACAGTATAATTTGGCAATTGAAATATCTGTAACATCGTATTAGCATTTTATGATCCTAATCAAAAATTGGATTGCCAATAAATTGTCCCCCAATAACATTCTTAAAATAATCCACATATTTTATGGTTCCATATCCAATTTTTTTACTCATGACCTCTACCGATTACCAGCCAATGGGAAACAAATATGTGTAGTACTCAGTAAGCCCCGCCTTCTTTCAATCATAGTAATTTATCGCCAGCAAAACAAAGGAGTGACTTGATTCCGTGTTTAAGCCAATTATAACAGTTATCAACAATTTATAGTAAAACAGGTCCTAACAAAGGCTGATTTGGTACATTTGTCTCATTGTTAGACGTGGTATTACTGGCTTGTTACAAACTGGTTTTCTATATGTTTTTAAGATCATTTTTAAATACCGCTTTGTTGTAGAGTACACAAAGAAAAGGGAACTAATTTTTTTAACTGTTATTTAAACATACGAGAGGTTATTATGATCAGGTGGCGTACCATGACGTCTTAAAACATTATTGTTCCATTCTTATTCCAGAGTGAAAAAGAGACGGAGCTATACAGGTCGTCTAGCTCCATCTCTTTCCCACTCTGGAATAGGAATGGAAGAATAATGTTTTAAGCGTCATAGTAACGCCCCAGTTCAAAAAAATAATGGGCAGTTATTTTTTTTTCGGTGGTTGGTAAATTTGTGCAACAATAAAACATAGACAGCAATAAAAAAAACAATTGGCCACTATTGGCCGTCTTACAATGTCAACTGAACTTAAAATACGTACCCAGACTAATAAATAAATGGCCAGTAAAAATGATGGAATGGAGAGTTAGATAAATGGTTTGGCAGTTCACTTCGGTTTTTATTTAGAACTCCGCTTTTACTCCGACTCGGGGATATGAGGAGCGTAGGCCGAAGGCCGGTGGAGCGACGATGACATCGTTGTCGGAATATAGGGCGGCAGCTTTTTTTTCGCGAGCGCAGCGAGCACTTGTTAAGCAGCTTAGAATGAGATTCCTTACAGACTAATTCCGATTTGTCAACTGCCCACTCGTAACTGCCCATTTAGTTATTTCACTGCACAGAATTTATTCAATGATCCATTTTATAATTTTTTACGACTCATTTTTGTTTACTTTACTGCTAAGTTTTAACTGCCGACCATGTTAATAACTATGCATTTTGTAATTTTGACCTTACCAAAATTACTATATACAACTGCCGCTTTAAATCAGTGCCCAAAGAAAAGAGTATAAATGTAGGCGGTTAGTACAGACGATAATTATTATTAAAGAAGAAGGTCCTTAAAGGAGATTTAGAAGATGGTGTAAAATAGTGACAAGAACACGAAATCGACTCCAGTGATATAAATTTTAAAGGATTAGATATTAGGAAAGTCCCCATATAACCAAATAGACGCTGATGAAGAATCTATTAATAGAATTCTAACAACATTAGAAGCTCTTTTTTTACTACAAGAATAGTCTCGATTAAAAGAATAAACCATGACGATTTAAGATTAATTCCCTCAAAGATTAAATACTGTGTAACATTAATTATGAATCCACAAACATTTACATTTTACGTTGTTGTTGCGATTTATCTGTCTCTAATTAACAAGGCCGCAGCTAATTAATAAACAAATATATTACAGTTTTATTGTTTACTAAGCGACGGACATAATAGAGTGGAATTTACTGGGTTAGCCTGTATACTTTAAACACTCTGTATATAGCATAAGGTGCTCGGGAATAATGTTACTTGCATCTGTTAAATATTTTCGGAACTAGATCTGTAGTTTCGAAGATTACCAGGGGGTAAATCTACAATAACAACAACAGTTGAAAACACGCGCCAAAACGTACGCCTAGAATTTCTTGGCCGAAATTGGCGGATCTTTGAATAAGATACCTCCTCCAGCTACCTATCTTTGTCCAAACCATAGTTGCATTCTGCTTCAAATGCTAAAGATAGGGTTTGTCTCTATCGATCGAGATCAGATTGAATTGAAAACTGATCCCGCCGAGTTGTATCCACCGATCTTGCGATCTGTTTCCTACAAAAAAGTAATCAATATTTGTATCTACCGATCCCGGGAACCGTGCCTACAAGACCAAAGTTCTTATATAATTTTTCCAAACTGATTTCGATAGAAATAACTTCTGAAAAATATGATACTTTAAATATTTTCTCAGTAAATTAAATGGGATAAGTTTCTAAAAATTACATTTTTTTTTCTTGTTTTTTCCCTATTCATGTTATCCCGATGACTCTGATAAACCTACTTTTTAAGGAATCTTGGATTTCCCCAATACGCTGCTAATTTATCTCAACAATATCTTATCATTAATAATTTAATACAATAATCATACAATAATCGTCTGGGCTGTGCTTAGTTTTTAATCTAATCTGAAAGATAACTTAATTGATTTCGACATTCCCGACCGTTCTTTCAAAAAGGATTACTCGCTAAGAAAAACAACTTTATTAAACAATATGATTTAGCTGATATTATTGTAAATAATAATCCTTATCATAATCTCCCTTATCACAAGAACATTTGGCAAAACAGTTCAAAGCGAAGATTTGAATTTACGTCAGTGGATAAGTTTTCCGATAAAACCTGATAAGCCGTTTTATCGGAAAACTTATCCATTGCCGCAATTCTAAAGAAAAAAAACAACAACGCAATCGTTAAAAATAGAAATGATACAATAATCATGTGCTCACTGCTGTACTTCAAAGTACGTGACTTTTCTAATAAATCACCTGTGTTACCTACCAAATCTGCGAAATCGAAAGGTTGTGTATAGTTCTGTTTAAACTTTATGTCGGCTCGGAACATCTAACGTGAAACTGCGCAGAACATAATTTTAGGCATCAGCGGGGCGCATCATCTTGACTTGTCTTGACCGTGCAGAACGTAACTCGCTAATTTTCAAACCGTCATAAAGTTTGAACAGAACTTTAAATGATGCTACAAACTATGTTTTAATTTTATGCTAAAACTTGTAGATGACCAATAACAACGTTTTTTTTTTTTATAAAATCGTAGTATTTGAACAATTAAATATAGTGAAACCCATTGATTTCCAACAGCCTAACAATTAAACTAAATAAAAGTTTATCGTGCTACAAAGTTAGCCTTACATTTAAATGTTCATCATAATGTCTGTCAAAAACACGAAAACGCATAGTTTTTATTTTATTTTGACACCTAGTTATAAATCTGAATACTCACTTCGGTCTAACCACCGTATCGCTGAACCGTGCACATGAGGAGATGCCAGGAGCTCCTTCAAGAACTGCCACAGGTGTATATGTGTGCTTCCAGTCTTGGCTTTACCGCCTCCAACTGCTGCACTCGTTCCAGCTGATTCCGATTCCTCATCTGTTGAAGAAGAGTTTGGTTAGCAAATGATTGTCGATCTTATGTTTGAGGGTTAAAAGCTGTAAATGGAATGAGATGTAGTGTTAAAATTGGAACACCCCAAAATGCATCTTGGTATTCTCATCCTGAATGAAGTAGAACTCAGTTTCGTAAATGCTTCATTCTTAATCACCGTACACCACCATATAATTAATATTTAAACTTTAATGCAAATTATTAACAAGAATGAGAGCTTGTCTGTATGTCAAAGACGTCCTGAATGCATAAACTAGTGCATAATTTAACAATTTAGAACTATTAAAAGGCCCATAACGCTTCTATTGAAAAGGGGGCAGACAAAACACTAGCACACGACGACACTATCGCTTCTTGGAAGCTAATCATACCAATTCATCGTTTCTATGAAATAATGAGCCTACTGAACACGCCTTCGTAAACTACGCTAACATCTAAAAATCTTGCAACATAACAAAGAAGTTTCTTTACGAAAATGTTTAAACTAGAAAAGTTATTTTAAAATGGATGGTGTAAACATAGCCAAACCAAATTAACGGCAGCTGACCTTCAGTTCCAGACATGTAAACACACTGACAAGCAAACGAATCATATAAACAAAACGCTGCACTCAGAACAGTTAAATAGCAACATGCTATTTAAAGAAGAAAGCTAAGTGCTGAATGGAATGCTGCAGACGATTTGAGGGAACTATTGCGAAAGGACGCTGCAAAGAATTTTTTCGTTTAACTACAAGACGGTAAAGCTCAAATTAGTGTTGCAAGACAAATGAGAGTAAAGTTACTAAAAGAGACGATCAAAGTGACACAGGCTACGGGTAATGAAAATTTGAAGTACTTTACACCGTATGTGAAGGTGGTAATGAAATTTTTAACGATACCGACGGCAATTTTATCTCGGTCGCATACGACCTTGTGGGCCCAGTGGCGTGAACTAGGCCTTCGGGAAACGACACAAAAACTAGACTTGACGTATATGGATTCGAAGCCGACGTGTAAGGGACAGAACGGCAATAGAACGACAAACGTCTGATTGATGGGTTAACTGTAACTAGGCGTGGCTCCATATTACATTAGTATCCAATTCACTTTATCGGTCAACGATTTAAAGATTTAATGCCTTTAGCTTGGAAGCTTGTTTCATTATACATTTATAAAACAGGTATTTTATAGAATGATTAATTTAGCTATCATAGTTCCAATCGTATGCAAAAATATATAAAACCTGATCTTTCTCGAAACTTCATGTTGTTTTCAAATCATCAATTACTTTGTCTCGCTTATCATGTTTTTCCAGTGCATGAATTTCTGTTTTTATTGAATTTTTTTTTTTTACTTTTACCTTAGCTTTTACAATGACAAGTTAGTTTTAATTTTCTTCTATTAGTACAACTTCTGCATTTTAAGAATCTGATTTAATTCTGAATTCACTATTTGGCCCAGTAACCTCTTTGATTTACTTTATACCGTCAGGGTCTTTCTGATATAAATCTTTATGTCAAACTGCATGTGTGGACTGACAACTGAGTCGTAGATAATTGTCGATCGCAATTTCCTGTGCTACTATCTGACACTTTTTTTTATTTATAAGCTAACTGTCCACCCATTAAGGGCGACGGGGTGTCTCGTCCGTTGGACTGTACCACGTTTTTATCTTTATGCAATTGCGATAAGACTTGCTTAGATGTTATCGTGTCAATCTTGATGGGAATTCGATATTATAATTTGAATGCTATAAAATTACCGTTAAACAATTTTATTTATAAATGTCATGTGACGATATCTGCAGCTTTCTAGCTGTCATCGATTTCTAAAACAAAATAAGCCTAATAGTAAAATTCTCGAACAATACTCCTCAATAAATCTTATCAATTGCTAATCGTTTATCAGCAATAAAGACCGTGCCTGTGCTCATTATGTTAGATATATCTTGTCTTTCAATTCCTTCATAGAGTGAGCTTACAACTGCGTACGATGGCCATACATCATTAGCTTGTTTGTCTGTAACGCAGTCCGTATGTGGGTTGGTAACGGTTGTAGCACAATGCATGCGACTGATGCATTGCCGTGCTACATTCGACCACGTATTGCACTATCTACTCTTCAATCATGTGTTTGTATTTTAACACATCTACTCGGGATCGGCAGATTGCAAAGCATACGCATTTAGTGACCAGCTGGTAAAATGTGTAGGCAGGTTATAATTATTTCCAACGAAACATGCATTGTCTTTATTGTGTATGGTAGTGCATATTGTAAAAAAAAAAAAAAATGACAACCGTTGTTAGCAACATCGCAGAGACATTTTTAAGAACTTGTTTCCAACAATGTTTTGTATGACTTTTAACTAGTTTCAAGATTATACGATGCTACGATGCCGATTATAAGAGTTGACTTTAAGTCCCGGATTACAAAGAACATAATTAACAACCATCCATATTTCTTGCAATTTTAAACATCACTTATTTATTTTATTTATCTCCTATAAATCTGAACAAGGCGTGGCTATCGCGTAGGAATTTTGATTTAAATATCTAGATTTAATTAAAGTTAGATAATTCCTGGGCAATTTATTTTATAGTTATCGTAAAAGCATTTACGTTTAATGCTCTAAATTATCAAGACTAAATTAAAGGTAATGGGATTTACGAAATTAATGATAAATAATAATATATCGAAATTAATGATAGGTTAAATAAAGTTAAACCACCGATAAGAACATGCTTCGATGTAAAGCTGACTTAAAAGAAAATTGCGATAAAATAAAACATTTAGTACCTATCTTATCCGTTGCTAAGTCTTGATTCTTTGCCAACCCTGCAAAGGAATTGGCATTATAATAAGATTCACCTCAGAAACACAATTTATGGCCTTTCCAGGCATTTAGTCCCCTAAAATTGTATAAACCTGGACCCTATATAATAACAAACTTTTTTTTTTTTTTAATCCACAAAGTTCTAGTAAAAATACTCACCATCACTCATGTCGTCGGCAGACGGTAATCCAGCAGGCGTTGGAATAGGTGATGCTGATAACTGATGATGATCAGGCCCCTGTGAAGATCTCCAGATCTCCAACTGAGCATACAACGTACTGCCGGCCTGTAACAATAATATACAACGATCAAACCAGAACTAATGGCGAATATACACATTACGCGGAAACTGCGAAAGTTTTCCAAGAAGCAACATTAGAAGTCATTGCTGATGTTTAGCTAGCAGAGTTTTGATTGGATTTATCTTATTTATATCAAAAGTAATGTGGAACTAACGAGTCTGGTTGTTAATTAAGAAACTTGTTTTTAATGGTTGCTTTGCTTATAGAAATAAATTTGCAAAAAATAAAATTTAGTTGATAAATATTTTTTGGGATGTGGCTGGCTTGAACTTTGGTGGAAAGGCCTTAGTTACTCGTAAGTTGGTAGAAAGACAGAATTAATTTAAAAAAAATCTCGCCTGTATGGCACTTCAATGTGCTATAACAGTAATAGTATAAATGGCGTTGCACAATCTAGATGATTCACACTCATTCACCATGCTACTCACTGGTGTACCCTTGTATTTAGAAAGTGTTTAATAAGGTTTATTTTCACTCCAGCTTCTTTATTTTATCCACATACAATGTATCATGATTAAAAAACTCCATCACTACTACATCAGACACGTCCGATGAAAATTCTTGACGTTATTGATTTATACCCACTATTTACCCACTCCACAGCTGCCTCTTATCTTAGCATCTCAGAATTCCTTGCTAATTCAGCACCTATATCTTCCCACACTGCAAACCAGATGCAATTTGTATGCAGACGGGCCCAGGGTGCTGACTTTCATCGCATAGAGAAAGTCGGCTCGTCGGCGCGTGCGATAACAAAGATACCATTGGAACTGGCGTGCTCGATACGATGCTACATTATTTTTTCTACTTATTTTACTGTTTTTATCATTATTCTTGGTTTTAGCTTGGATTGCGATTGCAGTGGCTTCTGGATTTAGGAGTCCTTACTGAGATCGTTTGTTATTATGTGCTGCATTTTAAGTACCTACATCAGTATTTGGTTTTAATTGTTGAAAATGTTGCAATTTTTTGTTTTTGCTTCTTCAAAAAATAATTTGAGAACTGATGATTTATCTCAACATAAGTTCTGATCTTTAGAATAATATTGTAAGTTATTATTAGCGATTGAGTGTTAACTCATCTATAGCGTCATATGAGAGCGTGACTTCATCATTACTACGTATGGAATCAAAATTTTCCTTATACCGTCTTCGTCATAGGGAAAGAACTTGACCACATGATAATAATTAAGAATATGGATAAAAATGCCGATCAATTAGTCATGGATACCTACATTAATAAAAGTCCAAGGCAAGAATAAGATAAATCTAACCACAAATTGTACCTACTACGACAAAAAAAATAACAGGTGCACCAAAAAAAAAATATTTCAAAAGATTGAGCCAAACTTTTTCAGCCACGTTACATAAGATGGGTCAGCAGTAACGGATTTCCTTACTTTCGTTGTCCTTACTAATTACGTAAATACTATTAAAGTTGAACTTCTCGTAATAGTGGTTAAGGAAGAGAATACTGACCTACACGGCTATACATTACGCTTGTTACATCAGAATAGTGAATGTGTTTTATCGCAGTTTTTTCCTTATGTCGCAAATAAAACTCCGGAAGATGGTCAAAGTGATTTGACATATCTCTTTAATTTAGTAATCTTTGTTATAGACAAAGAAGCTATTGATATACTAGAAGAGAAATCAGAAATGAGTAAAACAGGTGCCTTGTGTATTCATGTTGTAAGAATTGATAACGTTAATAGTACAAGTGAGATACAAAACAGTAAGTTTTTTTTTTGTTTTAAAATAATTGATAGTTGAATCATTGACGTTGTTATACAAGATTCATTGCATCATTATTATTAAAACAATACTAGTCTTATCGTCGCCCCCCAAGTACTGATAGTATTATCATCACACTATAAGACTAAAGTTGCAAAATTGTTTAATCATTGAATAACGCTAACAAGATATTGATGAAAAATTGCCACTGTTTGGAAATTTTAATTAAATTGACCATGAGGAATAAAAAAAAAAAACAAAATAAACTGATTATCTAAAATGGTTCAGTAAAGCAAGATAAGCAAAAGACTACGGTACTAAACGTGTCTATTGGAGATGCAAATTAATTTGCACTTTGGTCGGTAAAACGATTTAAGATGAATCATCTATGCTCATTAATTTACACTGCGACGAGCATGTGTAAAAGCCACGCAAAACCAAATATGATGTAAGCATTCGTGAAAAAATTCAAGAAGCAATCACTGAAATAGTTGGCGATGATTGAACCGTAATATTATTCTTAGATATTAATACATTAGCAACTACACTCGATAAAGAAAAATCTGATAAAGATGTGTAAGCAGTGCTGCTGTTTAAAATCTTTACAGAGGTCAGTAATTGAGGTATTGAATGCAATAATGACTTCCATAGGAAACCATTGAATGCTAAACTTGCTTTAATAAAAGGAGAAGACGATTAATAACTTATAATGAATTATCATAAACACATGTTTAAAAAAATGTCCAAGCCCCTATGTTGACGTTACAGCAAGCGATAATAATTGTTTATCACTTGACCTCAACTGACACGTGGCTAGAAGAATTTATGTGATAACACCAAGATAACACGCATTGTGGATATTTTCTCCAATAGCAACGGTTAAAATTGATACAACTTGAGTATTATTGAACATTGTATTATCAGTAGTTTGTGAATCAGTATAGACTTTGGTCAGACAAACGCCCTCAATTTGCCCGAGGGTTATAATAATAAGATAATCACAAAATGCATTCAAAAGATTATAAATGGTACCTGAGATGCTCTCTGGTTAAATTCTTCTTCTGTGAGTGCTACGAGCGCTGCGCCGTCCATTGTGAAGTTCTCCATGGGCACCATTGGCAGGTTGTAATGTTGCAATGTGAACATCACCCAAGCCTTTACGTCCCCTGTTCTCCATAGCATTGGATCTGGAAACGAACAGATTTTTATCCCCTGTTTCAATTCTCACATTTGCATCTTAACTAAAATCATTCTTTTTATCATTATTTTCCTCTTTCATTAGATAATTCATCTCATTAGATGCCGCATAGCAGTTTGCAACACCCATTTTATATCGAAGATTAATTCAAATGGCATCATTCATCACGTCAATTCTACTGTAATCTCATTATACCTTGTTCGTAATCAATGACTTACTAATTAACAACCCTGAGAAAGAAAATGCGTTCTAAGAAAATGCGAGCCGATGTATGTTCACTTGGTCTGCTTTGCATATCCAATCAATGTGTATGTAGCGAGCACGCCACTAATATAAAACAAGATGATCGTTGGGCCAACATAAACAGCTTACGTAATCTACTCTGAGCCACTTCTAAGAAACCATTTATGTTTAATGGCGTTACACTCGGCGGTAGCTGCTCTAACATATTACTCTGTACGTAGAAATACGTTTTTTATTAGGCCGACATCTGAGTGACGTCACAAATGATTACAATACTAATAGTAATCATGTTAGACGTACTAGTACAACATTCTCATGACATGACATACCATTGTAAATCATACATAAATGGTTATAAACATATTCGCACGTAATACAACTCTCAATCAAAGTGAATAATGGTCTTGATGTTTTTGACTTACCTGGTGAGATTCCAAGTACTGTGCATGTGTTGTCCACGTCTCTCTTGGTCTGTTCGATGGCCATGCTGAGCACACGGTCGATGTCTGGCGCGACTAGAGAATCATCACCACCACTACTCTCTTCCATTTTCACACTTCCCAACTCGAACGGAATTGGTTTGAGATTTAATCTCTTCTGGAAAGATGTGTCTTCTAATGCTGACCTAAGCAAAATGTGATCTCTTGGCTCTTCAACCTCGAGCTTAGGTGTGAGGTAACTCTGTTGGAAACTGTCTTGTAGTATCTGATTTTCTTTTAAGAGCTCCTCTATGTCTATGTATTCGTCGTGTTGTGGAACTGGTGACGAGTATTGATTGTGGCTTCCGTAGGATACGCACGATCCAGATGGGGATAGAGGATAGGGAGACGCAAAGCCGGGCACGGCCAGTCTGTTAGGTTCTTCTTTGATGTACACTTGTGGCGAGTATTGAAGAGAACTGTAAGGCGAGGAGGGCTGCAGGGCCACTGCTGGGATGGAGCCTTCGTCTGATGATGGAGAGGGAGTAGGGTAACCCTCGAAGTCGTAGAGGCGTTCCAGGAAGACGTTGTTTGTGTTGTCTTCTGGGTAGGGTGGGGGTGGTTTATTGTGAGGGTTGGGTGGGGAGTGAAGCATGGATTCTGGGGGGGATGCAGCGCCGAGCAGGCGGAGGAGATGCTGTAGATCAGCGGGGGAGGCGGGCACCGCTCTCTCGCCCTGAGACGCCGACGGCGGGCTGCACCCGGACCGGGGTACCGTTTGTGGCATCTGTGAACAAGAGAGAACAAACTTTAGTTGTTGATCAAACAGACTGATTGGATCAATTGGTTCTGTTACAATAGGCATTGTTAGTTCAGCCACGATTTTGGTAGATATTTCTTGGATTTCACACGAGTTTTTTGATCGCAGGTGTTAATTTTGTTTTGGAACTGTCTTGTAGTTGTTTGAGAGGTGTTTGAACTTTAGACCTAACACTAGTCTCAACCTAAAACCTTTTAGGGTATTTTTTAAGATGTTTGTCGAGTCTCATGGGTCATTGTTCGTCGACGTCATCAGCTGACGTATCAGACTTACATCCAGATGGCTTAAACATACACATTTCCAGTATGTTTATCTATTGACTACGTCAGAGACTTCTATATTTAGTAGTGACGAAGAACTCCAAACCTACAGAGGTTGATTTAAGTCACAAAATAACAATACAAAAAACGAAGTCAGGTGATAATAAGTAAATAGGATTAGATATATTTTGTATTTTAGTTATTTTAGATGTTATTATTATTATCTCATGTCGAATTCCAATCCCGAGAAATTGTACAAATATTTGAAAAAAAAATATGCAAACACATGTAGATTGTTTGCTAATAACTCAAGTTATGAAGTGATCAAAAAATGAAAACTAAAATTATCTATGATGGCACGCGGGAAAAACATTTTTATAATATGTTAACAGCTGTTTCTATGTTAAGATGAGATTATGTAAAAAACATAATCGGCCTAACATTCTACAAGTTCCGAGAAGTAGAAAAAAATTAATGAGTACTTAATCACACTCACAATAAATTTTTAACAACATAATGATAACAAAAATAACTTCGTTACTATTAACAATGTTACTATTCGACGACGAACAAGTTTAATTGAATTAAAACTTCTGGCCTCCTAGTCTATGGTCTGTGCAGGATCTTAGAAAAGTTGTATCTTTTTCGTTCTTATCATGACAGTAATCTATGCGTTGCCAAGCCAATCCTGACCATTATTTTTCTTAACAAAGTCGTCAACATCTTGCCCTTATTCTTATCAAGTTGGGGTCGGCGTGCCGTGTCATTTAATTGCTACATATCAACCGTTATTTCTGTTTCGTCCGCGTTCCAATCATATCATCTTGTATTAAGAATAAGGTTTATAATAATTATAGCCGTGTCTGCCAATGGCTTAATAGCCTTTTGGCTATTGCCTCGACTAACATCTGAGGAGGCTCTCGCTTGGCAGTTGAATCTAGGGTTTGATTCAGACAGCAGTACTTCTAGACACGGCGCGTATTATTAGGAGGTTCTCTCGGACCCCATGAGAGAGGCCTCATGAGAGGCCTCTCTCATGGGGTCCGAGCTAACGGTGGTCAGGCCGATGCCTGGTGGGTTACAATTTTTTTTATGTTACCTAGTGTTTTTTTTTTAATATAAAAGATGTGTAGAAAGTACAAAAACTTACTCGAAGCAATGACAACCCCATCATCCGCGCACTTAACTCACAACTGCGCCGCAAGACATTTCCTCTGCGAAAATCTCTTGTACCGAACCGGTCTATCTGGATAATCAACCTATGGCTTTATTTTCCTACTTTTTCATGATTTCTAACAATTGTACATTTACATATTTCCCACGTATCGGCATTGCTACATAATTGCTGTTCTGACTACATTTTGATTGGTTGATATTGTTTTGATGTGAAGATAGTGTGGTCGGATCATCGCCAAGGGAAATTACTTACCTGTTTTTAATGAAAATTAAAGCAAGTTCAGAACTTACCGAACCTGGGTACAGTCGTATTATCCGTTACGATTTTTTTAATGAATTACTAGACTGTTTTAATATTTTAACAACCTATTAAATAAAATAGAATAATGAGTACCAACTAACAAAAAAAAAAGATTTGATTTAAAATCGTGATACTAACATAAAAGTATTGGAATCTAGTTTATAATATTTTATTAACAGACATGTCTGAGTTGTATGATTTTATTACAAGAGGACGATGATGTCATTATCTACGCTGGCAAGTGATTAGGAATTATTATTTAATTGTTTTGGTATTTTACCAGAGGCTAGTTCGGTTTGTGTCAAAATAATTTTAAATATTGAACCATTAGCATTTTGGGGAAAACTGATAACTTTGTTAATTTTTATTTGACACCAAATCTATTGGTCGATAATACTTTAGATAAAAATGACAGATTGGAAAATAAGGTTCAAATCTATCACAAAATAATTCGAATCTGTCGAGAAAAATTCCAAATCTGTCGAAAAAAAATCCGATTTTTTTTAAATCTTATAATTATAATCTTTCAATTTGCATTGCTTGTGGTCACGCATAGCTAATGCGTCTAGACAATACTTAGCACGCGGAAGTGTCTGGCAATTCTAGTTTTAATCGAGACATTCATTACAATATTTATATCAAATTCCTTACCGCAAATATTTGAGGTATGACGCGTATTTAAAATATGTGACCTTTGCCAATTTTGTAGATTGTTTGTTTATATATATTATACTAGCTGTCCCGCGCAACTTTGTCTGCGTCACATTTTCCCCGTTTTCGCAACATTTTTCATTGCTGCTCCGCTCCTATTGGATGTAGCGTGATGATATATAGCCTATGTCCTTCCCCAGGTTGAAATCTATCTTCTTGCCAAATTTCATTAAGATCCGATCAGCTGTTTAGTCGTGAAAAGGTAACAAACAAACAAACAAACAGAGTGACTTTCGCATTTATAATATTAGTATGGATTTGCATTAATTGTGCTGATCATTCCAATTTTGATCTTTTTAATAACGCAAAAATTGTTTGATTTAGAATGTAGGTAATTATTAGAAGCATTTTTTATACCAGCATTTGAAAAAAATACAAATTCTTATGCGTAAACTGAAAAGACTTGCAAACCTAATGAGTTTATATTTCTATAAAGTTCTTATATGAAATTATTAACCGATATTTACTTTTACTCACACACTTCTAGCTAATAATAAATATTTCTACACACATGTCCATGTACTCTGTTATATAAATAACGATGTAAGTACTAATATTTCGATTGCGTCAATGAAACCTATAATTATTAAGATTTAAATGAAAAAATCTTGCAGACTTAGTATGACTTTGACTTTTACAGATAGCAAAAAAACGAATAATCTAGTTTTTTTTTTAATTAAAAAAGTACATACTTTTCTGTCTGAAAGCTGTTTATAAAAACTTTATGTAAATAGGAAATTAATCATCTACAATGTTTTCTCTAGAATTTACTCTACATAGGTATTTATTTACCATAAGAAAGTATTGTATTTAATTAATCCTGAAATGTAAACAAATTACAAATTATTCTGTAGTTGGAGAAAAGCAAATTGGTTTACCATTTTAATGAAGTAAATATTTTTTTTTCTTTCTATCATCGGTCTTTCACTGGATCACTATTCCTCAATTGATAAAAAAAAATCAACAATCCTCAATTAATGTACATGCTTCAATTCCTCTGGTCAAAGACTAATAAGTTAATCGCAAATAAATCACCTATGTTTAAAACACCACAAAAAATGCCTAACTGTAAGTCACCGCAATGCGTCAAAGCTAATATCCGATATTCCGATCAAGTATCCTACTTGGGAAGTCCGGATAGACGGACTTCCGAAGTAGGAAATACTGATATAGATCATAATTTATTTCTAGATTTTTTCTCAGAAACATTCAGACGGATATGGGATTTTACAGTTTTTACATTGTGAACCGTTTGTCATAATCACTATATTCAAGTATTTGTAGTTCAAGACTTTACCCAATGTTTACATATGTATGTTCCAGCGTATCTATAAAACGGCTGGGTATTATTGGATTGTATTAAATTTATTATTATTCAATTCTGTGCACGCCTGGAAAATAATAATTGCTTAATGTTATTGATTAAATTATTGTGAATACTCTTGTCTGAACTAACCTAGATCAAGTACATAATATTATGTCCTTATTTGCAATTCAAGATTATGAATAATTATGTATACAATCTTCAAGTTTATACAAATTTCGACTAGTTTCGCTCTCTGCAATGTTTACAAGACGTTGTAGAACAGTTTTTTTAGACCAAGACCAACAATAGTAAAAATGTTGCCATGGTGATACTATGCAGACTGTTGGGAAAGAAGCCAATGACCGTTTATATACCTAGCACACAATAATGTATTGCGAAAATAAGTGATATAAAGTTCAGTTATTTTGACCTCTGAGTACGAATTATGACTTTTTCAAAAAAGATTAGATTTGTACTTGGCGCTTCTTATTCTCAGCTCTATTATTAGTCATTATTATTACAAGTCAATACAGAAAGTTTGATATGTATAAGTTACTTAAACACCGTTTAATAAATAATAGCATTAGCAACCAATCGCCAAATCTGTAGGTAGTATGTGTTCCGTTTTGAAAAAAAAATGGCCGACAATGCGCATTGACGTCATAGCTTTGTCGACCAATCAGCGTCGAGAATGAGCGTGACCGTAGGAGTGCATGTTACAGTTTAGACCTTGGGTTTTCCACTAAAGTTCGCTCAACCGTTTTGGTAGTAAAAAATGCTTCTGTAATGCATACGAATTGTTACAAATTAAAATGGTTTAATTAAGTGTCACAATTTTAAAAGTTGTAGGTTTACATTGAATCTCTAGTTATTTTCAGGAAATCTTATGTTTTTTTTTTCTTTCAAGGCAGTATAACGTGGGGTCTTTAAATTGGTAACCCAGCGACCATAGACAAAGTTATATTTCATCAGCGATAACAATAGAAGTTCCAAAGGTATGTTGTTTTGCAGTGACTGTGCTCAAATTGATTAAAATAAAATGCCTGTACAAGTAGGTCTAAACAATTTTGCAATAAGTTATAAAGCTCTATGTAATCTTCAGTAGGTCAAAGCGTGTATAAAAGACTGAATAATATCCTATTGTTTACAAACAGTTACACAAATGAGCAGCTCTATATAATTATCTTTTTACCAGGTTTACATAAGCTACAAAATACAATAAAGTATTATTAATTTAATTTAGTGTGAATGTAGGGACCACGTGGGTAATTTTTTTTTCTGTTTGGTCTTAACGATTGCCTGGCAGTTTGGAGTTCGACCTACACAAATGTCTTTTCTTTGGTATTGTTCGTCGTGACGATGCGAGCTACACGATAACTGACAAATGCTTGCACTGACTGGACAGGTCCACTGAAATCTGTATGGTTCTTTCATCAAAAGTCTATCTCAGACACTTATCTGGATAGTCCTCATGTTGACCAAGATTATGTCTGGACCTTAAAAGAGACTGTGACCTCGTCGAGTTTGTTTCGGCTGTTTTTTCTTGGAACAGTCAGGTACGAAACACAGGCCTCATATAGTTTAAAAAAAAGACGACGTGTAAAAGTGTTTGTAAAAACGAAAACATTATTTCATTTCAACCCACACGTTAGGGGTAACAAAACCAGAATACACTGGTCTATTATTCAATTGAAACTTCGTACTATTCTAGGCCAGCTCAAATACAAAACCTTACCACCGACGTTTGGTCGACGATATCATTAAAAATGGCTTGAATGAAACTAAATGTGGATTACCCGTCATCTGTTTAAACCGTTGCTAAGCGAGCATTAAAACTCACGCAAAAACAGTCTTCTACTAAAACATGAAACTTTTCCATTTTGCTATTACAGTGGATTGGAAACAGACTGTTACTACCTATAACTCGCCGTGTTTATAAACACAGATATATCTTGTTAAAATGTTTTCACTGATTGAAAATTAATAGAACTTGGCACCGTTATGTACTTAAAAACTTATTAAAGTTACAGTTAGATAATTAAATGCAAGATTTTACGAGTACTTTGAGCTATTCAATGACACTTGTTTAAGATTTCTTAGTACTATTAAGAGGGGACTCTAGGGGGCCTTTCTCCATACAAACGTATTCCGCTGTTTTCTTCGTGGATAATGCGTCTAGAGCAATGATTTTTTCCACAAAATCTAGGTCTTATTAATACATGCCCCTATCATTTCCTTTTTTTCAAAACATAATCACTACAAGAATTATGACAATCAATGAAAAAACCCCAAAAAAAGCACTACCGCCATGTTCAGACGACTATCAGACAAATTAGATAAGTTTTTAACAAAAAAGAAAATAATAGAAGTATAGATATACTTTTCTTCTAAATTTTGATATAAGAATTTTTTAGATCAGTTTAGATTTGAAGAAGAAAACAGCGGAATACAAAACGTCTTTTGGTCACGATTTTTGTAGGTAAAATCAGCGTGAGTTGCAGACTTGCAGTTGTCCCTTTTGCACATTACGGGGGATTGGTCGGTCGCAGCGCGACGGCAATAGTTTCTTCAAATATCTATTCTTCAAATTCCTCGAGCCTAGAGTCCCCTCTTAAGACCGTTTTCACTGCGAGCACATTGTTTAGATTTATAACTCTCAGCTAAGAACCGAGAGTTGACATTAAAACAGTTCTATATTTTTTAGGCATTTAAACAAATGACGATCGAATATAAATACAAAACGCCTTAAAAGCTATTGCCATTTTCTAGGCCTTCTCACGACTCATTTACTTATCTCACAAAAATACCTTGTCATGATATCGTCAACACAAACTTTATCAAAGTCAGTCCCAAGTAACTCTAAAAACTATCAAAATCTAGCCAAATATAGAATCTAGTTAACCGTGACTTAAGTGGTTGAAAAATGTGTTTATTCTTAGCAAACTGTTCGTACAAACGGTGACACATCAATTTAAACATTTCCAGTATAATATGTTCTCACTTTGTATTGATTTCCCAAACAATGAGAGATCAGCATAAGCTGGTTTTATATAGCTTGACTGGTCGTCGTAACAGTTGTATTATTATAAGTATAACACTGCTCTTGAATGAGATGTCTGTGTAAGATTAAAGTTAAATTGCCCATTACTTTGACTTATGGACCTTGGGATTCCCCATTTTAAGGTGACACTCTTCTTTGGTTTGAGTATTTAGAGGACGGATAATTGAGAAACTCATCCTTTTCTTTAAGTCGGTTAAAACGTGAATTTGAGCAAAAATAATGCTTATTAATGATTTTATGATTTTAGAATGTAGATCTCAGCTGTAAGACCTGACAATCTAATATTCTTCTGCTTTATCTTATAGTGAACTGTTATGATATCTTTATCAATTTTCTTTCTCGCTACGAAACTCGTAGCAAATTATACCGATACCAAACAAAAATCACTCAATCCGTTCCGCTCCAATATTTCTTGAGTACCAACAATCTTAGATTAGCACGAGTTCAAGCAACTCCAAAGCACGTGTAAGTTACTCCAATGGTGCTACGTAATTTCGTAGCACCCTCTACGCGGGTCTTCTGTAACCTTTCATTGTGAAAGCTACGTTCTTTAAAACGTTTTTTTTGACACGCGTGGCGTAAGACATAGCCCAACAAAATGGATCATTGAAATACAGAGAGCTGTGGCGTAGCTTTAGAGAGGTCTAGGTCTAGCGTAATACAGCAATAGGCTGAATTCACTGCTTGATTTATGCATGCAATAATATCACTAGAACATTACAGCCCCACTAAAGAACAGTAAACGTTACAAAAAATTTGCATAAATACCACTGCAGCACCATAAACGGAATCAAAGACTTGTTTTTTATGCTTTGTAGAACATAAAACGTGCCAGTCTGGTATAATTATCCAGTGTTTTTTTTTTAGAACTAGACAAAATAGAGTCGGTATTTCCCAAACGTTTTCGTCAATTAAACGGATGTCAAAGTGTTAAATTTATTGTCGTCTAACGAATTTTATTGGATAGAATAGGATGTGAAGATTTAGATTTGAATTTAGTGTTTAATAAGCCCCACCTGTTTAGATTTAATTTTGATAATATCTCGTGTCTGATTTCATACTTTACGACTTCAAATATTAGTATACTCTACTTCATATATATTTATCACTAATCATAACTCAAGTCACCATTAATTTTGATTGGCAATAAAACCTTGTTCAATAATAAATGCCAATTAACCATAAACCTTAATAAACTAAGATTTACGAACTGTAGTAAATTGTTTCAAAACGCATTATTTGCCAATTATACCTGAGTATGTGCGAGTACTATACATAATAATGATACGAAGTTTGTTATATACCTATACGTAGATATGTAGGCTCTTGGTTCCTTGACATTGCTTTTTGTTTTGATGCCGTTAGAAAATAACCTCGAAACGCCGGTACTGTGTAATTAATCAACAGATCCTACCTTTATACTTATTTTAAGGTACAGGCAATATAAAAAAGTAGGTGTGAGTAAACAATAACAACAACAACAAGTAACTTTAAAACACAAAGTACTTCTGTAAGTATACGAATTCCGAATCCACGTGGTAGGTAACTAAAATGCCTCACTCACTTGCTTCTTCCACCCCCACTCACTGAAGAACAAAAGCACTCACACAGTCAAATATCCGAACAGGGTTGTGCATCCATTGCGTTGAGGTTATAATGCCGGCCGGTGAAGACTGCCCGATGCCATAAACTTCTAAATTCAAATGTTTGACAGTCACTGTTTTTCCGATGACATAAAAGGTTCTGAATTCAAAATGTTTACTGTCACTTAACGTTGATTATATTTCCCGGCTTTTTTTGGCAACATGAGTGCGTGTGTACGGCGGATAGATCACACAGCCACTGAGCTCTGCGCCGGCGCACGAAGCCTTTGCCTCAATGAGCGGCTACGTCACTACGGGAAGTACGCTGCCACTAAACTAATATATAAAAACACTTCTCACACTGAACTGCTTCGTCTAACGTCATACGGCACTTAATTATTTTTCTATGACGCTAATATGAAAATTTAAATGAAAGACGAAATTAAAAAGTGATTTCAATTGAGTTAGTTTCCATTGTGTTATAGTTACGTTTGATATCCTCTACCTGGTTTCATTTATTGTTGTGAAATTTTCCGTAAACAAATGGCTCTGCTGACGTGTTAATGCAAGAAATTGTTTAGTTAATAATATTGGAACATATTAACATTTTATCTTAGTTGGTTGTGACCCAAAAAATGTTATTTTAGTCAATGTTATCGTTGGGACTTTAGGCGTTGATAGTATCTTTACGATACATATTTTCTTAATGCCCACTTTATTTAAGTTTTATAATTTGGTAGGAATTTTATTTTTTTCCGGTCCTAGCATTAATTCACCTTTTACAAGCGTGGCGATCAATGCCTTCCCTGTATGAGAAATCTTCTCCCTGCAGTGAAACACTAATAGACTGGTATTATTATATACCTGATTTATTATATGTACTATTCAAGACAACGGAATGCACATAAACCTACAATGACATAATACATGTAAATCAGCTCTATCCTATCTTGAACACCTTGACAGTTATAATGGACTATGTATTACATAAAGTTAGGGTTAACCCACCCTCATTACTATGAACAAACTAGTCGTGAGTCGTGCACTGATGACGTCACTGATTCGCCTTCCGCACTTCATTCATTCAGTAATAATAGTTCAACACAAAGAACTTGTATAGTACATACATGCACACAGACATACATACGGCCATATGTCAGTTCCTAAACGTGAGAAAATAACAATACACATTTTGGTCGCACGATCTAAATTAAGTTCAGATCGTTTTCCTTGATAATTAATCAGTGATGTTTAGACAAATTAATTAATTATTTTGTTCTTTACTGAAATCGTAAAACGTAGTACTAAAGACATCAACGGGATGCACTTTCTTTTGCAAAGTGATAACGAAAGGGAGACTAGTTTTTCGCGAGTATAAAGTTAAAATTGGTTTTAATCGCGGACGCACTTCTGGACACTGACAGATATTACACCGAACCGTGCTCACTGACGGTCGACTACTTTTCAACCTTATTATTCAGGACATAAGGATGAAAAGTGGCCGACCGTCAGTGAAATCGGTAGTGTTCAATGCCCCAGGCAGATCACTCCGAAATTCGGTCAAAACAAAAGCATAATTAGTTTTTCGCAAGCATAACTAACACAAGAAATCTATTTTATTTGGTTGAACTGTAAAGAAAATGTTACCTTGCCTAGACCAATACAACAATAACAACAGAGTCATATCACTATGATTCGCGTACTATTAATAACTAATAGTTATATAAGTGGGTTTGCCGGCTTCTCAAGTCATTGTTTTGTTTTATGTCACCGCAAAAACCCATTCTTAAAGCACACCCACGTTTGAATATGTCGTGTGCATAAACTTACATGGACACTTAACAATTGATATATTTTATTGATTAAGGGTATCACCCAAGGTGATAACCTAAAGTATGATAAGAAGAACAGTAGCACAGTTCGTCAATTTATAAATGCCATTGAAAGTCTTAAAAAAAGGGTAAATCAGGACTCCTCAGGTGTTTTTTTTCTATTTGTGTAGTTGAGACTTTTAGGAACTTTAGATGAGCGTACAATCCTCTTCGAGAACTTTTAACAGTGTTTTATTAATAAATATTTATCGATAAGTTATTAAGATACCAAACAAAAACATTTAATTAATTAGGTATTAAAGAAACTGCTCATACAAAAGGCACTCAATGATGACCTGCTGGTCACTACAAAAGGCTTAATAGCGATTAAAATGCTGCATATTCGATGTGACTTAAAAGGAGGGAAAAGCCTAAATTACGTAATTGACAATCGTAAGATACAGTCCCGTCATTGTGCGTCATCATTCTTATAAAATGTCAATGTTAAATGAAAGGGTAACACATTGTTGTAAAGGTGGCAAATTATATAAATAATTTGAGAAATAATATTCACAAATGATTCTTAATAATTTTCAATTTTTAGCAAAGTTATGATTAAGATGTAAAATAAGATAAGATAAATTTCAGAACCAAAAAGTAGGTAAAATAAAAGCTCCAGATTTTTTTAGGAACTGCAATATCCATCTATGTCTAATAATCAGAATATTAATAGGCATCTAATAAATTACCTTATAATCCTCAGCCACATAGAAAGATCCACCGTAGTTTCGCCAATAGTAATAATCCTGGGCAGGCACCATCTTTCTTAATACTAAAAATCTTCGTAAACAAACGTAACTTATAAAAAAAACAGTCGGTATTTAAAATTACTTATACGTAATCACTGTTTACTATCTATTCGAGAAACTGATTTAATTTTTACCAGTAAATATTATTTATATACTGATAAATAAATTTTAATATTTATTCGGCCGAGAACTTTTTAATTTTTTTTTGTAATTTTTTACAACTGTGGGACACGGCTGTCTTTGTGGAAAGACGTAATTCTTTTTAACAATTTATCATTGTACACTTCGATAAATATATTGTTTTATCACGTCATTTTATCGTATGGAGCAAAGTTCGGCTTTAAGATAAGATAGTGCAAGTTTTTCACAATTCAGGCGCCATTTTAAGGAAACTTGTGTTTTTAAAGTTGATAATAAAATTAACAAAATCTTGTTGATTTTTATTTGATTGGGTTTTTACAATCACGGTTTGTGGCGTCATTTTGCTGTGGATGGATATTATGAAAATCTATTTTTGGATTGTGTGACATAAATAGATTTTTTATCAAAAGTCATGTCCTAGTGCAATGCTGACAGAGTTTGGTATTTCATATCTTTTGATCCGTTCTGTATTTTAAATGCGTCAGTAAAATGGATTTAAAAATAAGTTCAGTAACATTAAATTAATTACTCGTTGAGCTGTCACTATTTTGAACTTAGGGTAAGTTCAAAATACTATTACTTTAATGTTACTTCAATTATTTTACGAATATAACAAAAAACATGTAACAATTGTTTATATTTTTTGTATTAAATATACTAAAAGAAGTATCTTACTCTTGTTAGGAAATATGGATTTTTAATTTCCGTAGCGTATTTTATAAATTGACGCGTGTGATTTTTTAATCAATATCAGGCAGTTAAAAATCATCAGATTTTTCTCAGAAACTGCTAAACATAACAACATAAATGGTTTTAACTTTTAATAACACGGCACTTAGACAGTTAACTAACACAGTTAAAGTAAAGGTTTCTTTGAGAAAATTATCTAACAAATAAACCTAGTTTGTATGGACTTCATTATTGTTTATTTACAAATTAATACAAAAGCAAAATTTACAGTAATTTTCAACATCAACTTAGGTCAATTAAGATATCGTATTGTCTTTGAATTTGATATTAAGGGCTTATTATATCTTATTTCACGTCTCGTTTTTCTTAATTTCTTGTTTCGGGGCTAAGCAGCATTTTACGTGGCCATAGCGGACAGCTCTAGTGTTTTCTTTTTTTACATAAGGTGCATTTCCCACTCAGTGATTTGGGTTATGCCTTACCTGTCACTGAATTTAAGATCTTCATTAAGTAGATAGGGAGCTACGACCTATCTTAGAGCAACCAAGAACGTTTTCGCTAACATTAGGTTAAGGTGACACTCAGAAGCGAAACGTGCTGTTGTATTCTCAACGTTTGACGCTGAGCCGAGAGTTGCAATCAAATAAGCAACCGTTTAAGTATCGCCTAGTGTTATTAAAACTACCATCAGCTTCATCATCATCATCAGCCTATATTGTTCCCACTGCTGGGACGCAGGCCTCCTCTCTATGAGAGGGAATGGGCTGTAATCCACCACGCGGGCCCAGTGCGGTTTGGTAGATGTCACATGTTTTCGAATTTTTAGTTCTAGGACATGCCGGTTTCCTCACGATGTTTTCCTTCACCGTTTTGAGAGCAGCGGTGATGAAATAAATTACACAAAGTAATGCGCCTGCCTGGGTTCGAACCTACGACTTACTGCTCGTAAGTCGGGGCTGCTACCACTGGGCCACCGCTGCTCTCACCATCAGCTTAGTTTGTTATAAATATAATTGGAAGCTATAATATATCCATAGGCAGTTAGTTAAAGGTATAATTTATGGTGATCAATTCTAGATCCTAAAGCCTACAAATAATTGGCATACAGAACAATCCTGTACTCTTGATTGTACCAAAGTATGTACTATTTTATTGTCGTTTGAAGACTATAAGCATATCATTTTGTTTACCTTGACCGCATAGTGTTTTCCCGGCCTGGGGCTTGGATCCGCTTGGCTGTAGGATTAAAGGAATCTGTCGTGAGCTCATTAGCAACGCGAACTGTGGGTATTAAGTTTATGTACTTGTTAGACGGATACTGTTAACCATTCTGTCTTCCCTTTTGTTATCATATCGTTATAGAGAAGGGAATACACTCATAAATTGGATAAATATACGATAAAAAATAGTGAAGTGTCTCAAAGTCAAAGTCAAAGTCAAAGTCAAAGCATTTATTTCAATTAGACCATTACAGGCACTTTTGAAAGTCAACAAAAACAAAATAAAACGCGAAGCTACAGTCCCAGTCACAAGGCATAATAACTTGTGAAAGTACTGTAGTTGCCCATTCCGTAGCGTAGATCTCTATGGAGAAGAACGGGCAAGAAACTCCATGGACACTCTTTTAAATCAAAATATGTTACAAAATCTTGGTTACATCATTCATGTCAAGAATTACAAATATGTGAGAACAATGTAGTAATACGGGCAAGTTAAGAGCGTCCAGAGTAAAATATTAAATCAGTAATAAAAAAATAAAGTAATTAAAATAAACCGTGGCAGCTAAGAGATGACCAGTCACAACTGACAGCGCCCGTTCACGAACATGACGCATGTATCAGCCATCATTCAACTCAACCATTTTGAAGGGAACTAAACGACCCGACACACCCGCCACCATCAGCGTGACATTTAAGTGAGCATGACATTCACTCAACCACCAGGGTAATTTCGCGTCAATGAAAGATTTAGTTACTCATTAAATAGTGGCTTTACAGTACATGGTACTCACACATGTGCTATGAAATTATATAATACTAAGAGATTGAATCTATAAAATGCAAATATATTTTTACAATCTTCTGCAGCTTTCACAATAACTCTGTCTCTTTTACTACTTCAATGTGAAATATAGTACAGCTTGAGAAAGAGTCGCTTGGAAGCGTAAAGTAATCGGCCAATTGGTAAGTATGTGTTTTCTTATAAGTAAGAAAACTGACTTAGTTCATCTTTGTTTATCTATATTCAATATGTATAATAACTCTGTTCCTATTACTATTTTACACCATAGATTTCAATCACTGCAAGTGTTTTTAGGAAGGTTTTCTGACACATTATATGTTTTTAATGCGTTCGTGCAGTAATCTATTGGACCGAAATAGGTTTTAAAAGCATCATACATATCGACAGTGAATATGAAAAGTTTGAAGTAGATATTAATTGTGAAATAATTGGGAAATGCAATCTCGTGAACGGGTGAACGATAATATTCATTAGTGACATTAATTGAACGTGGCCCACAAAAAACCCTAATGGTAACTCGTTAATTATTCGTCACTATTAACAAGAGAGCAGTAAACGTTTAAGACATCACGTATAATATACATAACATTAAACATCATGTTGTTAGTATGTTATAGAATGAGTGGAAAATCTTTTTTAGTTCAAGTAAAGTAAAAGTTTCCCCGACAGCGCAGTTCAGAGAAATTTGATTCTTAATTTAATGAATGAAAGAACACGTTCCGCTTACTTCAAGGAATATGGATCTAGAGCAGAAAGATGATGATGGTCATAAATAAATATGTTTTTTTTTTTTTTGTTTTTCTTTTTGTATATTGGCACCTTGTTTTTATATAGGTACATTTATGTAATCTGTGTCATTAATTGTGCTTCTGTGTGTTGTGCTATGTCTTTTGTGTGCACTGAATAAATGAATTACATTGAACTGAATAAATGAATTACACATTTGTTAAGGAGAATCTGTCTAAATTTGAAAAACTTAATACTAGACGTCACCAAAGCACACTAAAATCAAAAAAACATAATACTGCACTTTTCTCAAAGAGTTGTCTCGGCATGGGTCCAAAGATTTATAATAAACTACCAAAAACTTTAAAAAGCATGACCAACATAAACCATTTTAAATCGCAACTTAAGAAATTCTTGATTGAAAAGGCTTACTACTCTATCAATGAGTTTTTAGATGACAGAAGCATAAAATAAAAAAATGACCGATCCACTTGTTATTCTATCTTGTATAAGACGTTACTTGTTTGAAACAGTTTTATTTAGTTTGTTTTGTAGTTTTATACCTAATTTGTACGCCTTGCAAGGCAAAACATAGTGATACAACACCATTTTTTTATACCATGTACCATATTACCTATGTTCGACAAATAAATACTTTGACTTTGACTTTGACTTTGAATTATCTATCTTATCTATCTATCTACATACCATTATGCCTGTAATCATCGAAGGGTAAGACAGAGGTGTACTTAATAGTTATTTAATATTTACCTAATTTCGCCAGTTATGTTTTTATCCCCATGTAATAGGGGGCGAGCAATTGCCATCAACCCGGCACAAATCCAGACTACATGGCTGCTACATAGAAATCCCTAATGGAAAAACCCAATAATTCTTTCCCCGACCCGGGAATCGAATCCTTCATGCTCAGCAGTCGCAGCTTGTTACCACTAGACCATAGAAACAGCATGGTGATGATTTAAATTAGGAAACTGTTTATTTAAGAGCAAGAGTTTCGACAGTGTCTTAACGTTGAGAGTCGTTTGTTGGGGGGAAGACCCCTAAACGAAAAACGAGCCAAATCTTCTGTTTACGTAACACTGTTCTAGAGAGAGAATAATTATCTAAAGTGAGTACACATACAGTAGTATAAAAAGTCTATTGATATAATCAGGAGTGATGTCAACGGATAACGTCATCTTTTTGGCAGAGATTTTTAGCTTTGATGTGCTAACTGCGGTGGGTCACGTACACACCCCTAGTCTGTTTATCAGTTATTTTATAAAATGATAACTGATAGTCGAATATCTACAGCGTAGTTGTTATCAGAGCATGAGGTCGTTAATCATGACTTCAGTTTAAATCAATAAGTTGATAAAATCATTTTGTTTTACTATGTAAAAAAATGTTATGATAATTTCTTAAAAGCATTCATATAAATCATTTTTCACATGTGATAACATCACGCCTGGATATCTTTCCCGATGGAGTAGATAAACAATAAACAATATTTATTCGTTCAAGACTTAAACCTATTTTACAATAATAAGTTTTAACCTTAAATTGGATTAAGACAAGTAAGAGGAAAGATACAAAACGTGTGCGACTGGGCTTAAAATAGGAAGATTCCTGTGCTATAAGCTCCAGTTGCTTTCGTCACCACCGTGTTCAAGCAGCCAATTTACAATATATGGTGCGGTGCAAGGTAATTATGGCATTTTTATTTTATTTAATCAATCTCTGCGTGCATGCATGCGTGCGTGAGTGTGCCTGTAGTAGATAGAGGTGTCTGCCTGAGCCTCATTTTTGATGACATGGTTGGCGCAGTTGCTTAATGATTTGCTGCTGAGCTGCGTGTCGCGGTTTCGATTCCCGCACGAAACAAATATTCGTTTGGTGTATAGTTATTTTTTTCGGGTCTGGATGTTTGTATAAGACAGTTCAAATTATTGTAAATGCACCCACGAGATTGGACAAGTTCCTAGTGTGCGGTAACGTATCTTTAAAAGAAAGTATTTAATAGTTACCTAGGAGGTAACTGACCGGCTTCAAATCAGCCTCCAGTCTCCTTTTGAACCATTCGGCACTTGCTAAAAAATTCATTTATTGTTTGGCAGGGTGAAATATAGGTCCTTATAGTTATTACATAAAGACTCGTTGTATCTTACACTTTTTTTTTTACGGGTGGGAAATCATCAAATCAAACCCCCCGCTCTGGGCGGAGCGGGAGGGAGTGTCAGTCTTGTACTGACTAAAACCCATCCATATTCCTTCTTAGTCCTTTGTGTTCCAGGGCCACGGTATCTCTTTCGAACAATCCCGCAGCCCTGGGAGGCATCGGCCCTCCCAGACCCGTTTCGGTTTGCTGACATCTCTTTGAGGCACGTGTAACATATCCTTGAGGTGTACAATATTTAATGCAGTTTCATATCTGTAACTAATGTGTAACTTAAGTCAATTCCTCACCGGGAGCATACGCTTGAAATGTAACAGTTCAGTTTCGAGCATTACATCTGTTGAGTAAGTGCGGGGAACTGAGCATTACAGTGTACTTGCAACGATAAAAGTTGTAGCAACGTCTTGTTTCTGTACAAAATCGAATCGTGAGTTCTCCAGCGATGGAGCGCCTTTAGTCTAGTCTATGGACTGCCTCCTTGGTGTAGTGGATGTAAACGCGACTGCTGAAAATCGCTTGGGTTCCCTGGGTAATTCCCGGGCCAGGCAAAGCGTTATTGGGGTTTTTCCATTTCTCAGTAGGAGCCACTGGCAACAGTCTGGATTTCTGCCCGGCTCGCCCCCCGTTACAGGGGATTTAAATATAACTGCCGAAATATTGCTACACTTCTGCTTAACCCGATTCCAGGTTCTGATTACAGTGCGTGATGTTATGATCTCTACTCTATGTAGCACTTGTAGTTTGACAGTTGTGTGTCAGTGAGTTCGTAAGTTACGTTTAAAGATCTCGGCCTAAGAAGTGACGCTTTTGATTACAAGACCAACAAGACATCGAATGATTTTCATGCTTATCGGTTTATGATAATTTATATTTAATTAGTACTGTTATAAAGTTTGTTTTGCAATGAACGCAAATAGTGCGAATGACTTTGGTTTTTTTTTTTTTTGGTTGAATAAATTCATGTTTTTTTATGCTGTGAATCCCCCTTTACAAACACAGTTTAAGTTTGTTGTATTTAGTGGACATTTTCACCTGATTTTAAATGAAAATAATAAAAAGAAAGGAATGTAAACAATAAATACAAAATCTTAGTGCCTTCAATTTAATTAATTAATTTAATACCTTAATTTCTTCTTTGAATTTAATTTTTTAGTAAGTTTGATATAGGAGATAAAGTCTGACAATACTAAACCGATTAAAAAAAAAACTCGCACTAATGGGAAGCTACATTGATGCCGAATGCCACAGAATGAGTTTATCACGTGGGTGAAGTCGCGGGTAGAAGCTAGCTTCTTGTCATTATGTCGAATATTGTCCCCATCTACCTACCTATTTAGCTCTACCTTCCTTTTTTTTTTACAAAAAACATGACTTGCAGTTACATCCAAGTTACTGAGCACTAACTTGAAAGCTTGTTAAGTTAAACATACTAATCACTGACTTACATAATCTGACTTAGCTCAGACAAGTGTAAACACACAAGTACGTTAGCAGCACTTAAAGACAAATTAAAACGACTTTTATTTTCACATGCAGCTACTCGTATATGTATTTAGAATGTGTATTGCAAAAGTGAATGGCTGTGATCTTCCATATTAATAAAACAGAAGAATTTAACATAAAGGGTATAAAACACCTCTTAACGAATCCGAAAAGCACTGGTTCTCCCTGTTATTGCGATCATTTTTTTGTTCTACACCATACCTGGGCACCTTCTAGTTACGGAGATATTAGGGGTCAAAGTTCCAACTTTTTGACAAGTATTTTTTTAAATACAAGTTTTTAATGTAAGATTTTTACTTTAAACACCTCCACGACCCCCGTACTATTCAATCCGTCCATCAGCATAATGTTTTGAGTGCGTTACATTGAGTTCTATCACAAAACATGATTTTACACCCCCCAAAAACGTCGTTTCTCAGCAATAATTTTTGCGTAAAGTTACTTAGTCTCATGTACAGAATGCTTGGTTGACGGCTTCGTGATGAGGTGATTTACACGGTGTATGAAGGTAAATCTTCCTAAAAATAAAACACTTCGTCGGGAAACCTAAACATGAAAAAAAAGAGTTTTCACCGATTCGACGTCATCTATATCATAATTTTTCTCCTGCCATTACGTAACGTATAACCATGCCATAATTTAACACCTGTAATCCCCGTAAGACTAAGCAGAGGTGTACCTAATAGTTTACACATATTAAGCCAGTTATGTTTAAGAGCGTTTATACCTTACGGCATTTCATATAAACTTTCAAGTCCCTATTTTCTGAAATGACTGAAACGATTTCAATGAAACTTAAAACGCACATGCAGGATACATAGGTCTAAAATGTTATTAAAAACATATTCGAAATGTCTTTAAAAAAAAAAAAAAAAAAACTGTTTCTATTGATAATTTATAATCGGTCAAATTTAGATGGAACACTATTTTTCGAAAAGGTTTTTTTAAGTAACTTTTTACACATATCGTCCCTTTATTGGTAATACCGATTATCTACAGAAAACTAAACTTGTAGATAATCAGTTTTACCAATAAAGGGACGATATGTATCCTGCTTATGCGTATGAAGTTTCATTAAAGTCGGTTCAGTCATTTCGGATAATAAGGACTTGAAAGTTTGTATGAAATATCGTAAAGCGTAAACGCTCTTAATTCCCATGTAGTAGGGGGCGAGCCTATCAACCGAGCACGAATCTAGACTCCGTGACTGCTACTGAGAAATTCTTCATAGAAAAACCCAATAACAATTAGCCCAACCCGGGAATCGAACCCAGGGTCTCATGCTCACAAGTCACGCTTGCGACCACTAAAACAAAGAGGTAGTGTTTTTACGAAGCAGTATGTCTTCATCTTACTAATATTATAAACGCGAAAGTTTGTAAGTATGGATGAATGGATGTTTGTTACTCTTTCACGTAAAAACTACTGAATGGATTTAAATGAAATTTGGCACAGGGATAGATAATAGTTTGGAATATCACATAGGATACTTTTTATCTCGGTAGTATGATCCCGCGGGACAATAACCGATTAAACGCGGGCGAAGCCGTGGGTAGAAGCTAGTCTTCTATAATTCGGTCTTAGTCATCATCCCTGAATCCCCATTCTTATCGTAACATCTCTACATATATCTAAATATCAAATCTATATATTGATAAACATAGATATAGGAAACAGAATTTGCGATTACGTACCTATAATTCGGTAGGCTATCTGTAATCAGATATTCTTTAAGTCTTTGCCATTAATTAACGTACCTACCTATCCATTTAAAAAATAAAAAAAAAAACGAAACCTTTCATTATAACAAGGAATCAAGTCACTAATAGCTATGATTATAATAATTACAAATTACGGAAAAGAGCGATAAAAACTACTTTCATTAACAACATTTCCCTAAACTGATTCTTGGAATGCAGTAAATTTTTAAAGAAAACGAGATTGCAGCTAAAAATTTAAGTAAATATATACCGAAATATTTAATCGTTAAAATGTATACTAGTGTTAAATGTTTGTACGGCTTCGTGCGGCCGCACGGTGAGAGGAACCGGTTGTCAAGGTCTCTGGTTTTCCCTGCCGCTTACAAAATGGCGGATTTGATCTTACGATTATTGCATACGTTTTGTCTGTTGCTAGGTAGGATTATGTTTGTTAGGCTTGGGAGAGCAACAGAAGGATTGTCAATTGTCTTTTTTTTTTGACAAAATAGGTTTTTCTCAATGTTGTTTTGGTGAGATAGAAATGGTTTGTCTATGTTTGAAATAGAATTAATTTTTCAACCAGAAAAAATTCCGAGAGATCCAAAAAGAAGTCTAGCAGTTGTTTAAGGTGTTTTAAAAAAGGCAATTTTCTTTTCATTTAAAAACCTACACAGACGTTCCTAGTATTGACAAAAAGAGCTTAATTAAATCCAAAAAAGAACACTAAAATAGGTAGGTACCTACAATCTTCAAGCGATTAGGCATGCAAAATTTGGTCTCAGACAACGATTGAATTATGCAATCCAAAAACAATTTTGAATTCAAAATGGCGGTATATCTATACCGTTTAATTTTCGAACACATGCGCGAAACTAATCGAAGTCCTTTGTTTTATTAACATTGATAGACATCAATTTGGAAAACTGGATAAGAAATATTTAAATAACAGGAACGATTCGTTATGCGCAAATAAAAGTTAATCATCATTATACTTCGAAGTTATCGAAAGGTCAACCAAATAACATGCTTGATTCACCGAAGCTTTACTTCATAAAAGTTCCGACAGTCGCTAATAGATGGCCTTAGTTGTAGCTCTAAGTTCAAAATCGTGTGATCTAAAATTATTTTCGGAAGTTACGTAGTCAAATATATCCTTTAAATGTCCTCTCAAAACCGAAGGCATTAAAAACTTTAATACTTAACACTAAAAGCTAAACAATTTGCTTTATGAGCTTTGTTTGGAAAGCTGCTTAAACTCGCACATACTTGCAAACAGTAGCCACAATTATGCGTAATAATTACATGTATAACAAGGTCGTTCGTATACGAACGTAACACTATACAGCCTGTGACGCAAACGAGTTTCCCTTTCACCGCCGCTATTGGGCTGCGCGGGCGCATTCGATACATAAAATCAGTACTCGCCGCCCACTCGATTATTCGTAGCGATAAATTTGATTTGTGCACGATTCCCTTTGTTTTGTTCGGGAGCGAGACATTTATTGGACTCGTTTGGTTGTTATACCTGAAGGCTTGGTTTCACAAGAAAAATATATACATATATGTATCTCTAAATTGTAAATAATGCCACGTATATATTAATCACGTTTCTATTTTTGCAAAGTAAATAGGTGAACAACTGAGCATTTGTAACTGATGTGCTGTGTTGATATTATGTGCATAGAAATATAATGATTAAATAATGTTGTAATTGTTTATTAATAATTTATTAATACAAGTACGTATGCTATCTTGGCTACTTAAGAACAATGTTACCTACTGCTGTTGCTATGTAATCTGCTTTTTTAAGACTTTTGTAGGACTCGCAATTTCATTCGTTCATCATTTTACTAAGAGAGGAAAAAACACTGCAACTGACAAGCTTTTCAAACAATATGTTTAGACATGTTTTCATCCCTATCTTACGCTTAGAGTTTGTTTGACATTACACTTAATCAAAGCTTGTACTTGGTAATTTTCCTATTGTCTATTTTTCCTTAGCTTATTTTGTCCCAGAGCCGGGATAAAGCCTCCCCCATCCATTCTTCTTCCGAGCGGTTTTCACCGGCCAAAATAAATAAAACCAATTTTTTTTTTCCATTATATTATTTTTTAAAGATTGTTCATCTAGTCTAGCTACCAGTGGTATTTTTCCGTGAACCGAAAATTATCACTCACATGCCCCGAATAAAAAAATGTGTTAATAGACCCAAAATGGTCCCTTGGCGTAGGTACGAGTATATTACACTTATGTGTAGAAAAGTGATAACTTAGTGAACATACATTAGTAAAACTCATGTTTTTTGTCATATTAATCTTATCATCATCATGTTCAATGTTCCCGCTGCTGGGACACAGGCGTCCTCTCTATGAGAAGGAGTGGACTTTAATCCACCACGCGGGCCCATTGCGGGTTGGTAGATGTCACATGTCTTCAAATTTTTAGTTCTACGACATGCAGGTTTCCTCACGATGTTTTCCTTCACCGTTTTGAGAGCGTTTATTAATATTATAAAGACATTTAATTGAATATAAAACAATCAATAAGTGAATTGTCACTGAGCGATTAACTTGTCACAAAAGACACGACTTTTTATATTGATACAAGATACTCGTAATTACGCTTGTGATTAAATATCTGCATTGCAATTATTGTAAATGTAAGGTATTAATGTGTCAATTAATTACGTTATGTAATATTGTAGGTAATATCATGCTTGTAATCCCTGGAAGGTTAGGCAGAGGTGAACCTAATAGTACCCTCACATTTCGCAAGTTACGTTTAAGTACCATGTTATAGGGGGCGAGCCTATTGCCATCAACCGGGCACAAATCCAGACTCCGTGACTGCTACTGAGAAATTCCTGATGGAAAAACCCAATAACACTTTGCCCAAACCGGGAATAGAACCTAGGTCCTCATGCTCAGCAGTCTTGGTTGCGACCACTAGACCAATGAGGCAGGCTTTGATATGAACCATTACAAACCAACTAACGCTATAAAATATTACGTCTGTCAACCCCAAAGGGTAAGTTAAGCGAAAGTGTAACTAGTTGTGTGAATCAAATTCCAACATCAAAGATACCAATCTAAAACAAACCGGCCAAGTGCGAGTCGGACTCGCGCACGAAGGGTACCGTACCATTATTTATAAAAACGAGCAAAAAAAATCATTCATCATCACATCATTTGTATAGGAGCCCCCTTAAATATGTATTTTATCAACATAACATAACATAGCATCAACAGAAATACATCATTTGTAGAAATTTCAACTGGCTACCTATCTCGGTTCATGAGATACAGCCTGGTGACAGACGGACGGACGGCCGGACAGCGAAGTCTCAGTAACAGGGTTCCGTTTGATCCTTTGGATACGGAACTCTAAAAACCACGCTCCGTTTAACATGATCACATAATAACTAAGAAACTTCAATTTCTTCATAAAAAGCCACTAAAACGTGATGCAAAGAAAACAAACCAACTAAGAACTAAGCAATTATCTTACTTTGACTCACAATCGGTTTCGCAACTCTTCGCCAAAATATTCGTTGGCTTCTTACATTTTCCTGCTAAGACTTTCGCAACTTGATGATTCAGACGCTGTGATTCGACTAAATGATCTGTCGAGACGCAAACCTTTCTTGGAAAATTGAACTAGCTCATTTGACCAATAGCTTGAAATAAATTGACTTTTTGGAAATATGAGTTCGAATTATGAATTGAAGACAGACATTTGTTTTTCGATGTTCTTTTTAGGGATTCGTACCCAAAGGGTCAAAAGGGACCCTACTAATGAGACTTTGCTGTCCGTCAGTCCGTCTGTCACCAGGCTGTATCTCATGAACCGTGATAGGTAGCCAGTTGAAATTTTTACAGATTCTGTATTTCTGTGATGCTATAACAACAAATACTAAAAACAGTATAAAATACATATTTAAGGGGGCTCCCATACAAAACAGTGATTTTTTTGCTCGTTTTTATAAATACTCAATACTTTATTGCATTCCATAATTTGTACATGTAACAGTTGGTATGTTAAAACATTGAATCAATTATGGACCCTGTTGGGCACAGCAAAGTTAATTTTTGGTACGGAGCCCTTCGTGCGCCAGTCCGACTCGCACTTGGCCGGCTTTTTATTTATTTTTTCGTTGCAATGAATGATTATGATGGGCTAGCAAAGACAGGTACCATTACCGTTGTAGCTACAGGCAAAACGGTCGAAGGAGACCTTCCCTTATTCTCTGAAAAAACAATCTGTAATCCCAGTTTTTAGAAAGTATACAGTGAGCAAAAATATTGCAAATCACAAAATCTTTTTTATTGACCTTTCTGTCCTATTTCAACATTTCAGCCTCTATATCGTGACTTGTGAAGGCTTTTTACTACTTTTGTTTTGTTTTTCAGTATAGAGATGAGTAGCACCATTTTGAACTTAATACTAATGGGAATAAACACACAATTACTAAGTGGTGATTGACTATGTATTTTAATTCTAAAATGTACGCACCTCATTTTCGTACCTCGCCCGCCCTTATCTCAGAGAAAAAACTTTAAAAAGTATTAAACAAGTATCAATCTTCCATCCTTCCCCTCTGCCTTCCCAACTAACCTTACCTACCGATATGTTTCAAGATACTATTAATAACACTTGCAACGGGATATTTACCATGTGTATTATTTGTTTCGAGTTCCCGATATTTCGGCGTAACTGTGTAAAAACCGAAAAAGGGCCGTAAAAAGTTCGCGAGTTGACACAGTGAGTTTCGTGTGTCGGGAACAGAATCGAGTTGTGAGTGACAGTGGTAGTGGTACGGAGCACAAAAAACGAACAAGGAAGAGGGTAGACGGATTTGTCTGCACATAAACACCCACCCGCAATAACTTCAGTTTATCCGTGATCATGGCGTTTGCAACAGCGCCGAAATATCGGGAACTCGAAACAAATAATACACATGGTAAATATCCCGTTGCAAGTGTTATTAATAGTGATAGTGACCATGTCAGTTTGAAAACTTATATTGTTTCAAGATAATAATAACAACAATACCCATAATTAAAACAATAGAGCCTTGCGCAAGAGTTGTTATACTTCCTACTTTACTACTAGACCGGTTCATTGTAATACTAATTCAAGCACATACGTATACATAACGTAGATATACATAACCTACTTATATACCATTAGTATAGTCTGTCTATAATGTTTCCACTGTTATTTATGCTTCTTTTTTGTAAGGGGAAGTCGGCTCCTGGCATCCTGTCTTCGAATTTTTGATCTAGGACATAACGGTTCTTCACGATACCCTGTACTATTAAATGAGCAATATTTGCATATTTATTTGTTAGCACATTCTCGAAAACGGCTCTAACGATTTCTATGAAAATTGCAATATAGGAGTTTACGGGGCGAAAAATCGATCTAGATATTTCTCATATCTGGGAGAAATGGTTTTCTCTATTTTCAACCGCAGAGCTTGGTCGGTATTGTTTATATAAAGGGTGTAAAACACCTCTTAACGAATCCGAAAGGCACTGGTTCTCCCTGACATTGTGATCATTTTTTTGTTCTACACCATACCTGGGAACCTTCTAGTTACGGAGATATTAGGGGTCAAAGTTCCAACTTTTTGACAAGTATTTTTTTAAATACAATTTTTTAATGTAAGATTTTTACTTTAAACACCTCCACGACCCCAGTACTATTCTATCCGTCCATCAGCACAATGTTTTGCGGGCGTTACATTGAGTTCTACCACAAAACATGATTTTACACCCCCCAAAAAAAAGTTGTTTCCCAGCAATAATTTTTGCGTAAAGTTACTTAGTTTCATGTACAGAATGTTTGGTTGACGGCTTCGTGATGAGGTGATTTACACCGTGTATATATATATATATATATATAATTATGTTGTTACTTATTAATAAATCCTACTGTAAAATCTTTCAGTTCGATACAAAAAAAAAGGACAAATTCAGGTTTTTTTATTGTTATCACGAATTATTACGTGATAATAGAAGATCTATTTTTAGACATTGCATATTATTTCAGAATGCTTTTCATCAAATAACACACATGATAAGCTTTCTTTAATCTCGTTTGATACAAATATAGTATCAAGATAGCATCACAATTACCTCAATCATTTCTAAAATTAATTACCGAGAAAACCAGGGTTCGAAACGGATTTAATATGACTCAGCTAGACAATACTGTTACTAATTTGAACCGTAATGATATCAGTAGTAAGATTCATATTACAATAGTTTCAGATTTACATAATGGAAAATCCAGTCATTGAAACGAGCGGCCATTGCAAAATTCATTGAGGCAACGACTGCAACGCGTTCATTCAAGTTTTTTTTTTCTACTACGCAATGAATGACAAGAAAATCTACCTCAATTTTAAAATTGGAACATTAAAATCACATTAGACAATTAAATGACGAAACAATAGACTAGCTAAAGCTGCATGGTTGTTTTGGCGCAGGGTGCTGTTGATGAAAAAATGAGAAATTGTCTCTGGAAATTGTTTTGAAAAAACAAAATGATGGCGTTAGTTCAGACTGTGGCCACGCACCAAAATAACCACGCAGCTCTCTTCTCTATTCACCCCTAAAACCGCCTTTCTTTTATTTAAATTGCAAGAATAAGACATTCACGTCAAGCATGTCACATTGCCAAGACATGACGTCATCAAGCCGCGTCCTCGACCTAAATGGTTGTCACCAAAGTGAAAATTGAACGGCGAATATTGAGACCCTATTCAATAATTGGACTCTTAAAATTACTGTTCTGGAAGACAATAGTCTAAAGTTACGAAATACTTTGTTATTTAAAAACATGCATGTCGAAAGGCTTATTCATATGTTATGTTATGCATTTAAAGTTATTAGTCATACGTGGTAAACAGCGCGACGAATGTTAAGCGTTTTTTTACTTGAACTTATTGCAAGGGAATTGAGGCTCTAGTTAATATTATAAAAGGTGATAAATATGTGATTTATGACTAATGGGCATGGATCTCAAAATACCTCCCACATTTTCCTACGTGCGGTTTTAACTGGCTTTTTAACTCGTCTATTAATTATTACATGTATTATTATTTTTGTGTTCGAATTTAAGCTCCAAGTATTTAAACACTAATTCTTAATTATGCCACTAACCCTTCAATTCAGAGTCAATTTCACAAACAAACAAACAACCAACCAACCAACCATACAAACGTTCAGCTTTTCAAAGAAAAGACCCTCACCTTCAAGAAAACCTCTTAAATCAAGAGACAGTGTAACAAAACGTTTCCTTTAAAGGCTTTATATGTTTCCTACATAATTCAGTCTAGAAAGCATGGAGCTACACATACACAGGCTATGTAGCTCAGGTCCATTCTATGCGACGATTTCTGAGGCATCTAAATTGTCTTTAGCCATTCAGAGGGTTAATTGCGTATGGACGCGCGGAAAATTCGAAAGCGTTTATGTGTGTGTTTTCCAATGTATGAGCAAGTAGTGTATGTGACAAGTGTCGAGTTTTCTTGTACTTTCGAAACTTTTAGACATTAGGGTTTAACTAACAACTGTCTTTCAGGTTATTAATTTTGTTTGCTTGTTTAATTATTAGACTTTTAGATTAGTTTGAGTAAGATCCTGGCCCTGGCACAGTCTTTAAAACTTGAGATTTCTTAATTATAAGTACGTTTTAGATTAATGCACTTACGCCTTTCGAAAAAGCTACTTGACTCAAAAAGCGACTTTATTCCATAATATTGTAGGTATAGATTGCGAATTGGGGTTGTAAAAACATAATTTAAAAACCGTAGGTGGACTATTTACATAGGTATTGATTAGACAAACTGGAAATTTCACTCGAATTGAGTGGTCATTGCCATGCTTACTAATTAAAATAACATTGTCTTAACCCAATTAATGTAATAGAAAACACCAGCAAAGTCTATTAATATTTAATTATAAAAAAACAGATTACACAGCCGGCCATGTCTAACGCCCCAGCATTTTTGCATTGAAAATCTTAAATTTTATTGTTCTTGCATTTCATCAGTTTTTCTTATATTATTTAAAGAAATAAAGTAAATATAACCTGAGTTGTGTGCAGCAGAGCGTGGTTGAACCATTACTAATCGGGCATACATTGTTATAATAAAGTTTATTCCATTTAGATATCATTGGGCCATTGTCGAATTAGTTCCAGTCGTTCTTATCTGTTTGTGAAGCACGATTTAATACATACAGTATGATAGGGGAACACGTGACTTCTAAATATAAACTTTGTTTTTTTTTTGTACTAGGATTCAATGTACCGAGCTTGAAAATGAAAACTGAATTTTCATTGTAACGGGAAATGATTGCTTTGTAACATATCTGGAATTCATAATATCGTGAACGTGATATCGGAAAACATAAACGTCTAACTCTCAATACTCGAACATTGCATATTAATACTATACTGAATCAAAATATTTTTGTAAAAAAAAACCGCCAAAACTGAAAACCATCAAGTAATGTATATCATCAAGTCGTTTGTACCAAATAATTATTGTCAACATTATTTAATTAATAAAAATAATTGCATCAAAATACAATCGTAATATTCGCATAATGAATTTTAAATTATAGGATTGTAACTCTTTTAAGATCAAAAAGTACTTAAAAAAATACCAAGTTTACCCATTATACTTTCAACAAGTGTATCATTACCGCAATACAGTTTAAATCTTCTTGCCAATGGAATAAAGCTCAAAGTCAGTAGTCGTGACTAGCTTAAGATACCCAGACTTGCACCTGAGTTGAAAACTGGTACAATTTAATAAAATATGCAAAAAATAAACTTGTTTCGTGATGTGAGTTGTGCCGTATATCTATAAAATTAGAGTGCAATTTGCCTTGAAGTGTGACTTGTAATTTTCTTCTACTTATTCGTTCCACGATCGACCTTCAAAGGGATTGCTTCCGAGTTCTTAAAGATCAAAGTTTCAACATGTTATTATCTGACCAAACCAGCTTTGTGAATGCGCTTTATGTTTTGTATAAATAATTATAGTCACTTAGTGAGTAAATTGTTTTATTGTCACATTCAAAGTTGACTATATCAATGAACTTCTTTGTGAATTTAAAATGTCTCCGACATATTTTAAGAAAATAAAAACTCAAAAATATATGTTACACAATATTAAGAATGCAGTAATTGCGCATGACTATAATCATGCAAACATTAGATCTTGTACAGTAATATCTCTTATACGATTTATATTAACAAACCACTCTACGATCTTACCATTGTTAACAAGCATAAAAAAATAACCTTCAAAACAAACAAGGAAGAGATGCATCTATCAGTAAATAAATAAAGTGATATATTTCTGTCTGTCTGTCAGTCGACCCCTTTATCAAAGCTGAGTGGTAAACAAAATAATACGCGGTAATTTCATGTTTATTTCCTCAACTGCTTTTGAATCTATGTGATCTCATTAAGGTTAAGATTAAGGTTACGCCTATAATCCTTGAGAGGTTGACAGGTTAGGAGATAGATTACGTTACATAAAGTTAGTAAATAGTTGTCAACATCTATGTAGACATACTTATAATTATATTGGCTATCGCAATGCACCCAGACCGTTTCTGCAAAACGTTTATTAAAAATAATTTTAATGTTTGAAATGTATCAAAATTAAATAAAGATGCTTTTATTACTATTTGGAACCATAATATTTTGTATGAAAAACTGGCTCAAAGGTATACACTTTAGTTGACGCATTTTCAAATATTTTCATTTTTCAAGCCTCACCATGACCAAAGCAAAATAAAACAATACAATCCAAAAGTGACACATTTCAGTCATTCTGTCATCATAACACAAGTTAATACTCTCGTTAAGTAGATAATATCAATACCTTCCGACTTCGCCTAAAAGTTGATCATAATCTGGGAACAATCGTGCGCACTGCGACCGCGAAGTTTGGACTTTACGGTTTTGTAAGGTCACTGATTATTTACATATTTCTAAGAATATGTACTGTGTCTGTGTATGAAGCACATGTATAGAAACTAAGATAAAATATTAAGGAAATAATATTACTATCAAGTATGTGTATTGTGATTTTCTAAAAGCTACGAATTATTACAATAAAGACTGGATTTTCTATAATTTGGACGCTTGCATCTTACATAATTAAAGAACATAAATAATTGAATTAGTTTGCTTGACATTATAATTATTACGAAAACAAGGGATGATGACGAATATCGTCATTAAAACAGTGAAGTGTATATCTCTTAACGCACCCAGTTTTTCTGTCCTGCAATAACACAAGTAAACGCAAGATATACAGAGTCAAGTTTTGAAGTCAATCCGAGAGGGCTAAGAAAAGTGAAAAACATTTATAATTTTCCAAGTTTCTATACTTCAACAGAAATAAAATTTATTTTGCGGCTGGGAGGCGAGGCGAATTGTCATCATTGCTGATTATAGGATCACTAATTAGGCCCTCAGATATACCCCTGCATTGTACAAATAAAAACAAAACCTCTTAATTTCACAAAAAAGTTTAGAAAAAAGAAACCTTTCAAAAGTATCACATGGCCTAGTGTCTTACCTCCAGTAAAATCAAGTAATGGAACTGTAAAACGCTTTGATGAAGCTATTTAAGTTTTATGGCCCATAACATAGTTATTGGCAGTTATAGTATAATTCTCACCATTCAAGACATTTGCAGCGGCTATCACGTTTTTTTACATGCTATCTGTCATGGCGGCACGTCTAATTATCTCAGTCTATGGTACATAAAGGATAAATAATGTAATTCGTGTTTAGATAACCATTTTCTTGGGAAAACTTTGTAATTTTTGTTCTTTAAGTTTTCAGACATTTTATACACAAACAGTTTTATTTCACGTGTATAATTATAACTAAGCAGTACCTTTCACGAATGCCTTAATACTTATTACGTCATTGAAATTACAACTTTCAACAAGGAGCCGAGTGTTGAAAATCCAAAAGAGCGCTTTTCACGCACTTACTTAGGCTTAGTGTGGGTTGAAACCCTAATAGTACACCAGTGCACCAGTTATGTTTAGTTAGCAGTTTTTCCCATGTAATAGGGGGCGATCTTACTGCCATCAAACGGGCCCAAAACCCCAATAATACTTTGCCCGAACTGGGATTCGAACTCTCAGGCAGAGTGTAAATTATTTTAAATAATATAGGTGACTGGAATCCTGTAAACTGTAATCTTTTATCTTTTACTAATACTAAGAATAAAGCTGAAGAGTTTGTTTGTTTGTTTGCTTGAACGCGCTAATCTCAGGAACTACTGATCCGATTTGAAAAATTATTTCAGTGTTAAATAGCTCATTTATTGAGGAAGGCTACAACCAATAGGAGCGGAGCAGCAATGAAAAATTTTGCGAAAACGGGGAAAATGTGACGCAGACGAAGTTGCGTGGGACAGCTAGTCTAATAGAAAACCATTGCTTAGAAACGTTAAACAGTCTAAGTAAAGGTGGGTTTACACCATCCAACTTATATCATATCATCTTTATATCCCAATTATGCATGAAATATTATCTATTCTTCAATATAATGACTTCTAAAACCTATTAAACAGATAATAAAGTGCACATTACTCACTTCATTTGGGTGCGCGCACTCTGCGGCGTAGCGTTCATTGAGAAAGTCTCGTTAATTACAAGGCACAGCTCTGATGATGCGTAACTAGCGGCGTAAGTGGCCTTGTTTATGGAGCTGCTTTATTTGCAGTCATAAACTCATTAATTTTGTAAGAAATATGTATATGTAAGAGATGTATGTAGCGAGAAAACTGCATGGTTTTGATATTTCTTCTTTAAATGTCAAGTTTTGGAGCTTGCTTTAAATAAACATAAAAGAGAAATATCTTTAGAATCAAGAAATGGGAAAGTATTTTTTATTGATAAAAGGGGGCGCAAATCGGAAAATCTTGTGTTTCATAAAATACTCTACAGTCATTTCTTTGTTACAAAGTTTTCTATGTTTTTTACTAGGAATACGTTTTCTTTTAATTTAATATTGGTATTTTGGCTTCGTTTCTTGTGGGCTAAAAGTTTATAAAGAAAAGCATTTGTTGGCCTAACATTTTGTCATTATAATTTATGTACTTTGTTTTAAAAATACGTAAACTGCAAAAATGTTCTTGGTAGTTAAAAAAAATGTAATGTACGTAATGTTCGGAGTTAAACGGTTTAAAAGGCAGAAGTAGTAGTCCAGTCTTTGAACAAAACACAATTTGAGGAAAACTACTTGTTTTTAAGATCAGAATCAAGACAGATATAGGTTCAAAACTTGTCGCACAGGTTCTGGTTTTAGTTTAAAAAATATTACCATGTAAGATAATACCTTCAGATTTTTTAAAGTGATGTCATTATCTTAAATCTAAAATTCTCGTGTCACAATGTTAGTTACCATACTTCTCCGAAACGGCTGAACCGATTTGCATGAAATTTTGCGAGCATATCGGGTAGGTCTGAGAATCGGCCAACAATTATTTTTCATACCCAAAAATAAAATTTTCTAGCAGCAGCTAGAAGAGATATATTTCTCTATTGTCGGTTACCTCTTTAAGTATTCAACTGATTGTTGAAATATCTAATCAATTATCATTATCGATAGCTTCATAAATTGACAATAAACCCAATGAAGATATCGATTTACGACACAATGATATCATTCATCTCTTTTCCACGTGAGGTGTTGAATATCGCTCGGTCCCTTTCACTCTTTCTTTAGATATGATATCTATAGAGTTGTTTGTTACAGCCAAATTGTTTGTTGATGATAATAAGGTCTTACATCATTATTTTTATATATAATGTTTATGTAAAGAACTGTTCTTTGATTGAGATAAACTTTATCAGGTGCTTAGAGATAAATACTTATATACAGGGTCACTGGCTAAGTCGATCTATTACTTGAAAGGGGTTAGACTAGAGATCATTAGCAACAAATTAAGCCGTTAACTGGTGTTAAAATTAGATGGTTACCGAGTGTAATGCGCACTACGTCCCACGTTCAAAAATCGTCTCATTCAGCTGTGTGGATTTTCGATTTTATTGAAATTTTCCAAGTTTTACCAAAAAAAATAATAATTATGCAAAATTTACTCCTCTCTATATCTCGCCCGCCCTTTGCCTCTTCCTAGTGTTTGAGCTGGGAAGAAGAAGTGGCGGAACAAACTCCCCAGCAACACATCTGTCTGTTAGGTTAGAAGAACCAGGTTCTATACAATAGTGTCTAATAATACCCTCTTTTATGTACTTTTTTGAGAAATTGGTTTTTGAAGGATTCATTCGTTCATAAGCAATCAGAACAGTATCAATTAAATGTAAAGAGAGAAGTAATTTTTCCATCAATATTTGATTTTTGAAAAGAAAATTTCAGCTGAATGAGACGATTTTTGAACGTGGGACAAAGTGCGCATAACCCTCGGTTACCTTCCAGTTTTAACCCCTAGTTAACTGGAATTAATTAGTTTGCTATTGATGTCTAGTATACCCCTTTCAAGGAATAGGTCGACTTAGCCAGTAACCCTGTTTAGGGAAAGAAAATATTTTTTGAACTAGTTTTCTTTAGATGTTTGGTCAAGCTGTGTGTCCATGCTGGATAAATTGTATCATTAATTTATTACTTTTTATGTTATATTTTTTTTCTGATCTTTATTTACATAAATAATGAGTGGCGTCGTTAATTACAACCGTAATTGGTTTTCACATAAATTTCATTCGTGAGAGTGGAAAATTAGGAAAATAATATAATAACCATTGATGTAACGCCTTGTGTGTTTATACATATACTTATCATATAAGCCTTTGTATTGACTTTTAAGTACAAGGTGACGTAATACTTGACAGGTACAAAAACTGCGCATGATTTTGCAACCTATTGAGTCGAATGACGCCTTGATTTTACGATTTTGGACAGTTATAAAAGGTACTTTAAAATTGAAATAAAAGCCATTTTTGCGTGCTTGAAGGTATAACAAGATTTGAGCTTTTATTCAATGTACAAGTAAACATGGCTTGGAGTTTACCCAAAACAAGTTCTCAAAAAGAAGTGTTTATCTTTTAAAAAGTTATCTCTTGTTTTGTTTTTTTCAAGCCGAATTTATTATGTAAACAATAACAAAAGTGTGCAATAATTACGTTACAAACATTTGCGCAGCTGTTCCCAGCTTCAAGATAATTAACTATACAAAACAAAGTAGTTAGTACCAAACTTAAACAATGACACCTAAAATGCCACGGCATTCCACAACGCAACATAACTTCTGGGGAGCGTCATTTTAGTCCGCACACAGCAACACTTCAAAATCAACATTTTATTAGCATTAAATAAAGCTATTCCCAATCCCGTCACAGCTGGGACGTGCACGATGAATATTTACACGCTAAAATACGCCTTAAATGCTTCCATGTGGATAATATTATGAAAAACTGTTCACGTTTTATGTAAATACATTCGAGCGTCGAGCGAAAACTAGAAAGTTAACGCACACATACACAAACACGCCGTAAGTACGTGCCTGCCTGTGTTTGCGAGCAACGGGCACGGTTTCATAATTTAAACATTAATAATACATTAAAGGTATTTAAGTAACGTTATAAGAAAAACAATTGAAAATAATACTCACTGTATCTGACTCCTCGATAAACCCAGTCTCCCACAACATGTTTTTCGTTCAAACAGTTCAACACGGCCACAAAAAATGTAATACGTAGAAAAAGTTTCTCAAATCAACGTTATTTAGTCGAAAATATCAGTCCGTTTCTATGCAATGAGCTTTTATGAAGGAAGCTTGCATCCCGTGACGTAATTTTTAGGAAAAACTTTTACAAAGCACGAGCGCAACTGCGACCGGGGCGGTGTCTCGATGCTGTATGCGCGGGCGCCGATCTCCGAGGACGCACGAAGCGGCCCGACAAACCGCGAAGTTAGCCGACCTACTTTGTGCTACTTCGAAACGCTGCGCTGTGGTCGAACGGCGATTTTTTTTCGCATTTTCCGATGAAATGCTGGCCATGTAGTAAGTACTTGCTATGTACATAGGTGGTCTGGTTATCTTAGCAAAAAAGTTACAATTACTTTTTAGTAGTTTATTAAAAACGTAGAGTTTCTCTTCTCTATCGATGAAGCGTGGCTCTAAATATTAGTTGAATTGTCAGAGGTCACACGATAGATAAGATTTAAGTTTTTTTTATTGTTTTTAGAATCAACTGGTTTTAGCTGGTCCCATGGTGATTGGAAGTTTTCGTACAAATTAAAAACAAGAATAAATAAAATGTTTTAGTGGGAGGTGATAGTGTTGAGGCATCGGACAGAAACGCGAATTTATGTTAATTTAGAAGAAGCAAGTGGGCGTATTAATTTACAAAGATAGTAGTTTTTTTTGTTAAACTGGAAATTAATATGTATTTATTATTTTGAATACGTCGATATTTTTATAAGTATAAAATATGTAATAATAACATACCATTAGGTAGGTACATTACACCCATTTTTCTCTTCCCAAAAGGGTAGGTACAGATGCACCTAAAACAATATTTTTTCAGTTAGTAATCATATTGGAATGCATTTATTTAAGCTGTCGCGCTAGCGACCAAGGGACCAACAGTTTATAGACTGCCCCGTTGGTTTCAGCAACAACAACAAGCCAGAGCTGCGCATAAGGTCTTGGATTCGATTCCCAGATCAGGGAAAGTCTTATTGGGTTCAAATTGCCTGTGGAAATGAGATTTTGTCATCATCTGCCTAGCCTTTTCACAAACTATCTTGGGGTCGGCTTCCAGTCTAACCGGATGCAGCTGAGTACCAGTATTTTACATCAAGCGACTGCCTATCTGTCCTCCACAACCCAGTAACTGGGTAATACGAAACCCCATGGTAAGACTGAATGTCAGACTTTTGGCTACTGACTACTCGTAACGACTGTCACAGATCTACAAATGACAACCGGGACCAACGGCTTAACGTGCTTTCCGAGGCACGGAGGAAACTCGGTATGTAATTATGGACACCTATCCACGGACCAACCTCGGGAAGCACGGCTTAACTCCTCCTAGATCTAGCTCACTAGTAGATACCGGTATTCTTAAAATGTGGTCATCGGCACTGTTTTTAGCGGGGCTGTGTCAGTCATTCTTCATACAGCAAACTTCACTCAGAAAAGGCTGCTAAATAGTGACAATTTCGTCAAACCTTATGGCAATGTTTGACCATACAATGGCTCGTATTTGACTACAGTTTGACACTTAAAACTTGTAAAAGATGTATTGTCAATACTTTTAAACTTCCCACCGATTCACAGTGGAACGAATGTATGGGAGCGGTTGGACGTAGACATGTCCGAAAAAAAAGAGTAAAATTATGCCAAACTAATGATGCCATCTTATTCGATTACTTAATGCCTTCATAACTTGTGGTGATGAATTTCTTCATAACTCCCATATTTCGGGAGTAATTTGAGAAAATGTGAAATTTTACTATGAAAATGAGTGTATCGAGCTCTCTCCCTCCTGATTCCGGGCTTGTTTCAAGTAGCGGTCTCTAATATCATAATGCTAATACTAAGAGCTATATTTAATACTAAGACACATAGTGCGCCAAATGTGCACTTTCTGGGATAAAGAGTGATGTTTATTTTATAACACAATTTTTTTATTTTTTGTTTATTTTGTTGATTAAAACCGTTTTTCTAAAGGTTTACCTTATTACAATAACATTTCTGAGCAGCCAATTAGAGAAGATATAAGCTAATTAGGATATATAATTAGGGACTTAAGGTTTACATATAAAACTGATGCACTAATGATTACTGATAAGAACATTGCTATTATTTAATTACTAAATGGCTCTTAATACACTAATTTAGCATGCATCATTTACTAATTATCACAGTAACTAATTACCTTGCAATATTTAACAAAGGATACCTGGGATACCTGGATTTTATATAAATAGGTCACTATTAGTAACTTTAAAATCAGTGTTGATTTACACCTCGTTGTATCCAAGCTAATCTCGCAATGTATTTTCCAAATTTTAATACAAATCTTGATATTCACGTTGCTTTATGCGCACGCGCACATAAAGATTTACGCGACTTTAACTATTTGTTCAGTGTTTTAAAAGATAACAGTTGTGTTCAGTTATGTGAAAGTGCTGAAACAAGTTTAAAAGACTGGTGTCGTCGATTTTGCTACCGCATTTATGCAAAATGGACACAGTCTGGAAGAAGCACAGATAAGTTTCGGAAGAAACATGAGATTTGGCTACAGGCTGCAATTCAATGGCCGGAATTACAGAATGAAAATATGGAACCTTCTACAGAAAATATAAGTGACGTCATCGAGCCCATAATTTCTCCTGCTAAATCTAATGCTTCAACTTGTACACATCCTAGTCCTCGTAAATCTTTTGAGGACCTTAGTAACCGGCAAAAAAGAAGACGCACTGAAGATAGTCTTTCATGCAGCAGTAGCAGCGCTGAAATTATGTTTTCGGCCGAAAGGGCGCTTCAAAAGGCAGGACAAAGCGATACAGCTTATGTTATGAAATACTTGACGGAGAATCCAGAAGAGGCCTCAAAAATCAAAGCCTTCATTGAAGGTAAATCAATTCAGGTACGGGAAATATCCCCTTTGAAGGCATTGGCTCTTTATGTATCGATGAACTTATCGAAATGGCGCTATAACACTCTTCGGGATTTCAACACTCAAGAAGGAGCTCTTCAATACCCGAGTTACTACATGTTGGTTAAAGAAAAAATTAAGTGCTATCCGGCCAAAGAAGATCTCACAGTTACAGAGAGCTCTGCAAAAATCAAATTACAAGCCTTGATGGATTTAACCTCAAGAAGACTTATTAGGTCGTTAGAAACCCCTGTTGATCCCAATCAACAGCTCGTATTGACCAGCAAATGGGGTTTTGACGGATCATCTAGCCAAAGCATTTATCATCAAAGGACGAGTGAAGATGAGCAAATCGATCTTGCTAGTAATTTTATGATTAGTCTTGTACCACTGCGGCTCGTCTCAAAAGGTGTAACAATTTGGGAAAACGAGCGACCATCTTCCACTTCATTTTGCCGGCCAATATTGTTTAAGTTTATAAAGGAAACCAAAGAAAATGTGCAGAGAGAGATGGCTGAAATCGAAGCAGAGATTGAAGCCTTAACTCCATCCACCATCACTGATGGAATTAGTGTCAAACACCAACTGCTGTTGACAATGATTGATGGTAAAATTCATTCCATTATATCCAATACAGCAGCTTCAGTGTGTGACATATGCAAGGCTTGTCCTAAAGAAATGAATAATTTAGAGTTAATCAAAGATAAACACGCAAACGAGGACATGTATAAATATAGCTTAAGCACCCTTCACGCTTGGATTCGCTCAATGGAATGCTTATTACACATTTCCTACAAATTAGACATAAAATCATGGCAAGTAAGGGGTGATATAGCAAAAAGGCAAGTTGATGACAGGAAGAAAAGAGTTCAAGAGGCTGTAAGAAGAGAAACGGGCTTACTTCTCGATGTTGTGAAACAAGGCAGTGGATCCACCAACAATGGCAACTCGGCAAGGAGATTTTTTGAAAACTACACTAAATCTGCTGAACTGACCGGAATAGATGCTATGCTTTTAAGAAAAATCTGTGTGATCTTGCAGTGTATTTCATCAGGAGAGAAGATCAACGTAACTAAATTCCGAGAGTTCTGCTTTGATACTGCTAAGCTTTACGTGGAGTTATACCCATGGTATTATATGCCTTCTTCACTTCATAAAATTTTAATGCATGGGCCAGACATAGTTCAGAACATGTCAATTGTGCCCATTGGTTTTCTATCCGAAGAGGCATCTGAGGCTAGAAATAAAGATTTTAGAAAATATAGAGAGGGGCATTCTCGAAAGCATAGCAGTATCTCATGCAATGAAGATATTATGCACAATCTTTTACTGTCTTCTGATCCACTTGTTACAAGTATCCGTCCAAAAGGAAATAAGTTTGTAAAAAAATCTTCTTTTAAGGAATTTTATGAGCTTACGGATTCTGAGAAAAGTGATATCGAATTTGTTAACATAAATGATTTAGCGGACATCGATTCTGAATTTGAATTAATTGATGATGATGATGATGACGAAGATAATTAAATGATGTTATTGTTTTAAAATGTGTAACTTAGTAAATTAGAGCTTACATCTTAATTATTTATTGTACTTTTAATGAAACTAGGTAATTTATTATCAACTTACTTAAAAGTCATACTCTCATCAGTTCTTGTGAATATTTTTGTTAATATATATTTCTGTATATATATAATATATTTATAGACCTCTTAATAAGTCTGTCTGCGGTTTAAAGTAAATACAAATGGGGAAAAAACGTTTTTTTTTTTTAAATTTTCATTTCCTTTTATCCCAGAAAGTGCACATTTGGCGCACTATGTGTCTTAGTATTAAATATAGCTCTTAGTAATAGCATTATGATATTAGAGACCGCTACTTGAAACAAGCCCGGAATCAGGAGGGAGAGAGCTCGATACACTCATTTTCATAGTAAAATTTCACATTTTCTCAAATTACTCCCGAAATATGGGAGTTATGAAGAAATTCATCACCACAATTTATGAAGGCATTAAGTAATCGAATAAGATGGCATCATTAGTTTGTCATAATTTTACTCTTATTTTTCGGACATGTCTACGTCCAACCGCTCCCATACATTCGTTCCACTGTGCGATTAGCTTGAAAACATGACAACATAGGCTGGCATGGCAACGAAAGCAGTTAGGTTTATTTAACTGTTGGGTGTTTACATACTGTTTAAAACTCTGGCTGGACAATAACTTTGGTCCTCAATTTGATTATGAAATAGTTGACGATAATCAACAATAATAATAATCTGGATAACCTCGTGAAAGTCGAGAAAGATAAGCAAATCAAATAACTTTATTTTTCCAGATGGGAAATACTCAGGGGTGTCAGACTGACTGTAGGTACTGACTAAAACCCATCCATATTCCTTCTTAGCTCTTTCAATTCAAATACCTTGTCTTAGCTCGCGAGGTTATCGATATGTGGGATGTGGACTCAGCGATCATTGTGCCGATAGTCGTATCAGCCAATGATTTAATTGTCAAGAGCCTCGACCAATATCTGATGAGGCTCTTGTTAGGCAGTTGGATGGGCTTGGTTGTGAAAGCGGTACTCCTGGACACGGCTCGAATTGTTGAAAATCGAGCTCGTATTGTTGATATTGTATTGTTGATTTCGCTTTTCTTGCTTTCTGGTATTATGAAAAGCAACAAAAGAGGGACGGAGGGTTTTAGGATTCTCCCTTAGAGTATATCTGATTTTGGTATCTTTTAAATGTGCATGATCTTGTATGTGTGTGTAGAATTCGAATATGCATGCTGTATCATGCTTGTTTTATTATTGTTCAGCAAAAATATCAAACCAGAATACCAAAATAAATCATTAAGCAGTTGGATTTACCCAACCACATTTAGGTTTACCCTTTAGGATAAACTCATACATGCATAATAATTGCACCACAGAGCCGAAAACAAAAAACAAACACATTTTTAACCAACCTACTTTATAGTTCGGAACCTGAATCGTACGACGCGACGTAATAAAACAACGAGCCAAGAAACAGTTTTATGAAAATAAACTTTAAAGTTTGGCAAATAAAATCCAAACTTATTTTTTTTAGTTTTGGTCGCTTAATGCGTTGTTTCTCAACGCCATCAAATTATCACGTAATCAGTGACGAAACAAATCGCCTTCGTACGCGTATTCGCCCAAACTTCACGAAGTATATCTGAGACGTAAATAATTCGGTACCGAGAAACCGAAGTCGACCCCTTACGTCAAGTTGGTGATCGATCGAGATCTAATCAAAAACCGGAACGACGAAGTTACTATAAAAAGTCACTTGATTGTCGTTGATTTTTTTTGTTTCGTAATTTAAATGTTTGGGATAACGTCATCATCATCCTAGCGTAGGCTTTTTCCATGCATTTTTCCAATGTAGCTGAAAACCAGTTTTTTACACGGAGCTACTGTCTTTCTAACCTCCACACCCCAATTACTGGATAATACGACACACCTTGATAATATTGGTGGTCAGCGGTAAACAGTAGTCACCAAAAGGCCAAAATCCACTACTTGCGTAGTGGATTTTGGCCTTTGTGTGTGTTACTGGATAATATACGGGTTGGTGGATAATAAAGTTAGCTACTGGTTTTCTTGATATAAACTTTGTCTATGTTGGTAATACCTCGTATGTCGATCAGTCTCGTTGACCTACGTCTATTTATTATTTTAAAGGACTTTTAGAAGAATTTTAGATTGGGACCATGGTAATAAGGCGTCATGGCCCTTTTTCGTCGCTGCATGTTCGTCATACGTGTTCAAACTCAAAGGCAAGTTAAAAAGTAACTGAGTCATCCACGTATATTTGAAATATGGAAGATATTATAATTAGCAATACTCCATTTTTAGTGAACCGTCCTAATCAAGAGTCACATGATTTTAAGAAGGCAAGTGGTATTAATGTTTTTCGGTTGATTTGGAAGAATATTGACATGTTTACCGTTTTTTATGCCTTAAGCTTCTCGTTTTTCGAGGATGCCTTGAATGTTAGGCCTCCAGCCAGGGGCATAAAACTATTTAAAACAGCATGCTAAATGTAAAGATGCGAGTGAGTTAATTGAAAAGAGTGAAAGAGTAACAAACGTCCATTTTTCAAAACTTTCGCATAAAATAATATAGTAAAATAAGATTTATTTCCAATAGAACATAATATCACCGTGATCGTGTACAGAGTAATGCCTTAAGCATAATATGCAAATATCCCGTCGAGTTACAACAGTTTCTCTCCATCAAATTAAAATCAAATCTCCAGCATCCGTTACTTGATCCTTGAAACTAAAAAACTAACCGACTTCATAGGAAAAGCCCACATTGAATATTGATCATTTCATCGTAGGTACATACCACTCGCATTTTTCCAATATAATCGGTTAAGAATACGGATCTTAATTTCATTGAATATTAATTACTGTTGTTTTATAATTTATAATTATCTGTATTTATATATGATATACCGCAGTTACTTATTTATTCTGTGGTGTTACGGTAGCCTCAAGTAGGTTTCTTTCAAGGACGAGAGTGAATTAGCATTATCTTTTTCTTAGCAAGGTAAGGCCTACAAGTACCTTTAAAATAGTAGGGTATGAAGAAAATCTTTTTAAGACAGAGTTATACGAGAACCTTAGGAAATATATAGCATGTTAAGTCAATGAGGGTTATACAGAGTTATTGGTAAAACACCAACAACCTCTAAAGAGGTCGTTGTACTCATCATTATGAACAACATTTACTATGGGACCAAACCTGAAATCGCGAAAAAAAACCAGCTTTTCCGTACATTATTTTCACATAACTCGTCAAAATGTAGTGAACAGCAGATTTTTTTTTTCACGATTTCGGGTTTTGTCTCATAGTAAAAGTTGTTCATAATGATGAGTAGAATGACCTCTTAGGAGGTTGTTGGTGTTTTACCAATAACCCTGTATATTTTTGTCCGCAGCTAATAATCCTGTGTTTTTTATTGTCTTTTTGTGAGATGTAAATATTCCATGCAGTGTTTGCCTGCTTCAGAAAGTCACATGGCGACTGTAAGTTACGATTGCTGGTCTTCAAAAATGTCAGCAATTCGTGACTGAAGAACATGATCGCAACCATCAACACCCTGACAAGTCTGTCTGTGTCCATAGCTCGATCAAAGCCCTTTTCTTAACAATTCCAAATCGAACAGAATGTTGTAAATGATAAATCAAATTGTTTGTAATTCCCGAAGATAAGACAGAGGTGTTCTTAATAGTACACCCACACCATATAATAGGGGGCAAGCCTATTATCATCAACCGGGCACAAATCCAGACTTCATGGCTGCAGTTGAGAAATTCCTGGTGAGAAAACCCAAAAACATTTTGCCCGCCCGGGGAATCGAACCCAGAAGCTCTTGCTCACCAGTCGAGATTGTGACCACTCGGCTAACAAAGCAGTCTTGGTAGGTTATTGGAGGTAGACACAAAACGGATACACACTGGGAAATAATTTAATTGCTCAAGACAAATTTCGCCAAAGTGTGATAGGAATCCTCAGTGCCGAGCAAGCCATTAAATGCATTAATAGCCTTTTTAACAGTTCTTGGTGTTGTGCAACACAACAGCTTCATGCTGAGAACATGCACAGACGTAGGTACCAAAATTTTATAATTGTGATTACATAATTTAGGATCTATAGTCTTTAAATCAGCTCGTTTATGCCAAGTTGGGCCTTCCAGTGATCGCTGCAACGAACAAGGGAAATTACTTACTTCGCTTCATCATCATCATTTCAGCCTCCCCCAAGTGTCGCCACGTTGACCAGTCCCGTGCGACTCGCATCCAGCGGATCCCCGCAGTCTTCACCAGGTCATCGGTCCACCTAGTGGGAGGCCTTTCAACGCCTTACTTTGCTTGACAGATGTTATTTTGGTAATGTTGCTTTTGCTCAGCTGATCGGTGTTAACAATCTATGATGTAACCCTTAGTAGCTCGTCTTTAACGAAATCGAGAGGTTCAGAATTGATCTTTTTTCACAATTACATCAGCATAGCCTTTGAGGAGCTCGTGGCTAAATAATCACAGCCGTACGGGTCGATCTTTAAGGTTAAGCCGTGCTTGCCGAGGTTGGTCCGTGGATACACCCCAACCATAATTACATACCGAGTTTCCTCCGTGCCTCGGAAAGCACGTTAAGCCGTTGGTCCCGGCTGTCATTTGTAGATCTTTGACAGTCGTTACAAGTAGTCAGAAGCCAAAAAGTCTGACTTCCAGTCTTATCAAGGGGTATCGTAGGTATTACCCAGTTACTGGGTTGTGGAGGTCAGATAGGCAGTCGCTTCATGCATGCAGATGATGATGATCAGCATAGCCTTTTCTCAACTTTGTTAGGATTGGCTTCCAGTTTAACAGGATGCAGCTGTATACCAGTATTTTACATAGAGTGACTGTCTACCTGAACTGCACAACCCATATATTGGGTAGCACAGTACCTCCTTCGCAAGGCTGGTTAACTGATGGTGATTAGTTAACTGGTTTTAGTGCAATATTGTTTCAATAATTTTAAAACAATGTTTTGACGTATTTTATGTTTGGCGTTACGTGAATAGTAGACGCAAAAAAACAAAATTGTTTTATTTCAGATGCATGGGCACTTATAAGACGTCAAAAAAAGGTGCTCGGTTTAGGTTAGTCGTTTCCTATGGTGAAGAACCGGCAAGAAACTCCATGGTTACTCTTTTAAAATCATTTGGTTTTACGATATTTTTATGTTACAGCGTTAGTATGGGAGGACATGGTAGGCCCGACAATAAGTCGTTGCTACAAAACGTAGAACAAGGTACATAACCACACATTCACAAACAATCAGTAAATAAAAAAAGAGTTTTGTAAAAACTCTTTTTAAACAACAACAAAAAAGAAGAAAATATTATAAAAATACTAGATTAAACAAGTAAAACAAATGTTGTCATCATTGCTGTAACTATTCTAAACAAAAGGTGTAATGACTTAAAAACTATTGTAAAACATGTGATCAAAAAGAAGAAAGAATGAGAAAATATTAAAAATAAGATTGACAATAGTTAGAGACATCCACACATGACTGACTTCAATCATCACCCAGACCTCTGACTGATAAATTAAAGACACAACCAGATCATGAGTCGAATTCATTAATATTAAATCAATAAATCAGCAGACATAATGTAGCAAATACCATTCCTAACTACACATATTTTCTACTTGTACACGTCACATAACTATGCACATTCTCTACCTACATCAGCTGCGGAATATTTTCTCCCTACATTATGGCTTGATGGATAAATAAGTTCTATAATAATACTTTGTTTTCTTTCTCGAACATGGAAGTCGAACCACGTAGTTGACTCATGTTGTGTTGCACGTGAGGAGAACTTAGAAATATATTGTATTTGTGGATTAGTACTCAAATGGCATTGTATGCGGTCTAAAATTAGCTGTGGTTGCAGGTTGATAAGCTGACGACCTCATTGGATGGTCGTACTTAGTACATGGGTGGATTTCTGAGTGAGGGGAATCACGCGTTCTTTAGGCAGCTACCAAGTTCCTATGTCCCGTGTGATTTTGAAATTGTAGGATAAAAATCAAAAGTTTTCCATTGAGCGCATTTACTAGATTTCTTATTGAGATTTAAATAGATTAATAAAGAAAAATAACTGAGACTTTCACATTATAAATACCTACATCCAATATATAAGCATTTCTATGTTATAAATATAATAATGATTTAATGTCATACAAATAAATTTACTATTTTTGTAAAACATTTTTGTGCATGACGTTACATTTGATAAAAAATTGCTTTATATTTTAAAAATGGAATCGGGGGCGTCGGCCACAGGTGCCTCGTCAACTGGGCGCCTAAGCCACGGACCCTCTATTTGGGTTAAGAGTACCCATCAAGAGTGAGCTCAGGGGGTATTCCACATTGTTAACCGACAGTTGTAGTACCTACAAGGTAGTAAAAGCACGGTATCAAATATGCAACCGAATTGAGAACCACCTCCTTTTTTTGAAGCTAGTTAAAAATAAGCGCCACACCAATGCACCTACTATGATTTTTAAATCAACGGATACGAATCTGTTGATGTTTGCAGATACCATTTTGCGATATTACCTCCAGTACAACGGTGGCTAGGGTGCTGATGGGTGTTGCCTTATGTAGTGGTGGTTTATCACCACCATACTTGCCGCACTTACAACCACTGTTTGTATTTGTGTTAAGAATTGAAAGAAGTGGCTCTCCAGCTTTGTCTTTACATGTCACGTTAAGTTGAATTTTATTAGTATTTACGAAAATTATCAGATAAATATTTAATTTCTCACAATGACGAAAAATAATAATGCGCAAAAATTATAGGTTTGTGCACATTCATTGGATTTTATACTTATTAAAAGTCACCAATAGTCATCATAAAAAATACGTTTTTAATAAAAAGAAGCTTTTGCGACCTTCATCCGCGTAAAATTATTTTAGAAATATATTACTTTTCTATTTAAATCGAATTCGTTAACAATTACACGGGTTTTATTTTTTATTTCTGAAATAAAGGTAGCTTTAGTTACTCCTTATAACATGAGACATTTTTTTTTAAGTTTTTATAAATACCGTATATACTTTCAGATGCATTTAGTAAAAAGCTTTATTTTAATTACAAATAGACACTTCAATTTCATTTATTTATTTGTATAGATAAGCTCAGTACTTAGTCACACTATTATTGATCGAAGTTAGTCACATGCATATTTTTAGCACGTTAAACCTTACCGGTTCATTTGGAAAACCCCGGACTATACGGAGCCTTGTTACAAATAAGTGATTTAACTTTTAATCCTTGATAGGGCTGACACTTGCCTTGTACGTGTTTGGTTAAAGTCGGTTGAATCATCATGATCAGTCTCAAAATTCCCAAGTATAGACAAGAATTAGACGGATACCAAATACTCACTATCTAAGTATTTTTTGTTTATTCATTCTGTTATTTAATTCAAAACATTATCGTAAAAGATAGGCGATTATAATCGTTCATCTGGCATTGGATGTGCGATTAAAGATACCCATCCATTAGCAATCAAGGCGTCCCTGAAAAATATATATATACAATACTGGATGTATCGAGACGCAACGCAAACGATACAACAAAAAGGCTCAAACCTTAGTAGTAGTAGCAGGTTTAAGCCTTTTTGTTGTATCGTTTTCTGAGATTTACTGACTGCATCGTGGATGCTGCCGCGTGCTAGCATTCACGCTCTACATCTTGCGCAAGCAAATTAAGCATAAAAGCATGGATATTGCGATTCCGTGCTGATAGATGAGGTTTAACCCAAAAGAGATGAAGAGTCACTCTATCAAAATGATGGAAAAGTAATTATTATAATCATCATTTCAGCTTGGGATCGCCCACTGTTGGGTTTAGGCCTCCCCTTTTTTCCGCCATTTTTCTCTGCTCTGTGAATCCCTTATGCCTGTGCGTATTCCGCGTCAAAAATGTATATTGGACTAAAATGCTCACAGTTTTTTAAACTAAAATCTTCAATCATATGGATGGCTCAACCCTAACAGCGAAAAGTCTCCTATAAAACCTAATTAAACGTTTTAGTACGGTTAATTAAAGTTAATAAATGAATACAATGAAGTTAAAAGGCATTGTCATATTCAATTGTACATCCGCGTTGTAACAGATTATGTCCTTCCAGAGGGATTAATGTATCATGATGACTAGGGTAATTTAGATATGTTGAAGATTTTCTGGATAGGAATACCGAAACAATAAAGTTTATCTTCACGCACGGTTCTGCTGATCATCGCAGTGATAATAATTTATGATGTAATAAATAGAGATAAGTTCAAAAGTGGGTGTAAAAAATCCCTTAACTAAGCCGAAAAGTTATTGTTTTCCCCATCATTTCGATGTTTTCATCTTTTTGTTCTGTACTGTAACTGGAAACCTTCGAGTTCCGGAGATATTGGAGCTCAAAATGTCAAGTTTTTAGAGTTACGTACCCGAACGGTCAAACGGGACCCTATACTGAGACTTCGCTGTCCGTCCGTCCGTCCGTCAGTCCGTCCATCCGTCCGTCTGTCACCAGGCTGTATTACATGAACCGTGATAGTTATTAATGTTATAACTTTACGTTAAATACGTTCATGACCCCTGTACTACTCAATGTCCGGTTAAGCAGACAATAACCTCATAGATTTAACTGAAAGATGCCATTGACAAAAAAAAAATAGTAATGTATGTAGTGTGTGGTGGGATTCCGAATTAAACAGCAAGCGAACTTCTTTAAATAATATAATAAACTTTTCAAAATTGAACGTCTTTCATCTGTCGTCGTCGTCGTACTTCTATTCTCCTCTGCGCATCCCTCCTTGACATACAGTGTTGTCACTCCACCATCTTATATTCCCTCATTCATTCAGTGTTGCCACTTAACTCACCTTACATTCCCACATGTATTAAGTCCTACCGTAAAACATAATTTTTCACACCAAACAAAGTCGTCTCCCAGAAATAATTTTTGCGTAGAGTTACTTAGTTTTATGTACAGAATGCTTGGTTGACGGCTTGGTGAATTCCAAAACGAAGAGGTTATCAATTCGGATGTTTGTATTTTTTTTTTGTATATTCACCGACTTCTCGGCCAATCATGGACCGATTTTCATATTTTTTTTTACCGAAATTGCTCTCCTGTGATGGTCCCTGTTGGTGAGCTAAGTGGACTGTAATTATTTAAGATGGATTGGAGATGGTAGAAACACTGTTAGTATGTTATAATTGCTATTTAATGCCAGAACAAACTATGTACAAAGCAATGGATCACTGACACTTGACAACATCAGCAAAAGTAAGAAAAATAGAACAATCATTCAAAATATATATAGTTCTTAAAAAAGGTGGCATCCCAGCCAGTCGCGAACAGTCCCATTGTCACTAAGTCAGAATCTCATGATGGGACCTCAGGGAAATCGAGGCCAATCCTCAAATTTTGTAGACACACAATGTTTTTCATATTATATACTTTCTGACGCAGTTCAGATATTTGTGCCGGGTAATCATCATTTCATTTTGCTGAGCTGCTGTTGGAAGGTATAAGTCAGGATCTGATGATGGGATTCCAGGAAACCTAAGAACAACCTACAAGTTTTATAGGCATTATTATAAACGCTATACCTACCCCTGTGATCCCATGGTCATCAGGTAAGGATCTAATTGGACCCTGGAGAAATCGAAGAAACTCTACAAATTATCTAGGCACACATAGGCATACTGCATGGTAATGATCATCTCAGGTTGCTGAGCTAATGATGAAAGGGATCCCAGGAAAATCTAGAGCAACCCTGAAATTTTATGGGCCCTTACAATGTTTTTTTTTAATCGATGTCCATCTGAATGTTTTGTGTGTGTGTTCAGTGATAGTTATTGCCAAAAAATTGTGAACCAATTTCGATGTTTTTTTATGTTTGGAAGAATATTATTTCGGGGTGGTCCCGTTTAAGTTTGGTGAAGTCTGATGCTGATCTTTGCAGGTATACAATAGAACTCTTTAAGACCGCAAATCTGTCGTGATTCTGCAATCATGTGGACATTTGTTGTTTATACAATATCATAACACAGCACTACGCTTGGATGCTGTGAGGGGGTACGCAGATGTGTACAGTACACCCACCTTTTGATAGGTATGTTAAGTTCCATTTTATGGGAGATAAGCCTATTATCATGACATTTATTGTTAACAATGTAAAATAAATGCATAGCAAATATTTGTATAGGATGTTACAAGTAAAATTGGAAAAAAAAACTTTATTGCAAAAAAATAAAACCGACTTCAAAAACACAGATAAATGAAAATTAACTTTAGCTTCAGAAGTCGGAGACAAAAAACAGAATCTATGAAACAAAAGTCACCGACTTCTGAAGCTAAAGTAATTTTTCCCTTTTTTGTGTTTTTGAAGTCGGTTTTATTTTTTTGCAATAAAGTCTTACATTTTGTATATTGACGCCTGGTATGCACGAAGGGTTAGATAGAGGCACTACTTGTACTAACTGCACCTACATTTCGCCAATTTTGAGTCTCATGAATTAGGGTCGAGCCTATTGCCATTATCCGAGCATAAATACAGAAATTGGCTACTATCGAACACTCATTACGTTTTTTTCTGAATTGTATACATTTTTTGTATTGATAAATTTTAATTGGAGAATAAACTTTTAAAGCAAAACCGGCTTAAAACAAAATAGAGACAATAATATCGACTTGAACGGGTCTGACAACTTTTAGGAACAGTGTTTTTTTTTTCATTAAAACAACATGATATAAATTAATCATTAAGGATTATGTTTCGTGTTATAAGAGCTATCTGTATAAGTTACTCGTAGGTGCCAGATAAAATGGCAAAACAGTCGAAAATATTTATACTCAGAATGACAACCTTCTGCAAATAGTGAGGGACTTTCTTCTTTGGTGAGGGACTTTGTCCACGTGGAATTAGAATTACCATTTTATTAATTTAAATTAACTAAGTTACTCTCTATTACATCAGCTATCTGCCAGTGAAAGTCCCGTCAAAATCGGTCTAGCCGTTCCTGAGATTAGGCGGAACAAAGAGACAGGCAGACAAAAATTGTAAAAAATGTTATTTTGGTATAATATGTACCGTACATTCATATGCATGTAGTAAAAATGGTCATTTTAATATTACAAACAGACACTTCAATTTTATTTATTTGTACATACAAATAAATAAAATACACGGACACGGATATAGACGGCACGGTTGGTGCAGTGGTTGAGTGATCGACTGCTGCGCTGCGTGTCACGGGTTCGATCCCCGCACGGAACACATATTTGTATGGCCTATTGATAGTTTTTCAAAAATCAAAATCAAAAGTCATTTATTCAAACTAGGCTGATAATCAGCACTTTTTGAACGTCAAAGTTAGAGACAGAGTTGTTCCGGGTCTGGCTGTTTGTGAATGTGACTTTAAATGTTTGTAAACGCACCCACGAAACAGGAGAAATTCCTAGTGTGGGGCAACGTTAATAAAAAAAAAAACCAAAAAAAAAAATTTCTAGATGAATCTAAGTGTCTATAGATGTATTGAATAGTGGACGCAAGCGACCGCTGAGCATATTGTCCTGGGTTCGATTACCAAAGTGTTATTGGGTTTTTACATCAGGAATTTCTCGGAACCTCGTAGTCTGGATTTGTGCCCAGTTGATCGCAATAGGCTCGCCCCTTATTACAGTGGTTAAAACGACATGTGGGTACACCTCTGCCTTACTCTTCATAGATTTCAGGCGTGATGTTTTGTTATTTCCTTGATAATTGTTTTTGTAGGTAAGAAAATCTTAGTATTTTTTTGTTTGGGTTTTCCTAGGGGATAATACTATTTTTTTTTCTTTGTCCGTCGGGTAGTTTATTGGAACATATAATATTGGACACGTATTTTTTCTTTTTTCACGTGGTCCTAAAATTACGGAGATATAAAGAGTTGAAATGGCGCATGACGTCACATGTAGGTAAGTTTTATACCCACTTGTGACGTAGTAAGCCCCCACTCTCCAACTTTAATGAGTTCTAACTAAGTATTTTTTTGATATTTTGATAAAACAAAAAATACGTGTCTAATATTTTTGTATTACCTGTCTGAGGGATAAAATAGAATGTCGTTTTCTTTACCCAGTCCGATCCCCTATTATGTCTTTCGAAAGCCAAAGACACAGAAAAAGCCTTTTAATATCAAAACAAGATTCATTAATTGCCTGACATATGGTATTTTACAGATTTTATAACATATACACAATAGTTCTTCATATTCTGCCTACTAAATTCGGCATTCAAATTTTGTGACAATAACAATGATTCTAATCTAAAACAAAATAAATCAATTCCAATGCCAATAAAAAATAAATATATACCTACGTTACATCGGTATTTTAAACTTCGGAGTTCAGTAACACAGTCAAACAAAGACGCACTAATTCAACAAGCTCATGCATATACAAATCAATTACAAACTGCAGCTACTCTTGCACTTAATGTCACCAACCATCATAGCTTGTTCTAATGAGGTACATAAATAACCTGTCTGGTTCAGACCAGATCATTGGGGGTAATTCCCTGTATGTCTATACCCCCAGGGGACTGCAGAGTTATATCTGACTTCCGATCTTAAAATGTCAGTGGTTATGTAATTATTTTTATGGCTAGAGGAATAAGAGATCTCGATGGCATAGCTTGTTCTAATGAAGTACATAAATAATAACCTGTCTGGTCCAGACCAGATAATTGGGGGTAATTCCCTGTATGTCTATACCCGCAGGAGACTGCAGAGTTATATCTGACTTCCGATCTTGAAATGTCAGTTGTTATATAATTATTTTTATGGCTAGAGGCATAAGAGATGGCTTCCTTGCTAAAATCCAGGGTATCTACAATTATTAAGGACAATAATTAATGCTTTTATTAACAACATCTTTCTGCCCTTATCCCCCCTTTAGGGGGTGGACGGAAACGTGTTTATAATTAAATGATTTTACTATGATACTTTAATAGGAACATATGTATTGCAATTCAGTATGTGGTTGTAATTTATTTACAAAATTCAATAGATCAAGAATGAAATGAGAATGTATGTTTATTTTATACAGGGTGTAACGGAAAGGGTATATACATCCTTAAGGGAAGATATTTTTTTTTGCTGAAAAACATGTTTCATTATGAGAAACATGTTCAGTTTGATAGTCTGTAACACACCCTTAAGTATGTATATACCCTTTCCGTTACACCCTGTATAGGTATTAAGTTTGTTTTAAACTCAATTTTTTTTTTCCTGTTCTATCTTTTCTACACACTTTGTCTACATTTCTAATCCATCTTTCCACTCGCAGGTCTGCTGGAAGAAATTTCTTTTGAAATAAGCAGTACCTTTGTGTTCTTGTATCTTAATGTATTGTCCTGTTAAGTGTTATGTAAGTACATAAATAAATAAATAATAAATAGATCTAAAATAATAATAAAATTCTGTACAAGTTTCAAAGTGGGAAAAGAATTACATGGCGTCAAAAATAGAAATAGTGTCAGTAGGAAAAGTGTCCAGAAGGTTGGAAGCATTGCCACGTTGGATGGAAATTCTGATTCTTTGGCAAAAAAAGGCCAGCCCTATTGTCACTTGAAGAGACAACCAGTCACTTCGCGATATCCCAAAATACTAAGTGGGCACTTGGATCTCATGATGATCATGATAGTTATTAAAAATCTCATTTCCATTTTTTCCGATGCACGAGATTGCACGAGAGCATTAAGGAAGGATATGGGAAAATTCATCCACCAGGAGATAAGTACAGTCTGTTGTTTTGCATCCTCGTCAAATTCAAGAAAGTAACTATGCTAATGATTCACGACCAGAATCAATAATAAAATAAGTAGGTAATATATATTGTGAAAGGGAAATTGGTAAGTGTGAACCACCCGTGTTATAAACGCGGGCCGTCTGATGCTCTCCCTATAACCTCGCTTTCACACATACAAACAATCTCAATCGTTCATTCGATCATTTCTTATTCAGGGAATAAGAAATGATGACCACGTTAAAGGGGTTATTCTGAAATACTGAGAAGTTTAAACAACAAAAACAGCAGCATTTATTTATAAATTAACTAGTTACTGTAATTTATATTGATTATTTATGTCTTTTGTGACAACATCCTGAATTTGGACGAGGATGCAAAACAAAAACTTGTATAATATACATGATAAGAATTAAATTTTAAAATATAACTGTGAAAAGACTGTAGAAAATTGCAACACGAAATTGGTAAAATACAAAAACCCAATGTTTATCCAAACAAACATTTTTACAAGAAATCGATTCAGGAAAAAGTTTAGTTTAATTCTTTGGTCCATGGTACGGGCCTGTTACCAAACGAATGTGGTTTTATGATATCTTCGGATATTATTAAATTATTTTCCTTACCTGCTTTCAACCTTGACACCATTCGAAATGTTTACCAAGACGGTTAACACCTTTAGAAAGTCAGGTGACTCTTGCAACGTAGCGACTTTTAAAAGTGATTTTCTTCTAGTAGTATTAATTTAGCCATAGGCTCGCCCCTATTACATGAGACTTAAACATAACGGGTGAAATGTGGTTTATAAGGTACACCTCTGCCGTACCCTTCGGCGTATGTAGTATTAATTTTATACAGCTAAGTACATAGTATTTTGGAATTCTTAAGAATACGAAAATAGACCTTATCTCAATATTGAAATCGATATTTCAAGAAAAAACCCTTGAATTTTGCTAAGTAAATACACGGGTTTCACACTCTACAAAGTTGGCGATTGACAACTTTTAAGCATTATGCCTTTCGCATTAAGGTTGAAAAGTGATCAACGGCCAACTTAGTCGGTTCGTTCTCAAGACTTGCATTTACCTCATATGTCGTAATGATTCAGAAGACTTTGCCAATCGCAGTTTACTACCGGTTTTCAAATGTTATTGCACAGTTTGAAAGAGGCATATCCTATTCCAAATTATGCCATATCATTTTGGTGGTCCGGGTCGTGAACTCCAAATAAAAATTTAATGTCATGAGAATAGTCAATCACCAAACTATCGTAGAATAGGTAAAGATGCATAATCATCAATTGGACGTAGGCCATACGGAACCGCCTTTTTTTTTTTTTTGCCGATGGGTCATCATCAAATGACTTCTCCCGCTCTGGGCGGAGCGGGAGGGAGTGTCAGACTTGTACTGACTAAAACCCACCCATGTTCCTTCTTCGCCCTTTGTGTTCCAGGGCCGCGGTATCTCTTTCGAACAACCCGCAGCCCTGGCAGGCATCGGCCCTTTCGGACCCCTTCCGGTTTGCTGACATCTCCTTGAGGCGCGCGTGGAACACGTACGTGCCGTCGACACGGCCTGTCGTCATGAGACGGACGGATGGTGAGCTAGCCCATTACTCACCGTCCACAGGCTCGCGCCTACGGTGGCCGGGGGCCACTGGTTGCCCCCCGACGCCCGGGGCGTCTCCCGCGGCGGCTGGTGTGAGGTTCTCTCCCTCTCACGTTCCGCCACCTCTTTCGCTAGCATGACTGCTTCGCAGAAGGAGGCGACGGCTTCCCATTCCCTCTCGCTCCGGACCATGGATTGAACCAGGGCCGGACGCGAGAGGTCACCGCCGCCAATCGCCGCTACGAGGAATACGGAACCGCCTAAGATACGATTCTATTCCGTTACACTAAGTACAATGTTGACGTGGTTTTTCTCTCGTATCGGTAAGAGCTATTCCAAGACTGTTGATACAGCGGATAACTAAAGAGATTAATAAGCCAACCGGTTAGTTAAGCGGCTAACTTGTCGCTTCTCTTGTATTGTTGGTAAGTACCTATGCATGGGTTATGCTTAAGAATCCCATTTGGTACGTTGTGCGCGATGGGTCCTTACTTACAAAGCTAGTCCAGCTCCGTCCAGAAACAAAGAAGATTTCTGGGGATTCTAAAGTCCTCAAACATCGCGGACCGATCTCACTATTCCGAGGATTTGTTTTCGTTTGGAAATCACAGTCTCGCATTCCAGGATGATGTTGACGGCTGATTCTTTAACGCTAAAGCATCCTCTTATTGTTGGTCAAATGGGAGGTATCAGTTCTCGACTATTAAGTATGGAGTTATTACATTCCAACTACTTTTTTTTCGTACTAAAATTATGTTGTGTCTGGCTGCCAGTTTGACTGAAACTATTGCCTAATTAAAATGAAACGGCAAAAAACTGGCGCCTTTATTAAATATTATTATACCTTAATAGGTTACCCTATGTCGCAAATAGGTTTTCATTTAATAATAATCACGACACCTAATTGCGTATACAACGAGAATGAAAACACAGAGAATCAGGATTTCAGGCTGTCAAGTTTTTGGTAAAAGAAAAAAGGACCAAATATTAATATCCAATCTTTTTTATTATTTCCGGTACATTTATGTTACACCTGAGGGAGAAACAGTTTAATTCGGTGAATTCCTAGTGTGGGGTAACGATTTAAAAAAATAAAAAAATCAGAACTGTTAAGCAAAACTATACTCGAGGGAGCTAGACTGTAAACCTATCCTAAAATCATCATTATAATCTTCCTGCTCTTGTCCCAAGTTACTTGGGGTCGGCGAAACACGTTTTTTTCTTCCATTCTTCTCTGTCAACCGTCAGGCTATCATTTACTCCTGCCTTTTTTTTTTTTTTTTGCGGATGGGAAATCATCAAATGACTTCTCCCGCTCTGGGCGGAGCGGGAGGGAGTGTCAGACTTGTACTGACTAAAACCCACCCATGTTCCTTCTTTGCCCTTTGTGTTCCAGGGCCGCGGTATCTCTTTCGAACAACCCGCAGACCTGGCAGGCATCGGCTCTTTTGGACCCCTTCCGGTTTGCTGACATCTCTTTGAGGCGCGCGTGGAACACGTACGCGCCGTCGACACGGCCTGTCGTCATGAGACGGACGGACGGTGAGCTAGCCCATTACTCACCCTCCACAGGCCCGCGCCTACGGTGGCCGGGGGCCACTGGTTGTCCCCCGACGCCCGGGGCGTCTCCCGCGGCGGCTGAGACGTGAGGTTCTCTCCCTCTCACGTTCCGCCATTTACTCCTGCCTTAAATATAGTGTGTATAACAAAGATCCTTTTTAGGGTTCCGTACCTCGAAAGGAAAAAAGGAAACCCTTGTAGGATCACTTTGTTGTCCGTCCGTCTGTCTGTCTGTCAAGACCCTGCTGGAATTTATATCAAATACTCAAGTATACTGTCCCTTGGAGCTGCGAAAAATCAAACTTCTAAACCATTGCAATCAAAAGATACAGTCGTTTATGCCGCAAATTTCCGACATTCGCAAGGGAATCAAAACCTACTGGGTACCGTTAACTCAGAATCTTGAAATTTGGTGCGAAGCAACGTCTTATAGCACAGTCTAATTGTGACCTTTACTTAAGAGTAACAAATCAAGCTAGATCTCAATAATCGTAAGCAATATACTTGAACAAGCTGCACTCTTGCACATACAAATGAGAAATCATAACAAATCTACCTTAATTGCTATTCAGGACACTAGCGCCCGCGCCCATTTCTTTACCGTATGTTTTCTGCTGTTGAGCAGCCTTAAAGCTCATTTACATGATTTTCTCGCCCCAAAATCAAACTGCTGACTTATGTAAATAGTATGAAATGTACGTTTGAAGCCTCTCATTGGTCAAAATTGTTATGGGGGTATGAGGAATAGGGTGGAGAGTTCGTTGTCCTTCATAAAATAGGATGGAGGATGTCCCCTACATCCTCCATCCAGAGTAATGTATCTGGTAGTCTACTGCCCAACCCAATTGCTGTCGGGTCTAAAGAATACATAACGTTCTTCACGTTGATAAGTCTGCTTGAGCCATGTAGAATTAGCGTGACATTAGGTGCAGTGAGTATTACATATGTAGCGTTGTAGACTGACAACAGCTTTAAGTATTATTATTAATATCACCTGATTAATCTCGTATTGACTTTACCGTAGGCGAGTTCTTGTTTCTCGCTTAAGTGCAAAAATAGCCTGGCGATTCTCGACAACAAATCTCACTCCGTGTAAATGCGCCTTAAAACTAATAATAGCCGCACTACCCAGGTGTCCACAAAAAGCTGCTATAGGCGTCTGTCACTCACGCCAAGGTCGAAAAACATTAAATTTTAATCATGATAATAGAAACTTGTTTTAGTTTGTGCGATCAATATACTTACTGTTGAATTGATTAGCTACATCATTATTTAAGAAGTTAGTTTTTTTTTATTGATATTAATGATTGTGTTTTTGCCACGTGGCACGGGAGGTATAAGTTGATTTTAGGCGCCTATAATAATATCAAAGTTATTGTATAGAAACAGCTCATGGGTAGAGAACAGCTTAATATCCTCTGTCCACCCAGCCTGAAGCAGTCCATTCATCATCATCAGCCTATAACAGTCCACTGCTGGACATAGGCCTGTCCAATCGCACACCGCTTAACTCGATTCTCGGCAACTCTCATCCAGTTGCTACCAGCAACGTTTCAAAGATCGTAGCCCCACCGAGCATGAAGACGTCCCGCCTCATTCAAGAACACATCGGTCTGACGTCATCAGTTCTAAGGCTAATAAGGCCGGCCCATTGGCACTTCGGCTTACTTATTTTGTGAGGTATGTCGATCACTCTGGTTCTCTGTCGGATCACTGCGTTCCGGATGCGAACCCTCAGAGAGACAACAACCATAGCCCGTTCCATAGCTCGCTGAACGACCTTGAATTCGCAGTTCACTGCTGATTGGCAGAGTGTTGTGGGGCAGTTTGGAAAAGCTTACTGCGAAAACACTATGTGAAGGACGGAACCTTCAAACCTTCCGCATCTAGGCTGACCGAACCACCTTTAAAGGGTCATTGGTTCAACTAGCTGGATCTGGTGTCGCTCTATGCTTAGCGATGCCCATGTAAAGCAAAACATTTTTTTTTACTAAAGATTATTTTTTTTTAATGTCATCTTGCATTTCGACCTAGTAGGTTGTCGTTTGCTTAACCGGACTATCCTGTGGGTGTCTTGAGCGTAAGGCCTCCAGCCATGGAATAGAACTGCTGACAAACTAAGCGACTACACGCTAAGGGCACTCCCTGTGGGGTTCGACCCTCGGCTTAGGGCGTCGCTGGGGGAAGACAGCATGGGGACAGGCTGGATCTGAATAAGAACTGGACCATTGCCATGTTAATGTTTAAAAACAATATTTGCAATTCTACTCCTATAGGTTCCTGAGAGTTTTATGACTGCAACATTTCACTGTTATATGTCTAAAGACCAATCTTACCAAAAGTTATCGTATTACCCAGTGCCAACTTGGTTGCGGAGGTCAGATACGCAGTCGCTCCATGTAAAATACTGATAATCAGCTGCATCTGGATTCAGGTTAGACTGGAAGACGATCCCAATAAAATTGGAAAAAGGCTGGGCAGATCATGTCTTATAGTAAGTTTTGCTGAGTTACCTTTATTCCATAACCTGGTACCTATTGGCTTATCCTAATCATTATGAAAACTTATGAGTAGGTTTGTGTGAGACAGTTGATATTAACACCAGCGCCTATTAAATTACTAGGGCAACCAAATTGTATGCATGCGAGTTGATTTTTCCCTAGAATTGAAATTTCTCAGTAGCCAATGTCTGGATTTGAGTTCGGTTGATGAATTTGACTTGACATAACATAGCATCACGCCTGTAATCCTCAAAGGGTTTGGCAGAGGTGTACCCAATAGGGGCGCGGACTGGGTAAAGAAAATGACATTATTTTGTCCGTCAGACAGGTAATACAAAAATATTAGACACGTATTTTTTGTTTTATCAAAATATCAAAAATTTACTTAGTTAAAACTCATTAAAGTTGGAGAGTGGGGGCTCACTACGTCACAAGTGCGTATAAAACTTACCTACATGTGACGTCAAGCGCCATTTCAATTCAATATATCTCCGTAATTTTATGACCACGTGAAAAAAGAAAAAATACGTGTCCAATACTTTTCAATAAACTACCCGACTGGCCAAACAACAGCTTGTAGATTTGTCACAATTATCATTTTTTTTTTGTCAAGAGGAAGAAAAAAAAACTTAAAATTCGATACTCTGAAAAATATAAATTGGACTCTCAGTTATCGGGATCAAATTAGCTCTTGTATCAAGGACTGCACCTAATTACCAATCACCCAGTATGGTATAATAAGTAGCGTGTTAGTCTGTGAGTATGGATGTATGCAATACTCAATACTTTTTTTTTTTTTTTTTTAAAACGTTGCCCCACACTAGGAATTTCTCCTGTATCGTGGGTGCGTTTACAAACATTTAAACTCACATACACAAACAGCCAGACCCGGAACAACTATCTGTAGGCCATACAAATATTTGTTCCGTGCGGGGATCGAACCCGCGACACGCAGCGCAGCAGTCGATCGCGCAGCCACTGCGCCAACCGTGTCGTCAAATATTGCATTCCATAATGTGTACATGTAACAGTTGGTATGTTAAAACATTGAATCAATTATGCATGTGGTTCGCTGGTAATTTGGGCGTAAAAACACAAGTTCCAAGGAACAAGGTTTACAATAAAAATAAAACGGACGAGATAATTTACAAATAATTTATTTTCCTATTACTCTCCCGAAGTTATCCATAAATATACAAATACATACACTACATTTGATAATGAAGCCCTAATTTATGTTGAGGCGTTTTTATTTTTTATTTTATAACTTGTTAAATAATAGTAAGCGTCAAAGCTCAACGCATATTAGAAAATATATTTAGAAATAAGTCTATTAGTTACAATAGTATTTCTCTATTAAGACGTACTTTTTGGGTACAAAAATATTTTACAAAAGTAAAAAAGTTATGTCAAAGCTAAAATTAATGAGTCAAATAATTGGCAGTGACCGTTAATTTTATTTTATACAAATAATGGTACGTACGTACATTATTCGGTACTTAACCCACGATTTTACAATTTTCAGAAAATAAATAGTTCGTTTATTTGTCTGTAACTAAAGCTCCATAAATCTTGCCTGTCTTTATCATTTTACATTGAATAAAACGAGACGGCAATAAAATTATAGAGCGTATTAAGCACACTATGTAGTACTGCATCGTTCTTTTGGCGCGTGGTCTTAATTGGAACTAAATATTTTCAATAGAATTTACACAGAGAATTTCACAAATGATAACCAACAGCGCCCTTCGGCCAACGTTAATCAAACGCCAAAAGGACCATTCAACACTTTACGTGCACTTATAATTGTATAACATTTCTTTAGTACGTTAGTTATAGTTATAAGTAGTTTTTTTTATTTGATGTAAATTGTAAAATCGGCTGGCAGTTTTATTTATAGAGTACCCGATCCTTACTTAATATTAATTATAATCTAAAGGCAGTGAGAAGCTAAACGGCTTGGTTGTCGCAAATTAAAACATCCCCAGTTTTATCAATCAGGTTCATTAGTGAGTTTAGTTTTAGCAAATCAGTTTATTAAATGTGTGTTTACATACAATATTTTTTTCGAAAGAATTGCGGTATAAATATTTACACAGTAGAGAAAAAACAAAACACAGGATTTATTTAAGTCTTTTGTTTTATTTTCATAATCGACATTAAAGAGAGCGTTTTTATTGCTATTTAAATTGTTATAATTGCCAAAGAAAATGCCACTTTTACACATTTAATTTAAACAAAGATTTCTTGTTTTTCGAAAAATCAACCAAACTACTAATATCACCGGACTACGAAACCCAAATCTTAGTTACATTCGAACTCGAATATAAAACCAAGATTGTCTTAAATAAATAAATAAAAGCTGAAGAATGTAGAAGCGAGTACATCAAGCACGTGCAAATGGCACATGTTAGGCTTAAGATTACAGAGAGTCTTATTACTAAATTCGTCGGGATATCTATTTTTTTTAATTTAATGGTTTTTCGTACTCAATACGACAAACGATTTCCATGTGACAAAAGATTTATTCATTCATTATATCTTTTCAACATTACCAGTAATAATTGCGTTCCAAATTGGGAATCAAATATTTTTTTAAACATTTTTAAATTGGAAAACCATATTAATTTATTATTGTATTTATTTTTTCAATATTTTAGATGCATTTTAAAATATTTACTTACACTAAATACTTAAATTCACAAAGAAGAGGTTATTTTTCATCTTTAAAAGTGTGATAAAAGAAGTAAAAGCTACCAAAAGTTCAGCCCTATAATTGCTAAGCGTAATAAACCGAAGAGATAAATATTGTTGTTTATTATTATCTCAACATAGTTGACAAAACCTAATGTAAAATAAACCTAATCATACATTTGTAAAACAAATCATTTAGGTCTCTTACATTTAAATAATCGTTTGTCATAAAATGAAAACACTAAGTAGAGAGATGCAGAGATAATTAAATTTTAAATAATACAAACTAAGGTAGTGCTAACATCACATTGTTTGCCTAAGTCTAGATTCAGACGTTTAGGTTGCAAACCTAATAGATGTCCTTGCTCAATTTGTCACCAAACTACATTAACGTAGGTATATTACAAAAGTCCTTATGTTTTTGATCCATAGACATTGATTGAAAACGTTCAATACCTCTGCTTAGGAACTTTTAAGGGATCAAAGTAGTAGAGAAACATATCATGAATAACTCACCGATAGGCCAATTTTCGTTTAAAATTCATTAACTACGTAATTTTTTAACGCCAATTTACAACTACATTTCGTAAATAATATCAATAAACAATCTTAAGAAGAATGAAAACTTCACGACTACTTTTTTTTCTCTGTTCCAGGTATACGACAAAAGATAAAACGTATGTCAGTAAGTTACCCGATATTTGCATCCCTAACAATAAGAGGACGTTATCGAACTATTTAATTAAATTTTCAAATCAATGCCATGAAATAACTAACTTTACAACCGACTATTTACATTTGAGCACTTGCAACACATAGTGCGTACTATGACACTTTCGTAAAAGTTTGAGTCCAACGCATTGGAGTCCTGTGTGAACGGTGCGGCGGTTACCCGGAACCACCGCCGGAACCGTTCACGTAGACGTCGGTTGCGGCTCGCTGTCCGGCCCTGATCACGCTCTGGACGGTTTGGGCGGCACCCTGGAATTTGACGAAAATATTGTTTTTATTTATTAGTTATAAGATAAATGACAAGTACGTGCACTGGCTGGAAACTGGGCAGGTCCAATCTGTGTGGCCCTTTCCTCGTAAGACCATTTTAGACGCTATTCTGAATGGTCTCTAAATAACTTAATTTTAAGAGACTTTGTGGAGTGGTAGCCGGGTAGAAAAGACCAACATCGTCTAGTTTTTATAAAACAACGTGTAAAAGTGTTTGAAAAAATAATTTACTGAACCAACGTCATTTATCATTCAGATAATGAAGAATTAAAATAATTAAAAATGATTATTTCATGTTAAAGCATAGGGACAGTTTTCGTATTAAAATCTCTATTAGTGCCAAATCTTTAGAAAAATCTATATGCTTTAATTTTCATGTGATACACAAAAAATATAGATTTAATCTTTGAAGTCAAGTTATTATTCGTGCAAATGTTAACGTTAATCGGTGATGTTATAAGTCATTCATGAAAATGATTTAAGGAAATGAAAAAAAGTTAACATGATATTACTTGACGTCATATTATTATATATGGACATCGTCACACAGTTAGTTACAACTTACAAAATTATCTTCAATACATCTATTACTGGAAATTTACATTAAACATCCCAATAAAATTGAATAAATACAAAAAAAAACAATAAAATCATCACGTAATTGTTGTACAATTAACACATAATACGACAATTGGTTAACAATTATATACGACAGTTGATTAACATACCACATTCGATTAAAACTTTTTTCACATACGACCAGACGCGTTTCACAATGCCAAAGGATGGGTACAGATGACGAAATATCGTCAAACAGAAGATGACATCATAATGAGGGAATCACGACCATCAGTAATGAGGGATACGACGCAAAGAGGCGGATCGATTATATTTACCTGTATCGCAGCTCCTAAGAACTGTGAGAAAGCCCTGGTAACATTAATGGCTGCTGACACGAGCTGCCCTCGTCCAGGCGCCTGTTCTGTCGACACAGCCCTCGGTGGCTCCAGAGGTATCTAGGTGTAAGTCATTGCTGTTAGATATTAGCTCTTATGATGAAGGTGGTAAGAGCATGTATGGTAATGCTGAGGCAGTGAACTGTGCTGGTGTGGTGTATGTTTTGTTTGAAGATCCTTTTTTTTTATTTTGTGGTCCAGTGTCAAAACACTAAAGATATTCGCGTTTTGTAGAACTATTTGGTAATAAATATTGTATTTTGAATTACAACACTATTTTCGATTTACGATATATTTATTCGATCATTTTTAGAAGAAACCACTAAAATATAGTTAAGGAATTTATTTCAGTAAGTCCAGATACAAGAACTCATTACAAAAAAAAAAAAATTTCAAACATACTTGTGAACTTAAAGAGACAAAGTGCTTTATGTGATAGTGGAAGTGACGAATATGGAAAATAAAATACGAAAGTATGAGAAAAAAAGAGTTCAGTATAAGACATGATAAGGGGAAAATACTTCTAACTACTATTTATAAACATATAATTACATATAGTACAAGTATACACAGATATCTACAAATATATACTACAAAGGATAAAGGAAAAGTGTAAGTAGGTGAATTGTTAGTCAAAAACATGCAAAACATAAATTGATATAAAATCTATTTAACAATGTACAAAAAGGGGTCCAAAATTACATCAGAATAATACAATTTCACAAATAAGTATAGTGTACAAAGATTTCATAGTTAGATATTAAAATCATCAGTAATTTTAATAGGCAAGCATCCAGCAGAATTATTGTAATTTAGAAGAATTAATATTTTGTTATTTTTAAGCCAATCTCGTTTTTTTACTCACCAAACAATGTTACACTGCACAAACACTTTTATGTGACACTTTTTTTATCAATTTATTAACAAACATCTACACATTCAATAAGTCATTATATTATGTTTAGTCAATTGGGTATATTAATATTATTAACACTACATGTAAGTATTATCTACAGAGGAATCAACTACTCATTCATGTCAGGTTGAATGTTACCAAAATCCCTTGGAAACTCTTGGGGTGAGGTAGGTGTGTTAAATGGCGATGGATGACGCCAAGGGATCAGGGAATTAATTGAACGAGACTTTACTTTACCTCTAACACTTTGAAAAAATATTGGCACCCTAAATGCACCAAAATATTTTTTGAAAGCATGTCGAGTTTCTATTATGAAAATATGTGGCATTTTCTACGTTACATTAATTTTATAAAGTCTAGTCAATTTTCACTAAGTGTTTGTTATAAACAACTGGTGTACTTATGGGGTGAACTGTGGACGGGGAAATTAAATTATTAACACTAAATACAACACATACAAACACAAACATAAATTAAAAACAATTTATTATACAAAAAAAAACGCGCTGCTTAACGGCACAATGTTTATGTACAAGCCAATGAAGCCAATGTTTAATAAATAATTTAACTAAGAAAACAAAAATATTACACAAGAAAATCTAAGTAAAAAAATATTAAAATTATCTTAATTCATGTCTCACTATGTACATCCCACCTGCTATCCATTACTATACAAAAATCTATACAACGACAGACTTAGATTAAATAGGAACAAGTTACTAATAAGATCGCGAAATATTAAAAAAAAATACTTCCGTTGAATAAATCTGCTTATTTAATCTAAAGTCTGTTCCCAACACCTCATCCCCAATCACAAAGTTTAAGTAATAACGATGCGAAACCCACTCTATTTGCTGGTCTATCATCAGCGTTGCCAACGAACGGGCCAGAGCCAAACCAGTTGGCTCTGTTGCTTGTTGACTGACTGGTTGACGCTACTGATGGGGCGGGCCTGGCTGAGGGCGCAGGCTCAGGCCTCCTGTTGGGCCTTGGTGCTCCGGGTCCACCTGACCCTGGAGCCGTGTCCCTCCACTGCTGCCAGAGCCAGGCCAATCCGTCCAAGATCGGCCTCCTCTGCGCTGGCGGCGGCGGTGGCGGCGGCGGCGTCGTTGTCCGCCTTGTCTTCGGCGTCACTACCACTTGGTTGAGTATAGCCTACGAGGTTACAGTTAATTCTAGAGTTCCTAATGGATTATAGATACATACTGAAATAAAGGCAATGAATCAAGATGAAGAGATAGATGAGAGATATCGAGATAATGGTGCAGAAAGCGGAGTGAAGTTACGAGTTGATTGCATCAGTGAAAAGTAAGTAAAATTAAAAATGTAAAATGGATTTTGAAAGAAATTAGTTTCCTTCCAATGTATTAGGAGAAGTAAGAAAAGTTAGACTAACAGCGAGTCGGAGTTGCTCATCCAAAGAACTTGCCGTGGTTGGACCGAACCCTTGGTCCTTCAGCAAAGCTGCGAGCAATGCGTCGTTGCTCTTGCCGTACTCGGTGCTCAAAGAGATAGGCGCTCGCGTTGCTTCGGACACCATGCCCGTCGATTGTGTCTGCATGATCAGTTTCTTTAGGGCCTCGTCTGAAGATTGTCCTGGAATATTTTGAGTTAAATTGTTTAATCTTATTTAAATAGGAACACTCAGTGTCAAGCTACAAATCGAACTAAATAGATTTTTTGGTAAAATGTTTCTTTGTACATCAATATGGTTTTACAAAAGTGATAAAGATTCTTTAAAGTCACTATTACTAGTTTCTGATATTTTTAGTACAGTTTACAACGTTACTTAGATCATCATCATCATCTGCCTAGCCTTTTCCCAAACTCTCTTGGGGTCGGCTTCCAGTCTAACCGGATTTATATAATATTTTCGAGATTGTCCTTAACAGCTATTATTAGTAGTAATTGTTTGTGGAGTGCCCCTTACAACGTTACTTAGATATTAGTACAAAATTCATCGTACCAAATAAACTGTAGTATGTAACTTCTTACCTGTGCCAACAAGTCTATTCCTTTGTGTCGTAGTCTCCTGTGCGCCCTGTAATTTGATCAAAGTTTGTAACAACTGCTCGTCATCCTGTTCATTTTCGAGATTGTCCTTAACAGCTATTTTTGCCCCATAAGGCAAAGCTGTCGTAGACACTGTATTTTTATGTTCCTTTACGTTAATGTTAATAGAAGGCTTCAGCGTTAGCGGATCGAAAGGTTCGTTCAACGGCGATGGCGAAGCTAGTAGATTTGAGAGCAGTTTCAATTCATCATGGACACCATTTGGCAGGTTGGGACTCACATTTAGGTCAGGTAGTGTGGGTAAGTTTAGTTTGGATGGGTCTTGTCCTGTGGCTGCAAGTAGTGCTTGTAGTAGCTTAGTGTCTTCTTGGAACTGTCTGATATCATCTTCAATAGATTTTGTATTGACAGTTGTGGTTGGTCTCTGTGTTGTTGTTAGTCTTTGTGTTGTTGTTGTTGGTCGTGGTGTTGTTGTTGTAGTGGTCGTTGTAGTTGGTCGTGTAGTAGTTGTGGCTGCTGGTCTATTTGTTGAAGGTATCAAGTTGTTTCCACTGACAGCTATATTTTTCCCTGTACGGACTGTTTCACCGGTGCCGGTTTGTATCTCATTGAGGCTCCTTTCTACAGCTAGAGCTATGATACGATTGGCGAGTGCACCCTCAGGGTCTTCGTTATTAGGGTTTGTTTTCAGCACAGTTTTCTGGAAAAAGAAATCGTCCAACAGTTAGGAAATACGTTGACCTATTATTAGTAGTAATTGTTTGTGGAGTGCCCCTTACAAAGTACGGTGTATACCCATCATGTATTATTGCTTTTCGAAATTCTAAGGCGTCATAAGGTGAAAAGTGAAAAGTGGCGCACAGACCTCAAAATACACATATTATAATTACTGGTGAATTATTTTGAGATATTCAGTTATTCACATTTCCAAAGTATCAATTAAAACATATTTCATGACACTTACCAAGTTATTCAAGAAAGCTAAATCCTCTTGAACGGAGAAAGTAGAAGAACTGGGCATTTCTGTTGTCGAAGTAAATCCAGTGATTGGTGCACGACGACCGGTCAGTGTGGTTGGGGCGCTTCTAATTGTTGTTGTTTGCTGTATTCCCCGGTTTAAACTCGGCGTGAAAGTCGTGGAAATCCCAACATCAGTCACAGGCTGTAACGTAGTGGTAAGAGTTCTAGGAGCAAAGGTCTTAAATAGTGGCCCATTTGTTGTTGTAAAGACGGGCCGAACATTCAATGGAGTGGTTGGGTTTGACCCTATTGACGTTTTTTGAGGGTTAGAAGCTATCCTTACGTTGGAAGTTACGCCAGAAATGACTGGAATATTCGAAGCTGGATTTTGACCAGTCGCCTGTAACAGAGCCTGTAAAAGTTTTGTATCCTCTTGGAATTGTTTAAGGTCGTCTTCAATCGTTTGTGTTGTTGATGGCCTATTTGTTGTTGTCGGTCTAGTTGTTGTTGTTGTTGGCCTAGCTGTTGTTGTAGTAGTGGTTGTTGTTGTCGGCGTGGTTGTTGTTGGTCTAGCTGTAGTTTTTGGTACAGTAGTTGTTTGTGTAGTGGTAGGAACTCTATTAGTTGTTAGACTATCTAATGAGGGTATGTTTAGGGAAGCAGGATTTTGACCCGTCGCTTGTAACAGCGCCTGTAATAATTTGGTATCCTCCTCAAACTGTTTGATGTCGTCTTCAATAGATCGTGAGGTTGTAGTTCCTTGCTGTCCTGTTGTTACTCTTATATTTCCGCCGATATTTGGTATAGATAATGTTGTTGGGTTGTTCGGGTTTGTGAATAACGCCTGTAACAACTTCACTGGATCTGTGGTTTGAGTAGTTGTTGGTGCTCTAGTTGTAGTAGGTGCTGCAGTAGTTGTAGTTGATGCTGCAGTAGTTGTAGTTGATGCTGCAGTAGTTGTAGTTGGTATTATAGTAGTAGTTAGATCTCCCAACAACAAAGGATTAGGGTTTACATTTAAAGTTTTTGGATTGCGCCCCGTTGCTTGTAGCAATGTTTGTAGTAACTGCACGTCTTCTCGGTATCTCTTCAACTCCTCTTCGATACTGATAGTCGTTGATTGGACTACGGTTGTTGCTTGTGCTGTTGTAGACGCTTGTGTTGTTGGAGCCGCTGTAGTGGTTGTAGTTGGGGCTGGAGGAAGGGTTGTTGTGGTAGTAGGCTCTGTTGTTGTTGTTGTCGGCGCTGGTGTTGTTGTTGTTGTGGTAGTAGTAAGCTCCGTTGTCGTAGTCGTGGGAGCAGGCGTAGTGATAGTCGTAGGCGGTAAAGTAGTCGGCTGGTTTGTTGTCGCCGCCATAGTTACCGGAGCATTTGTGAATGCAGACGACACCACTGTTGTTTCAGGGACAACACTCGTTGTTCCCTGAGTTGTTGTCGTTGCAACATTCATAGTTATCTCCTGTGTTTCTAACTGTGGTGTCTGCGAACTCATCTCAGTCACAGATGATGTTGACATTGTCTGTGTCTCTGATTGTACGGAATTTGTTGTTGCTGCTTTTGTCGAAGCCAGTTTCTGTACATTTGAATTTTGTTGTGATACCGTAACCTCATCTATCGGTATAAATTTAAATACGGCACTTCCATCACCTTCCCCTGGCTTTTCTGTTCGTATTTGTTGCGTCTGTAATTGTTTTTCTTTATGTTAAAATTTTGCCATAACTTCATTCTGCGAAAGTGGCAACAGCAGTTTCTATTTTATTGCAAACATTCTGTAACCCTTAACCACTTACCTTTCCTAGCAAAAAGAAATTCAATTAACTACTGTATTAATCCAAGTCCGAGTGTTATGTTTGCATATGAAAATGTGTGATAAATTAAAGTGAGTATTAGTGACCACAGTTATTTAAAAGAGTAATATATAAATAAGGAAACGTTTGTATAAATAATATAATTATACCTCCGGATCAATATCCAGTGTTAATATTCTTGGTTCGCGAGTAGAGCTCGTCATTTCCGATATGACCATCTCCTGTTTAGCGGCCGAAGATATACTATTAAGCAGAATCTCATCAATAGAAGGTAGCATTGTAGTTGTGCGTAAACTCAATACATGCGAGGCAGTGCTTTTTTCTGGCATAAATGTGGTAGTTTTTATACCGTTACTGCTTTTAATATTAAGTGCCGATGAGGTAATCTGCAATTACGAAATAAAATGTTACCACCTGCGTTGTTATTAGAAGCGGTTATCGTGCAAGAGGCATGCAGAGCTTATGAAAAGACCCGAAGTCCGTACCGCATGCGCCTGGCCGCTCCTGAGACAATGCTGGCGGTGAGATACAAAGCACCAAGCGGAGCGTTCAAGCTAAATAACATAAAGTCAATACCATCGGTTGTTGGTTATTTACAGTGTCGTTGGTTAATCTTTCCGTTCCGTTATTTGATGTGTCTGTGGATGTCACAGTATTAGTGGAATCTCGGATGGGGTTAGGCTGCGGTCTGACAATGGCCGGATTATTATGGATGGGGCTGTATGGATTTCTTAGACTCCACGGGCTGATTGGTAGTATGTCAATTTTTTGCATGACACGTGGCACTCTAGTCCCGTTCGGGAATTTACGTATTACTGTGTTATTGGGTAGTACACCGTAAACGATATATGGGCTCGCCTCTGTTAATGATTCCAATAGGTCCTCGTTAGGATTTTTACGTACCACTGTATTATTAGGTAATATTCCGAATATAACATAATCTTTTTTCGGTATTGTTGGTAATCCAACACTTAGAGTACTAACTGTTGTTTGTATAGTGTTGCTGTCTGACGCGTCGGTAGCTGTAGTGGTGTTTATATCTACTGTTGTAGTCGATTCGACATTTTGTTGTGTCGTTGTCTCGGTGTTAACTGCATCTGTTGTAGTTTCCATTGTTTCTGTATTAGCAACTGCTGTGGTTGTAATAGTATTGTCTTGGAGTCGATTCAATATTTCAACTTTTTGACCATCCGTTGTAGTTGTCGGAGTCGTACTTGTGATGTCAGTGACCGTTTCACTAGATGCAGTAGTAACTGTTGTTGTGACAGAAGACGAACCCGTTGTACCACTGATTGCTTCGGTGGAACCCAAAAGAGAAGATTTTGTGACCGTCTCAGTAGTAGATGGTACACCACCTGTCGCTATTGTTTCCGAAGGCATTGTAGTTGTTGTGAGACCCGTTGCGGGGTTACCACTTGTAGTGATTTCAAGCACGTCGGTGGATAGAGGATTTATAACAAGGGATCGGGGAGTCATAGGAGTGGTAAGTTCAATATCACGAGTCGTTGGAGATTCAGTCGAGGCGATCATTGTATTCATAATGTTAGTCAATCGTTCTGACAAATTGATATTGCCAGATGGGCTTACTAAGTCAATCAATGGTGGTGCAGTCACTAACTCGTCATTGTGCTGCCGTATAATGTCTTCGATCATCTTCAATACTCTAGCTTTCTTTGAGAGTACCCATAGTTGCATACGCGATATTTGACTAGGATCCGGTAAATTATCAATATCACGCGGTGGTGATACTGATGAGGATACCAAGGTTAAGGACTTCAAAATAGGTGATGTAGAACTGCTAAGAAGATTATCAGATTCATCGGAAGAGAAATCTGCACTTTGGAAGTTTGTGAGAAAAGGTAAGGGAACCGGAACAATCTTGTTAGTAGAGTCACTTGATTTGTCACTAGTATTATCTACATTTACCTTGTCCATTTCTAAGGAGACAGATGACGAAGCTGTTGCTGAAGTTGGTGTAGTATTTGGTGTAGGTGCAGAACTAAGTCGTTCAGAGCTAGCACCTGTAGTAGAAGTCGCAGCTGTCGTCGCCTGGCTACTAGATACAGACCTTGTGCTCTCTACAGCTCCCGGTGTAACAGGACTATTTACATTAGCAGGGGGTTGCGTGACACTAATGGGTACATTTCTATTATCTACAGTGATATTTACATTACCGCTAGTGCCTACATTTTGGAGGGCATTATTGGATAATATACCATCGATGTCAATATTTTCAGTATCCCTAATATCCTCCAAACTGTAAGGTGTTGTGTTCGGGACGGAATCAGCATTGTCAAGTACAGTCGCAAGTCCACCTAAAGCTCTGGGGATCAAACTTCTTAATACTTTAGCCATATCTAAACTCTTTAGTTTCGATCTACTATTTTCATCCATATTTTCAATAATATTTATAATGTTATTTGACAACATGCTAGTTAGTTCAGAAGATACTAAATTGTTATTGGACAACAAAAGATCAGACACAGTGTTATATACCATTTTCGGGCTGTCAGTCGATCCCTGAGTTGGTGTAGATGCAGTCGTGGGGATGTCTTTTGGCGGTTCCGTATCAGAGTATAAAACTCTAATAGCGAATGGTCTCCTTGCGGAAACAGGAGTAGTGGGAGTGGGAATGGGAGGTTGTGGTGTATTCACAGTAGTGATTTTTCCGTCTTCGGTGTTTAGTGACTGTGTAACAGTTCCCCCGACTATAATACTGTTAATCACATTTGGTGTAGCTTGAACAGTGGGCTGTACAGATTTAGTAGTTGTGCTTACATCGGCGTTGGTTGACATAAATGTGTCCTGACCCGCTAAGTCTTGGACACTATTTACATTATTGTTGCTACTCACGCCATTGAGTACTTGTTTAACGTCAGTATTAAGGTTTTGTATTTTCGTTACTTCGGTTGTCGATGAGATTCGTGGTCTGGGTGTAGACGTGAGAATTTCAGCTAGAGCATCAAATATAGATATCGTAACTGACGGCGAATGGTGTGATGCCTCAACGTTCATCACGTGTGACGGCTTCACCAGACTCTCGGACAGTCTCAAATCTGCCGAGGACAATGTCCTTCGTGTCTGAGTAAAGGAAATAGCGTTCATGTCTGGCCCTAATTGTATCTCTTCTCCCTCTACCTGAAATAAGAAGTAATCTCACCCATATAAACAGAAAAATAGACGTTCTTGTGTATAAAATGTTCAAGTTTGAAAAGAAATTGTTGCATGGAATGGAAATTCCGAGTGGGAGGAACTCGTGCAAAGACCAAAGCCTCTTTATTTATTTTGGAATTAAGATAATAGTTAGGTATGTTTAGGAGTTAGTGTTAAATGAAAGTTAGCCATAGATGACGTTATGTATTAAAACAAGATGTAAAATGTATACAATATTTAATGTCTTATATTAATAGTATGTTAGTGGATGCTATGCTACATGTACGTACATTAGTTTGTTAAGTTTTTGCGCTAAGTTAAATGCTTTCATAACTCGTGCAATATATAGAACATCTTAACGCAAAAACTTGTAGATGTAAGTAAAATTTTGTCTTAAAGAGATTTACTCAATAGAATTATCAAATAATGACTACTACTATGAACTTAACTTTACCAAAAATATATAAATGCTCTTAAAATCTACATCTCTTTAAAACTAAATCATATCCATTTACAACAGGGTGAACGAGATGAGCAATGATCGTGACAATGATGCATGTTAACTATATGATTCCATTAACCAGTTCAATGGATGATTCATGAAAGTATGGCGTTGTGTTGTTCAGTCTCGACATCGATTCGGTAGTGTATATGTCTCCTTCGAACCAATTAGGCTCTTCTACAGACTTTGTCAACAGGTGGTCAGTGACGTAGAATTTCAGCCAAGCCTTAAGCAATAAGAAATTTCTCATTATTAATGTTAAAATGACAAGTTTCATAACAATTGATGATAATATGGTTGTTGAGTTAAATGCCAATCTAGGTGGAGTCACTGCTGATTGTGCTTAAGGATTTGATATTGTTAATGATTTAAACGTCTTGCGAAGTTTTTTTATTCCAGCTTTGTAAAACAATCAGTAATAACTCAAAATTGATAAAGATGATGATGAATATATTAATATCCAGTGCAGTGATAAATGTTATAATTAAAACAAATATGCCTTATGAAATCTTAACGCCAATTCGATAAAGGGGCTTTGCGTAATATTACAGAATATTGTGGAGTTCATCAATTTGTTAGTCGGGGTTGTAATTTTGAAAAAATCTGTAGTATGGTATGGTGTTAATTTCTATATCATGTTACTTACAGTTGATGATGTAATGGAAGGTACAGTGGGTTTGTAAAATGGTTTATCAATATACGAAGCTCTGTATTTAGAACTGAACCTACTCTTAGTTTTATCTGGTTCAGGCGTTATCTGTAAAGTTTCGTAAGAACAATGAAAAACATCAGAATTATTATCGTTGAAATCAGTAGGAAGAAAATAGAATCAAGTACTCACCCCATTGTTTGAGGCCTCTGTCGTCTTAGAGAAGGATTCGCTGAATTTTCTTAAACTCCTTTCTCGGGGCTTAGGTGAAGTTCTTGTAGCGTCTGAGTTACCATCTTTAGATTTGCTCCGATTGCGTCCATACTTTCTTGTTTGTAGATTTCTAACAGGTGGGAACACAGTTGATGACCCTTTTTCTTTTTCAAAATCATTGGTTGAGTTTTGATCTTTAAAATTCGCGTGGTACTTGTATTTGTCGCTGTCTAGTCTTGATGAAATTGTTGGGGAAACATTAACCACTGGCATGTTTTCAGATTCTTCCGCCATGTTCGTTACTTCATTAGTATTATTTTCCAAAGACTCCTTACTAGAGACAGATATTAAAAACATGTGATTATCATTGTTTTCAGGTTGCGTGTCTATCCTCACAGCTTCTCCATCTTCAGAATTGTTTAGTAAAGCAAAGACAAGCGGAGTGTCGACAGTATCCTCTGATTTCTTTGTTACAGTTTCAGTGTTGGGTTCTTTAAAGGCTACTGTTGTTGACGTCGTTTCATTCTTGACATTGTTTCGCAATCTTGAATAAAAAGAAGTCCGAGGTAGTACAGCTCTTTGTGGAATATTGGCATTTTCACTTTTTGCGCTTTCTGTCGAAGAAGTTTCAGCGGCACTTGCGGATTTTCCTTTAAATTTTCTTGAATAAACTGGAGGACGAACAAAAGCCTTTTTTGATGCGTTACTTGGTTCAACTGATTTGCTTTTTATAGTTTCACCTTTAGGTGATTCAGTACTGGGTGCTTTAAATTTTCTGTTGTACTTAAATATCGGTTTCTCAGTACTTTGACCAGAAGCAGTGGTGGCTGTTGAAGATGGAGTTATTGTGGATTTTCTTGTCCTCGCAGAATAAGTCCCTCGAGGCTTGTAGTCAGAATTCCTAGGTTTTGACACCTCTGGAGCGACAGTAGTTACAGATATTTTACTTTCTTCTTCGTTTTTTGATACCTCTTCTGTAGATTGTTTGTTGCGAAACTGTAATTTTTTAAATAATAAGAATCTTTTGTTGTTATGAATTTAGACAACAAATCAGCAAAACACAAGTATTGTTGAAATAAACGTGTGTTTGAAATAAGTTGTGCTTGTGAGACTGTGAATAGGATAATGTCGCAGTGTTTGAAATATAGTCGTTTTTTTTATCTTTAGAGAAAATAAAGAATTAGTTACTTATGTAATCAAACTAAATAAAAGTATTATTTTGTGGTCCTCTTTAATACCCTAAAAGATAATGTTTACCCTTGAGAATTTATTTGTGCCTGGCCCTGTTTGTGTAGACTGTGACGATGCAGAGTAGGTTTTATAAACTTTTTGTGATGCTTTCGGTGACAAACTCTCGGCGGTTGGAGAGCTCGCAGGTGTCTGAAAATTAATTAATATTTTTTTACGGCGAGACTAATAATTGTCTCAGTTCTGTGTTCAAGTCAATGCGTAGTGATTGAGATGATTTTTGTTGACCTTGGTTAACTGCATATTTATGCTACTCACCGATGCATTCTTAGCTATAATCAACGCCTTAAAACTCGCAGGATAATTATCATCTTCGGCTATTTCATCAGAAACATGCGTTTTAGGCAAAGTCACAGTTGGTCTGAAGTTCATCTTCCCTCTTACTGGTCGTCGTACAACCTTCGTCACTTTCAACGTCGTGGTCTTCGCTTTGTTCGGCTCTGTGCTCTGTTGAACAATAGTTTCGACGATGGTTGGAGCGGCAGTTTGAAATTCTGCTTGACTAGTAACACTCTCTTTGTTCTGACTAGACTTTATTACTTCGTTCACTGAAACGAGTCCTTCACCTGTTAAATTCGTATCGGTTTCTGACGGACGAGTTTGGTACCTCAATTTCCTTGAATTTCTCAAGTCAGCTGACTGGGCGGTTCTTGCTGTTGTAGGCGCTTTCTCAGCTACAGTAAAAGTGTTAGTCGTTCCTGATACAGCTAGGTCTAATGACCTGGCATTGGCTCGGGTGCTTCCACGGCTACGCGATCTCTTCGTCGACACAGTCTCAGTGGTTGAAGCTACTGAGCTTCTACGTCTAAACTGTGTGGTTGTAGCTACGTCCTCTTTAGGTATTTTCGTTATATCATCTAGGTTAGAATTAATTACTTCGAGTCTGCTTTCGTCGAAATTTGGAGAAGTCAGGTCCACAGACGCTTGTGTAGGCGGGGATGTTGAAGTGGGTCTTCTGCTGACGACTCTCGTCCTGGTCCGGGCGGCAGGTTCTCTTGTTAGTGAAGCATCTCTGTTAGTAGATTCAGTGTTAGCTGGTTGACTGCGCGTTCGAGTCCTTCTCGAATCGAATCGTTCGTTATTTGCACTTGGAGCTTGAGATTGTTCAGGAGTTGGAATAACCTCGGGCCTAGTTCTCGTCCTTGTTCGAACGACATCTCTTTCTTTAGGAGGAGTTTCTTCTCGTCTCCTACTGCTCCTAGGCCTGAATGTAGGCTGCACGGTTTCCGATTGATCAGAACTGGCTACACTATTTCCATCTGAAGCTGATGGAGCTTGCAACCTTCTACTCCTCGATACACCTTCCACCTGGAAAGTAAAATAACAAATGGTCAATATTTGATGTTGAAATAAAGTTAAAGTTGCACAGATAGAGTACATAAATAAATCTTCGTAGCAAAGATTTTCTTCAGACATGTCTCAGAGTCAGAACAAATAAAGATAAGAAGAGAAAGTACAGTTATCAATTACGCACGTAACGCTTAATGAGTAGCACTGAAAAAGAAAGTGCCATCTGCAACAATGCATTATGAAATCTTTAATCTATGAACACAAAGAAAGTGCGTTGGAACAATACTGGACGGCTTGTGGTCGGTCAGTGGAACGCATAATTCAGTTACTTCATGCGACATAACAGCATGAACGAATACCTACTTAGAAACAGTTAGAGTTGGAAAACTGTTTTATTGATTGGTAAAACCAGAAAAATTTGAAAGACGAGGTATATATAGTTGTCTACCAGACCGAATAATAGAAATGTTCGCTTACAGTAACTCACCACTGAGGACACAATCAATAATATGTTTAACATAACATCACGCCTGTAATTCCCGAAGGGTTAGGCAGATGTGTAACCTAATAGTACAGCCACATTTTGCCAGTTACATCATGTTTTTAAGTCCCATGTAATATAGTGGGTGGTCCCGTTTGATGGCAATAGGGTCATCAAATGGGCACGAATAAAAAACGTTTCTACATCAAGCTACTATATCAATTATTACCATTAAGTTTTACAGCATTCTATTTAAAATAACTGACAGTAGACAACAAATAAATGCAGTATTTCTCTTTATTTGGTAACTCAAACAGACTCGAACAAGACTACTGGTGTATCGTGCTTAATAGTCTGAAATCCTATATAACTAGTAGCTAACCTTCAATGAAGCTCAACTCACACGGTTACAATTATTATTTTATAACAAACGAGTAGTGTGGTAACACGTGTTCATGAATTTCACACACGATTTATAACCAATAGACTTGTTTTATTAGGAGAATAACAAGAATTGTAGTGATCTATTGTTTTATAGGCTTATTATTGTAGCCATTTAGAAAATGTCCATCAAAAAGTTTAGCCCATATTTTGAAAATGTATTCGGCTAAATTACCATTGATATTTACCGAAAGCATGTGCGCAACCTATAACGATACAATTTGAAACAATAACACAAAATACATAAATAATCAATTAAAATTACGGTACCAAGTTAATTATTAATAAACGCTGATTTTTATGCTTGTTTAAGTTTGTCAGTATTTCAGAATAACCCCCTTAGCGTGATTTAGGGAATAAAAAATTATTGAATAAATGTTTGAGATTGTTTGTATGTGTGGAAGCGCGGTTATAGGGCGAGAACCAGACAGGCCGCGTTTAAAACACGGGTAGTTCACACCGTGACACGGGTAGTTACCAAATTCCGTAAATAAGAAAGAAACTAAAAATTATTCGTGTCGAGAATCATTAGCATAGTTATCTCCTTGAATTTGACGATCATGCAAAAAAACACCTTTTATAATTCCATATGGGATGTAGGTACTTACTTCGCACACGACCTAAGTGCTGTGACGGGAGATCTCATATAAACAGTAACAGGATCAATTATTTAGTGACCATTAGGTACATCAATGTAGACAAAAACAGACAAGATTTTGCTTAGAAACAACTCTCAAGTTGACAAAAATAACCTATAACATCATAATGCAAAACAGCAATGCCCAGTCTGTTCTGATAACTGCGATAACAGATTAGCTTCCATTACCAGTGCCCTACGATACTATTAAATCTTACACAGGGTGATTATTTTGGTCTCAGCATTATCTAGGCAATTTAGATACTTAAGTTTTGGCCACAAAAATAGATAGCCTGGGGCTCTATTTATTGAAAAAGATCTAATATATTTAATATTTTTCTTGCCGAGGTATCTAGACGTTAAACTTACAGCTCCTACATTTTCATTGTTTCTGTGACGTTCTTGAAACATGTACGTACCCCTAAATTAAGTCATCCTTACAAATCGATTTCAGAACCAAGTTTGGTTAGCACCAATAGCTCCTGTAACAACTCGGATAAGACTTTTCTCATAAATGGGGCAGGAAATCTTTTTATCCCTATCATCTGCCTAGCCTTTTCTCAAACTATCTTGAGGTCGGCTTCCAGTCTAACCGGATCAGCTGAGTACTCGTATCTTACATGAAGCGACTGCCTATCTGACCTCAACAACCCAGTAACTGGGTAATACGATACCCCTTGGTAAGACTGGATGTCAGACTTTTTGGCTTCTGACTGCTCGTAACGACTGCCAAAGATCTACAAATGACAGCCGGGACCAACGACTTAACGTGCTTCCCGAAGCACGGAGGAAACTCGGTATTTAATTAAGGTCACCCATCCACGGACCAACCTCAGCAAGCACGGCTTAACACTAAAGATGGACTCAGGCAGCAGTTATTATTAAGGCACGAGCTCCTTATCAATGAATCTTTTTACCACTATGATAAATAACAAAAGGGCGGTTTGACCAAAAAAACATTTCGTTCAAATCACACACCCTGTACTCAAAGTGAGAGGTTGTATATGTGACCCTATCCGCTTGCCCCCTATTCGGCCCATGTGAACACACGTGTGTTCTAAAATATCGCCTTAATTTATTTCATACACGAACGGTAAGTAAGGTTAATGCTGGTCGTTAATTATCATGCGTGCGTTATTTGTGTGTGCGAGTTGTAATTATACGTGCTTTACTTAATTATTTGTATGTTTATGTGTGAATTTGTTGTAGTGAAAGGGTTAATGACCTGTGTGTTAGCTCTCTAATTTGTATGTGTTTTGTGAAACAGGTGTATTTTTTTATGGTAACGATTACAGAAGTGTGTGCATGGAAGTTATGTATGTCTTAAGGAAATCGTAATGACATATTTCTGTCTAAAAAATTGGTTGTCTGTACAGTTGGTTTACGGACGATAGTTTAACGTGACAACGTCATAACAAAACGTTGATTCAGCGCAACCGTACAATGGGCGTAACGGGACAATGAGCGTAACGGGACAACAAGTCACCCTTTTTCGTGCATGCAGCCGGCGTTCATCGAATTATTAGACGTTGTCACGTCAAAAACCTTTCTCACGTTTTACCGCAGTATGCGGCCCCAACAGGGTCATTTTCATTTTCAGTAGTAATATTGAGTCTGATCGATTTTATAAACAACGTTGACACTAGAGAGATAGATCTAGAGCTAATTAAAAATTAGGGGGTCTAAGTCAGCGAAACTGTTTTTTTTTTTATACTGCGTTTGGCCGCAACTCGCCTGATGTGAAGCCATTATGCGGCCTGGGGTGGAGCACGCTTCATCATCATCATCATCATCAGCGTATAATGTTCCCACAGCTGGGACACAGGCCTCCTCTCTTTGAGAGGGAGTGGGCTGTAATCCCCCACGTGGGCCCACTGTGTTTTGGTAGATGTCACATGTCTTCGAATTTTTAGTTCTAGGACATGATGATGTTCCCTTCACCGTTTGTGAGAGCTCTGGTGGTGAAATGAATTACACATAGTAATGCGCCTGCCAGGGTTCGAACCCATGGCTTACTGTTCGTAAGTCGGGGCTGCCACCACTGGGCCACCGCTGCTCTCCACGTGTGGAGCACGCTTGTCTAGAAGAAACCGATTCGTACTTTGAAGAGATCCAGATTATAATGATCAAGGAACAGAGAAGCCGGGCGGCAGTATTGATTTAACGTATTACTCTAATTCTCTCTAGCAAATGGTCCTTTCGTAATGTGAATTATCAGGTGAATGTTCACTCAGTAAAATTATATCAAAGTCGTGTTGGTAGTTTGTAGCACGTAACTGGTGACAATATCTATACAAGGTGTTATTTTCCATCCTCGTCAAAATTCAGAAGGTTGTCACAAAATACATAAATAAACAATTAAAATTACGGTACCAAGTTAATTATTAATAAACGCAGATTTTTTGGTTGTTTAAGTTTCTCAGTATTTCAGAATAACCCCCTAAACGTGGTTTAAGGAATAAGAAATTATCGAATAAACATTTGAGATTGTTTGTATGCGTGAAAGCGCGGTTATAGGGCGAAGATCACACGGGCCGCGTTTAAAACACAGGTGAATCATACTTACCGATTTCCGTGAATAAGAAAAAAAAGAAAAATCACCTACCCATTTTATTATTGATTCAGGTCGAGAATCATTAACATAGTTACCTCCTTGAATTTGACGAGGATGCTAAACAACACCTTGTATAAGTAGATAACTATTACATGTATACCATCACGTTTTCTGTGTTTGGGTGTAAGTAGGACCATTAGTGTCAAATAGGTACTCGTCTAAAGTTTCTGCAGACTTGAAAAACACATTTTATCATATTTTCTATTTAAGCTTATTAGATTAGCCCTCTTTTTAATTTTATGTCCGGAATGTCCGTCTAAAGGTTGTCTGGAAGATACCGCTATCAGTGATAACACCGCCATTGTATTCATAAAATTAGCAGTAATGTTAATCCGTTCTGTGTCAATTTTGGTGTACCTACAATCAAAAGCATATTCTATTATATTAGTGAACTCAGTTGCTAAGCCATGCCTTCTCCGTATAAGTAAGTTTTAAGCATACATGCAGCCGAATTTTACAGAACACTTCTTTGACAATTTTTTTTCAGCAAATTGGTCACTTGTATAGAACATTATTAAAAAAGTAGCATTCCATCGACGTACCTTACCTACATGGCATAGATATAAACCTACCGATAACAAATATAATATTATTAGTACTATAGTATAATAAAGCAACCATGACATTCAAGATCGATCTAAATTAAGTTTGCAAACCGTATCTAATATTTTCAGGAAACAACAAAAACTTATTACATCAAAATATCATTTGAATTTGATTTTTTCCAAGTTAATGTTTGAATTTTTAAAGGTTCATAAAAACGGACTATAAAGTTTGTGTCAATCGCAGCAAAAAATTATATTTCAAATACAAAACAGCAAAATTGCAAAATTTGATTCGTGCGATACGCTGATACGTGTTTTAATAGATCCAATACGTTTTTGAAGAAACTAGAAAGCATCTTCTGTCGATTTCCTTATTAACCCTTAATCTAAAAACGCGACATTGTACATTATATCAACAACTTGTACTATAGGACCGAAAAAAAACTCAGCTGAAGTCCTGAAAAGTGATTCTATCAGTATATAAAACCATGAAAAATTAAAAAGTCTAAAATCTATTGGGTCCTGTTGAAAGTCGCTAAAGAAATACCGAACGCTTTGAAAGCAATAGGGGACCGGACTGGGTAAAGAAAACGACATTCTATTTTGTCCGTCAGACAGGTAATACAAAAATATTAGACACGTATTTTTTGTTTTATCAATATATCAAAAAATTACTTAGTTAGAACTCATTTAAGTTGGAGAGAGTGGAGGCTTACTACGTTACAAGTGGGTATAAAACTTACCTACATGTGACGTCATGCGCCATTTCAACTCAATATATCTCCGCAATTTTATGTCCACGTGAAAAAAGAAAAAATACGTGTCCAATACTTTTCTATAAACTACACGACAGACAAAGAAAAAAAAATAGGATTATCCCCTATTGCTTTTTATCCAGGCGCTCTGTTTCTAGCATTTTGTCTCTTGACAATCTACGTGACAGGAATTGAAGTTTTAAATGACAAAACAATACAATCAGGTTCTGTCACACCAATTTAAAACAGCTGTCAATGTAATAAGAAAATTCAAAATGCGTGAAAATCATGTTAAGTTTTGCTCAATATCGAGTTTTTTCTTCGTCAAAATGTGTCAGCATGGGTATTTTCACAAATATTTCTATCGTTGGCCTTCGGGCTTGGTCGGCAGTGGTCACGACGAAATATCTGGCATTACGCCACAGTACAATAACAATAGGTCTATATGACAACGTGCAAGTTGTTTTTAAGATTAGTTTACAAGTTATGAAGGCATTATTGGCAGTATTTTAAACCCATTGGGCCTACTGAAAATTACGATTTGTAATGCATACGTGTTTTTTATTTATGATTCGAATATCCTAATGTAATAATAGAATCATATCATTGAAAGTTTTAGGAAAATCAAAATCAACTTGAAGCAGCAATCAAACTAAATATCTCATGGTCTAAGATCAAATTCTACAGGTGACCATGATCAAATTTTAGGACCAAAGACTATCATGCTATATTCACCAGAACTTTTGCTAAATCACCTGGTAACAAGAAACAATGACAATAAAACTATCAATAAATAATAATAATGAATAATATCGTGAACGGGCGCTGTCAGTTGTGACTGGTCTTCTCTTAGCTGCCACGGTTTATTTTAATTAAGTACTTAATATTTTATTTAATTACTGATTTAATCTTTTACTCTGGACGCTCTTAACTTGCCCGTATTTCTACATCGTTCTCACATATTTGTGATTCTTAACATGAATGATGTAACCAAGATGTTGTAACATATTTTGATTTAAAAGAGGGTCCATGGAGTTTCTTGCCCGTTATTCTCCATAGAGATCTACGCTACGGAATGGGCAACAACAGTACTTTCACAAGTTATTATGCCTTGTGACTGGGACTGTAGCTTCGCGTTTTATTATGTTTTTTTGACTTTCAAACGTGCCTGTAATGGTCTAATTGAAATAAATGCTTTGATTTTGAGTTTTTTAAACAAAATGTAAATACCACCTAACCGAAACAAGGTCAATATCTATGTGCAACTTCATCTATTTAGATAAGAAGAGAACAATAACTTCAATAAAGGTGCAGTGACCATTTGATTAGGTCGTTGAAACCGCACTAAAACCTAATTTTTAGCATATGTTTTAGGACTAAAAAATTATTATAAATGAACATTCGGAATAATACACATTATTTAACACAATACTTAGGACATATGACTTTCGGTCTTGTAAAATTAGGAGATTCAATAATTCTAGTACTTGATATTATGACAGAATACTTTTAGAACTAAAGATAATTATGGTAAACAAAATTTCGGGATTTTGAACATCATGGTTACTGAAGTTTATAGGAAACGTGTTATGGATAATGATTTTCGGACAAACAATTTTAGGAGAGGAAAGGGAGTACCGTCCGTGCCTCCGCCTAGGGGTGTCGTTGTGCCAAGAGTGGTGAAGGTCAGACAGTCAGTGGCTCCATGTAAAACACGGGTTTTCAGCTGCACCTAGTAAGACTGGAAGTAGAGTTTAACATAGTTGGGGAAAGGAAAAGCAGATGATGATGGAGCAGACAAATGACCTTAAAAGAACCTCTAAAATTGAACCAGATGAGATACAAGATGCATGCACTTTCTCGGTATTTTCATGCGACAAGCATCAATGTTTAGATTACCCGTACTATAATTTGGTTTAAATTGATTTACTGTTTCTATCTTGTATCTTAAAAATATCAATAACATTGTACTGGCCGCTAAATGACACCGAATTGAATTTATGATGCGGAGCAAAGTATTAGGTTTCTGTATCACGACTGAATAAAATTGAATAATTATTTGAATGACATAGTTATTGTTTATAATGCGGATTAGTGTTGATTGTTACACAGGTAGGTGTTAAGTATGTAAGTTATTGATCACGTTTCATGTAACGTTGAAGATTCTATCGTGAAAAAAACTCGAATAAAGAAATAAGCTTTAATAGTGACATTATATCAGCATTTATAACGATGATGGACAAATCGAATATGTGTTAGATTGACTTATGCTACTGAAAAATTATATCACATTAAATAACATCACGCCGATAATCCTCGAAGGTTTAGGCAGTGGTGATCCTAATGGTTCACCCAAATTTTAAACGTTGCCCCACACTAGGAATTTCTCCTGTATCGTGGATGCGTTTACAAACATTTAAACTCACAAACACAAACAGCCAGACCCGGAACAACTATCTGTAGGCCATACAAATATTTGTTCCGTGCGGGCATCGAGCCCTCGACACGCAGCGCTGCAGTCGATCGCTCAACCACTGCGCCAACCGTGCCGTCAGATTGCCACTAGTTCAAGCTCTCAGGAGTTTATTTTCATGGATTCATCAAGATCTTTGGCAATCTCGGCTATGGAAGAATTTTATCATATTTTAGCGCGATTAGTTTTTATATTCGATTTTTTATTAAATCAGTTCAGGTGGGTAGCTTTACAAGTAAATGTCAACCCTAAAGTATACCCAATTCAGTGCACTTTAAGGTTATTCATTAGTTTGCCATGATCTGCAGTCTGATACTACGAACTCATAGATAACCTATTAATACAAGGTGTTGTTTTCCATCCTCGTCAAATTCAAGGAGGTAACTATGCTACTGATTCTCGTCCCGAATCAACATGGGAAATCGGTAAGTGTGAACCACCCTTGTTTTAAACGCAGCCCGTCTGATCCTCGCCCCATAACCAAGCTTTCACACATACAAACAATCTCAAACGTTTATTCGAAAAATTTTTCTTCCCTAAACCACGATAAGGGGGTTATTCTGAAATACTGACAGACTTAAACAACCACAAAAATCAGCGTTTTTTTAATAATTAACTAGGTACCGTAATATTAATTGATTATTTATGCCTTGTGTGACAGGCTCCTGAATTTAGACGAGGATGCAAAACAACATCTTGTATAGTTAACTAACAACATAATTTTAATTAAATCATTGACATAACCATTAATAAATAACTGAGCCAGTACATAAAATATCATGTTGCATAGTTTATTCACTATTTGAATGAGTAAGTACTTAATATTTTTTACCGATTACAATAGTTGTTCGATCAACCGTGAATGAATATTTTGTGACAAAAGGAATTTTGTTTGTAGTACTTTTAACCATAGTTATATTTTTACACTTTTAGTGACTTGTTACAATTTGTTATATCTACTGATATTTTTGTCTTATACTTTGAGGAAACACTACACCATCATCATTGCTTGCCCTTATCCCAATTTATTTGGGGTTGCTACAGCATCTTCTTTTTCCATACTTTTCTATTATTTATGGTCCCCGTACTTCATTTTAAATATTTATTTATTTTAATGCAAAATGTACACAATCACAGTTACAAGCTATGGGCTTACAATATGACCCTGTTAGGGCGCGGCAAAATAGCTTAAAAATAACTTAACAGTGCAGTGAGTCTTTTACTACTTAATTTAGGATCTTTAACAATAAAAAAAAAGATTATATCTCCTCATACATTAAAGAAAATATATTGTAATTAACACAAACACATACATATAATTTGCGCTCTATTTTAGCTTCCCATCGTCCTTAAATTCCTGTACACTATAATAACAATTTTCTAAGAGCAGGGTTTGCCTTGCTTTAAATACTTTAAATGTTTTGATAGTGTTGGTAAGAAGTTACCTCTACAATAAGCCTAAAGGTTGCAACTGCATCGCGGAGTATGCCCTGCCTTCTTCCTGCTCTCTCTGCATCAAAAGCTAAAATCTAAGCGACTCTCTGCACTGCCATCGACGATGCCGTGAAAAAGGAAGATTTTGAGCCGAACAAATTAATAGTAGGTACTTAATTGTTAGATATTAATTCACACGAGATTATTATCGTATTACGGCAAGTCATCACAAAACAATTTCAAGATTCTCTATTTATATTTCAAAACTATTACGAGAAACCGATCATTTCACATACTATTTTACCAGCCAATTTACAAACAGACATACAAATAATTATAAACACATTTACAGCCAACAAACTGACTGCTAAAGGCATACAGTTAATTTAGTATTCTGTGATACAGCTTAATCATTGCAAAATCGGTGAATGTCACACATTTATTAATACTTAGTATACATAGACACTGTACATGCATGCACCTACATAGTACATTTATGTATTTATATACAAGTGTGAGCAGCGGTGGCCCAGTGGTGGCAGGACCGACTTACGAGCAGTAAGCCGAGGGTTCGAACCCAGGCAGGCACATTACTTTGTGTAATTATTTCATCACCGCTGCCCTCAAAAACGGTGAAAGAAAACTTCGTGAGGAAATCGCCATGTCCTAGATATTAAAATTCGAAAACATGTGACATCTACCAACCCGCACTGGGCAGGCGTGGTGGCCTACTCCCTCGCATATAGAAGAGGCCTGTTTCCCAGCAGTGGGAACATTATACTGTTACATTGATGATGATACAAGTGTGTATTAAACCACGTAATACCTGTACACTTTGACAACTTTACTTATTGCTAAAGCTTTGCTCTTAAAAGCTTAATGTTACTCAGATTAATCGAAACACTCACCTACACACACACATCATGCTATACATTCCACTATAACATGGCCTGGCTTTGTATAGACTGCTTGTACAATGGAGAGATCCGTATGAACTAGATTTTTATTTATTGGTCGCCGTGCGTACGAACTTTAATAAAAGATTGAATTCATGATTAAGGGCATTCGTTTAAGTGGATGTAAGTCTATGATTAGGGTTATTCCAAACCAATATCTTAGTGCAGTGAGACTATTTGTCAAATCACGTGCAGTCACTTATTCAAACTTAATGTGCCATTAGCTCGTTAAAAATAAATAGTACAGCTATGTGAAATTAAGTACACGTAATAAGTATTGGTCAGAAACCTCGAAAGAGGACCTGGATAGCTTAGGCATAGAAACGCTAGAAACAGGCACAATAAGAGTATGGTCGATACCCAGCAATGGCTGGATTCAGGCTGTGGAGGATGAAAATGATGGATGAACAGAATAGTATTAGTTTTATTTTGTTACTAGCTATCCAGTGCAACTTCGTCTGCGTCACATTTTCCCAGTTTCTTCTTGGGTAGTGGCGGTTAGACAGGCAGCCGCTCCATATAAAATAATTGTATTCAGCTGCATTTGGTAAGACTAGAAGCCAACCCTAACATAGTTCGGAAAAGGCTAAGCAGCCAGTTGCCTTGCTTGATTTAAAATCGTACTTCACGAATTCTACCATTGAAACACCAACATTTATTCTTCACCTGTCTATAAAACTTCTAACTAAATTAAAAACAAGATTTACACGCACAATTGAACACCAGACACCTTGTTTACCTTCATCCCCCCTCCCTCTACTCGCGGCGCACGCGCCGTCTTTTGTTCTAACGAGTGATTAATCATAAGTAACTGTATCATGGTATCATAAAACATGATAGTTTTATTTGTTTTATATTGTTCGAGTATGAATGGCTGAAATTTTAGCTTAAAGCAAGGTTAGGAAAGAAATTTAGCATATTTTTTATATGGACTGATTAGTATGCATATTTCCTAAACTTTTTAATCTAGATTTGTACTTCTATAATAAATTGAGTCTAGCTTGAGTGTCCAAAGGCAGATCGTGATGTTTGTCAAAAGTAGCTATTTGGTCATTTCTAACCGGATCTTAGTAAATAATCCAATAAAAAATAATATTTTATGTAGAATAAAAGTCACTTAAAAATCGGTACTAATTATTTTCTGAAATTACTTGAAGTGAATTATGAAATAGTGAAAAATAAATTGTAGAGTAGTTATGAAACTGTCGCCACCAAAAAACTGAATTCGTAAACCAAATTAAAAAAGAGAACCTAAAAAAAAACAAGAAAGAACAAAACCCAAAATAAAAACTAAAAAATCGACTCAGCAACAATTTTATCGAGTTTCGAGAAAAAATTCCGCTGACCAAGGTCTGTCACACAGGACATTAACGCGAAGTATTAAGAAATAATTGTTTTAAGGCACAATGCATAAGTGCAAGTTGTTTGACAGCTGGTGACGCTGGTGTCAAGGTTTGCAGCCTGTGAGTTGTAGGTGAAAGCCAGGAGCTATGCCGCTGGAGTTGACTTTCGTTTAACTGGAGGTTAAGTTTAATGAACTATGGTTGGGTATTCAGTTAAGTTGGTAGTTAAGTTTGCGGTTCATTGAAAAGTTACAATTATTATAAATATCTTGAAACACAAACGTTGTTGTATGAATGAGATAAGTTGTTCTTTTTTTTTTAAACAATGTAAAATTCGCAATGATGCCTTCATTTATTTTATCCGCAATTAAATAAATAATCATGTCGCCCGCAATGAAAAAATATTAATAAATTAAGACCATATTTTGTTTCGATAAATCACAAATGAAAGGTAATTTTGGTAAGCTTTCGACCATTCACCGTAAAATGGAAAAAAAAAATTGAGATAATTTAAGATGAACAAAAAATAATAAGGTAATTTTTTAATTACCTTTCAAGCCATGGAAAGAATCCATATAAATTCCTTTTCAAATCATTATAACAAAAGGCAAAATGTCTTTTTTCACAAAAAATCCAAAGCAACTGTTCTTATCAGCTTTCTTTCCTGCAACATAATTATTGCACTATCTGGCTTTCATTTAGATTCCTATATTTGGCTGAGAATTTCTCAACAAATTTTACTTTTGTTTTAGACGCCTTATCGTAAAGTTTTACTTAGCTGAATCAAAATAAACGCAGAACCGGGTATTCGCAGTTATGCTTAGATATCAAATAAATGCAAAGTGCTATGTAATACTCCTAAAAACCGATCATTGAAACTTTTTATATCCGAGAAAGCGTGGTCATTAAAACATCTTAATTTTCATTTAGCGACATTAAAAGAAGGTTTACCGGTGGTTGTTTTAAAAACACATTTTCTTTTATAAGATGTGTATGGAAAGGAAATACATTTTTTTTCCCTTTTTTGTTTTCTGTTAACTTAGTACTAATTAGAACTAAAAGCAAGTCCAATACAGGAAAACCTGTTTTATCGCCTTCCATTGTCAACGAGCCAAAATCTATATTTCTACTTACCCAACTTACAGAAAACCCATGACTCACTGGTCTAAGAGATTGTGCTTTAAGTTAGCCGGACAAGTTTCAGTCGCATGCGCATGTGTGAGCAAGTGCGTTAAGCAAGAATTGCGACATTCCGATATATGGAGTAAGATATTGACGATTTATTAAGTGAGCTTTTTGAGTCATATATTATTATCTTAAATTCATAATTAATTTTGGGCAGAAAAGTATCTTTAAAAGTTTACTATGAACTTGAATTCAAATATTTCTCAATGCTTAAGTTGGTGTACCTCTGAAGGTCTGTAGGTTCATCTCTGTCAAATCCTTCAGGGGTCACAAGCGTAGTGTTATGTGTTCTCAAACTTTATTTGGGTCTTAAGAAGAGGCCAACATTTTCCCACGAATGGGTAAAACATAAAAACAATCATAAAAAAACGACTAATGAGGCACTAATGATCATCAAGCAGCAATGTCCATATAATAACAGTAAACTGTAGCAATCCATCCTTGGACCCCTTTTTTCTGATGGGAAATCATCAAATGACTCCTCCCGCTCTGGGCGGAGCGGAAGGGAGTGTCAGACTTGTACTGACAAAAACCCATCCATGTTCCTTCTTAGCCCTTTGTGTTCCAGGGCCACGGTATCTCTTTCGAACACTCCCACAGCCCTGGCAGGCATCGGTTTTCTCGGACCCCTTCCGATTTGCTGACATCACCTTGAGACGCACGTGGAACACGAACGCGCCGTCGACAGCCTCACGTTTCAACCGCCACGGGAGGCCGCTCCCGCGGCGGTTGAGACGTGAGGCTCTCTTCCTCTCACGTTCCATCACCTCCTTTGCTAGCATGTCAACCCTTAAACAACGTCAGTCCCGTCTTATTTATAAAACAGAAATGGTTTCAATCGGCTTAATGATTTTCTTTCAGAAATCACTAAAATCATATAAAAATACCAAAATAATATCACATAAAGATGCACTGCAAGTAACCATCCCTACCTTATTGCTATTCTACCAATTCGCACTAAGCATTTTCAAACGTCTTTCATAACGCGCACAGCAAAGGAGTGGAACTCTCTGCCTGCGTCTGAGTTTCCGAACCCTTACATCCCTTATCTCTTCAAAGTTAGAGTGAACAGGCATCTTCTGGGTAAGCACGTACCATCGTCGACCTTGTCTCTCTGACCTAGACTAGAGTCAAGCGCAAGCCTATCGCAAATAAAAAAAAAAACATCTGCAAACCCGTACTGGGCCCACCCCTCATATTTAGTATTTGTTATGTATGTGTGGTGTGACGACAATTCCCATTTCTTTGTTTTTAGGACCAATTGCTCATCGGACCATTTGCTAATAGGACGTTTGAATACGTAGCCATGGCAACATCATACTTGAAATCTAAACATATGGATAGACATAAATTTTAAATAACAAAATAATTAAGTCTTTATAAAGTGGGATTTTCTCCGGCCCTTTGCAATAACTCCCATTCATCATTAAGACTCAAAACCTTGTGATTTGCACCGCATTGTAAGTAGAACACGTACGGCACAACTTTATATAATATCACGGACTTGACCGGCGCGGGCGCAGATATACTGAGAAACTACACGATCCAATTAGATCAGCGAGGCTTTGCGGTTTGATAGCAGGCCGGGCTAACTTTACGCCTATTACTTACTTTGTTAATACTATTAAAGTATTAAATAAAATTGTTTATTTAGCTACGTTTTGTTCTGATTGAATGGATTGTGTGATATGAAATAAAAACCGGCCAAGAGCGAGTCGGACTCGCGCACCGACGGTTCCGTAGAAACCTGTAGGTATGTAAGTAAAAGATAAAATTAAAAGTAAAACTACGGTAAATTTACGGTTTTCGTATATGTTCCTTGATCTGTGCTATAAGACGGTGCTTCGTACCAAATTTCAAGATTTTGAGTTCACGGGAAATACCCCGCAGGGATTCCCTTGCGAGTGTCGAAAATTTGCCGAAATTTGCGGCTTAAACGGCTGTATTTTTTTATTGCGTTGGCTTAGTAGTTTGATTTTTTCACAGCCCTAAGGAACGGTAGACTTAAGTATCACTACATAGTATAAAACAAAGTCGCTTTCTCTGTCCCTATGTCCCTAAATATGCTTAAATCTTTAAAAATACGCAACGGATTTTGATCCGTTTTTTTTTATAGATAGAGTGCTTAAAGAGGAAGGTTTATATGTATAATAACATCCATTGAATAGTGGAGAAATACTGTTATTTTTGTGGTTTCTAATGTGATGTCGTAAATAATTACATTTTTTCCGCTTACATTGCAAACGCAGGCTGAACCCTACGAGATTTATTAAAATAATGTACTAAGTATTGTACACATTGAAAAGGTCTAGAGAAAACTCCGCGATGGTATATGTCTATCTCTTATGGATATCCCACAATAACATTTTTTGTCATTTACTTTTTACGACAAATAATGGCTAATTTTCGAAGCGATTTTAACCAATACAGCATTAATCCTTATCCAATTAAATACCTTAAATACATTGCTGATTTAATATAGATCTATATGGCTCTTTACAGCATATGATTTAAATGAATATTTTCGAAGATATTAAATTGCAGATTTAAAAATTGCGGGACGTAGCGTTTGCGACGGTACCGGCCGGCCGGGGCGGGATGTTTGTATTGTCTAATAACAAGAAAGCTGTGAACGTTGTATATAAAGACATTCTGTATATATTAATTGTTGTAAAAATAAAATAAATAGGTAAAAAGTAAATAAGTAAAAATGTAGTGCATGAATTTAGATATTCCAAAGATAGCAGGAAATCTTCATGGTATAGGGAAAGGGGAATTGTTTTACTCCAAATTTAACGCGTGTGGGCCACGGGCAGTAATGAATAAATCAAAACTACTGGATCGATTTTAATCATTTTTTCAGTGAGTGACGTAGGCTATATATTTTATACCCGTGCGAAGCCAGAGCGGGCCGCTATGTTTTTATATACAACGTTCACAGTTTTTCTGTAGTGTATTTAATATCAGCATTGCACCCGTGCGAAGCCAGGGCGGGTCCCTAGTTTGATATAAATTCCAGCTTAATACCTCCACGCGTTCCAGAGAAAAAGGGTCTTGTCAGACAGACAGACGGACGGACAACAAAGTGAGGTACGGAACCCTAAAAAACAGCCTTATTGCCTCGTTTGTATATTGTTTGTATTATGTCTTATAATTGATAGCATTTATGCAATCCACTAATGTCATGCATAAATGCTATCTCCTTTGCAATAAACAGTAGCAATAGAATTTGTGTGTATTCGGAAGGACAAACATTAATGCTTTCAAGGTAAACTTTAAGTATTTTAATGCTAAATGACGTTGTTCAGTAGCCATACACCGTTCGCCTAAGAAGCAACAGTCGTATGACATTACTTCCCGTGTTCTTAACGGTAATTACATTAACTGTGATCAAATTAAATTAACGGACACTTCGTAGAATTGTTAAAAATTCATACTACCTACCAAAAAAAAAAAACATGGAAGTGTTAATTAAGCAAACAAGATTAAGATCACAGAGCTATTAAGATAAAACTTAATTGGATATATTCAAAACTGTTTTAATTAAATCTTTGCTGAACCTATTTCATAACGAGCTGTTTTTAATTGCAATCAATTAATCATCTCGTCTTATGTTCAATACTAATGTGAAATATTTTTTTAAACACTCCAAGATTTAGATTAGTACATGATCTAAGCACTTATTGGTACAATTTTATGAGGAGCATTTTAAATGCAAATTAAATCACGATGTTTTATAACTTGACAGTTTGAGGTCTTAACAAATTATTTAAAAATAATTACTTATCTATATTAAATTGTTTACAGATCTCCATACTTGCGTCATGTATGTTTTTTTTATTTTTTTATTTTGATGTCGATCATATAAGTCCAATGTCATGTTAGCATGACGTGGTCATAATGTTTAAAAACTAATTAGATACCAAAGTATTGCCAAATGGTACATATCTTTTTAGACGGAAACCTTGAATTGGACAGCGAAATCACCTTTACCAATTTAATAATTATGCCTAATTTTGTTTCACACACAGACGATTATTATATTGTTTCAGCAATCGCCAATCTGTCAGCAGTTTTTTTTTAAATTATATCTGTGAAGGAGGAGTAGAATACGTGTGTGATGCATTAACATGGCGTCATAATCTATAGGTATACAGGCTGACTTTGAATAAATGCGACAAAAAGAAATGGGAGCTTCAGTTACAGTAACATAGTAATTATAAACTGTTTTTTCTACAATCTAAATTGTTAAAAAAAATTACGTGATTATCGCTTTAAAATGGTCCATTGATGTTATTATCTTTATTTAAGTACGAATTATCGGTACTCCAGCAAAATAAATTAATATGCAAAATAAATAAGAAAAAATATTATTAATAATCGTGCACACTACGCGAAAACGGTAGTACGCGAAATTCTTTGATACTTTAATTATTTTAACGTTTTTCGTAACACTGTTAGATTCTTTTTTAATTTTACATTTGATATGTTCTAAATTTTGTTGACAACACGTATTATTGTATATTTAAATTTGTCGCATCTGTTCAATTTCACCCTGTATAGGGTGACTGGTATAGTGACCGATACTTAAACACATGATTGTACTCATAATAACAACAAAATTTCTCAAAGTTTTTAAAGTGAAACTTTTATTACATCGTCTCAAACTTTTTCGTCTGTATGTTGCATGTCGCGTGACGCTCGGCCGCGGAGTAGGGCTAAAGTGAAAGGCGCTCGTGAGAGCGCCTTTCACTACTCCGCGTTTTATACCCTTAATGGAATATTATTCCAAAAAAAAATAGTTAAATGTCTATAGTGTGAAAAGAAGTTTCACTTTCTACTCCCTACTCCGCGTTTTATACGTTTTATACCCTTAATGGAATATTATTCCAAAAAAAAATAGTTAAATGTCTATAGTGTGAAAAGAAGTTTCACTTTTACCGGGGTTTCATAAAACCACACAATCCTTTTTTGTTTTTACTCATTCATTTTTATCACAATAACACAACAGCCGCATGAATGTTTGCTATCATGAGTACAATCACGTGTTTAAGTATCGGTCACTAATTATCACCCTATATACAGGATAAATTTTAGAAGTGGGCGTGCATTCAGAAATTCGAAACTATGAGGAATATCGAAAAATACTCAAAGGAGTCTCGTGCCCGATTTTAATGAAAACTAAAATTGCATCACTGGATTTTTTTAAAATCAATATTCCTAGATAAGAATCGAACTCATTGATTTTGGAAAAAAAAACACATACTGTATTATTACACCTTTCGATAGTGTCGCTAATAAGGACAACATTTTGGGAAGTAATGGCATGCGGCAAACTTGAGGGCGCCAACCTGCATATCTTGTACAAATAAAGAGTAGGTAAGTCCGTTCTGAAAAATACGAGATTTGCCTATCTTATAACCTAGACCTACTCTTAAATCTAGCTGACATGATAGAATAACGTGTTACAAAAAAAAAAAAATGACCTCAATCTTTTAATTACAAACTTATTGCAAATATTTGCATTGCAATATAATTCACCTTACCAAGGGCATATTACCAATGAATCTTTAATAGCTAAATCTATTCATTAAGTAATCCTAAAAACATTTTGATGTTCAATGACATCAATGTTATTTAGTTCACAATACATAGATACATTCTAATTCGTGACTTATTACTAGTATAACACACGATATATTATTGAGTAATCAATCAAATGTGTGTCTCGTACAATTGGGTTAAGTTTAACTTAATTAAAATCTAAGTGCCTAGTGTGTTATATCATTTGAACAAGAACAAGCTGTAGCACTGATTAATAACTATTTTAATTTAATATGCAGTATTTGAGCTATTTTGTGCAACTTGCGAGGAAATACTACCACCATTTTCACATTTGCACAAAATAGCTCATCATCATCATGATGATGATGATGATGATGATGAGCTATTTTGTGCAACTTGCGAGGAAATACTACCACCATACGTTACTGCAGCCAACTAACAGTATGTGTTCAGGCCGTTGAAAGTACAGAATATTCTAACTTTTTAGATAAAACCCTTGCATCAAGTTTCTCTTTAATTACTACCATGCATCCTACTAATATTATAAACGCGAAAGTTTTCTAAGAATATATGTTTGATACTCTTTCACGCAAAAACTACTGAATGGATTTAGATGAAATTTAGCACACGGTAAGTTTTTATCCTGGGTTAACACATAGGATACTTTTTATACCATTAGTACAAACCCGTGAGACAATGACCGAACTACACGCGTGCGAAGCCGCGGGCATTAGCTAGTCGATCATAAAAATTAAAGGAGTCACTTAATCATGGGGCTTCTATATTGCTTAAATTGTTTTTAACACATACATGAATATCGTATTCTGTTTATGCCATGAAATGCTGTCATAATCCATAATAAATAACCTAGGTAAAGTTATCCATCAACATAAATAATAAAAGTAATCCAAATTAGCAAGAAACTTTATAAGAGAATCGTTACTTCACATGCAATAAAATAGTTGCCAATAATTTCATAAAGAGAAAATTAATACCTTAGATAACCGAAATCAATAACATCGCTAGCCCATAAACAAATTAAAACGGATATCGCATGAATAGAAAGGGCCATAGATAATTAAAGGAAGCTGAATATGAAACAATAGACGGAACAGGCTCTGCGCCACAGAAAAGTGAAAACAGTTCTAGTTTGCCTTCAAAGATTCAGTGTATAAATTTTAATAGGGGATAATCCAATTTTTTTTTCTTTGTCCGTCGGGTAGTTTATTGAAAAGTATTGGACACGTATTTTTTCTTTTTTCACATGGTCATAAAATTACGGAGATATATTGAGTTGAAATGGCGCATGACGTCACATGTAGGTAAGTTTTATACCTACTTGTGACGTAGTAAGCCCCCACTCTCCAACTTTAATGAGTTTTAACTAGGGGCGGAGCAACGAAGCAAAAACGCTGTGCAGCGTGGGAGTTCGGGTGCACTCGGGCGCGTTCATGTGACGGCGTAACATGTGGTCGCGGATTCGGGAGGACATAGGATGCGAGCGCGAGCGAAGCGAGCTCGGGACCTGCGGCACCCCCACTTCGGACGTTTTTTTTGATTTGCGTTTCAATAGTACCAAGTAAAAAACAAATTTACTACGCTCACTTAATATTTCAGTACGCTATAATCAGTATTCTTTTTTTAATTTATATTCGATCGTTTAAAAACTACCCATTAAAAAATATATCATAATCATAATCATTTATTTGTCAGAATATGGTACATTATATGATCTTATGTTAAGTATTGGTATCATCACATTCTGCCAAGTGTGGCGTGCAAATATAGGTAGATACATACATTTATACATTATAGGTCATAGATTATTAGAATAGAATTAACATTATTGATTTGATAATTACCCGCTTATTTGTAATAAAACCCGCGGTAATAAAAATTTCAAGTGCTACGCGGTTCGACGGATGACGTCACCCCGCCGCGCGCCAGATGGCCGGCGCACGAAATGTTTTTTTGTCGCCTCGTTTGTAACGTGAGTCGTCTCAAGTGTTGTTTTTATTCAAGCTAATGAATGGCTCTTTCGAGTTGCGTCAAGTGTTTGTTATCGTTTCGTTTTTGTTTGTTTATATTTAGCGGTAAATATTGACGTAAGTAGAAAAAAAAAAAAAAACACGTAATGTGAATTTTAAAGAGGTTTATTTTAAAAAGTAAATCGATGACATATATATATTCTGACTTTTATTGGTAGAAGGGTTCTATCTACGTACGCAAAAAAATTATATACATACTTCATTGTATAAAAATATTTATTTACATGCATAAGACTGGCATTAAATATTTGCCGACGGCGAATAATTTTTCAACCAAATTAAAAAAAATATTACGACTAAACCGTTTAACGTAAACTTAAAACATTGATATTATCTAAAAGCTACATTCATAGAGGAACTTATGTGTAAATATGAAGTTGATAGGTTAATCTACTACAGAAATATATGGGATTGATTGAAGGAACTCCCGCTTACGTAAAAACGCACATAACAATTCTTGTATTTTTTTGATCAGTGAAGTTTGAGTTAAGAAAGTACATTATATCTAACCATTTTCTACAAGAAATGCTCTTTCCAATGAGGTATAACACATCTTATTCAATAGCCATCGAAAAAACCACAAGTAAAGAAATATCACAAAACGGGAGAATGGACAAAAAAAAAAGAAACCACGTGGTGTCATAAAGGCGGGGTAACACTGAATACACATCCACATCCAGGTTAAAAGCTATTGTTTTTATATGTGAAAAAATAAAAATAATGTAATGAGGTCACAGGGCCCAATCCCTGTTTCAATGGAAGGATAAAAACAATGTGATGATTTTTATTACCCGACTGCAAAAAAAAGAGGGTCATGTTTTTCGAATGTATGTAGGTAATTATTATAATTTACTCACCTGACTGCAGCTCCTACCTCTGAGGAACACGCGGGGCGGCACTTCTGGGGTTCCCGGCACCAAAGGGCGCGGCACTGACACACCACACACTATACACTACACACCAGACACCACACACCACACCGGCACTGAATCGAGTCAAAATGTGCACTGTGTTCCAGCCTTTATTGGTGGCCGCCATCTTGTTTGTTTACGTTTCGCTGTTTTGCCGACTCACTTGAACAAAAATTATTATCTTATCACAAATTTTGTAGCTTTGGTATATGTTTTGCTTGAAAACTATTATCGAATAAATATACAATGCAATATTATTATTAGTTTTTACACAGAATTGGTCGCACTATTTAATAAATTACGATAGAATTCCGCCAAATTCTAGAACCGTTACGAGTGCATTGAAAACCATATAAAAATAGAAATATCCTGAGCCTCAGGTCAAAAACTGGTTGCACACACATAAACTATATTCTAATTAACTAATTAATGCAGTTATTTACTCAAAACACTCATTCACAACCGAAAATATGAATTTTGTCCGCGGAACAACTTTCGCGTGCCGCACGTGAACCACAGACTGACTTTGACAATTATTTTTTAAATCAAAATGAATGATTGGTGAACTGTTGTTGTATTTTTTGCATGAAGGAACTCACTATGGTTCAAGTAGAAAAGAGAAAAAGGATATTAAACACCTTGAGATAGAAAGAAATAGATATATTATGACGCCCGTATCGTTCCATCACCTTGCGTACTGTAGTACGCAGTAGCAATCTACGGGTAAAATTTTTTGCGTAGTATACTACGCAGGTAGCAGTTTAGCGGTTACGAATTAAAAATACACAATACAATACAATACAATACAACACTAAACAATCTGAGGTATGTCAGCTATAAATAACGTCATAAATACACACAATCTATTCAGGATGTCAATTTATCATTTAACGCCAGAATGTCAAAGAATAAGATGTCAAAGTATAGGGTATTACAATTAGATCAGGATGTCAAATTATAAGACATTAAATTCAATTAAGATGTTAAAGTATCATTCAAATAGTCATTTAAATTATAATAGCATTTACTACATAGCAAGTCTTTAAATTTCTTCGTCTCCATATAAGTTTTTAAACTGACCTGATCACTAACATTATCCTGATTTACTATTTGTTTTGAGTTTTGTTAAGCCATGATCATATTCAACTGCTCCGAAATATCGGGAACTCAAAACAAATAGTAAACATGGTAAATATCCCGTTTCCAGTGTTAATAAATCGGCTCAAATTCATTTAGTTGCTGACTCATAAGTCCATGACATTCTGTTTTATTACAATTTACAATCTCTCAACTATTATTTTCTTTTTCTGATACGAGTAATATTTTTGCTTTATTTTCATCCTTTATACGTTGTATTAGCGAGAGCAGCGATGGCCAAGTGGTAGCAGCCCCGACTTACGAGCAGTAAGTCGTAGGTTCGAACCCAGGCAGGCGCATTACTTTCTGTAATTTATTTCATCACTGCTGCTCTCAAAACGGTGAAGGAAAACATCGTGAGGAAACCGGCATGTCCTAGAACTAAAAATTCGAAGACATGTGACATCTACCAACCCGCACTGGGCCCGCGTGGTGGATTACAGCCCATTCCCTCTCATAGAGAGGAGGCCTGCATCCCAGCAGTGGGAACAATATAGGCTGATGATGATGATGATGATACGTTGTATAGCTCTCAACTTTACATGCACGTCATGGGTTATTTTCCTCGAATATTGGTGACGATGTTTATGATGTTACTCGTCGGCCACTCCATGCCTAGGAAAGCACGTTAAGCCGTAGGTCCCGGCTTTCATTTGTAGATCTTTGACAGTCGTTACAGTACAGTGGCCCGAACGTCAAAAAATCAGTCAGCTTGTGAAGGTCTGATAGGCAGTCGCTCCATGTAAAATACTGATATTCAGCTGCAACCGGTAAGACTGGAAGACAAACTCAAGTTGAGAAAAGGCTAAGCAGATGATGACACACAGAGGCCGACGCCTCTGTAAGCTGTATTATGGTAATAATTACCTAAACACTTCTAAATTTTAATTAAAAACTTCTCAACAATTTTAATGTTAAACTATCAAACATTTCCGTTAACATCATAAGCTTTAAATATCATAGTTAATTATTAATCTACAGCTCATTCACTAAATATTTATAGTTATGCGTATATTCGTCATTATTTGAGCGAAAGTCGTCCAGTCTGAGATCGCTTTCTTGTTAAACCAGTTGGCTTTCTTCAGCATAAAGTAATAACATTGCAGGTGTGAGTGATGAGCGATCAGCGTCGTTAATAATGAGGCGAAAACTGGGTCATTAGGGTTTATTACTTTCTTATCAAGTGTGGTACAAGAATGTGACTGGTTTGTAAGCTGCTTTTCATTTTCATCAGTATCTTCATCTTCCTCCCCTTGTCCCATGTTACTTGCTGCCGGCGCAACACATTTTTCCTTCCACTCTCCTCTGACATCCGCCACGCTATCATTTATTTCTTTTTCTTTTTTTCTTTAACCGTCAGCGACCTTCATTTATCTTTATTTATTGAGTCAGTATACTACAAATTATCCATTATTATATTTTCTTGTTCCATTCATAATTATGACATTCGTCATTTCTGTTTTAAAAACCCATAATTTACAGCCGTATGATGTTTCGCCTAATGGTATTTTTTTTCTATCCTGCTCTGTCCCACTTCTAGAGCCACCTGCCTCAACTCATTAAATTAAAGTTCATAAATAACGATAACCAAGGTGTTTAATGATTAAAAAACATATTATATACATGTTTTTTTTTTTTAAATTTACCAATCGCTTTCGCCCATCACTTGCGCCAAACATCGTAAAAGCCTTCAAGGTTGAGTTTTGCCGAAAGTGACAAAAGCCTTGCCGGTCGGACTTCCCGGAACAAAGCGAGACGCGTGGTAACTGCGAAACTTGTACACCAACGATAATAGGCAGGTTGGTTACTTCATGCCTACTTGATAAAGCGTCAGCAGGTTGAACGAATTCTGCACCAGATTTAAAATTAAAACGTGGCTTTACGCACTAGTTAATTAAGGTACCTCGCTTCATTTTGCTTTACAAACCCTTTATTAGCAACATGGTGACCGTCGTCTGCGTCACATTTTCCCCGTTTTTGCAACAGTTTACGTTGATGCTCCGCTCCTATTGTTCGTAGTGATTAACAAAAACTAGCTAGTCATTTCCTATAAACAGTATACGCTTTTATAATAAGTTGCCAAAGTCAGTTACAGAACTGACCGATGGAAAGTTTAAAAAATGCATCAAACGTGTCCTTATTAAAAAAGCATATTACAAAATTTAGGACTACGTTGAAGATAATTAAGTTTGTTTCCAGTTCCTTATAAACGACACACATGTGTGGATGTCTCTAACTATCCCCAATTGAATTTTTTCCATTCTTTTTATTCAGATGTTTTTACAATAGTTTTCAAATCATTGCACTTTCATTCATTGTTTAGAATAGTTACAGCACTGATGACAACATTTGTGTCAATTGTTTAATTTAATATTTTATTTTGTATAGATTTTTTATTTCCCGATTCTTTGTGAATGTGTGGACACTATAAGCCTTGTTAATTCATAGATGTGTTTTTTAAATCTTGTTCTACGTTTTGTAGTAAGCAACGACTTATTGTCGGGCCTACGCTGTCCTCTCATACTTAAGTATCTACAAACGCTGTAACATTCAAATATTGTAAAACCAATTAATGATTTTGAAAGAGTAACCATGGAGTTTCTTGCCAGTTCTAGTCCATAGGAAACGACTAACCCGAACCATGCACCTTTTGTCGACGTTTTATAAGTGCCCATGTATTGCTATGTAAAATAAAATACTCGTATTTTGACTTTGAGCGTCAAATTATATTCGATGTTTCTCGAGAAATGGGCTTTCCAACACTAAAAGAATATTACAACTCTTCAGCTTTATAATATTATTATGGACGTCGTATGATGAATGTAGTGATTTTTGTTTCATTTTTTGAAGTTAGCGATGACTGAGATTTCGAATAACTCATAATATTCAGACGCTAATAAAACTGCTGTTGCTATTTTCCAGAACGAGTATTTTAAAGATTCTTTTGCAGAGTTGAGTGTCAAAATGCATAACTATCTTAGCACTGCTAATTCAACATTTAACAAACTATTAAATATCATTTAACAACAAATAAAATGGAAGTTGTCGGCTAACATAAAAGGAAACGGGTGACCGCTGCCAGTCGGCCCAAGGTTTTATAATGAACTAATGAAAGGACCTTGCTACCGTTCCCGCCCCTTATCGCCCACTTGTTAGGCTCTAGACACGTGGAAATAGAATGAGTAGAGACTAACTTAAACTATGATTTCTTTAACCTTAATAGGCCTCTATTTTATAACAGTAAAGCAGAAGCCCTCCTGAAAGACACCTCAACACTGAGGAGGGAGCCACAGCCACCAGCTGAGAAGCCGTTTTCCTACAGGTATTTGTGTTCGAAATAGGACTCCTTATTCGAGCACATCTTTTTATATGCACGTTGTTTCTGTGACTATAATCATATTCTTCTAAGCGTTTCGATGACAATTTAAATTGAGTCACACCTAAAGGCGAAGAATTTGGCACTTTCAGTGTTGTGCATCAGCTCCTATGATGTGCCATTTTATGTCATTCATTCATGTAATCATCATCATCATCATCAGCCTATAATGTTCCCAGTGCTGGGACGCAGGCCTCCTCTCTATGAGAGGGAGTGCGCTGTAATCCACCACGCGGGCCCAGTGCGGGTTGGTAGATGTCACATGTCTTCGAATTTTTAGTTCTAGGACATGCCGGTTTCCTCACGATCTTTACCTTCACCGTTTTTTAGGGCAGCGGTGATGAAATAAATTACACAAAGTAATGCGCCTGCCTGAGTTCGAACCCACGGCTTACTGCTCGTAAATCGGGGCTGCCACTACTGGGCCACCACTGCTGTCAGTACTAACACCTTTTTTATCTTGACAGAATGTCATTTATTTTGACTAAATCATTCTAGCTCATGCCAAATAAATCAATGTTTAATTAATTTATTTAATCTCTACGAGGAATGATTAAACAACCTGGTTCGATATCATTGTTTATATCTATTTCAATAAAATTAACTGTATCAGCTCAGTTCAAAAATATTTCAGTCTAAAGCTTTATAGGACTAGCAAATATATGGAAAACAAAGCAATGGTTATCGCTATTATCAATCGATTCGATATACCTCGAGTACTAAAGGAAATAGCCTATCATGGTGCGCTTAAGTAACTAGCATAGCACTTTTTGTCCCCATCAATCTTACCTAGTTGTTAAACGTCAACCAAATAGTTATGACGTACCTTGCATATAAAGTAAAGGAAACGAGTTTTATATCGTGTTCAAACGACAGATGTATGTATTTGATTTACAGCACAAATGGCAATATATTTTCGTCATGGTGAGAAAGTAAATATTTATCTGATCATTTTTGTAAATAACTTTACATGACGTGTACTAAGCTTGTTTGTAGGGTGGACTTAACTATATTATTAAGACTTTGGTCAAGACATATTATACCACTGAATAGATTCGGATACTTAATGGGAAAACTGCCATCACCTATTTGTAGTATGTGTAGCGAAAAGGAGGACACATATATGACATTTTGATGAGATGTGTCCGTAATCACTCATTGAGAACACAAATTGGTATACACAATATTAACTTACATAACCTTATCCCAATTTTATTTGGTGTCGGCGCAGCATGTCTTCTTCTTCCATACCTACTTCTCTATTGCTTGTCATCTCATGAAACACCTCCTTTCTTGCCATATCATCCTTCACACAGTCCATCCATCGTTTCTTTGGTCTTCCGCTACTCTTATACCCATCCACAGTCAAATTTTTCTCATTCCTCCGTATCACATGCCCATACCAAGCCAACCGATTACCAATACACTGTAGCACTCGCAATACAATTTAAAACTTAAGTAACTTCTAAACATCAATTAATCGATCCAGAAACCGGCAAATAATGTCACTTTGGCTAGGCAGCATTTTGAGAGGGGAAAAAACAAAAGAATAGCGTTGTACAAACGTTTTATCATTGGTTCAATAAAACAAAATTCATAACTTACATTTCTATTTCCGATTACAAAGGTACTTCTACGCTACTTCTTCGCCAAATGTAATCAAAATCAGTTCAGTAGTTCATCAGTAAACGCGTAGCAAACAGACCGATAGACAGGCTCGTTGATTATAGGTATTAGTGTTAATAGCACCCTCTTTGTCTGTCCTCGAAAGGATTGGAAGCGTGAAGTTACGGTTATTGCGTTAATTACTAATGATTTCTGATAATTAGACGATTGAATTATAGATAAATACCAACATTATGATTTCGCGCTGGTAAACTAGAATATAACTAAAACTTAAGTAGCTTATTTTGACATTAGCAATCATCATCATCAGTCTATATTATAGACTAACATTATAGACTCTATAATGTTTCCAATGCTGGGACACAGGCCTCTTCTCTATGAGAGGGAGTGGGCTGTAATCCACCACGCGGGCCCAGTGCGGGTTGGTAGATGTCACATGTCTTCGAATTTTTAGTTCTAGGACATGCCGGTTTCCTCACGATCTTTTCCTTCACCGTTTTTTTTTAAATAATATTTAGCAATACCAGAAGACAATATTGAAAAGTCTTCATGGCATTTGATGCGGACGAATGAAAAAAACATCGTGAGGAAAGTTATGAATATGCATAGATATAAGAGTAGAGGAAGATCAAAGAAACGATGGATAATCTGTGTGAAGGATGATATGGCAAGAAAGGAGGTATCTGATCACGAGCAATAGAGAAGTATGGAAGAAGAAGACAAGCTGCGTGACCCCAAATGAATAGGGATAAGGGCAGGAGATGATGAATATTGAAAGGTCTTTAGTACGACTCGGCTAGGTTATATGGTTTCTCCAAATTGTAATTATGAAGGTACCATGTTATACTCGTAGACTACACATCTAATCTAATACTAATAATAAAGCTGAAGAGTTTGTTTGTTTGTTTGCTTGAACGCGCTAATCTCGGGAACAACTGGTTTGATTTAGAAAATGCTTTCAGTGTTAGATAGCCCATTTATCGAGGAAGGCTATAGGCTATATACCATCAAGCTACGACCAATAGGAGCGGAGCAGCAATGAAAAATATTACGAAAACGGGGAAAATTTGACGCAGACGAATATGCGCGGAAAAAAATAAAACGACAAATCTGTAAATCTTTTGCATACAAATAAGTGATAATAAGATACGACTTTCATAAATTCTGAACTCAATATAAAAGGGCTACCTTGAAATCTTCAAGGTCGCTTACATAAGAGTCCAAGAGATTTTCCGTTGCCATGACAAAGTGATGTAAATAAGCATGCTTTTAGGCCTATAATATTCGTCGTGGAGTATCTAGTACGTGCGCCAAAAGACGAGGTACACACCGAGGGTGCAGTTACTGGAGTCGCGCTGCAACGTCGACTTCAAGGCGTTCGTGGTTCGAGTACCGAATTTTTATGTACCCATCGTGATGGAGGAAAACTTTTGGCCACAGGACGTAGTGTTCCGTCGCTTCCGCGGATAAGTTCTACTGGTCAGTCAGCACAAGTTAAGTGCTAATAACATAGTTTTAAGTCATATTTATTAACATGAGTTTAAGTAGTATTTCCTTTACATATGTTAGTTTATAAGGTATATATCTATGGGCCATTATAGCCTGAAATAAATGATGTTATGTTCTGTTAATATTGTGGGCCTAAAAGCAATCCATACATAATCACGATTAGATCCACTTTCGTAATAGTTTAGATTTTTAAGAGGCTAAGTGGGTCAAATAGTAGGTATGCTTCTTTTGTGTGTAACATTTTGATGACGTATTGTTCTGCATTAGTATGTAAGTACATATGAGTACAGTAAGCCACACGTCACTGTTAACACTGACTTAGAGCTGCTCCACCGTAGAACCAAGTTTCAGTATAACAAGAGGTGAACTTATACTGGTTTTGGGAACAGTAACATGTGGCCTGGCGGACAAAGTTGCAAAATATTGCTAATGGTTTGCGAATGTTGATTAGCTTCGGAAGCTGTCTTTGTTATTAAAGTTCGTTAGCTAAAGTATTATTATAAGATGTTATTTATAAGCTTAATAGTTACCTGTCGATAGTTCTAAGTGCATTAGCTAAATGCTTTTTTCATGACTGTAATTATGAAAGAATTGAAATTGAATTATCGATGCAATAATGATCGAATTGATTGAGTTAATGATGATAAATGAGTACCTGATGTTGAAGCTCAAAAAAATTGCGTTTTGCATTAACACGCTGACAAAAGACTTTGATTAAAGTGATTTGAAATTATCTTTTTTAGGGTTCCGTACCCAAACGGTCAAACGAGGCCCTATTACTGAGACATCGCTGTCCGTCCGTCCGTCCGTCTGCCACCAGGCTGTATCTCATGAACCGTGATAGTTAGCGAGTTGAAATTTCTACAGATTATGTACAACAAATACTAATAACAGAATAAAATAAATATTTAAGGGCCTCCCATACAAAAAAGTGATTTTTTTGCTCATTTTTATAAATAATGGTACGGAACCCTTCGTGCGCCAGTCCGGCTTGCACTTGGCCGGTTTTTTTTTTCTTTCATTGAACCTCGTCTATAACCGCTAGAACACATTCATCTGCAACCGTCTCACATAATTCAAAACAAAGTATCTGCCAAAATCTTTACATCACATATCCTTTTGTTATTAAAACTGGGCTAATGATATGCGTAGGATAAACAACAAACGTTACAAGTGTAACATCACAGTTACACCGTTACATTTAACGCAACACCCACGTTCTTTTTAATTGTTGTGGTTTGTTACTGAAATCTGTCAGTAATTCTTTTCTTTGTTCAATAGCAGCCGGGTATTAACACAGAATAGATTTAGTCTAAAAAGTAAATGGCAGATGCTGAGTGCTGTTTTTAAGCAATCGTACGTGGTACTTATATTTGCTCAGTGTTACATTTATTTTTAAAGTGAAGTTATTTTTTTTATTTTGCGTTTTTTTTTGTGTTTAACTAAGCGGTGGAATATTAAATGAGGTTCTAACAATAGTAGGTAGGTTTCTAACAATTATAGTAAATATTAACCATAATTTAACTTCAACTTTAACTGAATACTAAAATGAACGAACGTAAGTTACGGTTCAAACTTCTAACCAAGAATTACTTAGCTCTTTGTTATGTTTTGTAAGCAAAGTTGTAAGTCATAACTGCATTGTAACGCAGTTATATTTAGCAGTTATAATTTACTGCCTTTGTGGTAATAACTTTGAGTAAATGTCACATTTATGTGTAAAGTTAGTGACATTCATTAGTAACTATTTTATGTCAAATTATTATCATTTCCTCAGTGAAAATAGAGAAACATTGTAAGTAGCAGGTAGCAAGTTTCGTGTAGGTTTTACAGGTGCCATATTCATCATCCACACTTCACATAAATAGATAAAACAAAATAAAAGCTACTTAGTGAATGCTTATAAAAGTATACTAATTTCTCCAAAACAGCTGGAACGATTTTGACGTGCCCTTAACTGCTAGATAGCTGATGTTATAAGGAGTAACCAGGCTACTTTTATTTTAGAAAATCAGCAAGAACGAGCGTTCCGTGCAAAAAAAAAACTGAACAATTTCAAGGGTTTCAGTTAACGAAATCCGACTCAAATAAGAAAGTAATATTTTCATAATAATTTCACGCGAGCATCGGCTAGTTTCTAATATTTTGTAAGTGTACTTAAAACAAATAAACTCAACCACATCTTACAATCTCAACTTTCAATATTTTCTATTCATTTTAGCGCAACCGGTCCATTTTCTACAAAAAAAATCCACCAACACATAACAAGCTTGTACTTAGTAGGTTTCTGAATAAAACAAAGCATACAAGTTAATACATAATTTTCACATAAGTACGCGTAAAATTGAGTCCGATTCGATGTCGAAACTGAATCGAAATAACCGATAAAACTGGTCCCTTTCCGAGCAAACCATTGACAATCTGACTTAATAAGGCTTACCGACTGCAGTGGTGTTTTATAAACGATGATATTGTCAGTACCTGTAACAATAAATGTAGTGAGTTTTGTGTTAAACGCATTATACGATGATCACTAGAAGTAGGTGCTGAAATAAATAAAAGGATCTATTAAATTATGAAAAATGAACATGAATATCTACCTCTATTTTTTACCTTTGTAAATAAAAAATAGAATACCCCCACCACTTCTGCACTATACTACTATACAAGGTGTTTTGCATCCTCGTCAAAATTCAGGTGGTTGTCACAAAAGACATAAATATAATAATAAACGTTGCCAGTGATTACATAGGGGACCGAGACGTGGTCGCTCACAATGGGCCTCATCAGAAGGCTTAAGGTCACCCAAAGGACAATGGTGAGGCTATGCTCGGAGTTTCCTTGCGTGGTCAAATCAGAAATGAGGACATGACATCCGCAAGAGGACCAAGGTTACCGACGTAGCCCGAAGAATTACTAAACTTAAGTAGGCAGTGGGTAGAGCACATTGCTCGCAGAACGGATGCCCGATGGGGCCGAAAAGTTCTAGAATAGTGACCGCGAACCGGAAGCCGATGTATTAGAAGGCCTCCCACTAGTGGACCGATGACCTGGTGAAGGTTGCGGGGATCCGCTGGATGGGAGTCGCATGGGACCAATCAATGTGGCGACACTTGGGGGAGGCTCATGTCCAGCAGTGGTCGTCGCACGGCTGAAATGCTGATGATAATGAAACGCTGAATTTTTAACGGGCCGCGTTTAAAACAAGAAACAAACAATTTCCGAAAAAAAAAAATACCTACCCATTTTATTATTGATTCGGGTCGAGAATCATTAGCATAGTTCCCTCCTTGAATTGGACGAGGATGCAAAACAACACTTTGTATTATTACTATACTACTACTATTATATTATAACTGCACTGGCAAAAGCCAAATACCAGTAATAAAAAATGGAAAAAAAATTACCATATAAATTGATACCTAACATTGTTTTTCATACTAACATTTAAAAAATAATGTGATGAAACTTACAAGACTGTAAAGCAATATTTTCTATCTATCATGTGCCATTTTTAAGATGGTCATGTTGGCATATTGCTTAAATAAAAATATTAGAGAGGTGTCTATGTCTTACATAGATTGCTTAACTAAAAGCTTTTTCATAAAAGGCTCCCGACAGTTTCGTCTTTTAATACCTATCTACTAGATATCATAAACTTAAATCCGTAGCAACTCCTTGACATTTCCGATATGGTGCAAATTAATTAAGTAACACTTGTGTTTTAAGAATAACTAGCTGTCCCGCGCAACTTCGTCTGCGTCACATTTTCCCCGTTTTCGCAACATTTTTCATTGCTGCTCCGCTCCTATTGGTCGTAGCGTGGTGATATATAGCCTATGTAACTTCTAATATCTCCAAAAATATGTGTACAAAGTTTCATGATGATCGGTTGAGTAGTTTTCGCGTGAAAGCGTAACAAACAATCTTACTTTCGCATTTATAATATTAGTTAGGATTATTATTCGCTGACTGTCTCGTTGGTCCAGTAGCCGCAAGAGCAACTGCTGAGCATTAGGTCCTGGGTTCGATTCCCAGGTCGTGCAAAGTGTTATTGAGATTTTTCATCAACAAATCTTAGTAGCAGCCACGGAGTTTAGATTTGTGCTCGGCTGATGGCAATAAGCTCGCCCCCTATTACATGAGCGAAATGTGGGCGTATTTATTAGGTACACCTCTGTCTAACCCTTCCGGGTTTACAAGCGTGATGTTATGCTATGTTATTATTCGGGTTTGTAGTAAGCAACGACTTATTGTCGGGCCTACGATGTCCACTCATACTTAAGTGCCAATGCTGTAACATCTAAAAATTGAAAAGCAAAAATAGTTTTAAAAGAGTAACCATGGAGTTTTTTGCCGGTTCTTCTCCATAGGAAACGACCAACCCGAACCGACCACCTTTTGTTGACGTTTAACAAGTGACCATGTAGGCCTATGTGAAAAAAAAATGATTTTGATTTTGCTTGAACAGTTGGGAATATACGAGTATGTTCAAATTGTCAATTAGAAAACGAAGATTATAGTTTTCAGTCAAACGTGATAAGGCATGATTTGGCGATGTATTTTGAGGAATGCAAATGTATTCTTGTTTCATTCTCTTTAACCGTTTTGGTTTGAGTCATGGTATGCTCATATGATACGGGGTATTGAGTATGAATGTGGATGCATGAACAGTCGAAGTACTTAAGAGGGGACTCTAGGCTCGAGGAATTTGAAGAATAGGTATTTGAAGAAATTATTGCCGTCGCGCTGCGACCGACCAAGCCCCCGTAAAGTGCAAAAGGGACAACTGCAACTCACGCTGATTTTACCTACAAAAATCGTGATCAAAAGACGTTTTGTATTCCGCTGTTTTCTTCTTCAAATCTAAACTGATCTAAATAATTCTTATATCAAAATTTAGAGGAAAAGTATATTTATGCTTCTATTTTTTTTTGTTAAAAACTTTTCCAATTTGTCTGATAGTCGTCTGAACATGGCGGGATTTTTTTCGGGTTTTTGGATTGTCATAATTATTTTAGTGATTATGTTTTGAAAAAAAAGAAAATGATAGGGGCATGTATAAGACCTTGATTTTTTTGAAAAAAATCATTGCTCTAGACGCTTTATCCACGAAGAAAACAGCGGAATACGTTTGTATGGAGAAAGGCCCCTTAGAGTCCACTCTTAAACCACAAAACGGTGGATGGACTGTGTGAAGGATGATACCTATGGCTGGAATGGAGGTGACTGCTCAATTGACGAGTAAATCGAGAATTCTAGAAGAAAAGGACATGCTGCGCCGATCCCTAATTAATAGGGATGATGACTGGGTAAAGAAAACGAAATTCTATTTTGTCCGTCAATCAGGTAATACAAAAATATTAGATACGTATTTTTTGTTTTACCAAGTCAACAAAAAAATACTTAGTTAACACGCATTACAGTTGGAGAGTGGGGGCTCAATACGTCACAACTAGGTACAAAATGTACTGAGCCGTGACGTCATGCGCCATTTCAACTCAAAATATCTCCGTAATTTTACGATTACGTGAACAAAAGAAAAAATACGTGTCAAATACTTTTTAAGAATCTACCCGATAGTCAAATAAAAAAAAAATGAGTCACCATCCCTATTGGTAGAATCATAAATGATAATTAACACGAATAACGACTTTGCAAAATCTGATAAAACATCTTCAACACAGACCGTTTATACGTCGTCATATCTAAACATAATCTCGCCTATATTTAAGACTAATCGTGAAGCATGTGTCACACAGAAATTCTCCATTCTTCCATATTCTCCACGATTCTACTATATTTTTACTGTGATCAATGATTGTTGGTTATTTTGTCAAGATTTGATTAATGTTTCATACTTTGTTGTATTTAAGAGATTTTAGTATCGCGTTTGTTAACACAATAATAATTGAGAAACTCAAAACTTCTTACGAGTTAAACATTTATTTTAAAATTGGAGTAAATTTAGTCGGAGGTTGCATTCGACCGAATACGAAAAAGAGCTTAATACTAGAAAGCTCTCATGTTTTACCAATACCTAGAATATTACCGCCACTCTGTGGAATTCACTGCTGGCTTCTATGTTCCCTGAATATCATAATCTGCATCTCTACAAAGTTGGAGTCAATCAGTTTCTTCTAAGTAAGCTTGCTCTAGGCTGCATTATCACTTCACAAAAGGCAAGTTGCGGCCAAACGAAAGCCTATCTATACAATACAATACTACAAATATATAAAATTGAAGTGTCTGTTTGTTATATTCAAATAACCGCTTTTTTACTACATGCATATGAATGTATGTACGGTACATATACCAAAATAACATTTTTTGTTTGTTTCAGCTAATTTCTGGAACGGCTGAACCGATTTCGACGGCACTTTAACTGAAAAAAAGCTGATGTAATAAGGAGTAACTTAGGCTGCTAATATTTTAGAAAAAATCTAATTCCACGCGGACGAAGTCGCGGGCACAGCGAGTTTACTCTAAAATAAATAAGATTTTAATTAAAAAACAAAACACTTCACCAATTCCAAGGTGACCCTCTAAATAAAAAAATAAGAAGATGCGACCTTCATCCTTTTAGAATTAGTGTTCACCTCCCACAGTAATTCCCATATTTACTCATACATATACCAACCAGTCAACAACAAAGTCGTATTGATTATAATTTAGTTTTGGAATTGAAACATTCACTTATGACTCACAAAGCGACTGTTTCGATAATCATTGAGAGACAAAACTTAAAAAGGCGTTTGGTTATTGGTTTTAATCCGGCTTTTATGATGACCAAAAGTTTGAAGACATTGTAGGTATTAGTATCTGCAATGTTTACGAAATCGGAGTATTATTTTCTGTAACTTTCCGTATAAAACCGAAATTAAAACATATTTACCACTCGTTATTTATTTACAAGCTGTTTTGTTTTGCATCCTCGTCAAATTGAAGGAGGTAACTATGCTAATGATTCTCGTCCCGCTTCAATAATAAAATGTACACACCGTGTAAATCACTTCATCACGAAGCCGTGAACCAAGCATTCTGTACATGAAACTAAGTAACTTTACGCAAAAATTATTGATGGGAAACGACTTTTTTTTAGGGGGTGTAAAATCATGTTTTGTGGTAGAACTCAATGTAACGCACTCAAAAAATTGTGCTGATGGAAGGATTGAATAGTACGGGGGTCGTGGAGGTGTTTAAAGTAAAAATCTTACATTAAAAACTTGTATTTAAAAAAATACTACTAGTCAAAAAGTTGGAACTTTGACCCCCAATATCTCCGTAACTAGAAGGTTCCCAGGTATGGTGTAGAACAAAAAAATGATCGCAATGACACGGAGAATCAGTGCCTTTCGGCTTCGTTTAGAGGTGTTTTACACCCTTTAGGTAATTTTTATATTTTTTCTTTTTTACGAAAATCGGGAAGCGTGAACCACCCGTGTGTTTCGATCCTCGCCCTACAACTGCGGTTTCATACATACAAACAATCTCAAACGTTTATTACATATTTTCTTATTCCCTAAACCACGTTTAGGGAGTTATTCTGAAATACTGACAAGCTTAAACTACCAAAAAAAAAGCGTTATTCGAGTTGATTATTTATGTCGATTGGGACATCCTCTTGAATTTTGGAGAGGAAGCAAAACAACACCTTGTATTTACTGATTATATTTGCATTAGCTAAACTTTAGTCAGAAAGTGAGTTCGTGAAGTATTACATTGATAAACGCCAACGTCCTGGGTTCGATTCTCGGGTCGGGCGAAGTGTTATTGGGTTTTCCATCTGGAATTTCTCAGTAGCAGCAACCGAGTCTGGATTTGGGCCCGGTTGATGCTAATAGGCATACCTATTACATTTACACATAACTGGCGAAATATGTGTGTGTTATTAGGTAATACTTCTGCCTAACACTTCAGGAAATGCAGGCGTGATGTATGTTAACAACCTTTAGAGACTGTTTCGTACAAACAGACTAAACAGCTCAAATTTACTTAATGGTGTGTCGTTTTTATTTTGTAATTTTTGCAAGTATTTGATTGATATATATTAATTAAAGTTGAAATCTACCACTTAATTAAAGTATTCATTGCGTATCTCAATTATTTTTTTTATGTAATAAAATTTATTTCTAGCTAAAGTATTCAATAATTAAGATTTTATAGAAGGTGATCTAGAAACATTTAGAATTACAAGTTGAAAACATAAATCAGTAATTTATGAATTGACGTAATTAAGTGCTAAAAAGTTTTACGACAAGCAACCGAATTCAGACCAAGAAGGTCTGAAGACGGTGGCTAGTCGTAAAACTTTTGGAACTTCTTTTGCTAATAATCTTACAAGCTTATCCTCGAAATTTCGTCTGCGTCACATTTTCCAACATTTTTCACTGATGTTCCGCTCCTATTGGTCGTAGCGTGATGTTATGTAGCCTATGGCCTTCCTCAATAAATGAGCTATCTAACAATAAAATAATATTTCAATTCTAACCAGTAGTTACCGAGATTAGCGCATTCAACCAAACAAACAAGCAAACCCTGCAGCTTTATAATTTTATTACTATAGATAATATTAATAACTATAGGTACGACGTAATAACTAGTTCCTAACTTCCTCGTCACGAACTACTAATACATAATAGTATTATTAAAACAAATCATCCGTCCTACATTTCTTTTTACCCTTCACAGTGTAACAAGCGTTAAGTAATAGGTAGATACAGACGGACAAACAAAACGATTTGTATCTATGTTACCAAATGGTCTAGAAAGGTTTAAGTGCTATCTATTTGGTAGATTTTAGGTACAATGGATGACTTTCATCAATCTGCCTTGACTTCCCGACTTTGTTTGGCTTCCAGTCTAACCGGATTCAGCTGAATACCAATGTTTTACATGGAGCTACTGCTGAATCGAAATATAACCTCCACAGCCCCCCAGTTAGTACTGGGTAATACCTCTTGGTAAGACTGTTTGTAGAGTATTTAAAGGGTGGTCACCACACTGCGACCAACCTCCTCCAGGAGAGTAGCAAAGAGACTAGCACTCTTAAAAAGTTCAGACGCAACCCACCGTCTTTCCGACCTCGCTGTCGAGGTCCGTCGTGATGTCCCGGTCCTTGCCCTCCCCGACCCTCACTCGAGCCAGCCCACGATGCTGTGCTAGTAGTTTTAAATAAGCCCCTAAATAATTATATCATTCAGATCCAGCCTATACCCATGCTGTCCTCCCCCAGCGACGCCGACGACCTAAACCGAGGCTCGTACCCCACAGGGGGTGCCCTTAGCGTGTAGTCACTTGGTTTGTACGTTTTTTTTTATGCTCTGGCTGGAGGCCATACATTCAAGGCGGGTACAGGATAGTCCGGTTAAGCAGACGACAACCTCCTTGGTTGCACTGCGAGATGCTATTCACAAAAAAAAAAACTCCGACCATCCTAGGCATGGATGATTGATCCGACCGGCTGTTATTATTTAGCCACGAGTTCCACTGATGACTTTCGCCACTAAGACTAATTAAGTAATTCTCATTAGGCACTTCAAAGTTCCGATAAAGATTCAATTAAAGAGACAATGCAGATTTTATCATAAATCGTTCTCAAACTGTGGGTAAATTACTAGTAACTAATTGGCAACTTACATCATGATGGCCTTGTAATGTAAATCAACTGTAAATTGACCAGTAAAAAGGCTATATTGCCTGTTTCTCACCTCTAGGTTGGGGGCGTCGGCCACAGGTGCCTCGGCCACTGGGACCACGGACCCATAGGATCGACTTTTGCTTTTGGGATATATGGATCTAGCTTATAGCTTTCTGGCGATAACTTTTGGATATATGGATCTAGCTTAGCTTCCTGGCGATAACTTTGGGATATATGGATCTAGCTTATAGCTTTCTGGCGATAACTTTGGGATATATGGATCTAGCTTAGCTTCCTGGCGATAACTTTGGCCTTATTTAATACATAACATAACATCACTCCTGTAATCAATGAAGGGTCAGGCAGAGTTGTACCTAATACCTACCCACATTTCGCCAATTATGTTTAAGTCCCATGTAATAGGGGGCGAGCCTATTGACATCAACCGGGCACAAATCCAGACACCTAGCAGCTCCTTAGCAGTCGCGATTGCAACCACCACCAAAGAGCTAGACCTTATTTATTGTCTCTGCCTTCCTCCTTCCTTTCCTTATTTTTTTAGTCTATATAATGTGCCTATTATTAAGAGTATTACATAAATTTTACAAGTCCCTCAATCAAAAAGAACTTTTCATAAGGCAACGATATAAGAATGCGTACAAGATATAAAGATACAAACTTAATTCAATTCAACTTATTTCTGAAAGCATCATTAAAATATTAATTACCAAATTATTTCAGCAAGCCCATACATCGTACATGGCCACACATATAATACGACATAAGTGACCCATTGAACAGTTTTTACGTTCACTTTCTGCGCAGGAGTAACATACAGTTCCGAACGGGTCACGATTTAACCCGAGTGTGCACGAACGAAATGAGATCGATTAATTTCGAGAATTATAATCGATTGTATCTCGAGATATCACATGGTTATGGTAGGTATAAGGAGCTTAGTTTAATAACGTTTAATTTGAAAACGGTAACGTTTGTTTAAGTTCTGATGCAATAGAGGACCTTCTAAATAGTTTGACCTGATTGATCAGTTAATTCGTGAACAATAGATGGCCAATCTTAATGGTTCTAAATTACGGATTTCGAAACATTTGTGATCCGATTCCAATCCAATCTGAATGGAAGTTCCAAAATTGAGATTATTTTACCTTTCGTAAAACCCATTTTTTTTATAGATCTATGTATTAGACGTATAAAGTTTCATTTAAATCGGTTCAGTCATTTCGGAAAATAACTACTTGAAAGTTTGTATGAAAAGCGGTAAGGTATAAACGCTCTTAATGTAGAAATGATTGAAGAAAATAGAAAATTCACAAAATAAAAACTTAAAATGCGTATTTTATCGACAACAATATATATATTTTAATAAACGAAAAAAAATCGCGTGTCGTATTTTTCTTTTTTACTTTCTTCTCTACACCTCTAGAAACTCAATAAAAAAAAGTCCCATGAAAATCCGACCACTATAAACTTCGTCACACTTTATAAGTATTTTTTGTCTAATTGCACTCGACTATAATAATTACAAAAGATCCTTCACCACTGTAAATAAACATTCAAACATCAAATTGACAGCGAGAAACATAACTATCTCAACTATCTCAAGTCTCGAGTACCTGTACAAGTATCTATGTCTAGACTGGAACCACTCGAGGGCTATCGACCGACACTCACTTCCGTATGCTGGGGAAACATCATGTTCTATTACCATAAAGACTTGGAGTGTGAGCTCTTTAAGGGAAGCTATAGCTTTGTAGGAAAGGCTTGTTGATTAATTAAAAAAGTCTGCCTTGTTTATGTGTTTAGATGTTTGAAGCTTAAGGTTAAGTAGTAAAATAATAATTGTTAAATTAAATAAAAAATCCAAGCGTTAAGACGGAAACACACTTACGTGTCGTGGCGTGGCGTGACGCGCCAGAAGCAAATCGGTTTCATACATTTAATATGGTTAGGGATATATTTGCATGGCGTGTCGTGTTGCAACGATGTATAAAACCGAATGCTTCTGGCGCGTCACGACACGCCACGACACGTAAGTGTATTTCCGCCTTTAGTGTTGGTGCTCCGCTTTGTTATTGGGCTTGTGCTAAGCGGTCTACTTAGCGGAGACGACTCATCCGAACTTGCGGATGACGTTTCATCCGCGGATGAAATATTTTGCGGATGAATTGTCACCTAAGTCGACGCAACGATGCTTGGATTAATTTAGTTTTGGTTTTTTCTGTCGGTGGTTTTTAAAAATTTTAATTTAATTTTTATTTCATGCTTTTTTAACTTAAATTTCTTAGCCTTGATCGTCCTACTCCTGGGCATAGATCTCCTCCCATTCCTTCTACTTTTTTCGATGTTGCGCCTCTTTTCGCTGATTATCGAAAAAAAGGAAATTTAAAAAATCCAGGTCGTTATCCTACTTTATCAACATACTTTTAAAACCATAAATCAAAAACATCAAGTTTTTTTTCGAAATGTGTTCCTAATTTTTTAGATGAGTTTTTGTTATATAACTTAGGTCGTCTGCCAACGTAACTTGTAATCCTTTCACTATATAGACAGGAGATTGTAGATAACTATAATGATGATAAATTTTATGTAGGTACTTCCTTTAACGTTCCGGGTAGTCCTAATATTTAGGTGTTTATTGTTATATAATTTAAACATTTAAAAAGACTGCTTGCAAAATATCTGTATTCGTTTTGTTTTTAACCTTAAGAAGTACGATCATGTTTCCAATTTTCGCAACATACTCAAGTGGCTCCCAATTCGACTTCGCAGGAACTCTCGGATATTGTGTTTGCTATTTAACATCCTTCATAACCCTAAAACGCCATCCTATTTGCGGGAACGCTTTTCCTACTTTCGTCCTTCAGATGCACCTTGCAGGTCGATCTTAGGAAACTCCTTAAATCCCCTCCCCATTCTACCGACTTCTACTCCTAAGGAGTAGGAGTAGAAGTCGGTAAAATACTGTACACGCTGTGCGGTTGTGGAACTCACTGCCACCTGACATAAGGGACTGCCAAACTATTGCAGTTTTCAAGAGAAGAGTGAAAGAACATTATCTTTCCATTCCGTCATAGTTGCATAGGTATTTATATTATTGTATTTATTTTAATTGTATTTATATTATAGTTATATATTTTGTTTTTGTATGTAAAAGTAAGGTAGTATGTTGTTATATTGTATTTTATATTTAAAATAGTTATTTGCTTTATGTTTTCCATTTTCTCTTCTTCTTTTACACACTTTGTCTACATCTCTTTTTTTATTATCTCCTTTCGCATGTATGCTGGAAGAGATTTCTTTAGAAATAACCATTACCTTTGTACCTATTTTCTTTTCCTTTCTTCTTTTCTGTATTTAGTGTGTACATAAATTGTTAAATAAAAAAAAATAAAAAAAATAAAAGACTAAAAATGGATAATATGGTTAGAAAGGAGTTGACTGCTGACATGACGAATAATAGACAAGTATGGAAGAAGAAGACATGCTGCGCCGACCCTCTAGTTAAATTGGGATGAGAGCAGGAGAATGATGATGATGAAAATAATAAAGGCGAAGTTTAGGACCTACAGTTTACTAGTTACAGTTACCTATGTATCCTATTATAATATTATAAATGCGAAAGTTTGTGAGGATGGATGGATGTTTGTTACTCTTTCACGCAAAAACTACTGAATGGATTTGGATGAAATTTGGCACACGGGTTGTTTATAACCTGGATTAACACATAGGATACTTTTTATCTCGATATTATGTTCTCGTGGGACAATTATCGAACTCCACGCGAGCGACGCCGCGGGCATAAGCTTGTAGGTTAATAAATATATGTGATTACTAGAGAAAGCTGATTTTTGAGCGAATGTTACTTTTTTACGAGTAAATTAACTATATACACAGTAGAAAGGATCGTAGAAGTAAATGATTCAAAACAAATAACCAATAAACCATTTTTTTTAATAAAACCGTCGGTTATTAAAACTAAAACAGCTGCTTCATTAAAAAAAAACTGCAATTAATCCTTCACAATTTATTAAATTTTTAAGTTGCCCAGCAGACTGTTCGTTTTAAATTACACTGGATCTTAACAGTTGAATAACGATTCGTTGCCTTCTTTTTTTTTTTTGCGGATGGGAAATCATCAAATGACTTGTCCCGCTCTGGGCGGAGCGGGAGTGAGTGTCAGACTTGACTGACTAAAACCCACCCATGTTCCTTCTAAGCCCTTTGTGTTCCAGGGCCGCGGTATCTCTTTCGAACAACCCGCAGCCCTGGCAGGCAACGATTCGTTGCCTTAAATTTTGATTATGCATGCTTCATAATGGAAGAGAATGCAGCGAACAATACTCTCTGACATTTTGTTGTTTTAATCGTAACACTTCTGTAACTTTTTCCTTATGTTATCTTGATGTAAGATAATAATTATTAATGTTCTAGTTTTAATTTGTAAAGGTAGGGCTGGGTTCTTTTCTGAGAACGCAAAAACCAACACAAAGTAAATGTGAGACTCTTTTATTTTTAAGGATTTTTATGTAGTAGTTTGTCCTTGACCACAGAAACGACAGAATTCATGAAACAGGAGGAAGTAAAAACTTGAACAATAAACGCTACACAATTCCACATAAGTGAACATCTACTCGTAGTTTAACAAAAGGTTACCCCGTTAAGGTGGCAATACTACCTGTAAGTGAGACATAACTACTAATAGCCTACATTTTGTATGTCAAGTCTTTTTTAGTAACTAGGGATACCTACAGTTATGTAGGTAGGTGTAAATCCGTCAACGGGAAGCGCGTACGGTGCGTAATACGGATTAAAGTGGAAAAATTACCATTCAAAATTGATATAGGTACTAATATAATAAAGCTGAAGAGTTTGTTTGTTTGCTTGAACGCGCTAATCTCAGGAACTACAAATTCGATTTGAAAAATTATTTCAGTGTTTGATAGCCCATTTATCGAGAAACGCTATAGGCTATTATATCATCACGCTACGACCAATAGAAGCGGAGCAGTAGTGAAAAATGTTGCCAAAACGGGGAAAATGCGACGCAGACGAAGTTGCGCTGGACAGCTAGTTGAGAATACAATGGGAATTGGCTAACGGAAATTTTAAAGAAAAACTTTGCACTTAAAATCGACGTAATATGAATGCGAATATTTTATGCGGACAACAACGTAGAACATCTTTAGCATCATATCAGATTATTTGAGGAGGGCAGGACGTCAAAGCGGAGCTCCCCTGCACTTACGATTTGTTTTTGCTTTTGCTGTGTTTTTTCTACGAATGAAAGAAAGACATAATACAGTTTAGAAGGAAAGAAAAGCAGAACAATTAAAAATACTTTGACACCATAAAATAAAATAAAATTTTAATATTTGTGATGTTACCTTAAAACAACGTACAGACTTTAAACATAATTATTAATTCATTAGACCCAGCTTAACGAAACAAACATCTCATATAAAATTACCATTAATATAAACTGAACCAATTACAAATTGAACTGAACCACGATCGTCTCAAGTAGGTAATCCGACCTCACAGAGAGGTCAACCTCTTACTCGACAGCTGACACGAAACATGTTCCAAACAGGTTGAACTCAAATTAACATGTCAAACGATGCAACTGTACCTACCTTGATGGATCATGTCGGCGGATTTTTGTACGGAATATCGGTCAGGGATGGGTATGTGTAGAGTAATTGATAGTAATTACTAGGTAATTTAGGTGTCAAATAAAATAAGTAATGTGTATCTAACATGTACTGAAGTTTACCTAATACCTTGTGGAAAAAAATTAAGACGGGTTCAGAATGATGTGGTGTCCCACATAATTCTAAACCCGTCTTAGATTTTTTTATCGATAACTTTTTTAATATCAGCTCTTTCATACATTTTGACCGTGCAGGCACTACAGTCTTGTAGGAAACAGATGTTTTTTTTTTTAATCGGGAGATACTGCTTCTAGCTCGCATATATCATAATCATGATTAATAGTAATTACTCGGTAATTTCGAGCGATCGACTGCTGCGCTGCGTGTCGCGGGTTCGATCCCCGCACGGAACAAATATCTGTATGGCCTACAGATAGTTGTTCCGGGTCTGGCTGTTTGTGTATGTGAGTTTAAATGTTTGTTAACGCATCCACGATACAGGAGAAATTCCTAGTGTGGGGCAACGTTTAAAAAAAAAAAATTGGTGTCAAATAAAATTGGTAATGAGTATCTAACATGTATGTACTGAACTCTACCTAATACCTTGTGGAAAAAAATTAAGACGGGTTCAGAATGATGTGGTGTACCACATAATTCTAAACCCGTCTTAATTTTTTTTATCGATAACTTTTTTAATATCAGCTCTTTCATTCATTTTAACCGTGCAGGCACTACAGTCTTGTAGGAAACAGATGTTTTTTTTTTTAATCGGGAGATACTGCTTCTAACTCGCATATATCATAATCATGATTAATAGTAATTACTCGGTAGTTTCGAGCGATCGACTGCTGCGCTGCGTGTCGCGGGTTCGATCCCCGCACGGAACAAATATCTGTATGGCCTACAGATATTTGTTCCGGGTCTGGCTGTTTGTGTATGTGAGTTTAAATGTTTGTTAACACACTACGATACAGGAGAAATTCCTAGTGTGGGGCAACATTTAAAAAAAAAAAAAAAAAAAAATTGGTGTCAAATAAAATTGGTAATGAGTATCTAACATGTACTGAACTTTACCTAATACATTGTGGAAAAAAATTAAGACGGGTTCAGAATGATGGGGTGTCCCACATCATTCTTAACCCGTCTTAGAATTTTTTATCGATAACTTTTTTAATATCAGCTCTTTCATACATTTTGACCGTGCAGGCACTACAGTCTTCGAGGAACCAGATGTTTTTTTTTTCATCGGGAGATACTGCTTCTAACCCGCATATATCATAATTATGATTATACAGGATGTTACGGAAAGGGTATATACATGCTTAAAGGACAAGACAGACCATCAAACTGAACATGTTTCTCACCATAAAAAAAAAATTGCAGCAAAAACAAAATATCAGCTGCCTATACATTTGGGTCGAATAGGTATTGCAATTTTCTATGGGCAGCAGATATTTTTTTTGCTGAAAAACATGTTTTATGATGAGAAACATGTTCAATTTGATAGCCTGTAGCACACTTTTAAGTATGTATATACCCTTTCCGTTACACCCTGTATATGCGCGTTATGTAAATGTAATACATCCGATTTATACAAGAAATCATTTTTACATGTAGCTAACATCAATCAAATGACCTATGACTAACACAGATCTGATGTAACAGCCATATCATAACTTTTAATAACATAGCATTAGTCTCAAAAACCACAATGCAAAATCGAACAAACTCAAAAATCCCACGGAATAAAAAAACGATTCATTAAAATTATTTATTGATCTGACATTCACTTGACTAAATACGACCTTTTTAAAAAGAAGTAACATGGCTATCTGTCATAAATAAACTTTACTTGTCAGTTTTGTCAGAGTAACAAAAACTTTTATGCAATATCGATAGGTAATAGTTTTGTATGACACATCACTATTTACGAGTGGCAATAAAAAGTTATCGTTATGTCGATTATTGGTCTAAATTTTTATAATTGAGCCGTGCATTAGACTTCCGTGACTTTTTGTCACGTAGCAATTAGGTACCTACTTTCATGATTTGGAGGGAAAAAAATGCCATTTTTTTCGGTGTCTTATAATTTTGTTTTAGAACTCAATTTTATAACACAGAATAGTGCAATGCAGCTTTTTCAATGTGAATAAATATTGACAACACTGGGTTATATCATCATTATCATCTGCCTCGTCTTTCCCCGACTTGGGATCGGCTTTCAGTCTAACCTGAAACGGAATACCGTAATGTTTCTAGTAGTGACTGCCTGTCAGGCTGCCTGCAGTGTCAAGACGAAAGTCTATGACCAGTGTGTGTTGCCAGTGATTACATACGGGACCGAAACGTGGTCGCTCACAATGGGCCTCATTAGAAGGCTTAAAGTTACTCAAAGGGCAATGGAGAGGGCTATGCTCGGAGTTTCCTAAGAGAACCAAGCTTACCGACGTAGTCCGAAGAATTGCCAAACTTAATTGGCAGTGGACAGGACACATTGCTCGCAGAACGGATGGGCGATGGGGCCGAAAAGTTCTGGAATGGCGACCGCGAACCGGAAGTCGATGCGTTGGAAGGCCTCCCACTAGTTGGACGGATGACCTGGTGAAGGTTGCGGGGATACGCTGGATGCGATACGCACGGGACCGGTCAATGTGGCGTCACTTGGGGGAGGCCTATGTCCAGCAGTGGACGTCTTTCGGCTGAAATGATGATGATGATGATTATGACTGCCTATCTGACCTTCACTCCGTTACTGGAGAACACGATACCCCTTGGCTAGTCAACACATCATGGCACATCGATTTCCTAAATGCTTCTACCTTATCTAACATCAACAAAAAAAAACATTGGTAACACTTTGAGTGCACATCAGTCCTTGTACCGTTCGCAGCAGATGACCGGCTCCTTTCTATTAAAACGAGGCTGCATACCTGCGTGATCAAACAATTAAGGTTTTAAAATGTTTGCTGCACTTAATGTACTCTACAACCATTTTCGTTATAATTTTAATGATAATTTGCAGGTTTTTTTGCGTGATCTTTAACGCTTTGGTATATTGATGTTAATGGTTTTGGTTTAGAGATAATTTGTCATAATTAATCATTGTTTTTACATGTACAATAGAATAGAATAGAATAATACTTTACTGTACACCAAAAATCAAACAATGTTATGGTTACAACGGCGGTCTTATCGCTTATAGCGAAATGGACATTACGGTTGGACATTACGGAATTAAAAATAAAAAGGGGGTAGTCAGTGGTGTACTACACAAAAACTTTAAACAAAACAACAACATAACAATTAAACAAAATAGCAAAAGTAAATTTATCTACTTCATATACACGGTGTAAATCACCTCATCACGAAGCCGTCAACCAAGCATTCTGTACATGAAACTAAGTAACTTTACGCAAAAGTTATTGCTGGGAAACGACTTTTTTTTTGGGGGTGTAAAATCATGTTTTGTGGTAGAACTCAATGTAACGCACTTTAAACATTTTGCTGATGGACGGATTGAATAGTACGGGGGTCGTGGAGGTGTTTAAAGTAAAAATCTTACATTAAAAACTTGTATTTAAAAAAATACTTGTCAAAAAGTTGGATCCTTGACCCCTAATATCTCCGTAGCTAGAAGGTTCCCAGGTATGGTGTAGAACAAAAAAATGATCGCAAAGACAGGGAGAACCAGTGCCTTTCGGCTTTGTTAAGAGGTGTTTTACACCCTTTATGTCATAAACATGCCTATAATTAAGTCAGCTTCCAAATTAATATTGAGTTACAGCTGGATACAAAAAAAAACAATTATTTAGCTACACTAAAATGAATTACCGACTGCCTCGTTGGTCGATTGCTCGCAAGTGCACCTGTTGAGCATGAGGTACTGGGTTAGATTCCCAGGTCGGACAAAGTGTTATTGGGGTGTTCCATCAGGAATTTTTCAGTAGCAGACACGGAGTTTGGGTTTGTGGCCGGTTGGTGGCAATAGGCTCGCCCTCTATTACATGTGACTTGAACAAATCTAACTGGTGAAATGTGGGTGTACTATGAAGTGTACCTAACACTTCTGCCCAAACCTTCGGGGATAAGAGGCGTGATGTTATGTGTTGTGTGATTTTAGCTACACTATGTTGAATTATTTTATTAGAAGGACAATCAACTTTACCCATTATCTGCCATCATCTGCCTAGCCTTTTCCCAAACTAACTTGGGGTCGGCGGTCAGTCTAACTGGATGCAGCTGTGTACCAGTATTTTACATGAAGCGACTGCCTATCTGACCTCCACAACCCAGTAACTGGGTAATACGATACCCCTTAGTAAGACTGGCTGTCAGACTCTTTGGCTTCTGACTACTCGTAACGACTGTCATAGATCTACAAATGACAGCCTGGACCAGCGGCTTAACGTGCTTTCCGAGGCACGGAGGAAACTCGGTATGTAATTATGGTCACCCATCCACAGACTAACCTCGGCAAGCACGGCTAAACCTTAAAGAGCGTCTCGTGCGGCTGTTATTAGTTAGCCACGAGCAACTTTACTCATCTGACATATTGCTTCAGCTTAAAAACTAACACATTAAAAACCTGTCATCTTTAACAGTACTCATCGTACGATTGACCTTATTCAGATTTTTTTTATTAAAGGTCAAATCATGAACGCACCTGTTTTAAGGCCATTCAGTTTTAATGCAGATGCATATGTAATTTATTTAGTTTAGTTTAAATATTTATTTTATATGCGTATTTTAGTGAGTTACTTTAAATATTTATTGAAATTAACTTACATAATTCTGCGATCAAAATTGGTTGCGGATGTTTTTATTTGATGCATTTTTAGTTAATATGTTAGATACTGATCTGTGTCTAGTATCTCTGAATTTAATTAGGAGATAAAAATCATATCCTTCTCATGGCATATGCCACGAGAAGACTCTCATGCAAGAAGCTGCTGCATTTTTCACCCATGGCAAAATATGTATAATAAAATAAATGGATTCATTTCCAACGGAACCTACAACAACGCTTGATAATCCACTGTTTGGATTAAACGCAGTTAAATGCAGACCAAGGCTAATTCCCTTATTTATAAGCCTTCATAATCAGGTCACAATATTTACTTTGTCAGTCAAAATTGTAGAAAAATTGGTATTTTCACAAATTATTTTTCGTTATAGAATAGGGGATAATCATTTTTTTTTTCTTTGTCTGTCGGGTAGTTTATTGAAAAGTATTGGACACTTATTTTTTCTTTTTTCACGTGGTCATAAAATTACGGATATATATTGAGTTGAAATGGCGCATGACGTCACATGTAGGTAAGTTTTATACCTACTTGTGACGTAGTAAGACCCCACTCTCAAACTTTAATTAGTTTTAACTAAGTAATTTTTTGATATTTTGAAAAAAAAAAAAAACGTGTCTAATATTTTTGTATTACCTGTCTGACGGACAAAATAGAATGTCGTTTTCTTTACCCATTCCGCACCCCTATTGTGAACGTTCTGAATAAACATGAATTGCATTGTCCGCGGGGTCTCATGAAAACGCATTATTTAAGACTATGACTAAGAACAGTCAATGTAGCATACATAATATTTGAATGAAGCAACATTTTTATTGCACGAAAATTCAACAATACTTGAATCTGCTTATTTTATCTACTGGTCATCTCAATTGCAGCTATCAGTCTACAATCTGACTTATTGCAAATCTTTTAGTCAATAGTATACTAATAAAGAAATATCATATTGCTTTTTTATTGCACTGCAGATGCAATTTATTTATTTTAAATGTCAGAGATTTCGCAGGTGCATAACTGTACATAGACTGTTATTAAATGGTTTCACAATCTGACAGAAGATTTAAGATCACATTAATGCTACATAGACCTTATAATCATAGTTCTTAGTTATTGGAACGAAGTTCCTTATCGCGCGTTGTGAAAGGGGGCTAACGGAAAAAATTCTTACGAAAAGTTGTCACGACACTTTTTGCTATAGTAAGCTATTGTAAGCTTTATTTCTTTAAAATAAAGTTGAAATTTCCTTAAATTACGTACAATTGGGGTGTGTATGTGAGTAAGGATAGGTATAATTATTATTTTGAGTGACCGAACTACAAAGTAAAAATTCGGTTGTGCAGTTAAGTAGGACGTATTGCTTCGAATTAAGGATTAATCTTCCTAAAATTAAATATTTTATTTTTCGCACACTAACTTAAATCTAAAATGTATTGATATTATGTACGTGAAAGGAACTTCGTTCCATCCGGGTGTCCCTTGACACCTCTCAAGTTTTTTATTTACTTTTATACCTACATACCAGTCTACATACTTACCCAGTACTAGACCTTTTATAGATTCAACGGGTTCTTCCAAAAACTATGAGGTTAGTCATTTTTAAGTGACTACTAAATCATCATCTGCCTAGCCTTTTCCCAAACTATCTTGGGTTCGGCTTCCAGTCTAACCGGAAGCAGCTGAGTACCAGTATTTTACATGAAGCGACTGCCTGTCTGACCCTCACAACCCAGTAACTGGGTAAGGCTGGATGTCAGACTATTGGCTTCTGACTACTCGTAACGACTGTCAAAGATCTACAGATGACAGCCGGGAACAACGGCTTAACGTGCTTTCCGAAGCACGGAGGAAACTCGGTATGTAATTATGGTCACCCATCCACGGACCAACCTCGGCAAGCACGGCTTAACCTTAAAAATCGACCCGTGCGGTTGTTATTATTTAGCCACGGAAAATAGTACAGAAAAACTTTTAACATATAAAGACCACTTTCACAAAGTCACATTCATTGACGAAATCAAAACTCATAAAATGTATGTGCATGTTTAACTAATGAACCTACACGCGTGTAATGTAATTGGACATTGCACTATGTCTCCACCAAAAAAATCTAGACCTAATCATTTTATGACTAAATAAGTGAGGCCTTCTTTAGCGGCCAAAGTCAGGCTTACGCAATATAAGCACGTTTTATAAGGCCTTTTGAAAGCCTGAATATTTTGCTTTAGCAGTGTGTTTAGATAAGACAAACGTTAAGTGAGATATTTCAGTATGATTTAAAGTTTTATTTGATACTAATAATAATTCAGATCTTAGTTGCACACGGTCTTCATTAAATAATTATATCTTCTACTTAAATGTGTTTTTTATTCATTTTTTTTTAATTTTACGCAATATGCACGTTTTATAAGGCCTTTTGAAAGCCTGAATATTTTGCTTTAGCAGTGTGTTAAGATAAGACAAACGTTAAGTGAGATATTTCAATATGATTTAAAGTTTTATTTGATAGTAATAATAATGCAGATCTTAGTTGCACACGGTCTTCATTAAATAATTATATCTTCTACTTAAATGTGTTTTTTATTCAATATTTTATTTGTTTTTATATTTTAAGTTATGTTTAAAAAGTACATATTTAAAGATAGTCAACAGGAGCGCAAAAAGAAAACAAACAAATTCCAATGCTCACTAATATTAAAGCTCTAAGATTTTTTTATACGATGGCATTTAATTTATATTTTATAGGCCGGAAAACACTCACATCATCTAGGTCTTACTAGAGCTTTAAGGCCTAAGGCCGTAAAAAATAAAAGATCCTTATCTCATTGAAATTAAAGTCAAGGGCACTGGATGGCACTCAAACCTGTCCATCTAGGAACCTTTAACGCCTTTGAGTAATGATATAGAGCTGGCCAAATAAAGTATATTAAGTGCACCACAGTGTAAACCAATTTGATGCACGATTTCCACGCTCGAAGGATTTTCAATCTTATTGACAAAGAGTAAGAGTTCATTTTCCTTTGCGTGTTGGAACGTTTCTGAAAGACGGACAAATTATTACACAATATTACATGACAAGTCAATATTTACTGTATTTCTGAGGAATAAAGTATAAAATAAAGATGCCTACAAATGTCGACCTTTAGAGGAATTTTACTGAATAAGATAACACTACCTTGTACAGAAAGTCAAGATCCTCTTTGGGACGAAGTTAATTCACTGGCAAGTTAGCCTCGATTTTTGAGAAAAAAATCGCTTTCTTTATTCAATCTGGAATGTAAAGACATCTGTGATTTTCTTATGATAAAGGTCGAAGAGGTGCAAAGAAACGAAAGCTTCTTTAATTAAGAAAATCACTACCTCTCAAATACTCGCTGGTGTATAGTTCATTCTCTATAATATTTCTGCGATCAATAGGGTTTTTTTTATTGCCCGAGATAAAAAGCGATGGATGAAGTCTGAGATGGAACAAGCGCGCCTAAAGGACGCCTGTTTACTTTAAACAAAAACAAATCGGCAGTTATGAGTTAGGATTTCAGCAAGCCTAATAAGATCTCATCAGGAAAAACCCAGCCCAGCTTATAATACCGATACCAAGAATCACAACAAAGGTTAATCCGTAACAATCATTATGTGAACAGGAAGGCACCATGACAAGTGACTTATTCAAATAATTGACATTTGATATTGTCGCGGCATTTGCTGCAGCTTCAAGCACGACATATCATTATAATGAACAAGAAAAAATATGCTTTAAATGTTAATGTATAAGGCGTAGAACTTGAATGTTACAAGTTAGGTCAAGCTAATAAAGATACTAAATCTCTATGGGGATCTTTTCATGCTGACCTAATATTAATATCACGAAACCAATACCTAGATGTTTCAATACATTTCTCAAAGTATGTAAACCACCCAGGGCTGTGGGACAGTTCGAAAGAGATACCGTGTCCCTGGCACACGAAGGGCTTAGACGGAACATGGATGGGTTTTAGTCAGTACAAGTGTGACACTCCCTTCCGCTCCGCCCAGAGCGGGAGGAGTCATTTGTTGATTTCCCATCTGTAAAAAAGGTACCTATGTAAACCAAACAGGACTTAAAAAATATACCCTGAAAATAGCAGTGATACTAGGATTTTTTGGACAATTATCACTCGCTTCGGTGAAGGAAAACATCGTGAGGAAACCAGAATGCCTGAGATAATTCTCGAAGGCATGTAAAGCCAAGTCAGACGCTGCATAAAAACTCTGACACCAGGGAATGCCCTAACAACGCGAAAGAAAAGAAAAACAGTGACTTAAAGTCAACTGTAAACGTTTAATTTTTAAAGTAGTATGAAACCTTTGCTACGTCGTTTAGTCGGTAGGACATAACATATTATCACAACGAAAACCCTGTGGCAGTGATTTCTTTGTAAATTATTCTTTATAATCAGTGAACCATGCCCAGGAAAATGTCATCATTCTGTCTGTCTGTCACCCAGCCAGGCACCCAGCTACGACGAACAAGTTAAAAGACCTTTATAAAATAAACTTTATCTGTCAATACATAATAACAGTCAAACAGTTTCACAACACATATCAATGAAGCCTGACATTTAACAATGCATTGTAATCTTAACCAACCAATTATGTACAAGAATTGTATTATAAACTAGTTGGTAGCCGTGACTTCTCCTGTATTTTACTAGTAGAAGATTTATAAAGGCTCTAAACGAGCTAAATTACTGCATTCCGAAATCGAATCTATAATGTTTTATGTATTAGCTAAGCTTTGTCGGTTTGAAAATGAATGCTGTAATAGGATTTTAGAATTGAATGTTTTGTGTGGCTACGTGGCGTAGCATAGCGGCTACGAAAATGTAATTATAGCACGTAGATGATTTGTAGGCAGATTCTCTTACGTAGCAACTGTTTTATTCTTTTAAAACCGATATGTACATTATTCATGATCATAATTACCCGCAATAAAATATTACACATTAATTTGATATAATTTTTATATTTACACATTCTGTTGTTCAAAACCACAATTCTACTGTTCATCTTAACAATACATCATTCAGTTTTCGGGATAAGATATTTTATATTGTGGAACGAATTAAGTATACATTGTCGTTACAATGGACGGACTGGGTAAAGAAAACGACATTCTATTTTGTCCGTCAGACAGGTAATATAAAAATATTAGACACGTATTTTTTGTTTTATCAAAATATCAAAAAATTACTTAGTTAAAACTCATTAAAGTTGGAGAGTGGGGGCTTACTACGTCACAAGTAGGTATAAAACTTACCTACATGTGACGTCGTGCGCCATTTCAACTCAATATATCTCCGTAATTTTATGACCACGTGAAAAAAGAAAAAATACGTGTCCAAAACTTTTCAGTAAACTACCCGACGGACAAAGAAAAAAAAATGGATTATCCCCTATTGTAGGAACGATAAGCTTTTTATTTACTCAACAACAGCAGACCACATTTGCAAATTAACTAGTAAACAAGCCAAGCAACATAATATGACAGGCATGACAATAAATACCTACTAGTAAAAAAATTCACTTCCCATTCCGATTAAATAAGGATAAAATTTCCCAGTATTCCATGTTATTACAAGTATACCTATATGAAATTCTTATTGTGTTCCGTGAAGTTTTTACTTGGAAAAACATCAAGAACTGTCCTAAAGGAAAGGGCAACCTACTTCAATTCGACACTGTAATTATAGTTTTAACTTTACGTACGCCATTTCGAATTAAAGGATAAATACTGAATACCGTAATGGGAAAGATCACCTTTCGGCTTTTTAATTAACGTAAGCAGTTATAATTAGTACCTATCGTACGGCGTTTTTTTAATGGAGCTACTGGGTATGTGTAGTAAGATAAGTATGAGAGCGGCGATGGCCCAGTGGTGGCAGACCCGACTTATGAGCAGTATGTCGTAGGTTCGAACCCAGGCAGGCGCATTACTTTGTGTAATTTATTTCAACACCGCTGCTCTCAAAACGGTGAAGGAAAACATCGTGAGGATACCGGCATGTCCCAGAACTAAAAATTCGAAGACATGTGACATCTACCAACCCGCACTGGGCCCGCGTGGTGGATTACTGCCCATTCCCTCTCATAGAGAGGAGGTCTGTGTCCCAGCAGTGGGAACATTATAGACTGATGAAGATAAGTATGATGTCGTACTGTAAAAATTAAACTAAAAACTAATAAAGCTCAAATGATAAGATTATCATGAATAACTGTAGTCAAGAAAGTATTGACAAAATGATCTATTATAGTTAACAAAGAAACTCCTTCTTTGTAATATGAAAACTGATCTAAATATGGTATTGCTAATATACCTATGTAAGCAAAGAAAGAGTGTTTAACAAGAATAAAAGAAAAAAAAAGATTTTTTTCGCATCGTGCCCCAGATAATATTTCCTGAAACATGGGATTCCGGGCCCTCACAAAAGCTGCTGCAAAAAAAAACTGTCTTTTCTTATTATGCCAAAGTTATTAGTGACGTATTGCCACAAAAAGTGATACACATTATTTCCTTATAGACAGAAACCAGTATGTTATTATCAATTATAATCTAATCCATTTTTTGCAATGAAATATTATGAGGTTAATAGTTCTGCGGTTTGTAAAAAGAGGTCGACCTTTAATTTTTATATTATTTCTATTTACTAATTAAATAGCTACCGAAATGACGTAAAGGTTTATAAAAATAAATATTTAGAAAAAAAAACAAAATCATTAAGGTCTTAAATTGCAATTGATTGCATGTCAGATAAACATCGATAAATTTATTAGACTAATCTAGCTACTGCATCGGACATTCAACGTTATTAAATAAATATCAAAAATAAATAAATTAATACATTTCACATCACGATGCAATAATTATTACTTCGAGATAAAATTGTTTTTTTTTTTTCTAAAATAAATTTATTTATTTATTTTATTTGTCCGATATTATTAGATAATTTAATCTACTCAACTGCATCCTGAAAAGACCATCAAGATTGCTTACGAAATACAATCTACGTGACCACTGGCGGACGAAAAAACCACACCAATTGCCCCACATATCTCTACTGGGAAGTCCAAGAACAAGTGATATTTACACGAGGACGCCAACTCTTCTTTTTGTACGTACGTACAGCTTTACCTTCCCCTCTTGAAATAGATTTAAGAAAAACAAGAACTAAAATGACCGGTAAACTAGTTACCTACACTTAATGCTGTTTGTCAAAGTTCCGCTCTATCAAGGCTGTGCAACGATTCTATTAAATAAATCAATGATTAGAGTACTTAGCTTGCCTTTTTAGTGTGGCCTCAAGTGTAATTTTAATTTGAAAGTTCGAATTATGAGTTGAAATAAAAATAAACGGTGCACTGTGCAGTATGATTGCTTGCCATTGTAAATCCGGAACAGCTTTATAAAAATAACTGTTGTTTTTTTTTTTTTTTGCTATGGTTTTTTTTTAAGAAAGATGCATTGATTTTACAATCCCTCTTCGTTGTTGCAGTTTGTTTTGCTATGACATGACTGACATAAGGCAAACAGGTACCTCATGGTTAGCGATGATCGAAATATCTAAATCGTGTTATTTACACGGTTAGATAAAACTGCATGCGTGTATGAACGTGGATGGCGCGAAAGGAGTATGAAAAAATCGTAGCATGCTGTAAATACTGCCTACCCCCATAGAAAAAAGACGTGAATTTATGCATACCAAAGTTAAAGTGCATAGAAATATAACATTTTGCAATTTGTACATTTTTTTGGTTTATTATTGAATGTTTAAATGACCTTTTATAAACTTAGATTAACATGGACTCATTACAAATCAAAAATTCATTAGCCAGTTTAAAGTAGATCTATAACTTGTCTAAATTATGTTTCCTTATTGAATTTCATAAATCAAAGATAATAAATTATTAAAATGTAGGTAATTAAAGTTAGTAATTACTCAAAAAAACGAGATTAAAGTCCGTACCGAAAAGAAATCGAAATTATTCTATTTGTAATAAAATAAAAAAAGTTTAATTACATGAACTTTTTATAACACTAAAAAGATTAATGATGGTCATTGACATTTTCATCGTAACATTTTCGTTACTGGTTCTAATGGACAGCCTGAAAGCTTATCTTTCATTAAAATACAGTTTTTAAACGTTAGTACGCGAATACGACATTAGACACGAATACGACATTACGAGCCATACTTGATCAAAATATTCCTTTTTGTTTCGTTTAGACTTTTTTATCAACAATCAACTGCAAAAGTATAACATGCGTGATAGTAAGCGTTATTACAAGTAGAAAAACTGTGAGCAGAGTAATAATGTATGTATTAACGTAGATAGTTGCCACATAACTTGGCAAGCCACTAAGTATTGCCACATCTAATGGCCGATCTGTAAGCTACATTCACATACCGAATATCGTAAAGCACTTTCATAAATCGCTGACAGCGATGAACGTGTAATCCTTACTGATTTTATCGTTATGATGTTGATAGTGCCAATTTACACATTGTTTTGTTCGTCAATTTTCAAAATTGCGAAAATAAAGTAATGTGTTATTCCTTGAGTATTGTTTTTTTTTGAGGAAGCTTCTTTCCGTTTTTTTTTTTTATCTTTAATTTTTTAAATTAATGTACGTACAGAGTTTTAATGAATAAACAAAAAGTAAAAACGACGATCCTGAAAAATTTCCGAATGACGAAAAACAACAAATGCCGTCACAATGACATAAGTCAATAATAAATAATATGCTAATTAACAAGCATTGATTTATAAAAACTATTGAAATGAAATCTATGACATTTCTTTAAATACTGAATTTTATTTGCAAACTTGATCGAAATCAGGGTCGTATTCAGGCTGGGTGCATTCCACGAATTCAAAAATTTGCATCAAAATAATTATGACGTCAATATTTATGTCCCAATGCAAATGTCAAGAAGATTGCATTCTTTTGTGACATAACCTCCATCTGCCGAGCCTTCTCTCAATTTTGTTGGTGTCGGCTTCCAGTGTAACAGGATGCAGCTGAATACCAGTATTTTACATGGAGCGATTGCTTATCTGACCTCCACAACCCAGTTAGTACTGGGTAATACGTTACCCCTTTGGTAAGACTTCTGGGACACTGACTACTGGACTCTAGTGGGCCTTTCTCCATACAAACGTATTCCGCTGTTTTCTTCGTGGATAATGCGTCTAGAGCAATGATTTTTTACCAAAAAATCTAGGTTTTATTAATACATGCCCCTATCATTTCCTTTTTTTCAAAACATAATTAATAAAACAATTATGACAATCCAAAAACCCCAAAAAAAAACCGTTTTTACCGCCATGTTCAGACGACTATCAGACAAATTAGATAATTTTCATCAAAAAAAGAAAATGATAGAAGCATAGATATACTTTTCCTCTAAATTTTAATATAAGAATTATTTAGATCAGTTTAGGTTTGAAGAAGAAAACAGCGGAATACAAAACGTCTTTCGGTCAAGATTTTTGTAGGTAAAATCAGCCTGAGCTGCAGTTGTCCCTTTTGTACTTCACGGGGGCTTGGTCGCGGGAACCCGACGGCAATAGTTTCTTCAAATACCTATTCTTCAAATTCCTCGGGGCTAGAGTCCCCTCTTAACGACTGTCAAAGACCTACAATTACAGTGGGGACCTACGGCTTACCGTGTTTTCGGGGTACGAAAGAAACGGTATATGTATAATGGGTGGTCACCCATACCGCCGGGACTGACGAACGGTCGCCGGACCAACCTAAGCAAGCGCAGCCCGGAAGATCGATCCAAGCGACTGTCATTATTAAGCCATGAGCTCCTGTTGTGACATCATCATCATCATCATCAGCCTATATTGTTCCCACTGCTGAGACGCAGGCCTCTTCTCTATGAGAGGGAATGGGCTGTAATCCACCACGCGGGCCCAGTGCGGGTTGGTAGATGTCACATGTCTTCGAATTTTCAAATCTAGGACATGCCGGTTTCCTCACGATGTTTTCCTTCACCGTTTTGAGAGCAGCGGTTGTGACATAACATTCTCGAATAAGTAAAAACTCCGAAAACACACGGCTCCTTTCTGAAAACCATGTTGCCGGATCTTTAGCAACAAGTCGAACTATGTTACGCATAATTATGGAAAACTATAAATAGAATAAAATCCAAGTAAATGGTGACAGGAACCGGTACTTGTAGGTAACATGAAACCAGTTTCTTTAAGTAACTTTTAAAACAAAGAACCACGACAATGACTTTACTTGTAAACTTATATAAAACTACAATTAAGTAAGATAGCTACAGTTAAAATAATTAAATACGCTTAATAAAGGCGTGCTTATATTATTTTGCCGTAAGTTGTTCGTAACAACAATGATTTTGAAATTATATGAATTTATCAAAACAAACAATAGGATCATCATCTTTAATATATAGTTGGCTAATTGCCAAAAATAGCACTCTTCAATCAACACTCCAATGATCTTAATCCTCCCTCAATCATACCTGACTGTGGAATTCAATGACTTCCTAAATGATTAGCATATAAATGAACCATTGTTTGAAGTATTTCTCTGCACTAATATGATAAAGGCGAAAAACGATATTTACATAAAGTTACATTCTCTCTGCGATAATGGTGAAGGCAAATTCAACAAGCATTATGTACGTCAAACTAAGTAAATGTGCGCAAAAATCTTTGCTGGGAAACGAGTTTTTTTCGGGTGAACAATCACGGTTCACAGTAGGGACTAAATGTAACGCACTCAAAAGATTGTGGTGATGGAGGCATTGATGGGCCATGAATGAATATATTTAAAGTAAAGTTACAATATTTTAAAAAATAAACTTGTGAAAAAGTTGGAACCACCAATATCTTTGTAAATAAAAGGTTCCCAGATATGATCTAGAACAAAAACAATTATCGCAATGACAGGTAGAACAAGTAATTTTGGTTTCGCTAAGGGTCTTATATTTGCACCATTATATGAGATTGACATGAGCTAGAGCACAGTTTATGTAAATTCTGTTGAAAATAATTAAGAAATACGAAAAACTTTGTAATTCATTGCCACTTGTCTAAGCTTCTTGTCGAGCACAAATAACCAGTTTAGCACGCCTATAAAGTTATTGAAAAAGGCATTATGCAAATTAAAATACCGAAAATTCCATGCAACCTTAGTTTTTTCATACATCAATAGAATCTAAGGCTATTGCTAAGGCGGTGTCACATACGTAATAGCTTCCTCATTCTTTAAAGTTGTAATGTAGTATCTATCAAACATTTGTATCGTTGTTGCAAAGTCAGCTAATGAAAGAGATATTATTAATCTGATTTTCATACATTAGTTAAACATCATCATCTGTCTAGCCTTTTCCCAACTGTGCTGGTCAGCTTGCCTAAACGGATGCAGCAGAATACCAATATTTTACATGAAGCGACTGTCTATGTGACCTCCACAACCTACTCCTCTGATTTTTATACGTTATTCAAACATTTTGGCTAAATTTAAAGTATTTGTGTTATTCGCGCAAACGTTTGCAACTTTTGTTTTAGGAAATACGATTAAAAGCGAATAGCAGTACAAATCAGAACGTTGACTGAACTCAGAATTGCTAGCTTGTTGCTGGTTCCTTGTTTATTTCCTAAATAACGCTTCATCAACACTTTTCAGTTTTATAGGGAAGACAAGTCATGATCATAACCACCATTCGCTTGCCATTATACCAATTAATTTGGGGTCGGCGCAGCAGTTCTTCGTCTTCAATACTTCGCTATGACTCACCGGACACCTCCTTTCTTGCCATATCATCCTTCACACACTCCATCGTTTCTGTGGTCTTCCTTCACTCTTATAGCCTCCTCAAAACTTTCATCACGACATGAGTATGCCTTCGATGAACCAAACCTATTGCAAGACAATATCACGACATATTCCAGCCCTTACTTGCACATTCTCCAAACAATGTTCCAGTCTAATTGATCGAACAAGCATGGGCGATGGTGTAAGGCCTTATTGGCCGTGAAATGACCACGTATGGCCAGCTAATTAGACGGTTGGGACAAAATTGTACGTTCCAAGTGGGTTAAGTGATGACTTGGTTGGTGGTGGTATTGGTTTTGTGGTGTTGTGCAAAAATGTAACTGCACATCGACGATCGCCATGGACATAAAATTAGTCAACACAACCTTATGCCCGCGGCGTTGCCAGCGTGGAGTTCGATAATTGTCCCACGGGAAAATACTATCGGGATAAAAAGTATCATCATCATCATCATCAGCCTATATTGTTCCCACTGCTGGGATGCAGGCCTCCTCTCTATGAGAGATAAAAAGTATCCTATGTGTTAATCCAGGTTATAAACTATCCGTGTGCCAAATTTCATCTAAATCCATTCAGTAGTTTTTGCGTGAAAGAGTAATAAACATCCATCGATCCTCACAAACTTTCGCATTTATAATATTAGTAGGATTTTCGATGGTAACAACTAGGAATTTTATTATATTAAAATAATTTTCTTAACGAGATTTCAATTTCTTATGATCGCTTCTCTACTAGTGGCGGTGATAATGTACTATCAAGTTCACTGACGGTCTGCCACTTTTCACCATTATGCCCTAAGTAATAAGGTTGAAAAGTAGTCGCCCGTCAGTGTACTCGGTAGTACTTCCAACCTATAAGGTCTATCCTGTGATCCTTTGCCACAAATACTTGTCTGGCGAATCATTTCATCGTGTTTTTAATATAGAGCATATTTAGCCAGGCGATTATGAGCTAGTACTGACAGTAGAGTCAATCACTAGTAAATAACTTGGTCAGGTCGGATTAAGTTTTGTTCATTTCACAACACTAATAAACCCAATAAATTATGGAAATGGCATAACGGAAATATTTCAAACATTCCGCAAATAAACAAAACTGACTGATAAAGTAAATAAAATTCGTTCATGAACGAAATTAAATCAGCGCTGCATACATTTGAAGCCAATTGACGCATATTTTGTTCGTTTGACGAAATCCTTGCAAATATAAACAACCTTTATAATATTTATGTTCCAATAAATTAACGAATGGTCCGTTTCCTTGTTATAATTACTTACTGTTCGTTCAAACGATGTTAATGCGGTCTGACTTGTTGAGTGGAAGTGTTCGTTTCGTGCAGTCGATCGCGCGCCATTGATAGCAAATAGATCGTGTCGATTATTTTGTAATGTAGACTAATTTTGATTTGAGTTCGAACTGCAAATAAATTAAAAAGAAAAAATATCCATATCATCATCTGCCTAGCCTTTTTCCCAAACTACCTTGGGGTCGGCTACCAGTCTAACCGGATGTAGCTGAGTACCAGTATTTCACATGAAGCGACTGTGTATCTGACCTACACAACCCAGTAACAAAAAAATATCCATATCATTTATTTTAATGTTAACATAAAACTTCGTCCCGACACAACAAAAATCTTTAGAGGGTGTAACAAAATAACCGCAATATATTTTGCTAGCCTATATTGTTTATTTTATTAGCCACTAGCTTTTGCACGCGGCTTCGCCCCTTTTATGTACGAAAATTAACCCACGGGAACTTTTTAAATATAGTCTGTGACATGTAATAGGGAGCGAGCCTATTGCCATATACCGTATGTGCCCAGCCTGGGAATTGAACCCAGGACCTGATGCTCAGCAGTCGCATTTGCGATCACTCGTCCAACGAGGCAGTCAAATGGTTACTATAAACATATCAAATCCATGACATCGATCCTTTAACCCTACCATCACGTATACCTAAATGGTAATGGAATTCATTTAGACTAAATAAGCTGTAATAAACATACCATATTCATTTTCTTTGAAGCTAAAGCGTGACTGATTTCTTTACCTGTGGAAAAGAAAAACTACATTAATTACATGAAATGAAAACAGTAATTGAAGGATTGAATATTACTCGACTGTATTAATATAATATCCCATCAACCTTTAAAAAAACTTTCTTTGAACCAACTTGAACAACATTATAACATTCTTGTTTTCATTCTTATATTTCACTTGTTTTTTAGTTAAGTTGTATTGTCACTCTCCTCGGAAAAGGCGTATCCATTCCTTGAACAGCACTTTATTAAACACACATGATTAAATTTGATTTGAATGAATAACTTGCTTGACAGACTCATATTATTACATCTTCTTCTCAGCCAAAAGAAATGACGTCCCCTGATGACCATAGGACTGTCTACTGAATCGTCACAACAACAGGACCTGAACTACCCAGTAGCTCACATCCAGCGTATAACAACAACCTCAAATTTAAAAGAGCTCAACTTACTTGCATGTCACGATAAAAATGTAAAGATAATTAATATTATGTTCAATATTTACTTGTAATAAACGATGACCTCAAACCATAATTTCCATATTTAAATCATCATATCCAGCGTAAGCGATGTCCTCCTGTCATAAATTTATGTCCTACCTCTCTCTGCGCACAGGAATAACATCAAGCTGCTAATAAAAACATAAGTCTTGACGAATGCGTTCCGCTCGCTCAGCAAATTAAAACAAACCCGTTTACCTTAAACGCTCAAGTTTTGAACCTTCTTTGTTTAAGCTTACATAGTGATTTCAGACAGTAACTAATTTCTAGAATGTATCTTATCGAGTTATTGTAGTTTAGAGGTAAAGATTTTTTCAATGATAGATTTATTTTCAGGCTAAGTGATCAAAAATTTATCATTAATTGAGCAGGCAGTAGACTTCTGATATAACAATTGCTACGCAGCGGCATAGGGTCTCTCATTGCATAGTAACGACATAATGTAACTCACACCACACACAACACTTCCAGTAACTGTATAGCAACACTACATAGTAACTAGGCTAGCTTTCAATCATCCGAGGAGAGAGATCAAGTTGGTTATTTTGTCTTGATCCAAATACTTGAATCAGATATTTACGATCAAATCGAGCCGTCTGGATAGTGGCCAGGCTGCGAACATTGACAGATATTTGACCACATTATCTGTCCAATTTTGGCAGTTCGCTCGGTTTGATACACTCGCTTTTTCAGTTATATTTTTTTAGCCTGTCCAAATCCTCCTAACTGCTGGTCAAAGGCACCCATCGTGTGGAGGTTTTCAGTTATTAGCATAATATTTGAAAGATAGTCTCTTGCTTTGAAAATTCCCAAGTAATACAAATACTTGTTAACCTTTACTAGCCATAAAATAAACATCAATCAACCAATACATAAAAAAAGCTAAATAAAATGCTAGCCTACAATAATAAACATAAGCGCCAGCGTCACAAAAGACAAGGCGAACAGCTGCCTGTCTCTTATCTAATACTAACACAGCGTTATGTACGTACATATGTATTGCGCTTATGTACGTGTTTTACATAGCGGGGACATTTGACGTTATTATAACTTAAGTTTACTTTATGACGCACTTTTACGAGACAATTATTTGGAGCAGCTGTAGTGGTTATAAGTGCAGGCATATTTGAAGCTTGGTGATTTGTTGTAAAGGTTTTAGATACCTAAATTGTGTTTGGTTGTATTTTAAAAATTCTTTATTTTAGTAGTTTACAGTAGACTCCTCTACTGTTAACTACTAAAATGTATATATATATTTTTTTCTTGACGTGGTTGCCACCAGTGGGCCAACCCCGACCACCCCCAGTGGTGGCAACCCCGACTTACGAGCAGTAACCCGTGGGTTCGAATACAGGCAGGCCGCATTACTTTGTGTATTTTATTTCATCACCGCTGCCCTCAAAAACGATGAAGGAATACATCGTGAGGAAACCGGCATGTCTTAGAAATAAAAATTCGAAGATATGTGACATCTACCAACCCGCACTGGGCCCGCGTGGTGGATTACAGCCCACTCCCTCTCATAGAGAGAAGGCCTGTATCCCAGCAATGGGACCATTATAGGCTGATGATGATGATAACAGTAGATAAAGGCTGCTACAGAACAACCTTCTTCGGAACAACCCATGTTAGGATAATTCACAGAATTTGAAAACAAGCAACCCTACAATTTAACTTTAAACAATCAACTCAATTTAAAAAGATTAACTTCTGAGCCAACTAAAATTGAGAACTAGGAAAATCACTTAATATTCATGATTATAATAACCAGAGATAGGAATAGGTTGAGTATATTTTCCTAAACTTCAAGCAAGTAAGTAACTTGTGGATAATCCCTGCCTCAGATCTAACAGCTTTATTCCGGCACTTGAAAATAATTCCTATTCTATGCGGAGGTATTATCTAAATGTTTCTAACTTCGTTGAAGTTTAGGCAAATATACTATACCTATTCCGATCCCTGATAATAAACAATCCAATACAGGTCTATATATTATATATATATATAAAGGGTGTAAAACACCTCTTAACGAAGCCGAAAGGCACTGGTTCTCCCTGTCATTGCGATCATTTTTTTGTTCTACATCATACCTTGGACCCGTCTAGTTACGGAGATATTAGGGGTCAAAGTTCCAACTTTTTGACAAGTATTTTTTTTAAATACAAGTTTTTAATGTAAGATTTTTACTTTAAACACCTACACGACCCCCGTACTATTCAATCCGTCCATCAGCACAATGTTTTGAGAGCATTACATTGAGTTCTATCACAAAACATGATTTTACACCCCCCAAAAAAAGCCGTTTCCCAGCAATATTTTTTTGCGTAAAGTTACTTAGTTTCATGTACAGAAGGCTTGGTTGACGGCTTCGTGATGAGGTGATTTACACCGTGTATAGGTATATAAGTCAAGGTGAGACACGGTATTATCAAAGCTCATATATGGAGGAACAGTTTACCAGAAAATACCAAAACATACTTTTCAATATAAACAATTAATAAAACGGAACTAAAACTAATCCAATCGTACAAACGGTAAGAATTTAACGTGAAACCGAAACCATGAACGAAATCCATACTTTGGTTACTCAATAGTAACTGCGTTAAATTAACCATTTCATAGTTTAAATTAACCGTTATTTTAACCTCTATAATAACAGCTGGTCTGATCTACCTTATCAAATAGATCTGGTGAAGTATCAGTGTTTTGTTTTAGTACTTTTATTAATACGTCTATGAACCAACTAAGAATTTTAAAAAAAACCCAGTTTCATAGTAAATTTGAAAGAAAACTGTAGAAAAAAGCATAAAATTACTAACGTTTTTTGTACCTGAAAAAAGGTCTAATAATTTTGCAGCACAATTCCAATTTCGCAGAAAACCACGACATAACCTAACCCAAATCAATTAAGAACTACATATTACAATTTAGTTCTAACAACATATGTATACTATAAAACTAAATAACGTTAGTGCCAATAAAAATACTAGTCCCATTATGTGGGTGGGTTCATAGAGGCAGACTAAGTCATTGTAATAAATTAATTATATACTAGCTGTATAGTCAGGTACCTAATGTAAAACCGAACAACCTTCATATCAAAGCAGAACTTTAAATGCTATCTTAATTTAACCTAGACTGGTTTTAGCTACACTTCAGATAAGTAATTAACTAGTTCAAATGTTAACGTGTTAATCGTCCATGCCGATGCAGTTTATACATCAGATTCCATTGCCACCATTAATAAGCAGACCGAAAACGTCATCATTTTCTGCCTGCCTAGCCTTTTCCCAAACTATCTTGAGGTTGGCTTCCAATCTAACCGGATGCAGCTGAGTACTAGTATTTTACATGAAATGACTACCTATCTGACCTCCACAACCCAGTAACTGGGTAATACGATACCCCTTGGTAAGACTTGATGTCAGAATTTTGGCTTCTGACTACTCGTAACGACTGTCAAAAGATCTACAAATGACAGCCGGGACCAACGGCAACGGCACGGAGGAAACTCGGTATGTAATTATGGTCACCCATCCACGGACCGACCTCGGCAAGCATGGCTTAACCTTAAAAATCGACCCATGCGGCTGTTATTATTTAGCCACAAGCTCCTCCTCGGAAAATTTCGTCATTTTAATGTTATTAAAACAGTTCTACCATAAGTTCCATATTACAATTTAAGTATCAGCCTGTTATTTTGAATTGTTATTTTGAGTTGTTGAACTGTAATTTTGACGGCACGGTTGGCGCAGTGGTTGAGCGATCGACTGCTACGCTGCGTGTCGCGGGTTCGATCCCCGCACGGAACAAATATTTGTATGGCCTACAGATAGTTGTTCCGGGTCTGGCTGTTTGTGTATGTCAGTTTAAATGTTTGTAAACGCACCCACGATACAGGAGAAATTCCTAGTGTGGGGCAACGTTAAAAAAAAAAAAAAATTAAATTAAATTTACTTTCTACAGAAATATTATATGTCAAGAGCATTGAAAACAAGAATTCAAGCTACATCAACCCCAAATTAACCCAGCTAAGGGTAAGACAATGGTGTCTTTCGTGTCATCCATAAGACACACCGCAGCACTAATAATCTCTCAAAGCAGTAAACGTCAACAACAATAATGAACGAAATTCTTCAATTACGCAACGTCTATTAAGCGGCAGATCAAATATTTCAGCGCTGTCACGCGTGGCTTGCGCAGGCGCACCGATTTACCTCAGTTTGGAAAGTGTAGTGCGTCTGATAATTTGTTTTGATTTATATAAGGTGTTGTTTTGCATCCTCGTCAAAATTCAAGAGGTTGTTACACAAGAAATAAATAATCAATTAAAATTACAGTACCTAGTTAATTATTAATAAACGCTGAATTTTCTCATTGTCTATGTTTGACAGTATTTCAGAATAACCCCCTTAACGTGGTTTAGGGAATAAGAAACAATCGAATAAACGTTTGAGATTATTTGTATTTGTGGAATCGCGGTTATAGGGCAAGAATCAGACGGCCTGCGTTTAAAACACGGGTGGTTCACACTTACCGATTTCCGTAAATAAAAAGATGAATAAAAATTTCCTTCCCATTTTATCATTGATTTGGGACGAGAATCATTAGCATAGTTACCTCCTTCAATTTGACGAGGATGCAAAACAACACCTTGTAGTGCTGTGCATAAAGCATATCATTAGGAAGCAAGTTCGACTGCTGCGGAAGAGTCCCGGGTTCGATTCCCAGGGCGGACAAAGTGTAATTGAGTTTTTTCCATAAGGAAGCTTTCAGCAGCAGCCAGTCTGGATCTGGTCTGGATGGCACTCTTGCCCTCTTTCATATAGGACTTAAACATAACCGGAGAAAATGTATATTTACTAATAAGTACCTTTGCGTAACCTTTCAGGAATTATAGGCATGATTTAATATGTTTTGGTATTATGTTGTGTGTCAGTGACTCCTGGACTTGTTGGCTTTGCTGGTGGATCTGTCAATGAACAAGGCCAGCCCACTACCAGTTCAGCTTGCTTACCTCGCGATGCCATATTCGTAACTCCAGCTTGGTCGTTCAAACAATTATATTTCATATTGGCCAACGCGTTAGACGCCAGCTAGCTAGCATAGACAAAGGTTCTAAAAAAGTGTATGGGACAGACTGAACGTGGAAGGCGAACTGTGTTATGGCATAGCTTAAGAAGAGATCTTTGAATGGACTGCGATAAGCTGAGTTGAGGGCGCAGTGTGCTATATATGAATACTTTATTCAAAAAATACCCAACAGTTGCACACAAACTTGGTACGTCACTTCAGATTATCAAGTATTTCAAAATCCGTGAATTAGGACGCTAAGCACTTACTTTACTTTTTTCTACTATCTGTCGTAGACCAAACATCCGAATCGCTTTTGTTCGACTGCAATCTATTCTCCAAAGAATCGATGATGATAATGAATGATTCACCTTTAAAAAGTTCTCACTATAATTTGTTTGTGGATGCAGAAAAAAATACCAAGTCCTAGTCAGATGATTCAGGCCGTTGATTGAATGAAAAATATAAGACGCGAATAACTCAGCGGGGAGTCAGAATGACAAGTTTAAAACTACGCAGTCATTCTGTCATTGTCGAACTATGAAAGACAAAACAGAAACATTAACAAAGATCATTGCACTTTGAAGACAGCATCACAATTAAAAGTAATGATTGATATCGTTAGATGTCCATACATACATACATAAAAAAACTCACGGTTTTTCTGCCGTGCGGGTAGGCAGAAACCACAGAACGCCATCTGCTACGATCCTTACATACTGGTTTTACATTGTTCACGTTCATACAGCTGGTCATACACGCACTCCAGTTGCGAGTATTACGCTTCTGACCTTTCAGAAGAACCTCACCAATGAGGTCAGTGTTAGTGTGTATGTCTAGTCACCATTAAATACTTAGGTCAAGCGAAAACGCCAAGGGTGAGCTCACAAATCCCGTATAGAATTCCATTTTCAGTCATCATCTGCCTAGCCTTTTCCCAAACTTTGTTGGGGTCGGCTTCCAGTCTAACCGGATGCAGCTGAGTATCAGTATTTTACATGAAGCGACTGCCTATCTGACCTACACAACCCAGTAACTGGGTAATACGAACACTTAGTAAGACTGGATGTCAGACTTTCGGCTTCTGACTAGTATGTAACGACTGTCAAAGATCTACAAATGACACCCGGGACCAATGGCTTAACGTGCTTTTCGAGGCATGGAAGAAACTCTGTATGTAATTGTGGTTACCCATCCACGGACCGACCTCGTCAAGCACGGCTTAACTTTGAAGATTGACCCGTGCGGCTGTTATTATCTAGCCACGAGCACCTCAGAGAATTCCATTTTCAGTATTGAGTGATATGATAACCTAGTGGCAATGTCGACACAGAAATCTTGACCATTTTAGCTGGAGGGCAAATCTAAAGATTTAAAGCTGTGGCGATTAAAGAGTAACCATGGAGTTTCTTGCCGGTTCTTCTCCATAGGAAACGACCAACCCGAACCGTGCACCTTTTGTTGACGTTTTATAAGTGCCCATGTAGGCCTATGTAAAATAAAATATTTTGATTTTTTTATTTTGATTTATTTACACTTTAATAATTTTTATATTGTTTTTATTCGCTGTCATTTTCAAGTTCTTAGTTCTGCGCTTATTTAGGTATCCTGTACGTACTGTAAAATCTATGCTTGAGTCAGTTAATACAAGGTGTTGTTTTGCATCCTCGTCAAATTCAAGAAGGTAACTATGTTAATGATTCTCGTCCCGAATCAATAATAAAATGGGTAGGTAATTTTTTTTTTTCTTATTTACGGAAATCGGTAAGTGTGAACCGCCCGTGTTTTAAACGCGGCCCGTCTGGTTCTTGCCCTATAACCTCGCTTACGCACATACAAACAATCTCAAACATTTATTCGATAGTTTCTTATTCCCTAAACCACGTTAAGGGTTATTCTGAAATATTGTCAAACTTAAAAAACCAAAAAAATCGGCGTTTATTAATAATTAACTTGGTATCGTAATTTTAATTGATTATTTATGTCTTTTGGGACCACCTCCTGAAATTTGACGAGGATGCAAAACAACACCTTGTATAACTCTTCTGAGTTAAAATATTATCATCTTTTATTTGTCTCTGCTACCTCACGATTATTAGTGTAGCAAAACCACTAAAAACCTTTACGAACAAACTTAACTTAGGATAACAATGTAATGTCGTTCAACATTCGCGGCCGAAGACTCCCGAGTTCATCCGACCAAAGCCAATGAGATGTACGAATAAAAAAAACCTATCATTCCACGTTTCATGATTAGAGTATAATTAGAAAATTCAGTGGTGGGTAATTGTTTTTTTTTTTATGATGCGTTGCGTGCGTTGATAAATTAACGAATGAATTGGAATTTTAAAAGAAAATTAAAGTCAATGCTTCTGTGGAACAGTGTCAATGCACTGTAATTCGTGGATCAAGCCATTGCAAATATAGCATATTTTGCTTAATACATTATTATGCATATACGGTCTTCTAATTCGTCCAGGCAGTTTTCTTCCAGTATTACCAAGGGTTATCGTTTTACCCAGTACTAACTGGGTTGTGAAGCTTAGATAGGCAGTCGCTCCATGTAAAATACAGGTATTCAGCTGCATCCAGTTAGACTGGACGCTAACCCCAACATATTTGGGAAAAGCTTAGGCAGATGATAAATGATGTAACCGAGTTTTTAAAGTGAAACTTTTATTACATCGTCTCAAACTTTTTCGTCTGTGTGTTGCATGTCGCGTGACGCTCGGCTGCGGAGTAGTTTACTACTACTTAGCTACTCCGCGTTTTATACGTTTTATACCCTTAATGGAATATTATTCCAAAAATTTTTAGTTAAATGTCTATAGTGTGAAAAAAAGTTTCACTTTTACCGTGGTTTCATAAAACCACACAATCCTTTTTTCACCATGTTCCTACATTGTAATTCGATCTTGATTTATGCGAAACTTTAGTAGGTTTATTTTTTATTGAATGTAAAGAAAAGTTAAGGTAATGAGACCAAGCAGAAAAGTAGCTTACAAACTTCTATGACAGCATTTTTTTTTGTAAACTTTGCCCAACCCTAGGAATTTCACCTGTATCGTGGGTGCGTTTACAAACATTTAAACTCACATACAGCCAGACCCGAAACAACTATCAGTAGGCCGTACAAATATTAGTTTCATGCGGGGATTGAACCCGCGTCACGCAGCGCAGCAGTCGATCGCTGAACCACTGCGCCAACCGTGCCGTCAAAGCTATGTATTATTACACTGTGAATATCTTTAAGATCCGAAAGAGGAGGCTATTATCTTTAAATTGATAAATGTAGCACATTATTACGTATGCCTGCAAGAGCAGTTTTCTTACATAAGTACAGTTTAATCTTCATATCATCTTGTATTACATAAAATATGTGTTTCACGAGTTCAGTAGTTCAACTCTCATACAAATTGATTACGATAGCAAATAAGCATTACTGTTAAAGATTATAACTTATCTGTAATTTATTGTAATTGCCTATTAATTTCATACCGTCTGTTGAAATCACACGTAACGAGTAATGTCTTCTTTACGTGATTGGTTTTGTTAATTATATATATTCAACTGCAAATTAAATTGTTAACGACTAATGTGATCTTTATATACATATATGTATAATGTATATCTCTATAATGGTACTATTGCATAGGTATGAAAAATAATTGACAGTAAAACACTTAAATTTTATTTTTCATAATATACATGTATAATTTCAACACGTTACTTCACGCCTGTAATTATCAAAGGCTTAAAAAATCTTACCTACAAAACACCTACATTTTGCCAGTTTTAATTAAGGTTCATATTAAAAGGGAGGAGCCCATTACCACCAATCGACCACAAAAACAGAGTCTGAGCTGCCGCTGAGAAATAACCTAAAAACGCTTTGTCCCACCCGGGTATCAAACTCAAGACTTCATACAGGCATTTCATTTCAATTTAAAACATTAACACGAATAGCATCTTGTAACATTCAAAAATGACTCATCATTTTGCAATGTAAGACAAAAACGGTAAATGATGTCGAAGCAATTAACAGTAACGCGAGTGCCAAAGTGAAGTAACAGATGTAATATGATTTAATGGTGTGTAACGTAATACTTTTACACATCGTGTCTGAAAAGATTCAGAAACATTCCATGATGTATCATGTTTATTGGATCTTGTTAAAAAAAAACTTTTGGAAGAAAAAAAGCATACTTTTTACGGGATGCTTCAAGTCAAGCCAAGTGGTGATGGTCGGTTCAATCAATATCATCATCTGCCTAGCCTTTTCCCAAACTATCTTGGGGTCGGCTTCTAGTCAAACCGGATGCAGCTGAGTACCAGTATTTTACATGAAGCGACTGCCTATCTGATCTCCACAACTGGCCTCCTCCTGGACCTCCAGACTGGATGTCAGACTTTTGGCTTCTGACAACTCGTAACGACTGTCAAAGATCTACAAATGACAGCCGAGACCAATGGCTTAACGTGCTTTTCGAGGCACGGAAGAAGCTTGGTATGTAATTATGGTCACCCATCCACGGACCAACCTCGGCAAGCACGGCTTTACCTTAAAGATCGACCCGTGCGGCTGGTATTATTTAGCCACGAGCTCCTCCTCTCGGTCGGTTCAATCATTAGCAGAGTATAATAAGCATTTTAGGTGTCTCCTAAAGCTTTTTTCACTCAATCTTTACGATAAGGTTTGTCTTTTCCCCGTGGTGAGTGAACGCTAGCAAAGGGTCATGTACAGAAGAGTAGAACCTTTTTAGGCCTGTAATACTGCTATACTTTCGCTCTCTTTAAATCCTAGCAAGCATTTACTACTGATCCCAGACTTTTAAAATATGTTGCTATAGAAGATAGAAACACTCTGCCACCTTCTTTTTCGTACCTAATCGTACCTTATTTTTAGCAAGTAATCACGATAAGTTATCTTAAAACAACACACCAAGGTCATATTTCCATTAGGATAAAGTTTTCTATTACAAAAAATCTATCACATTTACATTACAATTTGGTTCTTTTCGAAACTGTTGTGGTTGATTCGTGGTCAGATTTCAAATGCCACTTGCTTTTCTTTTAATGGCCGTTCCGCCAAAGTGCGGTCTGCTAATCCGAGATTTAATGCAAATCGTTTATGATAGAAAATTAAAAAAAAAAACATCGCACAATATATTGCCTGCATCTTTAGAATAGTTAGGCATGGGATTTACCATATAGTACATCCACATTTACCATATAGTACACCCCCATTTAATATATAGTACACCGACATTTACCATATAGTACACACCCATTTACAATAAAGTACACCCACAAGTAAAATATAGTACAGCCCGATTTAATATATAGTACACCCACATTTACCATATAGTACACCAATATTTCACCAATGCAAATCTTTTACGATACAAACTTTAAAACAATAATATAACACACCGTCGCCGTTTGCATATGAAATGCTTTGAAAGTGACTCCAACACTTATCAAAGACATCAGTAGTCTGTTGATGGTCTATCGCTAAACCACTTTAAGTCCCAAAAATCAAAAACAGTCTTTTGTTGGCAAAACGTTCAAGGCAATTCATCAAAATCTCATTTCCGAAAAAGACTTGCCTCAAAGGAATTGCGACATCAACGCTAAGAGAATATTTAAGACGCCAACAATTATGTACTAACAATACTGCCGAATGTACGCCACATAATGATACAATGTTTCTCAACTAGCTATTATATTGTTATCTTATAAATCTCATACATTTCTGAAACGTTACCTTTCACTGAGACTGAGATCTATAAATGTTACTTATCTGTATGTACTTTTGAGTGTGGATAGGTATAAGAGTAGAGGAAGACCAAAGAAACGATGGATGGACTCTGTGAAGGATGATATGGCATCAAAGAAGGTGCCTAATGAGAATAATATGATAGAGAAGTATGGACGAAGAAGACATGCGTACACGTACTTTGTCTAAGAGTTAGTCATGTTACTGTCGCACAACTGACAAACTACAACTGACCATCTCAGACATTAACCTGCATGGTCCTCAAAAGACTTGACCAAGATTGTGTCCGGACCATAAAAGGACTGACCGCTGAGTTTGTTCAGGTGTTTCATCTCAGAACAGTCGAATATGAAATACTGGTCATACATTTTTTTTTAAACGTGTCTTTGTAAAAATCAATTTCCAGAAAGAACACAATTATAGTTTCAAACAGAGTCGGGATCATATCTCAGCTAAAGCAAGCGTTAAATAACGTTTATAGATCTCGATCTAACACGTAGCCGATGAAGGATAATCTTTGAGCTTAAGATCAATCATCGGGAATTAATATTTAAGATAATGGTTAGGTTGGCTTGGCCAAAGACCACTTAAATTGAGATATGAGTTAAAATTAAAAAGGTAAGTTTAGTTTAAACTGTTTCAAAAGTGAACTGAATGACATACGTAATTGTATGATGTCAGGATTTGCTCAATTTGATCTACGTCGAGTATTCAAAACTGAAATTTGTGAATTATAATTATAAGGTTGCAATCACATTGGCTGTTTCCTCTCATCTCATTGGTTGGAAGATAAGAAACTACAAAAAAGTTACAAAATCTACAACATTATTGGAATGATAACATCTCAATTCTTAACGCAAGTAACAGAAATTATTTCATTTACGCAATCAGTAGGGCCATTGTTTAAAAAACGCCGAATTAAGATAAAAGATTTTTAATCGCCTCTTTATTAATGAATGAAAGTGTTTTTACGGTGTCTAAAAGGAATTCCCACGTTAAAGAGGTACTTTCTCTGAAATATTTACTTGCATTCAATGTCTGGTTAGGAGTATTTTTGGAACTTCAGAGATTTAGTAAACAAAAAAGTCTTTAAACAAAAGGTATTCTAGAACAGTACATTATCAGTATGCACAATAAGATTCCTGAAAGACTGTCTTCATTTTAACCGACTTCAAGACGCGGTCTTTTAGGCGCAGACAGTTAATATGGTTAGAAGTTCAACCTAAAGAAAAACGAAAAGCATACAACCGGATAGCAATAATTTAACAGCCTTGATTCACACTCTTTTTCGACCTACTTTTAATTTAACAAAAAAAAGACAACTCATTCCCATCACACAAATCATGAATGCAAAAAATTATCTGACACAACATTAAGTAACAGACCAATTTTCAATATTAGCCTGTATGACTAGCCATCTTAAATGCAATCACTAAACTAATAAAAAAACATTACATAAATAGTAATGATTAAAACTAAAACTAATGCAAGTGCATTAAAACTAATTGCTTCCTTGAGCAAAAGGTTAAGTAAGTGGAAATTGACATATGGATATAAAAAAAACGTGTCTTGAGAGGTTCGGTTATGTAGGTCAAATGTTGAAGAGAATGTTTGCTTCACTTATATTTGTTACATTTTCATAGACTTTGAATCTGAAGAGTTTGGTAGAAACGAATTTTCTGGACTATCACCACCTTCACAAAATAATTGGAAGATACCGATTTTGCATCAGTGACATGTGCAATTTATTTACTTAGTTAAAGTTATTATTCAAAATCTTAAACGAAATAAGTACTACAGATAAGCAATGAAGAGTTTAAGGTTAAGACTCGGCGAATTTAGCAGACGACGATATACAGGGTTACGAATGTTACGAAGTCTATGCTCCCGCTATTGTAATATCGCTTTCTTTTGCTTCGCATAGACTGCGTAACATTTAGAGCGTTCAATTTAAATATTTTTATTTTTGTATGAAAATCTGATGAAATAAAAGATGATGAATTTTTAAAAGTCATAGAACAAAAGTTGTTCATTATGATGTTAGTAACATAGTCCTGAGAGGTTGTTGGTGTTTTACAATTAACCCTGTATAACCGCGTTATTTATTTTTGTGTGTCTTAAAATATAGAAGTATTTTAAGACACACAAAAATAAATAACGCGTTTATGTCTTTTACAAAGAGAAATATTTTTCAATGTACTAAAAAAACCTTTGCCGCTAAACGAATTAAAATCATCATTCTGTTCCTGTCAATCGTTTAAGGGTAACAGAGACAAAAAGATACTTTTGTCAATTCCCATTTATGAAGACGTTTGTAACATAGATATTTGGATATGTTCTATGACCAATCATGATGACAGGTACGAGGCCACGAGCATCATTGGTTACGCAACATTAATCGGTTTCAGAAGCCGCGGTCAGAAGTTCAAGCGTGAACTGATTATTTAACTGTTCATCTGTGTAACAGTAAGATGATGTTCTTGATTGAACTACATTCGGAATTATTCTGTAAGTTTGATCTTTTGAAATACTAACGAACTTGGGAGAATTTGACTTCTAACGGTATTGATTAGTTACAAAAATAGAGAAGTGAGCCATTTTGATCTATATCTATGTAGATTTCATTGCAAAAGACTTTAGAAACGATAAGATTTATTTTTTGTCCTTTTGCTTTGTGGACTAAAACCTGATCATTTTATCTGCCTAGCCTTTTCCAACTATGCTTAGGTCGGCTACCAGTCTAGCTAGATGTCTCAAGGCACCCACAGGCTAGTCCAGTTAAGTAGACGACAACCTCCTAGGTTAAACTGCGATACGCCATTTACAAAAAAAAAAAACTATATCGATGCGGCTGAATACGATGCTGTTTTTACATGGAGCGACTGCCTATCTGACCTCCTTGGTAGGATAAACAGCTTACCAAATTGTCTACGCTAAATGAAGTATAAACAGGATCTATAAGGTAAAGAATGATCTTATTTCGAAACACAACACAGTCAAAAAATAAATCACGAAGGCTAAGCAGGACTTTCGATAACTTTCGAAAGTAGTTCCTATAAGTCACATTTGAGTCATGAACCTACCAGATACCTGTCATGACAGATATCTCTAGCGGTTGATATCTTAAGTATTAAGTAATCATCTATTGTTGAACCGACAGATCGGTATGAGGTCTAACACAATGATTGATTCTATTAAACGGTTTGGTATTAGTACTAATTATTTACAAGGAGATATCAACTAGTTACTGTGTTTGTCTGTGTATCGGTCAGTGTGTCTGTATTTAATTTTTCATGCCTTAATGCTTGAATAAAGCCGTTCAGCTGTTAAGGCGATGACTCGCACATAATGACACACGTTATGACATTAGATTACTTTTAATCCGGGTAGTAAGAACTCGTGGGATTAATTTCCATCCCACGAGTACTTAACAGTTGCATATATATTGATAGAGAGGTTAGAATAATGTATGAAGCTTTTAGTAAACAGTATACAAGGTTGTACGTATAGGTTTTTAAGCTGTAAGTAAAGTGCAATCTAACCGCTGCGTGTGGTAATAAAATTGTGATGAGTCTTTTTTGTGACTTTTAAATAAATATGTGGCCTTGATACATGATAGATTATTGATATATGAATGATAGAGAATTACTGCTGATCAGATGCTTATAATAGAATTAATCAGCCATTTCAGTTTGTAAAACTTGTCAAAGTTATGATACTCGTAGATATACTTCCAAATGTCCTCGATGCCAATCTTAATAGAGATATACAATTAGTACTCTATAAGGCATAAACCTAACGGTAGCAATAACTAATTATAGCCTAACGTTTTGCAATACTAAGTGACTAGGTACAGTTGAAATCATAACTACTGTACCACATTTGATTTTTAATTTCCAGTCTTTCTTTACCGTCTGGTTAGTAACGAGGTATCGGAGTTTTTATGTCGTCCATGGGGCTCTGACTTGGCTTTACAGGCCGTCGAGATATAACTCTCAGCCATGCTGGTGTCCTCGCGATGTTTTCCTTCACAGACCCAAGTGATAATTATCGTGGAGCTTGTGGCTAAATAATAATTGCTGCACGGGTCGATCTTTAAGGTTAAGCCGTGTTTACCGAGGTTGGTTCGTGAATGGGTGACCATAATTACATACCGAGTTTCCCTGTGCCTCGGAAAGCACGTTAAGCCGTTGGTCCCGGCTGTCATTTGTAGATCTATGACAGTCGTCACAAGTAGTCAAAACCCAAAAGTCTGACATCCACTCTTACCAAGGGGTATCGTTAATACGATACCCCTCGTCGGTCTCGTCGATGAAGTGACTGCCTATCTGACCTCCACAACCCAGTAATGTTGCTAATAATAATACTGTTACTGGGTTGTACAGTTGTGGGTTGTGTACAATAATGTTACTGGGTTGTGGAGGTCAGAAAGGCAGTCGCTTCATGTAAAATACTGGTACTCAGCTGCATCCGGTTAGATTGGAAGCCGACCCCAAGATAGTTTGGGAAAAGGCTAGGCAGATGATGAACCAAGTGATAATTATTCAATACGCACATGAATCCGAAAAAGCAGAGATGCGTGTCTTGGATTCGAACTTGAGATTTATGACTTGGCAATCCAACGGTCACACTCAACAGTAACGTTAACAGTCAATTTTCAATTAATTTCCAGTCAATGAAAACGTCACTAGGATAAAAACTATCTTTTACAAAGCCAAATAGAACTTGTCGTTGTATGCAAGTGAATTCAATGTTTGATAATCTATTACGAGCTGGACAATACTAGTCTTCTCAATCACACAACCTGTAATTAGCTCACAATCTCCTGTACATAGAAGAACAAAAAATAGTGAACGTAAACGAATTGCGTAAACTTTTGCCCATCAAACTGAAAATCATGTTGAAAATACTGCAAGTAATAAAAATAATTGAGTGTTACGTATTTCTCAAAACAAGATTTTAATATTACAAAATTATTTCGTAATCAATACCATTTTTGGATTGGACTAAGTGACTGACCAATTAATTACTTCTCAGCAGCTGAAAAGACTAGTCTAATTTGATATAGATCTATGCAATCTACTATCATGACAGGCCATTCACTAAGCGTTCCCATTCGGTCATCTCTAAAGTCATTCACATTATGACCGAATCTCACAAATTACGCAAGAGAATGCACAGCCATACATTCACATCGTCGTAAATCATAATAACATTAGTAATCTCGTAAAGTGTGTCGAGATACATCTAATTTAGATATTGTTAGAAAAAATTGCGGAAATACATCTCCTTCTGTCATTTGACCTGGCAGATTACTAGCGAATGTGGCCAATGACCGCAGACAGACCGCACAATACATTGCTGTTGCACCAATGCATCAGATGGGTTCAGTGTATCTTTATGATCTTTGTTAATAAACTTATTGTGCGGGTTTATAGGTGTAAATGTAATTAAATTTCTTCCTTTTGCAGATAAACCATATTTGTGCAATGTGAATTGCAGCTAGACGTAGTTTGAAATATTGAGGAAGTTGATCGATATAACGATAAGGACTCGAGCTGTAACAGTTGGCGAAATACACATGCCAATGTGTACTTTTTTTTCATAAATAAGTAAGGATATTAAGTATGCGAGCAGCAGTATGCAGTATGGAGAGCAGTGGTGGCAGCACCGACTTACGAGCAGTAAGCCGTGGGTTCGGACCTAGGCAGGCGCATTACTTTGTATAATTTATTTCATCACCGCTGCTCTCAAAACGTTGAAGGAAATCATCATGAGGAAACCGGCATGTCCTAGAACTAAAAATTCGAAGATATTTGACATCTACCAACCCGCGTAGTGGATTATAGCCCACTCCCTCTCATAGATAGGAGGCCTGTGTCCCAGCAGTGGGAACATTAGGCTGATGATGATTAAGTATGCAATGATGACATAGTTCAATCATTGATTAATAAGAAGATTTTTAATATCAATGATTGAACTATGTCATCATCAAATCTTATATTATTATGTCAAATCTTCTTAAGACATTTCTTTATTCATTTGGGTTTTAATATACAATTTACAGGCTACTATAATATAAGTGAACAATTAAAAAGCTACAAAAATAAACAGTTATTAAGCCGTTACTCAATTAATAATTTGGGTACCGTTAAAGAAAACTTGCTATAACCGGGTACGTGATTTCATTACGATTATATCAGTTTCGTTATGGTTAAATTAATTTCGATTTTAGCTTAGCATTCGACTCTCACAGTAACGTTACCACCTGTGTATTACATAAAGACTTTACATAGTACTAATTTCAATTAATGACAGATAACAGATCAAATGCATTTGCAACCAATATGATTCTAATAAGTCGCTAGTTTTAACCGTTTTGTTGAATATATTAGATAGAATCGGGGTGTTCCACAGGGAACACTTTAGGGTCCTGTTTTTTTAAGTTTCAATTATGAGAGGACAGTAAGAGTGGACAAAGGTGATACAGATAAACTAAAAAAATTAACATCGATTTTCATTAGAAGGTTGTTTTTTGTACTTTACTCACAAACACCTGACGGATCTGATAATTTTGAACAAATCCTTGAATGTATACTAAGTATAGGTTTAATCTCGATATTGTATCATTAAACACGTGCAGTACCTACTCTTAAATGGCGATTAAATAAAATTAGTCCCTACTAAGTACCCACCAACTGCAAATGTACATAAATAGGTTTCAATCAATGAAACTAGGCACCATATTACATTTTAAAGTCAACTCTCATATGTACATAAGTAGCTAACTGAAACTTTGTACCATAAAATCAATATTTGCAACTGTCCACCAATTTCTAAGCTTCTAACACAACATCACGCCGGTTTCCTCTGAAGGGTTAGGCAGAGGTGAACTATTAGTACCTACATCAATATTTCACCATTTAATCACGTCAACAATGATAAAATCAAAAGAGAAATTAAGCTTTATCGTCATCATCATAGGACTTTAATTGACAATTAACTGTCGGCACACAATCTTTAATTCATTCTAAAAGTGCCGCTAAGGTTGTTATAGCAAGTTATTACTAAGGCAGTGTTTAAGCATTTCATTGCTCATTAGATGAGTCAAAAGGTTAATCCATACTTCCATACTAATATTATAAATGCGAAAGTCACTCTGTTTGTTTGTATGTTTGTTTGTTTGTTACCTTTTCACGACTAAACGGCTGATCGGATCTTAATGAAATTTTTGGCAATAAGATAGACTTCAACCTGGGGAAGGACATAGGCTATATACCATCACGCTACGACCAATAGGAGCGGAGCAGCAATGAAAAATGTTGCGAAAACGGGGAAAATGTGACGCAGACGAAGTTGCGCGGGACAGCGAGTTAATTATAATGTGTACTTTTCGGTCGTAAAATAAACACTATACGAGATTCGGGCACCGGATCGTGTTAAGTGTTGGTGGGATTTTTCATCAGGAACTACGGAGCCTGAATTTGTATCCTTGCTTGCAATGTATGTAATTTATTTCTTCACCGCTCCTCTCAAAAACAGTGAAGGAAATCATCGTGAGGAAACCGGCATGTCCTAGAACTACAAATTCGAAGGCATGTGACATCTACTAACCCGCACTGGGCCCGCGTGGTGGATTACAGTCCAGTCTGTCTCATAGAGTAGAGGCCTGTGTACCAGCAGTGGGAACATTATAGGCTGATGATGATGATGATTGCAATGGGCTCACCAGCTAGTCTCAGTTATACTACTGCCATACCCTTTGGGATTACATACGTGAAGATATTTAATGTTCAATACTCAATACTCAATTTTTTATTGCATTCCATATGTATGTACATATAAGAAAGATGGTGTTATCAGATAATTGATCAATATGGACCCTGTCGGGCACAGCAACGTTGGTAGATAGGATAGCCCTCTTTCTGTCAGTACAATAATGTTATTATAAATTAGTAGATCAATTTATCATACTGACATTATTAAAATTATTATTTTAAATTATTATTGTTAAGTATCAATATACATTAAATAGCACGCAAAATAATTATAACAACTGTTTTAAAAGTGTAAATTAATAAGAAAGAGAATTTACAATTCCTAAATTAAATCCGGGCAATGCACTATACATTTTATCACAACGTTTTCTGTGAACTGTATCAAAGAATTCACAGTTAAACTAACGGACAAAACAACCACTAAAATAGAAGTACAGTGCCATGTCTATTTAATGCACTACATACTTGTAGACAAAGGCTTGGTGAATGATGTCGCAGAGTTTATTCGACAGACATGCTCACTGACTGCTAATCGAGGCGTTACTATCACTTTCTCGCACTTTGTTTTGTCACTGGATATGGTTACAGAAAACATTTTATGTTGTTGTGATTTTGTGTTATTGAAGAGAGAAAATCTGGCTAAGATTTTAATAGTGCCTGCCACTGTTTGTCTCTGCATCACCCAAAGGTTGACTGGTAGAAAATGCCTATGGCATTAAGTCCGCCTCTGTACTATGTGCTTAAGAGTTAAATAATAAAAAATAGGAATGTGGTCTTCTAAAGACGTATCCATGATATGACATCTACCCCCGTGGGAGTTGTCCCGCGTGGTGGAATACATCCCACTCCCTCTCATAGAGAAGAGGCCTGTGTCCCAGTACAGGGAAAACTATAGGCTGATTATGCTTGTGCTTATGTTAGGCTTCTGACTAGCATAACCCTGTAGGTACCAATGGGGTTTAATCTGCAAATATTTAATTCGTCTTACACATAGGATTATGGTGATCTTCTTCTTCTTAGTCGTTACGCTCTTGACAGAGCGGTCGTGGTCGTCATGAAGTGTTGCTACTACTTGCGGCAGATGTAATACGCCTCACGATGTCCCGCCACCTCGCCCGATCAGAAGTCATCCGGGTACATTCGTGCACGGGACCGCCCACAGCAGACTTGATCTGGTCGGTCCAACGTATGGGAGACCTTCCACGCGGTCTAGTGCCCTCCACTTTTCCTTGGACGACTAACCGCTCTATGGACTGACTGTCTCGCCTTGAAACGTGTCCGAAGAAAGTGAGTATTCGGGACTGTACTATTGTGGAGAGACGCTGCCTGATGTGAAGTTCTTGGAGTATCGAGACATTTGTGCGGAACTCGGTCCACGATACGCCGAGCATTATGGTGATACTGAATCATATCATAAAAGGACGATGAAAATAGGTTTAAGAAGTGCAATAACTGAAAAAAACAGCTGTACAAAAATACTGGACTGAACAAATAAGATATGCCTACAAAAAGATCTACCTGCACATTTTATTAAATCCCCACTCACAATTTAAAAGATATAATTTCGCAAAAGCTGATTGAACACATCATTTCCTGTGAAGCAATTCTAGAGAACTTTTATTTCATCACTGAGTAATTCATAATAACGAGAAATGCATTAGTTAGACATAGTAAGGTGTTGAATAGAAGATCAGAGTCAATGCATGGTAATTACCGATAAGTAGATTTATTTTGAAATGAAGGTCATGTTTGGTCATCTAATGAGTATTTAAGACCCATTGAAATCATTGCAATTGTATCGAAACTTACGTATCTATCGACAGTCATATTTTATTTGCACAATGAATTAATTTCATTTGTTAAAATACGAACTCGCAATAAGTTCTTAAAAATAATCTAAAGCTATTTTCTCGTGGAACAACTATTGCAACTTTGACATAAGACCTATTAATAGTGATAATATGTAAACACATGAGATAACAATCAATACGGTAAAAAAAAAACTTTGAAAAGTTGCGACTATACCGACCTACTTCAGAACGGGTCGTGATTGTTATGTTTCCCATATTAATTACATTTAATTGTTTTTTCTAGTACTGGCAACTTTCTTTTTTGTTTTATAATAGTATAAGTTCGCAGGAATAGACGCCGGTTAAAAGTTAAATTACATTTCCTTTTAATAGAATTTTAATAAAATAACTGTTTCCGTGTTATGTTTTTCTAAAACGGATACATTAATACTCATGTTTCGTCCTCTTCCTAACAGCTAAATTACTGATACTTAAAATTGATGATGTTGCAGTACAGTATAAATAACTTGTACACTTAATACCGACACACAGGAGAATAGGAAATCCAATGTATTGACTTACTGGATAAAGTTCGGTATACATATGAAAGTCACATCTATTGCAATACCAGTTAGTACAAATTGAAATATTTCATGGAACCAGTTAATTACAATAAATAGCATAATGTCACAATGTTAAGTCCATTGTGACATTATGCTATTTATTGTAACGTGCAATACTAAAATAATTTTATCCAATGCAACATCTAAAATCACAAATGTATCTCAAAACAATCAACATTTTTCATCGCATTCTCAACCTTAAACTTTAAGCATGCAGCAACAATACATGACAATATGCTTAGCAATTCTTTAAGTTTATCTGTCTATCAATGCACTAGATAAACGCAATTTGTCAACCAACTCAAGGATCACAAGGTGTACTAAATTGTCATGCACACTGCATAATGTATAAATGTCAAACTTTCATATTGTACTGATGTCATGACCTTTATCTTAGTGCATGTTAACACTGAACAATAAGACAATTGGATTGAATTTGAGGTGGAAGTGCAAATCGTTTCGCACTTTCGTTAGGCTGTACGACACTTTGAAGATAACTTATGACCTAACATTTGAATCTTGAGGAAATAAAATGTGAGTTACATATAATAATTTGACCGCAGCAACATTTTTACTGATATGTAGAATTTGTGAAGTTAGGGTCGGTAGAGTTAGGCCGTGTAGATTCAGAAGCTTGGCTCTACATGAGATCTGATATCTTTTTAAAGGGCAAACCTAATGTGGTCGACTTGGCAACATTTTACATGAAATGTTTTTGGTGGGATAAAATTGTATCCTAATGTCGTTTTAAATGTAAGTCAATTAAATAGTAGACCAACGAAGCAGTCTTCCATAAAAAAAATATTCAATCTTTATTATGTTTAAAGTATGCAAATTAAAAAAAAAACAGATCCGATGTTTTTGTAGAATTTACAGAAACAAACTGCTAATAAATTCGAAACAAAAACTAGATTAAATACGAATTTTGAATTTCGAAATTCAGTTTCCTTGTATTCAAATAAACGCATCTAAAAATGCATTTCGGTTACAAATATTATTTTGATATGACCTGACATTCTAACTTATAAACCCAAAACGAATATTATGAAATACCGCCACAATCGGAAATAACGCCGTTGGTGAACTTTTTTTTTAAACGAATTTAAAAAAAAAAGTTCACCAACAGCGCCCGTCTGTCAAGTGTCAATGTCATACAAACGTCAAAAGATGCGTATGTGGCTAAGCCTTAGTTACATCAAATAATGCTATTTATCTAATGCATGACAACCTCCTTTACTTACCAATGAACAGTCACAACTCTAAATAAGATCATTTACGCATCTGTGCACAAAGAAAGTTTTCCTAATTTGAATAATATGTAACTCTTACAAGCCATCATTGCTGACAAGCTAACAATCTTATCAAATTCACTTCTTTTAAACTCTATTCGATTGTGATAAAGGTGGTATTAGAACGGTTGAAGTGAGCCGTTATTCATAATTAAATTAATTCAAATAGTAGGTTTTGCTTTACTTTCACTGAGTAATGTGTTGACGTCATAGCACGTCACACGTGGATTCTAAAGCAGACAGTGAAGTGCCGTTGCGTTTTAATTGTAATTATTTGCAAATCATACAGAGTTGAGAGATTTTGTCGTGTGTCAGTGACTCTTGAAATCTGTAATGGGTGCTTTGGAACTATTCAAAGCAATCCAAAATATCTTAGAAACGGCGATCTCAAAAAAAATATTTTTATAAAGAGAAAATCATGACATTATTATTTTTTTCAGAACCACATAACATTTCCCATCGGGGGAGGGAGAAACCACAGAATGCTACGATGCTATGATTCATACAGTCGTTTAAAAATCATCATCTGCCTAGCCTTTTCCCAAACTATATTGGGGTCGGCTTCCAGTCTAACCGGATGCAGCTGAGTACTAATAAATTTAACATGAAGCGACTGCCTATCTGACCTCCACAACCCAGTAACTGGGTAATACGATACCCCTTGGTAAGACTGGATGTCAGACTTTTTGGCTTCTGACTACTCGTAACGACTGTCAAAGATCTACAAATGACAGCCGGGACCAACGGCTTAACGTGCTTTCCGAGGCACGGAGGAAACTCGGTATGTAATTATGGTCACTCATCCACGGACCAACCTCGGCAAGCACGGCTTAACCTTAAAGATCGACCCGGGCGGCTGTTATTATTTAGCCACGAGCTCCTCTCTCACAGTCGTTTAAAAATATATTTATAAAAGAACTTTATTTCAGATCTAATAATCACACACTGCAAACATTAAAATTAAAAATATTAGCTAGATCATTACTGATTACTAACTGAACTCAAAAACTTATATTTTCTGACTTGTGCAATTATAAAGATTACGATAGAAGAAGACAAAACGACGACAGACGAAGAGAGAGAGACAGAGGAAGTAGCTCTTCAGCGACTCCGTCAATGCTTTTCAAAACGGGCCCGACCTTCAGCAATGATGCAACCGAATACGAAGAGAAGATTTAGAGCAATTTCTATGATAATAATAAGCATATAAATTATAATAACCATAAACACCAAAAATTACATATTTACACCTCTGGGCATAATAAACCTTAAAACAAACGATGCCAATTAAAGCCAAAATGTCTTAAACGCCATAACTAGGTGATTAATAACCACACCTTTAAAATTTATGATTTTATTAATCTTAACATCACATAATAAGGCTTCTTATATCATGTAGAGCAATGAAATTAGCCTTGTTATTGAATTTATAATTTGTTTTTTTTAAATAATAATTTCAATGTCAACACAACACAAGTCAGTTGACAGTTGGACAGCAGAAAAGTTAAGTTAAGAAAACATATGTTGACACTTACAGAATGACCAGAGAGCATAGCGTCCTAGACAAAGTCACATTCTAACAGCGTTATAACGTTAATGGGGAAGGAAAAGATATATTGGAATGACAACTGAAATAAGGTACAGTCAGTCTTTTATATGATAGTTAAGATTGTGATAATTAAATGAGACAACCATAAATTAACATGAAAACTCTTCAAAGTAAGAGTGAACAGGCTTCTTCTGGGTAAGCTCGTACCATCGTCGACTTTGTCTCTGTCATCTCTGACCTAGACTAGAGTCAAGAGGAAAACCATAGAAAAAAAAAAACTCATTATCTAACAAAAATTGTATAATAATGTTGTCATACAGACAAAACCTGATATTTGCATGCCTCAAGGCGTAATATGGCTGAACTATGTTGTATTTTAACAACTTTATGTAACTACCCATATTAGCGAATAAATGATTTTGAATTTAACATACCTACTTCATTTATCTAAAACACCATCAATAAAATATTCGACATTATTTAATTAAATGCTCAAAATATAAAAATCAATACGCTTTACTAACTTCAAAACGCTCTGACCCCGCATGTGGAGTCAATAAAATACATTAAAATTAAATGATTCCGATCTCCAAGTAGTCCGTAATAGGCCCTTTATTACAAATCAGTACATACACATCTTCACATAATGATAATTGAACCCTCGACTTTTAAAGGTCAATTTACAATAAATGCAGGTTACTATAGGTCTACGACCGTTATAAAGCGATACGCAATAATTGATGGTGTTTTTATTTTAACAGGTACGTTAACTCACATGTCATGCTTAAGAATAGGACTGTCCAAGGCACGGCTACGACGTGTTTAGTTGTAGACGATTAAAGACTGTTTATGCTTGACGACATTTCATACAAACTTTCAAGTCCTTATTTACTGAAATGGCTGAACCGATTTTAATGAAACTTCATGCTCATAAGCAGGATACAATACTTAAAAAGTTACCAAAAAAACATTTTCGAAAAATAGTGTTACAGCTAAATTAGACCGATTATAAATTATCTAGAAATTTCCAATTTTTTGAAAGACATTTCGAAAAAAAAATTTTTTTATCCTGTTTATGCGTATTAAGTTTCATTAAAATCGGTTTAGTTATTTTGGGAAATAAGGACTTGAAAGTTTACATGAAATGCCGTAAGATGTAAACGCTCTTAATGAATAAGAACCAACAATGATGTCCCAGTCGTTGTTTATTTTTTTGTGAAGAAATTAAATCATTTCTTTCGGGGGCCCCTTTAACGTTTTTAGTATTGTGTGTATTGGCCGGCATCATACTTGGTTTGGACAGCCCTGCTTATAACAATTAGATGAAAGGTAATGTCATTGTATATGAACGATGATTAATGTGATTTATGATGTTTTAATGTTAAACGATCTAGCTAAAATACAAACAAACGTTGATGTTTTTTAACTGTCCATTTAAATCATTTTTGCTTGGATTTAAGCTTTTAGCTACAGTAATCAGGTAGAGGTATGGTAAGTGTAGCAGAGCTCTTATTGAATTATTGCTGGCAGACTGTGCAAGTGGTGTTAGTCTGTGTTTGCAGACCAGATGGTCTGATGACATTCAGAAAGAAGATCACGGGTAAGAGCTGGTTGAGATTCGGAACGGGACGAGGAAAGCATGGGACTAAAAACATATGCTTGCAACTTTTTCTATAATTTCGGCAATGAGTAGAACAGATTTTCAATAATGATGGCTAGCAGGAGTTCTATTAAAATGTTCAGGGTGTGACATAGGAGAGGGAACTCGAAAAAAATCGATAAACCCAGTTGCTAAAACGAATACCCCAGATTTCCTTCCAAACCCAGCAAATCAACAAATGCATAAACAAATTGCTACTCAACTGGCAACATTATCCACTATTTATTAATATCCAGTAATTTGCTTGAAAATATCGCTTTACTTGAAGCAGGTCAAGTTTTCACAGCCGCTTACTTAGATTATGATCTGGTGCAACTACTTGCAAGTTACAACCGAGATATACGAGAGTTCGAATTATTTTGAAGTAGAGCATGCAGGTAAATTTGAACCTTGAATGCATGTTCGGTAGATGAAATCTTAGATGACAAGTAGTCAACCCATTATCTTTCCCTTATCTCAGTTCATAGTCATCTTTTAAAATAAATTACTACTTTTTTTAGGCCTTTTTGAACCACTAATCAATAAATACGTTTAAAACATCATTTATTCATTATGTCTCTGACAAATCGAAACGATTGGCAGAAATAGAACGGTACTTAATGCATTTAATGGTTTGCGGCAAAAGCGGACATTAATGTCAAAAACTCATGATTTATGTAAAACAACATAAAACGATGCAGTCTACAATACAATAAGGTACTTTTTATCTTATAAATTTATTAACCATAATATACCTTTTTAATCAAGTTAATATAAAAAACAAAAACCGGCCAAGTGCGTGTCGTACTCACACGCACTCAGGGTTCCGTTCCACAACGCAATAAAATAAAAAAATATTATTCAATTATTTTTATATGTAACAGCAAAACTTAATTTGTTTTTCATAGTATGTTAATGAAAAACAAAGTTACTGCTGCAGTTTGTTGCAAAAGTCCTATATCTCAAAAACTAAACATCATATCTTATTCAAACCAATTTTCGTTGAAAGTTTTTTTTACGTTCTATAATCCTAAATATTTTCAGAATTTTCATCGTCTTACTTTAGAAATTAGAGGGGGGGGACACACATTTTACCACTTTGGAAGTGTCTCTCGCGCAAACTATTCACTTTAGAAAAAAATGATATTAAAAACCTCGATATCATTTTAAATGACCTATCTATAGATACCCGTGTGGGTTTGATAAAAAAAGAAAAAATTGAGTTTCAGTTCTAGTATGGGGAACCCTCAAAAAAATTTTTTTTTTCTATTTTTGTGTGAAAATCTTAATGCGGTTCACAGAATACATCTACTTACCAAGTTTCAACAGTATAGTTCTTATAGTTGCGGAATAAAGTGGCTGTGACATACGGACGGACAGACAGGCAGACATGACGAATCTATAAGGGTTCCGTTTTTTGCCATTCGCTACGGAACCCTAAAAATGTGGTAGGAAAAAGCGCATTGCAAGGCATACAGCTACATTGTCGGGTACAGCTAATATAAATAGTTTATAAAATAACAAACACACACATTATCCAAAAATGTACAAACAAGTGGAATTAACAAAACCATACATACACAAGTTGAAAACACCAAAGTCCATCAAAATTACATTTACATCCGAACACCCTTACATTTCTTGATCTCGTGTCAATCACGGACGTGAATGCAGGACAGTCAATGTATCAACGTCATTCTATCCAGCTGTGGACCTAGATATGTCCTACGTGTAGTGTAGAAATCGTAATAAGTCGGCAGACGTGTGGATTGCAGGTGTGTTCTGATCCTTATCCTGAGCCTAGGTATTAGAAAATGATTTATGTAGAACGGTTTTCAGAGAGAAATTAATCCTACTAATATTATAAATGCGAAAGTTTGTGAGTATGGATGTATGGATGGATGGATGGATGTTTGTTAATCTTTCACGCAAAAACTACTGAACGGGTTTGGATGAAATTTGGAACACAAATAGTTTATAACCCGGATTAGCACATAAAATACGTTTTGTCCCGATAGTATGTTCCCGTGGGACAATTATCGAACACCACGCGGGCGACGCCGCGGGTACCAGTTAGTAGAACATAACTATCTCATTTATTTCATCATCAGCATCATATTAGCTTAGAAACACCCACTGCTGGGTATAGGCCTTCCCTTTTCCCTGCCACACTTCCCCGCTTTGCGCGTACCTTATCCAGGTCTTCCCCGCGACTTTGACTGTATCGTCGACCTAACGAGCTTTAGGACGGTTTCTTTGGCCTAACATTTGTCAAAGCCTAACTCCATCGGTCATCTCCGCACCTAATCAGATATGTTACAGATGGGTGTCGCATTTTAACCGTAAATAATGTTTTAATAAAACCGCAATATACTTATAATACTTTAACAAGCCGACATATGGCAACCAGCCTGTTACTAAACACTACGCTTTCATGCACCAAAAGTTTCAAAACGGGATACTAAACGCCTTAAATTATGTATTTAGCCGTCTTTCTTCGCTGTATGTAGTTTGCCTTTTCGCAAACAATCAAAGAAATTATCAAAGTACAACACTCGCTTTTATAGGTGTTGATGTTTGTTGTTTCAAAACAATTGCGATTCGACCTTATCCCATTATACGTAAAATATGTTTATGTATGTAACAGACAAGTGCCACAAAGGGAACGAATCCAAATACTTTGACACTGCCGATCGTGCTGTGAATCTAAACTGTCTGTTTATATGTTTTTACTTTCAATTCTAACCTCACAACAAGTCAAGAGAAGCTACTTGCAGATGTTACTTAATCGCGTAAACTAGGTTTTAAAACTGGTGGTATTTTAGGATTTTAGATAGTGTTTACTAGATTATGTGAGTCATTAACCTTCTTGTGTCATGATTTCATGGATATGAAATTAATGACGAATTATTAGGACCGCGCTTATGTGGTAATTTAATTGTGAAATTAGAGCTGATTTTATGTTATTTCGTGTTACAATTATAACAAAAAAGAAATAGAATTCTCTTAAATCTTCGCAGCTTTTTTTTATATAATCATACATCATACATTAGTCATCTTACCATATTGGTTAAGTTAGTCATTTTTAAATGAAAAAAATATACAGGAAAGGAGTGAGAGGAATTAAGTAAATTGATATGGCGAAACAACATAATTATTATTATTTTTAGATACAGTTAATTTGGATACGTCCGCTTATGAATCACTTGCATTCAATCTTAACAATTTCATAAAATATTACACAAAACTGTACAATTCTCGTAACAATGCTGAAACAATTATTTCAAACACATCTTCATTAGAAACCATTCTCCATTTATTACATTATCTATTATATGGACAGCCAGACATTGCGTGCAAAAAATAAGATTATTTCAGCGATAGTTCAAAACAATACTAAAATGAGATGATTATCGCGATAATTGTGGCGCTAAACTGTGTTTTCATTTAGTATAAACGCATTAATTGACTTTCTAAATTAAAAGTTGTGTTGCGCAAGAGTGCGGTAGCTAGGTACATATGGCTGTGGGTTGTTTTCCTCGACGTTACATGGGTAAAGCTTGTTTTCCTTTCTGCGGTTAAGTTGGTAATGTTAAAGAATGTAAGCTGCACTTTAGCCATACAAACCTTGGTGAGTCAGAAGCGTACTAAAACTTTGTAAAAATATCTGTTCTTGAGCAAAACACTTAGGTCCACGTCCACCATAATTCACAATAAGCATTTAACGTTAAACGTATTTAAAACATCATTTTGTCAGCGGAAATTGTTGGAAGATAACGCGGACCGTGCAGTGACAGTTTTTTTTTTTTTTTAATTAATATGATTACAGTTAAAAACATCTTGTGAATTGTGGTACAAACGGGTCGAATATATCTTGGATCCGTTAATAATCACTGAAGCATAAATTAATCATAAACATAACATACGCCAATCAATATAAGAACAACACAACCGGATCTCTATTTATCAAAGACAATCTAAGATGTCTATAATTATAACAATTGTCATTTAACAAGCGCATGACGATAATGTCCGTTGACCAAATCATTCGACCCTCGAATTCGAACCTTGACCGGGCAAAAGTGTAGTAAAATTACTACCTACCTACCTACTGTAAAATACGGTGTTGTGAAATCTTCGACATCATTTATTGGTTGTTAAAAGTATTTTTTTTCAGTTCTGAGTTTTATTCACGCAAATAAATATAATTGAAATGTCTGTTTATAATTACGAAATGTGAGCTTTTCACTACATGTGCATATGAAAGTAAATACGGTACTTATCACATTTTTTTTTTTAAATTTTTGTGTGTCTATTCCGGCTAATCTCCGATACAGCAGGACCGATTTTGGCGAGACTTTCTTTGACAGAGTTAATGTTATAAGTAGTACCTTAGGCTACATACTAAAACCCCTAAAATTGTTAACAAAATCCGATTCAAATAGGGAAGTAACATTTTTATACTAGCTGTCCCGCGCAACTTCGTCTGCGTCACATTTTCCCCGTTTTCGCAACATTTTTCATTGCTGCTCTGCTCCTATTGGTCGTAGCGTGATGATATATAGACTTTAACCTTTCCCGATAACTGGGCTATCTAACATTTAAAGAAGTTTTTAAATCGGACCAGTAGTTCCTGAGATTAGTGCGTTCAAGCAAACAAACAAACTCTTCAGCTTTATAATTTGTATTAGATTAGATTAGATTAATTTTACGTGGACGATGGTCATGTGCAACAGCTAGTTGAAAGTAAACACTGCTGTTGCTGCTCTCGTCTCTTTAGTCGTGAATTTTTTTACAAACTCAAAAGTACATCCAAAAATCAATCTGAATGAAATGAATCAACAACTGGCAATAGGCCAACGTTGCCTATACCCTACAGTATTTCGGACACGTGGCAAGGAAGGAGCCTGATAACTTGGAGAAGCTTATTGTGGCTGGTAACGTGGAAGGCAAAAGGGGCCGTGGAAGATCACCATTTCGATGGTCAGATGCGGTGAAGGAAGTCTGCCTAAGGAATTTCCAAGCATCTGTCCGCTTGGCCGAAAACCGTCCAGCATGGAGAGCGTTGGTGGAGAAGGCGACGATCTCATGTGGTCACGACCCTCAGTTATAAGGAAAGGAGGAAGAAGAAGCCTATACCCTGAGGGCGTATGTTTGGATCTCGTAACATAGTCGTGATACTCGTAGATTTAATATTTAATGGGATGTCATTAATAATTTTTGTAAACATAAACGAGAAAGCCCGTAGGTATCTATGTAACTTGTAAAAAGTACCTCATAGTATACTTGTTACACTTTCCCATAATTACAGCTTGTTATAATTTTATTTCTTGATTGAGTTTTGATAATCACACAAACATTTCCGTTTAAACATACATATCAACACGCTTGCAGTTCCCGAAGGGCAGACGAGTACTTCTATTACACCCACAATTAGTCAGCTATCTTAAATTCCTATAAAATATTACGTGAGCCAATTGCAATCAATTGGCCATTAACATTCAGACTTCGGGCTATACTGAAAAATCCTGATTGAAAACACAATCACGCTCTGCCCGATCTGGCAATCGAATGGAAGATCTCATGCTCAAAAGTAGAACTTGCAGCCACTACACCGACATAGCAGTCTAAATAAACTTCTTCTCTAATTCTAGCAGAGTATGTGTAATTTTAACCGATTAACTATTACTATTATACTACTATTTAAATAGGGCCCCATTAACACCCCCTGGGCCGAAATGAGAAATGAACCCTTGAACCAAATAAATCAACACCTACAGCTCAATTACTAATTATACACCGGAACCAACCATTTTTCATTGAGATTTCTCACTGATTAATTAAAAAATAATTATGAAGCTAATTCGGCACGATTTTCCTCTCTACACGGAAAATAATAATTAGGGAAATATAATTGAATATCTCAGTGAAACCTATAGGTGTGGTATCCGCATTACAAAATTATTTTTGTACTGGTATGGTCGGTTCTCTCAACAAGTATATACGTCGGTTATAAGGCGATTATATGTGCATATTATTTGTCAGCTTGTATTGACGTTTAACAAAAACTACTACAGGAAATTACACCGGTTTTTGGACTACCGTAATAGGTAGTCTAGCGTACTTTTCGTGGGAAAATTCTGTATTCCCTCGGGAAGGTAGACGACTTCTAATACAACTATTGCAGTTAGGTCTACCTCAAACATTAATTTCGTGTGAAACATAATGTGCATAAGGTGGTGGATTCTGGCCTATTGCTTCTCACATCGAGGAGTTTGGGGTCCCAGCAGTTCGTACATTATGATCCTGAGAACCTTCTAGATACGGACCAATATCTCCGTAACTAGGACAAAGTTCCAAATTGTTCATAAGTTTAAAATAATATACTAGTTCTTAAGATAATAACTTTACTTCAAATACCTCCATGACGCGTTTACTATTTAATGTGGATACATTGATTTCAGCACAAAGTTTTCAGTGCGTTACATTGAGTAAGTGAGCCTATTGCCATCAATAGGGCATTCACATTAAGACTGCGGGCTACATTGTTAAATCCTGATTGAAAACACAATCACGCTCAGCCCGATCTGGCAATCGAACGGAAGATCTCATGCTCAAAAGTAGAACTTGCAGCCACTACACCAACATAGCAGTCTGATTAAACTTCTACTCTAATTCTAGCACAATATATGTAATTTAAAACTTTTTTAACTGGTTTACTATTAATACTATATACTTCTGTCTTCTGTCAGTCCTATCGCAAAACGTGATTTATCACCCCAAAAAAAAGTCGATTCTCAGCAACATTTTTTGCTTAGAGTGTATAGAGAGTGTATAGAATGCTTTCTGGTTGACGGCTGCGTGAAGGGTCTGTTTCCACATTGTATATGGTATGATAAGATGTTTTTCAAGCTTACAAATGTAAATTCACTCAGATCCAGCCAGTCCCTTTGCTGCCCTCCCCCAGCGACGCCCTAAGCCGAGGCCCGTACCCCGCAGGGGGTGCCCTTAGCGTGTTGTCGCTTAGTTTATAAGTTTTTGTCCTGGCTGGAGATACCTTAAATTCAAGGCATCCACAGGATAGACCGGTTAAGTAGAAGTCAGACTCAGAGGCCGTACTGCGAGTTTTTTTTTTTTAAAGTGAAAATCAACAGTCTGCCTAAGCTTTCAAGAAAACCGTCAAACAGTGTTATATGAGTGTAAGTATTAATAATACGACATAATTGTAAAGCTCATAATGAAAGTTGGTAATGATGTTCCGTGCTTTATTGTGTACCTGATTATTGTTAGCCTTTGTAATTGACATCTCAAATTAATGACATTGTCATCATTGTAAGTTCTATTATATACTTGATTGTATAAAGAATAAAGAGTAATTTATGTTGTCTGATTGATGGATTACTAACGACTCTTGTGGATATATTGTGTACATGTAAAATAATGGAGCTAATTTAGGGACCTACGTCATATTGTTATGCAGTTAAAGTAATCAGAACTCACGTTACGCGAACCCAGTGCGAGTATTTCTAGTTCTGAAATTTCGAAATTCTTAGGTATGCTTTCTTTAAAGGCGTGGTGTGGTATTCATGAAAATGAGCAACTTTTACTGTGTATTGTCAAGTCTTGCCATTACTAAATTCAACCAAAAAATGACACTGTTATTCTTCTATCTAAGACAAACAACAAAAAACGGTTAATGAATGTTGAAACTATGAAACATAATTAATGATTTAACATTGGCATAGAATTTGAAATGTTAACAGTTTAACAAAGACTCGAAGCTATTGACTCATCGGTTACGATCGATATTACTAAGAACCTTTTTTATTATTATCAATAGGCGCACGCTTGACAACTATATCACTTGATGGTAAGCGATGATGTGGTCGACGGTGAAGCACGCTTGCCTAGAAGAAACCTTGAATAAGTTTCTTCTCTTGACTCAAAGACTCCAAGATTGTAGCTATCTAGTACTTTTATGTTAAAACTAGCTGTCCCGCGCAACTTCGTCTGCGTCACATTTTACCCAGTTTTCGCAAAATTTTTCATTACTGCTCCGCTCCTTTTGGTCGTAGCGTGATGATATATAGCCTATGTCCTTTCCCAGGTTAAAATCTGTCTTTTTGCCAAATTTCATTAAGATCCGATCAGCCGTTTAGTCGTGAAAAGGTAACAAACAAACAGAGTGACTTTCGCATTTATAATATTAGTATGGATTATTCAGCTGGAATACTTATCTTAAAGTAAGTCAATTTGAAGTTTGTTGAAGTGATGGTGGATATTGCAATGTGTGCCAGTACCCCAGTCAGATCGAGGAGGAACACTGTGCGATTTTAGGCCATAGGAGTCTGACAGAAACTGCACTGCAGTTGGTCTATTGGTCACAAGTGTAACTGCTGAGCACTATTAAAAGTCATGGCTCGATTGTCAAGACGGGCAAAGTGTTAATGGTGTTATTTTCCCATTTGGAATTACTCAGTAGCAGCCACAGAGTCTGGAATTGAGCCCGGTTGATGGCAATAGGTTTGCCCCTATTACATGATCATCATCATCTGCCTAGCCTTTTCCCAAACTATCTTGGGATCGGTTTCCAGTCTAACCGGATGCAGCTGAGTACTAGTATTTTACATGAAGCGACTGCCTATCTGACCTCCACAACCCAGTAACTGGGTAATACGATACCCCTTGGTAAGACTGGATGTCAGACTTTTGGCTTCTGACTACTCGTAACGACTGTCAAAGATCTATAAATGACAGCCGGGAGCAACGGCTTAACGTGCTTTCCGAGGCACGGAGGAAACTCGGTATGTAATTATGGTCACTCATCCACGGACCAACCTCGGCAAGTACGGCTTAACCTTAAAGATCGACCCGTGTGGCTGTTATTATTTAGCCAGAAGCTAATAGACTCCCCTAGTGGAGCCAATATGTAATAGGGGCGAGCCAATTACATATTGGGTCCCATGAAATAGGCTCGCCCCTATTACATGGGACTTAAAATGTACTATTAGGTACACCCCTGCCTAACTCTTCGGTAATGATTATATCACAAACTCAAATCACCAACGAGTAACCTGAATGTGTGATAGTGGTGTCACGTCGGTGATTTGGGTTTGTAACACGTTACTTTTGAGTGGAACCAGCGACATGAACGATATGCCTTAGTATATGTTTCACGCTGTCAGTCAACTATAAGTAGTGTCAATAAGTTTGAGATTAAGATTCAACGCAAAAATATTAAGTAAAGTAGGTGCCTGTCTATACCTGTCTTAAGCTTATGGCTGATGTCCAATAATCCTGACAAAACTTTGATGACACTGTATGAAAGACTTAGCCACAAAATATCATACAAAATAATTAAGTAGGTTCTGGACTTTTTTTGGCCAAAGAATTAGCATTGCCATCCAACGTGGCAATGCGGCCAGCCTTCTGGGCACTTTTCCTGTTGACAGCGATGTCGACGAATTTTTTGACGCCCTGTTATTTTGATACTTGTACATATTTTATTTTTATTTTATGTCTATTTGTAGTTGGTATATAATGAACATAATGTAATATAATGAACCAAACACTCACAAGTTCTTAATAGGATTTGTTTGGTGTTTATTTACTTAGAAATAATTGTTAAATTATTGGAAGGGACACTAATTGGAACAAAAATAATAGCCGAATACACTCCACTTCACTTAAATGATTGCCACTTATAACACGTTTAAATTGAGATAAATGATTTGACTTTGATTCCGGTAGCTAAGTGACTCGGCAACCTAAAATCAGGAACTTTATTTTTTATACATAATCTATATTGATATCATAAAGCTGAAGAGTTTGTTTGTTTGTACGCGCTTAAATCACAGGAACTCCTGGTTTGAATTGAAACATTCTTTCAGTGTTAGATAGCCCATTTATCGAGAAAGGCTATAGGCTATATAACATCACGCTACGGCTATAGGAGTAGAGCATCAATGATAAATGTTGCAAAAACGGGGAAAATGTGACGCAGACGATGTTGCGCGGGTCAGCTAGTTCTGCTATGTACCTATAGGACTTCTGAAATTTCACCTTGCCAATACATTTCCTTTCTCAACGTTACTTTAACGACCTTCGTTGTATTAATAGTTGGTTATTATCAGATTGTAACACTAATATAACAATAATATCTGATGTATCTTGAGTTTAAAAAGTTAGCACATACTGCAATGTTATGCAGTCTCTATGTTGTTCAGTACAATTGAATTCCTGGTTTCCTAATCAGTTGCAGATGGTGGATTGCATTTTGTTGTTAATTCATAGCCATAATAAAAAATATTTAAATTTTGTTAATTCCACCTGCATCCTTAATATTGTCAAGCATTATCTTGTACTATTATTTTAGAAGTATGAATTTTATTAATAAGTACAATAAAGTAACTATATACATTATAAAATTACGATTAAATAATTAAACTAACAATGAACTATAAAAGGGCGTCAAAAAACTTCTTCACAACGCTGCCAGCTGATAATGTGCCGAAGAGACAGGCGGCGTTGCCACGTTGTATGCAACAGCTAGATAGATAATATATTGCCAACAATATTTTATGACGATTCAGTTAATCATAAAAAGATTAACAGTCACACACCAAGCCAAGTCCTAGAAATACCTAGGTCTTTACTACGTTTCTTCACATTAGCCGGTCTTCGGCATTGATACTTAACTTGGCAAAACCAAGTCAAAACTCCATTGAGCTTCAAACGATGATATCTTAAGCTATTAACTTTTCATACCATGTCATTCAATACAAGCTACAGGCCACAGAATATAAACTAGGTACGATACATGAGTTATAAATGTGAGTAATTTTTCTAATCGTCGCCTGACCTTCACAAAACGAAAGGCTCAGGCCAGTTCAGGTCGAAATTACGTCCTTGTGTCGGAAAACACTTACCTACACCACTTAGTTCTCACATTCGAGTAAAATTATGACACTAATACGTGTCCACGCAGACGTACGTAGGGTTAAAGCCGGAATTACGGCGCACCGTAATGTCTTTAAGCCAAACTTGAGTTAAAAGGTACCATTATTTTCTCACAAGCCAAAGCTGTTGCCAAAATCCAGCAGCATCATCTGCCTAGCTTTTTTCCAAGTATATTGGGGTCGGCTTCCAGTCTTACTAAACATAAATTTTACATGGAGCGACTGCTTATCTGACCTCCACAATCCAGTGCCAAAATCCATCATCATTGGATTTTCTTGCCCATTCTTCTCTATAAAGTTCTGCGTTTTTGAGGAGCTTGTTTCCAAATAATAACAGCTGCACGGGTCGATCTTCAAGGTTAAGCCGTGCTTGCCACGGTCGGTCTGTGGATGGGTGACCATCATTACACACCCAGTTTTCTCCGTGCCTCGGAAAGAACGCTAAGCCGTTGGTCCTGGCTGTCATTTGTTGATCTTTGACAGTTGTTACGGGTAGTTAGAAGCCAAAAGTTTGACATACAGTCTTACTAAGGGGTTCTGTTAGGCAGTCGCTTCATGTAAAATACTGGTTCTCAGCTGCAACCGGTTAGGCTTGAAGCCGACGTCAAGATAGTTTTGGAAAAAGGCTAGGCAGATGATAAAGAAGTTGTGTTTTTGTGATAACAGCAAACCTCTACCACAAAGTTAACTAAATCCGGGAACTGAAAGCTATATCATGATAGACTTTAATTAAAATCTTTAATTATTCTCATGTTTCATCGAAATCATTAAATCGGTCATTACAGAAACGATAAAACATCTTTCGACAATAAAATCTAATTAGAAATCAGCTGATTACATGTTTTGTACTACCCGCAAGCATTAATAGCTTAGCTTTAAGTAACTACTAGGCTTTATAGTTTTATAGGTGTATGAAGAACCAATAATAATATAATGGTGAGGTAAACCTCAATTTAATGTATCTTCTTATAATTATCTTGATGGTCACAGGTTCTCTCATCATGTACCAACTCGCACGCAACTCTATGTTACAAAGTGTTGAAATTACATAGACGGAGGGGAGGCCATCCCCTTCGAACCTAACCTGTCCAAGTCGGGGTGCCCAAAGTCCAGAGCTCGCTTCGCTCGCTCTTTAACAATTATGCTTTCTAACTAACGGTACGTCGGCCTTGCATACTTCGCTCCAGTAAACTTGCGAACTGGCGTACATCGAGATTCTGTACTTTATAACTAATATACGTCGACATTTCACATACATGCGTCATGTTCGTGAACGGGCGCTGTCAGTTGTGACTGGTCATCTCTTAGCTGCCACGGTTTATTTTAATTACTTTATTTTTTAATTACTGATTTAATCTTTTACTCTGGACGCTCTTAACTTGCCTGTATTTCTACATCGTTCTCACATATTTGTAATTCTTAACATGAATGATGTAACCAAGATTTTGTAACATATTTTGATTTAAATAGTGTCCATGGAGTTTCTTGCCCGTTCTTCTCCATAGAGATCTACGCTACGGCATTCCGTAAAGTTGCCCATTGGCAACTACAGTACTTTCACAAGTTATTATGCCTTGTGACTGGGACTGTAGCTTCGCGTTTTTTTTTTGTTTTTTTTTTTACTTTCAAAAGTGCCTGTAATGGTCTAATTGAAATAAATGCTTTGACTTTGACTTTGACTTTTTTAAACTTCGACATTCAGTAGCGGAGTGTCTTAAGAGCGCACCGAGTTTCTGGCGGTAGGTATCTATGCGCTCCGTGTATGTGTGCGTAAGAGAGACGCGCGCGACGCTCCGGAAGAGTGGCGGCTCTAGTTATAATGGGCGGAACGCGCGCAAATTTAGGTATTACCTTCATATTAATAATACCAATACACATTTTGAAAATCTAAAATGTATATGTTATAGAAAACATGTAGTTTTGTTATTATTTAAAACCTAATGACCTTCCGTGAAGGTTTTACTGAGGGTTTATTTTCTTTTTTAGAGATTACCTTGGCATTATTTTCTATCGAGAAAACTAGTAAACAAGTAGTCGTGTTTCTAAAGTGTTTGATCAAAGAGTATGATCTTACAAATTAATTTCATAATTAAAGGTTAAGTAATAACGATGCAGCAACGGATCATACGAACGGAATTATTTCGAAATTACGTATCGTTCCCTCGGTGCGACCTTAATAACCCAACTCCAAAAATGTCTTTGTCAGAACGTCGCCTTTTTCATAATTCTCTTGCTCTTATCCCAATTCATTTGGGATTGATGCAGTATAATTCTTCTTCTTCCATACTTCTCTATTATTCGTCATCTCCTGATAAGGCTCCTTTCTTGTAAACCGTCCTTCGCACAGTCCATCAGAATGTCGCCTTAGGGGAAGTTAATTCCTTTCACAAAAATGCACTAAGCATAAAAAAGAACCTAATCACAAAAATAGAACTAGGAAAAAACCCGTATACCACCACCAGACCGATGAATTCTTCAGCCAATGACCTATGGTCATGGTTTACAAAGACAATAGGCTCCCAACCATACGAGCGAACCTTGAAGAAGCGTGCGAAATGCGCCACTCAGTGAATAATAGCACTTAATGCGGTTGACACTAATAAAAATAACTTTGTTGTTTACGTTTTTTAACAGTTAATAGTTTTAATGGTTTTTACGGTTATTTTATCGGAGTTCAAGTTTTTTAGTTCATGGCACGCGCATTACACTTTGACATATTTATACCGAGAAATCTTTGATACGTCAATTAAGTTAGTGACAGTTGAAAAATTTCTTTCGCTTGCAATTTCACTACCACTTTTTATTAACAGGAAGGACTACAGTAAGCTGTTCGACAACTACATACATATTAAGGTAATCATTTCTTTTGGAGATTTTTAAGGATATATTTATAGTTTTGCTTAATTAACTCAACCTATCGTTGTTTCCTACGGATTATGATTATTTTTATAATACCTGTGAGTGTTAACCAATAGTTTAATGACAGCAATTATAAAAAACAGAAAGAGATACTTCTTGTCATAGCGCACATGGTTAGGAATTTCCTCATACTGGAGCTCTGATTGCTGCGTTGGTAGCTTGGACCCTGTGCCTACAATTTTATATTTTTTAATATTTTTAGGACTTCAAAATAAATAAATATATGTAAAGGAATAATAATAAAATTGTTAGTCGTTAACAAAATCATCTATAGTGACCTAGTTAATACGAGAACCCATATTACGAGTATAAGCGGCCACACTAAAAACCATCACTTAAAAAATAAAATAGCCATCACCAGTCTCAATGTCATATCCATTAACCCAATACACCATCGTTTAGCGGCCCATCATTTTAACAGCATATAATATTACATAAATCACGATAGCCCATCTAAGAGGACAAATCTTAGGGGATTTAAAACTAATGACATGGTTCATGGTGGCTACAGGGCACTTAACGAAAATAAGCTTAAAATTGCGTGTTGCTCAAATAGGCTTATTGTTAGACTTGATTGCGGTGACGGCGTTAAACACATCAGTGCGGCAGTTTGGTGTTGTAGAAAGCTTTAAAGTCGGATAAATCTGTTGTCTAGATTTAATTTTTTAGTTGTTTAATTTTATTTAGTGGCAAAAGATTTTAATTTTCAATACAACATTTTTTCGTAGTATATACTTAAGGAGGCAACACCTACAATACTTATTTATAAGACATAGGTTATGTTAGGTTAGCGGGGCTGTTTCCGCACTTAGCCTCTTTATTGTTCCATAATACAATACTTATTTAACCTACCTATAGAAACGGAAATATTTAAATTATTTCTTTATTATTTTTCAGTCTTAGAAAGTTTCAGTTAACACCCATTCATAATTTTTGCACAATTTTTCCCCAGTATTTTTATCAGAAAAAAGCCAACAAAAGTTGTCATGCAAATGAACAATCAATAAAGCATATACATAATCATACAAGTAATATGAAACTTAACAAAATGACAACTTTAAGAAATATTTATTTGCCATTTTGTGCAATAAATCTGCCAACTAGAAGCATATAACTTACTTATGTCTGTTTGAAAAGTGTCCAACTATCTCCAATTGCACGCAACTCAACTTGACCGTCAGGAACTCTTAAACAGCTGCTATCAGCCATCCTGCGAAGATCATCGTTCCACAAAGCTTGTCGACCTTGCCTTATGTTGCTGATTCATGGTTTCCACTCTGAAACCCGTCTAATATTGCTAGCCCACTACCTTTTTGCTGTCTTAGTATTAGAGTCGCGGCAGACTGAGGAGAAGATGGTGGGACGCCTTGGATGGCGTCCTCGCTAATTGATGAGAAGAAGCACACCATCGTGAGAAGTAGAAGGAATGGGGGGAGGTTAACCCAGGAGTGGGACAATACGGGCTAACTAAAATAAAAACCCATTTAGTCCCACTTCTGGCCAAGGCCCTATAACCTGTCAGTCCTCTCAATATTTCGCCTTCTCCAGCCAATCCGGCAAGAATAACTCCAGATCGTCACGCCAGTTTCCAAGGCCTGCCGCGGCGACATCGCCTTAGTATTATTTTATCGGAATCTATACAAATAAATAAAATTGAAGTGTCTGTTTGTAATATTAAAATAATCGCTTTTTACTACATGCATAAGAATGTATATACGGTACATGTACCAAAATAACATTTTTTACAAATTTTGTCTGTCTGTTTGATCCAGCTAATCTCTGGAACGGCTAAACCGATTTTGACGGGACTATCACTGGCAGATAGCTGATGTAATAAGGAGTAACTTAGGCTACTACTATTTAAGAAAAAATCTTATTCCACGCGGACGAAGTCGCGGGCACAGCTAGTTTTAAGTAATACCCTATTCGAATATATACCTAGTTAATCGCAGTCACAGTCATGCTATTATCGAAAGTGCTGTAACATGCACGTTGCGTCGTAGCGTACCAAACGGCACATAGAACATTGCACTTGCCTCGTTTACATATAATCTGTGTTTACATCTGCATATACTTAGTGTTCTCGTGTGCTATTGTAATTTGTTTCCAATTATGTTCGATTGGTGTCTTCATCTGTCAAGGAAAATGCATTTTTGGCTTAAATAATAGTTGTGCCATAAACGTTTTGGTAAATGGTACATATTATTATTTTACGGCTTGCCTTATGTTTATACTTATTTTTATCTAATTAGTCGTTAAGATCTTTAATTTATCTTTAAGACTGTAAAACCCGCTATTACCCGGCTTTCCGCTTCTTATAGGTGGTGTTAACAAATGTTTAAAACTACTTTTTTCATATTTTATCTTAAGCAGGGTATAATTTTTTTGTCTAGACTCAGTTAAATTTTCATGGAAATATTTTCAGTAGTTAAAAGAAAACCTTAAAACAATAACGACAAAGTCAAACAAACATCGTGCTTGCTCAAGGCATGTTGTCGGTCGATTACAAGGCAGAACACACAGTTTATTTGCAACGCTGACAGTAAATCCAATCGTTTATAACTGTGCCTGCTAACTTTGAAGAAAGTTAAAGTAACCATGACGTCACAGTTATACCTAGCTGCGATTATTTAATTCCGTTTAGTTTGCAATTGCATTATGCATGTCTAGTCAAAGAAAAATTTGCAAATGGAAACAATTTTAACTTTCTACTGTTGAAGTTTAATGACCGTTACAAAATATATTTTTGTAGATATTTAAATAGGTACTAGGAGGTATGTACGAATAAAAAGGATATTATAAATTGAAATTAATCTTACATTTTAACGTAAAAAAAGTAAAAATAAGTTTATAGACAAAATATTATTTACTCTCTGTTCTTCTATCTCTCTCTCACTGTTATCTGTACACAAAAAACTTAAGCGACCTTTATAATTTAACTTGTCTCTTCTTTTTTCCTACCCAACACATTGGGGTCAACCCTAGACCACTCATCATCTGCCTAGCCTTTTCCCAAACTCTCTTGGGGTCGGCTTCCAGTCCGGTTAGACTACCAGTATTTTACATGAAGCGACTGCCTATCTGACCTCCACAACCCAGCAACTGGGTAATACGATACCCCTTGGTAAGACTGGATGTCAGACTTTTTTTTGGCTTCTGACTACTCGTAACGACTGTCAAAGATCTACAAATGGCAGCCGGGACCAACGGCTTAACGTGTTTTCCGAGGCACGGAGAAAACTCGGTATGTAATGATGGTCACCCATCCACGGACCAACCTCGGCAAGCACGGCTTAACCTTAAAGATCGACCCGGGCGGTCAACCATATACCACTAAACGACCTTATCAATTTTACTTTACAACAAGCCAAACACAGCATTATCAAATAACATAACTGAAAATCGAACTCAATACTCTACAATAAAGCGCTGAAGCATGAAAAATCGCGTGCTAAAAAAAGCGTAAAGTAGCTAATTACAGAAGATGATTTACATGAGGCGAGATGTGTTCACTCGCGAGCCTATAGAAAGCGAGTTGAGCGATCTTTCGCTTAATTCATTCGCAATTTTTACGCTTATTGACGACGCTAATCGATATTACTTATTATTATGTCATTGTAGTGAAATTTGTGATTTCACTGGGCATTGACTGTTTTATTTTTGTTTGGTTCAATGTGCTTCATAATTTGTGATATTCTGTTGAGAGCTCGGATTTGTACGCATATAAGCGTCTTATGATTTTTTCTTAACTTGCGGTGGCTAAAAAGTCTATTCCTATCATTATTTCAGATTTTTTATTGAGAAATAATATACCATCATTCGAAATCGTAAGCCTTTAGTAGCCTTTGATAAGTGTTCTGCTGTTATTATTAATTTGTAGCATTTCTGTACAAACTTAGTAGTGCAAAAAACAATTGACTAACGCTATTTGGGCATAAACTTGTTTGTTTACGATATTAAACATTATTCAGTTCAAATCTCTAATACAGGTATTGCTGTATCATACTCAAGAGACAGATAATTATGAACAGTACGAAGAGAACTGGTTTTCCTTAGATTTCATTTATTTGAGTAAGTGGAGCGTTGCCAGCCGTTTACTGAAGTTGAAGCTGGGTTTATATTACTGTACTAGTGTCGCGAAACTTTAAGCTTTGGAACTTGACCCTGAGGAAAATACATCATAGTCTAAAATACTCTTTATTTATTTGATAACTAAGTCTTATTTCTTTCGGCAAAACCCGCCACACAATTCCCCAACACTGCACCAGAAAAACGTCGAGCAAGTAAACTCGACATTTACCGGAGAGGCGTGTCTTGGAGACCACAATGAAATTAACTGGATGGCCGAAGAGTTTGAAAAAAAAATAAAAACTAAAATATTGTGTGTGAATTATTAATAAAAATTAATATAAATATATACTAATAACTTAAAAATATTGTCCTTGGAAAAGACAAGATGAAATTAACTAAAATCGTAAGAGAAACCAGTATGACCAAAAATTCGAATACCTGTGACAGCTATCAACTGGCTGGGCTCGCGTTAAAGGAGGCCCGTGTTCCAGAAGTGGGTACATTATAGGCTAATAGGGATGGTGACTCATTTTTTTATATTTTTCTATCGGGTAGATTATTAAAAAGTATTTGACACGTATTTTTTCTTTTTTCACGTAATCGTAAAATTACGGAGATATTTTGAGTTGAAATGGCGCATGACGTCACGGCTTAGTACATTTTATACCTAGTTCTGACGTAGTTAGCCCCCACTCTCCAACTTTAATGCGTTTTAACTAAGATTTTTTTTGTTATCTTGATAAAACAAAAAATACGTATTTAATATTTTTGTATTACCTGATTGACGGACAAAATAGAATTTCGTTTTCTTTACCCAGTCATCATCCCTATTATACTGTAAGTAGTAGGGACGAATCCTTACCGAAGTGTAAACTCTACTTTACAAATGAAGTGACCGTTCTAATATGAGCCTTAACGTTTATTGACGGGTGCAGCTGAGTTGCTTATGATTTTATAGAGCTGATCTTTTATGAGCTGTTGCATTACAAGGTAAATATGTATTCAGTTTCTAGAATTGGCTTAGGCAAGTGTTATGCTAGACCATCTTGTGAAATAAGATAAAGAAAGAAAACCACGTGCAGGAATCATGTTAAATTTAATCCGATTTATTATTACATGGGACTCAATCATCACTGGCGAAAAGTGGGTGAAGTTTAGTTACAATGCTGCCTAACCCTTCGGGGATTACAAGCGTGATGTTATATAATTATGCATGCTTGTTAACACACATGTTGAATATGTTAAACTAGCTGTGCCCGTGACTTCGTCTGCGTGGAATTTAAGAAGTCTAAGTTACATCTTATTACATCAGCTATCTGCCAGTGAAAGTCCCGTCAAAATCGGTTCAGCCGTTCCAGAGATTAGCCGGAACAAAGAGACGGACAGACAAAAATTGTTAAAATGTTATTTTGGTATATATACCGTATATACATTCCGTATATGCATGTAGTAAAAAGCGGTTATTTTAATATTACAAACAGACACTTAAATTTTATTCATTTGTATAGATGTTATCAATCCCAAACTAGGAACACTATTACTCTAATTAACGTAAAAATATTAATGATAAATGACAAGTAACAATATAGTCACGAATTGATATTTACCTAAGATAGTCGTTTATCAAAATCAGATCAATTCGAATGTAATGTGATAAAAATATTATTGAACAAAATACATTCACTTCAAAACGCAGCGGTGCAAATAAGCGATACGAGTAACAATATCGCGCAACCTTGGTTGTTGACCGAGCGCAACACTGTCAACTTAAACTTAAGAGTAACTTGGACCTAGGGCTACTACCATTTTGAGATATGAAAAATGTTGGGTCCGGAGATTTATAAAAAAAGACTGGAGTTTTGAAAAAAAAAAACCGGTAATTTGTAAAAAAAAAAGTCCATAGATTTGCAATAAGTCCGGACATTCTTATCTTTCTTTTTCGGTAGTCATTTTACAATTTAGTAATTATTAATAAACTACAAAAATATATAAAATAATAATGAAAATGTGTATAAATATCAAAAAAAAAATCTTCCCAATCAATGTCAATAGGAAAAATACCCAGTAGGCTATTTATGTCACTATTTAGCCATTAAAAATCCCCTGAAGTTGAAAAGTCCAGATAATTTATAAGGCCGTACAAAATTCGGACGGGGGGGCCAAAAAGCTGCACATCCTACTAATATAGGTTTGTGTATATATAAGTTTGTGAGGATGTTTGTTACTCTTTCAAGAAAACTTATAAATGGATCTGGATGAAATTTAGCACAGGGATAAATTATAGTTTGGAATAGCACATAGGATACTTTTTTATCCCGGGAGTACGATCTCGTGGGACAATTACTGAACAAAACGCGGGCGAAGCCATGGGCATAAACTAGTGTGAAATTGAATCTGAGCGGATTGCAACCCTATCGTAAGTTACATTAAAGTTATTTTATGTAGGCATGTTTGAGTGAAGGCGTGGCGCAATAATTTAATTGTTCCAACAAGTTATACTTTTAAGTATTAACTTAACTGGATCGATTCAGAAACTCTTAACGATTTTTGGAGATAAATCATTTCAAGTTGAAAAAAAAAACTGATTTCGAAATGTTTGAAAATGGGAGCTAAGTTCATATCAAGTCAAACAAGTTATCAGTACAAGTTGACTGATAATTATAGTCAACTGACTCGTAGCTCACTTTCAAAACATCCTGTTGCAAACTGCACAAGTTAAGGCTCTTTGGCTAATAACTTACTTTGCGTTTTATGTATTAATCTACAAAACTAAACGCCTTAACACTAAATGTATCTTCTACCTTCTTTAGTCTTGACATATAAATTATCCTTTTAAGTTTCTGTATGGCTTAATTGTAAAGGTAACAAACATGCAAATGCTTCAGATTATTTCAAATATTTAACAAACGTAACAAAGCAAGCTTTTGATTCGGTACTATGCGTAGGCGCTGATAGTCTTAAAACTGGCTCAGGTGCAGGCGTCACCATTTTAATTCGAATTGTTGAAATCCTGATTGGAATTAACCGACTCACGATCATGCACTTGCTTAAATGGAAAAACCCTTGTCTTGCTCGAATTGGTGACTGGTCGACTCTCATACGAGTTTTTTAAATTTTAATCTAGGAATATAACTCGGTATTTTTATCAGGTTTCAAACCACCAACGGATTGACAATACTCACCACGAAATGATATTTAAAAGCATTCAAAGTTCGCTGAAACCCCAGAGATGAAGCTGAAATAATTATCTCCCATGTCTTGTCAGTTCGAACCCAGGCAGGGGCATTACTTTGTGTAATTTATTTCATCACGGCTGATCTCAAAAAACATCGTGACGAAACCGTATAGTATCTGCTTACTACAGATACTTTATACTCACACTTAATCATCCATATTCATATTTTTATTTCATTTTTATAAATATTTTCTAATCCTTTGTTGTGACATGTTTACTTCAAATTTGTCAGATGTCATTTACTTTTATTTGTGATTGTTACCAGCCAAACTCTCTATGAAGGTTTCACTTAGATTATATAAATTACTAAAAATTATTATCATCAATTCGTGAGTTCAATTATTGTATTTTATATTTAATAGCGAATATTTGCTGTGTAAAGATATTCTGAGTTATATTTCTAAAAATATTATGTGCAGGGTTTTTGACCATTGTTACTGGCTGTTTTTAATACTGGCAGGTTGCGTCTTACTAGAGCGCAGCAGTTTGGAATCGAAAAAAGACATTGGAAGAAAAGAAACGGAAGATCAGGGTATAAAAGGGATTTCTGACAGATGCCCTGGTTCTAGTCTGGAGTTAAGAGTCGGTTCAGTCTGGACACGAGAAATCAGTATAGTCTAAAATCAAGAAAACAGCTAAGTCTAGTTTGGAGTCAAGATCTGTCATATCTTGAGTTTTGAGCACAGCCTGGTGGAGTCAAAGAGCGGCCTTCGTTTAGTGCTGCCGTGGCTGTTGCTAACTGTCTGCTGGAAGCTGCTTTGCGAACTGACGAGCCTGGCACTGGGGCTCATTACCTGTCTGCTGGAAGCTGCTCTTCGAGCTGACGAGCCTGGCATTGGGCGGTACGTGTCTGCTGGTGGGTCCTACCAAATCGCCCTGCATCAAGTTCGTCGTGGTCAAGCTCATCTTAATCAAGCCAGCTTTCTACGACTGCAAGTTTGTCTTCAGTTACTATCACGCTCAGAGATTTGCGGAGATATTTAAAACGTTCTCGGTTAACCTGCCCTTCACTTTTGTACTAATTTATTGTATTTTTCATTTCATCATTTATTAAATTCATTTTCCCCTAATTACTTTTTTAATGTATAAATCTGTTTACTCCTTTCATCAAGGAATAAGCAAGTTTGTTACAACCGGCATGTCTTAAAAAATTCGAAGATAATTGACATCTACCAAATCGCACTTGGCCCACGTGGTGAATTACAGCCCACTCCCTCTCATAGAGAGGAGGTCTGTGACCCAGCAGTGGGAACATTATATGCTGATAATGATGATGAAGGGAAAGAGCGAGATAGCCCCAACACAAGTATTATCAATTACTTACATGGGATATCTCATTTATAATCCATGTAAATGTATTGGGACACATAAACTTTTTTTATGAGCTGGTGGGTGTATGTGGAAAGGTCCATGGCCACCAGGAGACTGTTGTAGGCTGATGATGACAAAAGTATCATCCTTGAAATACGAATCGATCACATACCTGAGTGGTCCGAAGGGCGCTGGTGACGGCGAGCAGCGTCAACGCCGCCACGCTCCACCACACACCGGCTCGCATCCTCATGCACTGCAACAAAGAACATGTTTGGTTAGACATATAAAACAAAATACATAACTGACATTACTTAGGCTAAGAAATACATAGTAAGACTTTTTTAACGTTTAAAGGTTGCTACTAAAAACGCAACGTTTAACTACTACTTAGTTGTTTAGCAAGGAAGAAGCAAGAAGCTGTCCAGTAATATGTTCAACGTGTTGAAACAGAAAACATGTTTGTATTTGAATCCAGATTTAGAATAAACCTAAAACCAGTATGCATTATAGAAATAACCAATTTATAATTGCGAAATTATCTTTTCCTGTCCCTATCCCCATTTATTTGGGATCGGAAAAAGGAGTAAACGATAGCATGACGAATGGCAGAGGAGAATGGAGGAAAGAGACGTGTTGCGCCGACCCCAAATAAAATGGGACAAGAGCAAGAAGACGATGATGGTGCAAAACGTCTTGTTCTTCCATACTTTTTGGAACGAAGTTCCTTATCGCGCGTTGTGAAAGGGGGCTAGACGGAAAAAATTCTTACGAAAAGTTGTCACGACACTTTTTGCTATAGTAAGCTATTGTAAGCTTTATTTCTTTAAAATAAAGTTGAAATTTCCTTAAATTACGTACAATTGGGGTGTGTATGTGAGTAAGGATAGATATGATTATTATTTTGAGTGACCGAACTACAAAGTACAAATTCGGTTGTGCAGTTAAGTAAGACGTATTGCTTCGAATTAAGGATTAATCTTCCTTAAATTAAATATTTTATTTTTCGCACACTAACTTAAATCTAAAATGTATTGATATTATGTATTTTACAGTCGTCATCTTTTGAATCCCTTCCTTTCAACCCATACAAACGATTGATGGGCTGTGTGGAAGATGCCACACAGCCCATCAATCGTTTGTTTGGTCTTTCTCTAGTCCTAAAGCTGTTCACTAATGTGCTAAATGTTGTGAGAAAAGGTTGAGTATATTTATACCTAAATTGTTTTCATTCCTCCGCATTATATGCCGTTACCATGACAAACCATTACCACACAACTTTTCAACTTGAACTTGTTTGGTTGCGAAACTATAAATTTAAATTTAACGCAACGGCGCAACTTTGCTTGCTACAGACAAAAACATTTTTTTATGAATCACTTTGCTCAGTACGAGTACCGTGAATTTAGAATGTCTGATTACCTAGATCAAAGTAGGTAAACAAATCACTTAGCACTAACAATTATCAGTAATGGTGCGGTAAATAGAATGTTTATTTATAAACTTTGAACGTAGCTGTTAAATGATAAAACAAGCATCAATGTTAACTTGTCACTCAACTATTAAATGGACTTGATATAAAAGTTGTCAGCTATTCGGAATTTTAAATGTGTGGTAATTAAAAGTTAGCCGGTGAAGAACTGTGGTTCAGTTAACCAAAGAAAATAAAATGAACTCCCCGATAAGTTTAAAAAAAAACTGAGTTATTTTTTTTCTAGCCTGCTCTATCCCACCCCTGGGCAAAGGCCTCCCTCCACGTTGTTACTAGCTTAATTACTTTCAAAAGAAAAAAATCTGTATTTATTACGTTCTGGATAGTTTTATAAAAATTGATATCTAAAGGCCTGGAAAAATAGCAGTCGCTTTAAAAGCGTTTCGTATTTCTACAACGACTTTCAACAGGATTGATGAAACTTTTCGATAGATTATGTCAATCAAACTTGTCTTTCCAGTTTTTTCGCTGATGAGAAGGATGATTTGGCATTATGGCAAGGGTCTGTTGTGAAGTATGGAAGAAGAAGACATGCTGCGCCGACCCCAAATGAATTCGGATAAGATTCAAGAGAATGATGGTGATGAAGTTCTCGCTGATAGAATGAGACTATACCTAGACTTTCTGAAACCTTGTTCCCACATTGTACTAACACTACACGTAGTGAGAAATGGCAAGACGACCATAAAGTTGGTATCTTCATATCGATAAATCTGCCACTCAATACTTTCACCATCAAATTATATGACAGCTTTCGATTTTATACTACTGCTATACTTCTGAGCGGCCCTGGTACTTTGAGCTAATCAAAGATTTGCATAAGTTATAATGATATTAATACATGTTATGTGGTTTTATGTTTATGAGATTCTACTTAAGGCCAAGGTTAAAAAAAAATGAAAGTTTTTTAAGTCTGTAATCACAAAACTAGGCTTAATTTTAAATAACAGGACCTTCGGTATTTTAAATTAAAATGTTTATCCATTTCTTTTCCAAATCATAACGCGCCTACGTTTCTAGTCGAAAAAGCGTCATTGCTCATTTGAAAATAGCGAAAGATATTGAATGTAATATATAAATAATTTAAATTGCATTTTAGATGCAAGGATATAATCATTAAGTTACGTAAAACTAATGCAATTAGTGCTCGGTGTTTGTATTGTTATGAATGTGTTAATTAAAGTGCAGTAATGGCTCTTAGTTTTATTACCAGTAGCCGTCTCTAAATGAAAAAGTTTAACTTTTTATTTCAATCTTTCGACCCTGACACAATTCTTTATCCTGATTCCTATCAGAAAGAATCTTAATCTGATAAGTAATTAATTGTTTTCGCTCATTATCATTAAATTACTCCGTATTTAAGATATCTATATCTAGTTGGGCTTTTCAATCAGGTCTGGCCCTGAAAAATCTGCAGGGTTTTTGGATAAACAATGCTATACTGATCAAAAACTTTAATTTTTCACGATAAAACAGACAGAAGTTTAAACTATATTTCAATAGAATGGAATAGAATATTCTGTATTATGTACAACATACAAGTTACATTAAAAAAAGAACACATTACAATTATTTTCGAAGGATGGTTTTAGCGAAAGTCCAAAAAAGTTCAAAGTTTATATAAACTTAAACACTATTGTATAGAATCTAGTTCTTCTAACCTAACAGACAGATGTGTTGCTTGGGAGTTTGTTCCGCCACTTCTTCTTCCCAGCTAAAACACTAGGAAGTGGCGAAGGGCGGGCGTTTTGGGGGACTGTCTCTTGTAATTTTGACGTTCAAAATGTGCTGATTATCAGCCTAGTTCGAATAAATAACTTTTGATTTTGATTTTTGATTTTGTTCGAAACAAAAAACCAAAATCTGAAAACACAGGTCTTTTGAGTACAAGTCCTACAACTGCACTTTGAAGACATAAAAACGTTATTGACACGGAATAACTTGGCTCCCTCTGCAGCACTGGATCAAACTAACACAAGACGTACCATCGATAAGAAAGCAAAAGACTACCATAGAGCTCAATTTATATCGAAGATCGAAACTAACAATATATCTCACGACTGTCTAAAAGCTAACCATACAATAAATCATAGACCAAAACAAACATTTCGCAAGCCTCCCGCATCAATTGATCGCCCTCGTACGCACCAATAATCGATTGATCAATTATCAAGAGACTGCGGCCGGCGCCCGCGCAGGTATGTGGTGCACCGTGCAACGCTTTCTATGACCACACGGGCCTAGATGCTATGTGGAGCGGTGTGGTGATGCAATGTTTTGTTTTAATTTTTATTAGTACTAGACTATGTGCTAGATCGGTGGAGGTAAAGGTAAGGGCCTTCGTGAGGCAGGTCTACTATCATTTGGATTAGTATTCTCTTCGTCATCATGGATATTGGCAGCCTTGATCCGTAGTAGATCCCGAAGGGTTAGGCAGAGTTGTACCTAATGGTATACCAACATTTTGCCAGTTATGTTTAAGTCCCATGTAATAGGGGGCGATCCTATTGCCATCAACCGGCCACAAATCCAGACTCCGTGGCTGCTACTGAGAAATTCTTGTTGGAAAACCCCAATAACACACAGGACCTCATGGTCAGCAGTCGCCATTGCAACCTCTACACCAACGTGGTAGTCAAACACCGTAATAATGTAGGCTTGACATGATGTTTTGACGAAAGACTACACTTCGTACACACAAAAGAACCTTAGCAAACTTCAACAAGCTGATTTATTGACCTTGAACAAACAAAGGGCAAAGGCCCTTTCATATAATTCTTACTCATACACATAATATTCAAATACACGGTTTTTCCCGTAACTAGAACACAGGATTTTACCGAGGCAATCGTGTGGTTTTAAAGCGATCAATAAGAAATGAAGTAACTGGAATAAATCAACACAAATAATTGGGTATTTACATAGGTATGCAGGAATGGCAAAAAAGGATGGAAAACTGCTGTCAAACGAAGTTTTACATTTTCATTAGCAGCTAAATGATTAAATGCCTTAATTTGATACCAAATGAGGTGTTATACGAGCCGTCGACTTCCATAGACTGAGGTGATTGATTGGGATTAATTCACGTGTGTAATGGGTACTTGGTTTAATGGACACAATTAATAGAGAAGGATAACTAATTTACTTAATTTCTTGACATCTAAACGGCTCTTAAAAAGGAACTTTTTTCTACCTTTTTATCATCATCTGCCTAGTCTTTTCCCAAACTATCTTGGGGTTGGCTTCCAGTCTAACCAGATGCAGCTGATTACCAGCATTTTGCACAAAGTAACTATACCTATCTGACCTCAACCCAGTAACTGGATACTACGATATCCCTTGGTAAGACTGCTGGATGTCAAACTTTTGACTACAAATGACAGCCGGGACTATCGGTTTAATTAACGTGCTTTCCGAGGCACGGAGAAAACTCGGTATGTAATTATGATCAGCCATACACAGACCTACCTCAGCAAACACGTCTTACCTACTACCTTTTTATGACACATCGCAAATCAAAGCGTTATTTCGATGAATTATATAATTTGGCAATGCAGTCTTTAATTTAGTACTGTATAACGTGATTTTTAACCCCAATTTTTTTTTTAGTAGATTTACTTTGTTTTTTCTTCGTTTACACCTTGTATATAAACCACAACAACTGTAAGTTCATCCAACAATATAATAATACTAATAATGAAGCTGAAAAGTTTGTTTGTTTGTTTGAACGCGATAATCTCAGGATCTGCTGAACCGATTTGAAAAAATATTTCAGTGTTAGATAGCCCATTTATCGAGGAAGGCTATAGGCTATATATCATCACGCTACGACTAATAGGAGCGGAGCAGCAATAAAAAATGTTGCGAAAACGGGGAAAATGCGACGCAGACGAAGTTGCGCGAGACAGCTAGTATGATATAACGCGGTAACCAATCCCATTCACGGACACACACATCCAACTACATACTAATTATTGCAATTGACAAAAATATAAATCATCGCGACTATAAAAACGAGACAATCGTGTACGCACTTTAATAGTTCACCATTAACGACAATAGTTTACTATCGATCAAACCGATATAATCGATAGAGCCACTATCAAAAGTCGTTTGATTATACCACCACGACTAAACGGTACTATTATAAAAACAAAAGAAGTTCAAAACAATGGGTTCGTACTATACTCTCTAGGATTTTTGTGGCAGGATGTTACGGTCATTGGTCTTTCTGCTTTATGTTTCCGTTTTTTTTTTAATAATAACTAGCTGTACCCGGCATGCCTTGCAATGCACTTTTTCCTACCTACCCTATCTTACCTACCTACCTACCCTACCCTACCCTACCTACCTACCTACCTACCCTACCCTACCGTACCTATCTCCGTCTCCTGGTTCTAAGCTACCTTCTCACCAATTTTCAGCTAAATCGGTTCAGCTGTTCTTGAGTTATAAATAGTGTAACTAACACGACTTTCTTTTATATATATAGATTTATCCTCATAACAACTTGTAAATATTTACGGCTAGTCATAAGTGTTCTAGTTAAGCACTAATTGAGAGATCTAGAACTCACAGCTCAGCTTAAATTCTATCTTTAGGAGATTGAGGAACAAGGTGTACATATGTTCCATAGAAAATGGAGAACCTTCAATTCAGACGGAGGTTGTATTTGATGTACTAGGTAAGAAGGTCTGCCACTTTTCACCCTTAAAGCCTAAGTAATAAGTTTGAAAATTGACGGGGTTTTCAGATACTAACAGATTTCTACTACAGCATTTTAAAACAATCTAAGGGCAAACAATTGAATCTCACCCAAATCTCATTATAACACCTATAATCAAAATACCTTCACTTACAACCGGAATAATAAGAATTAAATCGGAGGTACTCGAACAAAATCAGGCGAGTCCAAAATTATATCAATTTAAACCTAAAGTAACAGTGTTCTTAACACTTTCACTGCAAGGCCATCAAAGTGAGTGCAGGACAGGTAACAAGGAAAGAAAGAGATAGCTGCACAAATATAACTAAATACAGTATGAGAGAAAGAGATAGTTGTTGCAGAATTATCTAAGTGCAGTCATGTGCGAATATAACAAGAAGGTATTGATGTCTAACTTGTGTATGTGATGATTTCGGAATCTCTTTCATACTGCAGTTGTGTTGTTTTTAAGTATAAGTTAGCAAACGTGCCGATGGATTATACGATGAAAAGGTTATGGCAATTTTCTCTTATATACAACCGTTTATTGTACCGTTCAAATTGGCAATTACACTCTCCAACTTCAGAAACCTTTAGATTTCTGATGCTGACAACTCGTCTTGCGAAGGAGTATCGTTTTACTCAGATAAGTAGTCGCTTCAAGTGAAATATTAGTATTCAATTGCATTCGGTTAGACTGGCATCCAGACCTGTCATATTTGGGAGATGGCTCGGTAGATGATGACGTCTTTGATGTTTATGTCTAGGTCAACTGTCGGGGATTTGCATTGTGTTTGTATTTGCTTTCATTTCTTTGTGATACCTTAATAACAATGGCCTGGATTACTCGAAGGAAGGTAACACGTTACATTTCACACCTTTATCAGCCATTTTAAAGACAGTACTCGCAAGTCGTAAGGCAATAAATGGCTATCACTTTAATTCACGAAAAGTAATTAACTTTTTTTTTTTTTTTTTTGAATGGCATCTCGCAGTTCAACCTATGAGGTTGTCGTCTGCTTAACCGGACTATCCTGTGGGTGCCTTTAGAGTAAGGCCTCCAGCCAGGGCATAAAAACTTACAAACTAAGCGACTGCACGCTAAGGGCACCCCCTGTGGGGTACGAACCTCGGCTTAGGGCGTCGCTGGGGGAGGACTGCATGGGGACAGGCTGGATCTGAATGGTATCATTATTTAGGGGCTGATTTAAAACTACTGGCACAGCATCGCGGGCTGGCTCGAGCGAGGGTCGGGGAGGGCATGGACCGGGACGTCGCGACGGACCTCGACGGCGAGGTCGGAAAGACGGCGGTTTGAGGCGGAACTTTTTAAGAGTGCTAGTCTCTTTGCTACTCTCCTGGAGGAGGGTGATAGCATCATCTGGAGTGACAAGGGTATGCCTAGGACGGCGTACTGTACTAATGCGCGAGGGTTCGTAACGGGCGGCCGCTGCGATCAGGGGATTACGGTGTTTAATGGCGTTATCGAAGAAACGCTTCGAAAGGCGTTTCATAAACTGAAGGACGGTGGGCATTCTAAGGTCTACGTGTAGACGGTCATTACGGACATAAAAAGGGGCTCCCGTGACTCTACGTAAGAACCGGTTCTGTAAAATTTGCATCCTATGGATGTACTTAGGCTTGGTGTGAGCGTACACGACGCAAGCGTACGTCATAATGGGGCGGATCACCGCGGTATAAAGGCGCAATTTGCACTTGAGTGACAACTTGCTTTTTGCCGAAATCATGAAATGAAGCCTACCCATAGCAAACGCAGCTCGGTCGCGAGCTGCTTTGATGTGCGCCGCGAAAGACAAGTGGTTGTCAAGTATGACTCCTAAGTACTTGGCTTGCTTCTCCCAAGGGATAGGCTTACCGTACATAGTGATCGTGCTGAGCGCGGGTGGCTTAATTTTACGCTGTTTAGAGTAAAGAACTGCCTGGCTCTTGTCGGGGTTCACCTCGATTCTCCATTTCCGGAACCAAGCGCCTAAGACGTTGGCTGAGGTTTGGAGGGTGCTATAGATAGCGTCGTGACTGCGGCCAGTGTAATAAATGGCCGTGTCGTCCGCGAACAGGGCTAACTGAGCCTTCTTGCTCTTGGGGATGTCACTGGTGAACAGAGTAAAGATAAGGGGAGAGACGACGGAGCCCTGAGGGACTCCTGCTCTAATGGGGTGGGGAGAAGACAGTGCCTTCCCGATGCGATAGCGGAAGGTGCGATCCGACAGAAAGTCTCGTAAGATGAGCACGAGACGGTCCGGCACTCCCAGTTTGTACAGCTTATATAATAAGCCGTTGTGCCAGACTTTGTCGAAAGCCTTTGCTATGTCGAAGTACAACACACCCGTCATTGCTCCACGCTGGAAGCCAGCGCTCAAGTGCTCTACGATGCGATGGGCCTGTTGAATGCAAGAGTGTCCGGTTCTGAAGCCGAACTGCTCGTTGGGGATGAGACTCTTAGCCTCGGCGAAGTCTTTGAGTCGCTTATAAATGAGTCTTTCGTAGATTTTGCCGAGTGCGTTCAGGAGACTGATAGGTCTGTAGCTCGAGGGCTCAGACTTGGGTTTGCCTGGCTTGGCGAAACCGATGACAGTGGCCTCTTTCCATATTTGGGGAAAAGCGTTGTTGCTCAGGGCGCCATTGAAGATGGCCGCCATTAACACGACGAGCTGAGCGGGGAGGAGTTTAAACACCCTATTGGTGATTCCGTCGGAGCCGGGTGCTTTGCGCGGTTGAAGCTTATTAATGATGTCTTGCACTTCGTCAGCTGTGACCGGAGGCAGAGGATCATCTGGGTCTTCTACAGGGGGTAGGGCGGCTCTACGTTCGACGAATGCGTTCACCTCATCGAGATGTCGCTTGTCTACTGGTTGAGAGCTGGGGGAGCACTGGGACTCTAGGCTGTCTGCTAGGCATTCGGCCTTCTCAGAGTCGTCGAATGCAACGCTCTTATCGGGTCGCGTGAGGGGAGGCATCGAAGCCTCTTCGGTGGAGCGCAACTTGCGTTGCAGCTGCCAGAAGGCTAGGTGGGTAGGCTCAAGCTCACTAAGCGTCTTGTCCCATTGATCTGAACGATGCTCACTAGTGCGCTTCTTTACAGCACGCTGTAAATGACGCATGTGAGCTTTGTTCGCGTCGCAGGGAAAGTTGCTGTAGGCACGGATGGCCGCGTTCTTGTCGGTTATCAGTTCACGTACGTCAGCGGGTAGTATCCAGCGTTGATCGCTCAATGCTGGAACTTCTCGTGAGCAATCCTTCAGTACGGATTGCACGTGTTCTGTAAACGAGTTGATGGCGGCCGTCGTGTCTGCGACTGAGACTATGTGGCCGGGGATGGACTCCAGGTGAGACGACGCGGTGGATTTCAGCTTTTCGCTGACTTTCCTCCAGTCGGTTATCACTTGGGTTGGCGGGGGCTGGCTGGGGTCAGAGGGACCCGAGCGGGGAACTAAGTGCATGAGCACTGGTCGATGGTCTGAGTTAAGCTCATGTAAAGTCTCGATGGAATGCAACTTAAGGTTGACATTCTTGAGTAGCGCTATGTCGAGAATGTCCGGACGTTGGTCGGGGTCGTGGGGATAGTGAGTGTGCTCCATAGGAGCGATGGGATCGAAGTTGAGGGACTCACCCAGGTTATACACGTGACGTCCTCTGGCAGAGGTCGTCGTGCTGTTCCAGGCGGGGTGTTTGGCGTTGAGGTCGCCCGCTATGATAACGGAGTCACTCAAGCCGAACAGGACGGCAAGGTCTTTGGTGAACAGAGTGTGCTCCTCGGACGTGCCGCCGGGAGGGATGTACGCGGAGGCGATAGTGATCGGTTGATGACCGGTCATGCCTAGTCGACACACTGAAGTCTCGAGTAGAGACTCCATGGGAGGGGGATCTAAGGGGATGCAGTGCAGTTCTTTTCTATAATAGATTAGAGTACCGCCCTTGTGGCAACGTGACCGATCGTTGCGAACTATGCGATAGTTGGCAATTCTCGGATCGCGGTGACTGGGCTTGAGGAAGGTCTCCTGTATGAGGAGGATATCAATTTGATGGTCACGGAGGAAGGTGGCGATTTCATCACGCTGGCCTCTAATGCCATTGGCATTAAAGTACCCTAATTTAAGGGATCGGGGTTTGGTACACGTTAATCTCGTATTATCCATTGAAATTAAAGATTAATGCCGCTGAAGGCTTCGCCTAACTTGATTAGGGACTTGAGGATAATTTTAAGCTTATCACCGTCAGTGTTAGCCTCCCTGAGATCTGCCGCCATGCGGTCTGCTTCGGGGGTGACTAACTTTGCTAACGATTCTAAAGTTACGTTAGGAGAGGAGACCGCGGCCGCGGGGCCGGGAGGCGCGGGACGAGCGGGCGCCGGTGCGCTCGCTTGGGCCACGGGAGTGGGGACAGGGGCATCTAATAGCCCGGGAATGGGGCTGGACTTTGCTTTGCCGAGTGCCGGGAAGGCTCTCTGGTGGTTCAGCGAGGTCCAGGGAGAGGGCCTCTGAGGGCTGAGTCTCTCCGGCATCTGTGCAGTTGGTAGCCTCACCGATGGGCTTTCTCTCTGCTGGCGGGCGTTTGCACGCTTCGCCAGTTTAGAGGAGGAGCCTTTGGGGGCTTTTGGGCAGCCGCGGTAGTTAGCCGGGTGGCCCGACTGGCCGCAAAGCACACAGCTCGGTGGCTCCGTGCATAGCGATTTGTCTTTGGGACGGGGGCAGTCTGCCGTACCATGGTCGCCTAGACACTTTACGCATCTGTGCGGCGCATGGCAGTTGGCTTGGCTGTGTCCGTACAGCTGGCAGCGGTGGCACTGCCCAACTACGGCTGAGCGGTAAGGCTTCTCTATTGAGATGCCTGTGAGGGAGCATACCGACTTCACTTTGAAGATCGGGTGGTGTCCTTCTACTGGGTCACAGATGACCAGTACCATATCGTACTGGGCTCCGCCTCTCGCCTTATGAAGGCGGTGGACGGCTGCGACCGTGATGTCCTGGCCTTGGAGGTCATTTAGGATGTCCTCCGTGGATATCTCCTTCGGGATCCGCCTGATCACCACGCGGGTGGGCTTCTCCTCTGGAAGGGAGTAAGTATGGAAGGCTATGTGCCTTCCGATCAGCTGACGGGTTAGTTCCCTGAAGTCAGCGGTCGTAGGGACCACCACTTTTATGCCCTGTTGTGTGCTTTTTGCGCTTGTATATTGTATGCGGCGCTCAACACACATTTTGGACACGTCTGTCCATTTCCCTTTGTCCTGAATGAACAGCGGGGGAGGGGGCTTCAGCTTCTTTGAAGAAGCGGCTGAAGGGTGAGCCTTAGGGCTGGCTGGCCTGCTGGTATGAGCAGCGGCGGACGTTGGTACGGGGACCGGGGAGGTGGGACGGGAGGCCGCGGGAGAGGGGACAGAAGGGAGCGCGACGATCTTTTTAGCCATGGCGGCCTGGGAGTTTTTGCCCTTCTTCCTCTTGCCCTTTCCGACGACTTGATAGTCGTCTTCAGAGGACGAGGCGGCAGAACACGAGTCTAAAATTGACTCTGAGTCGGAGACTGGCTCAGTTGTGTCCATGTTCTCGGAAACGGGAACAATGGACGCAGGTTCGGACTGATCCTTTGTTTGCGAAACAAAAGGTTTCGAAACAATGGGACTCGGTTTAGCCGGAATCGCGGCGGCGACGGCTGGCGGTAAGCCTTTGTCCATGTTCTCGGAAACGGGAACAATGGACGCAGGTGCGGGCTGGGCCTTTGTTTGTGAAACAGTGGGTTTCACAACAATGGGTCTTGGTGTAGCCTTAATCGCGGCGGCGACGGCTGGTGGTAAGCCTCTGTCGGCAGGCGGCGGAGACAAAGGGCTTTCAAGTGCGTCACTGAAGTCAGTGACGTTATCACTGGTTTGCCGGATAGCATTAATTTCAGACCCATATTTTTTAAAATTTGGGTCTGTCGCAACGATGCGCAAGAAAAAGCGCAAAAGGGCTTTTTCTGTCTCGTCGAGGGACGACATTTCATCGGCTAAAAGTTAGCGGACATTTGAGTGAAGCTCAGCGCGCTTAGCAACCTAATTCCTTGAACAATTATGTAGGGAATTTACTGGGTCAGCGACTCACCCGTTTCAACCTTCCCGCAGCCACAGTCCGAAGGTCCTGGCTTGGTAGCAACTCCAACCCCAGTCTTAGGAACTTGCTTTCAGGAACTTGTTAAAACGGGAAACACTAGCACAGTATATCGGCGGCACATGTGTTCGCGACGGAGTCCAAATTTTCACCTAGACCCTGAAGGGGTTAGGCGGGTGGATTGGGTCACCACCCTCTCTCGGTTTCGTTGGCACCGTTAGGTTTCCCACCAAGAACCTCGAAACTGAGGACTTTTCCCTGATGGGGCAAAGGAAGTTAAATCGGAATAATATCCGAAGCAAATGAGCAAGTGCTGTCTTAATAAAAAGACAGCAATTGTTCGGGGGTGTAGTCGAGGGACTACTGATGACGTCACGACACTGGGAAGCGACGAACCGATGACACACACTAATAGCGAGCGGGAATGCGAGCAGGTAGCGGCACGTCCGTACGCGACGGAGGTCAGGCGGCGAGTGTGCAATTAACTTTCAGTCGGTGCATCACTTAAAAGATCAGACATACTGATTCGGGCAAATTGCGTATCGGCTGTGGACACCGGACGTTGACTTCAAAAGGTTTTGTCTAATTTGTATGGACTGGTAAGTCGTTAAAAAGTCTGAAAACCACTGTGGGGTACCGTATTACGGTACTAACTAAGTTGTGGAGGTCAGATAGGCAGTCGCTCGGGAAAATGCTAGGATGTATGGATTGGTAAGTATTTTCATAGAGGTGTCCCTGTCCGGAAGCATGTTTGCGAATTGTCCATACCATTTTCACCCAACCATATATTATGCAACAGAAATCTTAAAGGTTATCGCAAACAATCCATAATCTGAATTAAAAGTGTTATCAATAAAATAGTATTGTCGCAGAATTCTTCTATAGGTTAGATTCAATTCAATTTGTTTCGTATCAATGGAAACAATCATACTTCCGCAAATCGGAACGCGTTCGTTTATGTGTGAAATGTAAAGCGGACTGATCGGCTGCCATTACGTAAAGCTATTGCAAAAATTCTTGTATAGTAATGTGCATTGTCCCAGATATACATAAAATATCGTTTCGGTCAGTACTTTGTGGTGCATGTTTTTTTTTGTCGCAGCCTACTTTCGCAGGAATGATTTAATCAATAATCAGGTTCATGAAGAAAATTGTTTGTCCTTGTGATTGTTGCTTCGTGGCGGAGTACAATCAGGAACGATTGTTTTAAAACGTGTGTGGCAAATGTATTGCTGGGTACATGCCATACTTAAAAGCTTATTAAAATGTATAAAACATCATCGTCAGCCTATAATGTGCCCACTGCTGGGACACAGGCCTCTTCTCTATGAGAGGGAGTGGGCTGTAATTCGCCACGCGGGCTCAGTGCGGGTTGGTAGATGTCACATGTCTTCAAATTTTTAGTTCTAGGACAAGCCGGTTTCCTCACGATGTTTTCCATCACCATTTTTTAGAGCAGTGGGGATGAAATAAATTACGCAAAGTAATGCGCCTGCCTGGGTTCGAACCCACGGCTTACTGCTCGTTAGTCGGTGCTGCCACCACTTTGCAACCGCTGTTCACTAAAATTATGAATGACTATGTTTTATTAGTATGATTATATTTTATATCAATTATTTCATTTAAAAAAATCTCAATGAAATTGCCATCGGTAATTTGGTATACAAAGCATTTAATCTTAAAGATAGGATGTAGCTTTCTCAGGCAAATCAATATAAATTCCCCCTAAAACAATATTACAAAACAAATCAACACAATAATTCTAAAAGTCAACAGTTTAGGTCATCTCACAATTCAAGGTAAAACAAGCCGTAAATTAAATCATTCTCAGATCATAATCTTATTGACAAACTGTTCAATCAGCCAATAGCGTGCCAACATTAAATAACTAATTGTCCAATTGTCAATGCAGTCAATGGAACCGGAATGGCCACAAATGTCATGGACGGTGTGATAGGAACTTAATATGTTATTAAAAAGTATAAGTTAAGGCTGACGTGTCAAACGCAATAGTAGAAGTGGGAATTATAGGTTTTAATGTTCATGCGGACTGGGTGTGTTTTATGTTTGAAAATAATACAATATATTGTAAGGATCAACAAAACACTGTTAGAACTCATATTGTACAGGCTGAAAGGGGACACCGAGACACAAAAGTAACCACGTATGCAGTACTTCATTCTGAACCCCCGCAAAGAAATTAGTCAAACAAAGTTGAATTACAAGTAATGGAATACGAAGGGATGTTGCATGTGCGCTGTAAAAAAAGACCAAGAATCCGATTCCCGACATCCCCTCTACGACCACACAACTACCCCGGGTAGACTAAAAAGCCGTAAAAGTTTCTTGCGCTCCACCCATGCAATCCAAAACAGGCCATCTAAAGAACAAAGCAAGCTGTGGCAAGAAAGATGTCCTCCACCTCACAACTTCGTGAAGCCCCTAGAACACCTGGCTCCCGTTAGTGATCTGCAGTGGTCTATCTGGAAAGCTTTAAATCGATTGCGTAACCAAGTAGGCCGCTGCAAATATAATCTGGCAAAACGGGGTATTTATTATTAATGGTTTACGCGCATTAGGGCTAATTCTCATTTTGGCAACTGACTCCCTAATGGACTACTTCTCATTATGGCCACTTCTCATTTTTGCTACTTCTGATTAGGGCTCCTTCTCAACTAGGCTACTTCTCGCTTGGGGTACTTTTCACTTGGGCTATTACTCATTAGGGCTACTTCTCAAAATTTGGGAATGTTTATTGAAATAAGTACTGTCTTTATGTATATAAACATGTTAATTCATTCATAAGAGATCAATTACATTATTTTAAGAATAAATCAACATTAATTTAACTAATGTAATAGGTAAGTACACAATATTATAAGTATTACTTCTTGTTTTTGTAATTACTTTAGTCTTCCTACAACACCGAGTGCAAGTGCGCTCCGGATCAAACTATGCCCCACCTGCTGGAGTGCCCAAGGTGTCCGTTTACCTGCACTCTGGACGCCCTAAATAACGCATCTGGCGCTGCATTAAATGTGGCTACCTACTGGGCTAAAACCATATAACAAAGAAGTATCAATACGACAAGAAGAAGAAGAGTAATAGAGAGCTAAGTCTTGAATAGTAGACGCGTTTAATAGAGAAAATACTATCTTATTTATAAAATTCTCGTGTCGCGGTATTTGTTACCAAACTCCTCCGAAACGGCTGAACGGACTTGTGATATTTTGTGTGCATATCGGGTAGGTCTGAGAATCGGCCAACATCTATTTTTCATACCCCTAAAACCCATCAAAATTTCCACTTGAACGAAATCGCGGGCAGCAGCTAATTTCATATAATAATATAATTATGTTTGTAGTAATATTATATGTCACAGATTCTACAACTATGTAAGTTGATGTATGATAGGTAGGTATAATCTCTAATTTAAAATTACATCTCACCAACATGGTCACACCTATATTCTATAGTATTATGCGATAAACGAAACATGCACGACTTTTAATATTACTACAGTAACAACAAGATACAAGGTGTTGTTTTGCAACCTCGTCAAAATTCAAGAGGTTTTCCCAAAAGACATAAATAATCAATTAAAATTACGGTACCTAGTTAATTATTAATAAACGCAGATTTTTCTGGTCGTTTAAGTTGGTCAGCAATTCAGAATAACCCCCTTAACGTGGTTTAGGGAATAAGAAATTATCGAATAAACGTTCGAGATTGTTTGTATGTGTGGAAGCGCGGTTGTAGGGCGAGAATCAGACGGGCCAGGGGCCGCGTTTAAGACACTTACCAATTTCCGTGATTAAGAAAAAAAAAAAAAAAACCTACCCATTTTATTATTGATTTGGGATGAGAATAATTAGCATAGTTACCTCCTTAAATTTGACGAGAATGCAAAACAACACCTTGTTTAATAAACCTACTTAAGTGTAATCTAAGTTCTAACTTTCATTGAACAAAAAATAAAACCTAAAACATTAGTCAACGGGTATCGAATGTATTTACAAATATTCTAGCAGTAGAGAAAGCGGGAAATTATACATCAAGTAAATATCTTATAACATGTAGAAATAAAAAAGTTTTATTTTATTATCTTTACTGTTGTGACAATGATTTCACTTCTCTTTGAAGATAAGATTACCAGTTCGTTTTAAAACACAACGTGATAATCATGTAAAATGACTAAAGAAGTTTTCACCTCTTTCGTTCTTATAATAAGGTTTCCATTTGAAAAGTTTACCATGATTGTGCTGGATGCAAAATTAAAACGTTTCATACTGCAAATTAAAAAAAGGCTGTATTTTAGCAGTCATCTGTCACTAGAGGCGTTTGGGGTTGAAACACTAGGACCATGGGGTCCGAGTGCCCACCTAACATTTCGGAGTATTACCAAGTGGTTGGTAGACTCTTCAGATGAACAGAAGCCTGGCCGTTTTTTGGCCAAAGAATCAGCATTGCCATCCAACGTGACAATGCTGCCAGCCTTCTGGGCACTTTTCCTTTTGACAGCGATATGGACGAATTTATAATCAGATGCGCTTTTTCATTTTGATATTTTTACATATTTTATTATTATTAGAGATCTAGTTTTTAAATAATGCACATCCATAAAATAAAAATAAATTAGGTATTTTGCTTTTAGGAAAAAAACAATTAAATATTTTGATTCCATTTTCAATTCACAACAGTTTTAAACCGCTAAAGTAAAAAATAACGTGAAAAAGACAGTAAACACAATCATGTAAATTACTTTCTTCCAAAACATAATTTCACGCGATTCGCTCCGCCAGTGTACAAGTCACTTTACCTCTATGCTACCGACTAACACGGAATTCTGGCGGTGTCATTACTGCTATTAATTGCATAATTAGAAACCACATGACAACTGTGTACAGTGAAATTAAATAGCCATTGCAATTATTGTTATTTACGGCTTGATGAACGGGACGGTAATATTTATTGCGTTTGACAAAATTGGCACGGTTGTGATAATGTAAAATGCGCATAAGGCGTAGCGCATAAGGTGGAATAGTCTAGCTGTGTAAAACTAAAAAATAAAATACAAAACAAAACGTTTGTTCCCCTTCGATTTCACGCAATGCAAGTCTTACAAGTTACAATGATGTGCCGCGAAAGCTGACTATACCTTGACAATTCGAATACCACCAAAACGAAAGCCAGTTTCCTCTGAATTTATTGTACGTCTAAAGCTGAACTATCGTATCGATTCTTATTATGGTATAAAGAAGTGCTTAAAAAGACATTGTAAAGTTATTATTATTATGTAGTTTAGTAATCTGATAAAACAAAAAAAAACTATTAAAAAAATTGGTTGTCTGTAAAGTCGGTTTACTGACGATAGTTGAACGTGACAACGCTATAGGGACGCGTGCCTCTCACTCGCTCTCATTGTGAGCGCATAACGTGAGCGGAGCGTAACGCAGTTTCTTGAAGTGTCACCCGGCAAACCAATTTATAAGACGTTGTCACGTCAAAAATCACAAGCTAACCCTGTGCAAATACTGGTAAGCTTCAATAATACTCACAATAACTAAAACCTCCGTTCAATTTCAACACCTCTTCAAAACTGACAAAAATACAATTATCTTAGCGTGTCTACCCATAATCAGATTAAATATGCAAAGAAACCATCTTCGGCCAGCCCTATCAAATTACTAATACCTTGGCCGAAACAGCCAAGCATGCAAAATACTTCCTAAGGAACCTAGATGGCAAGATCTGTGATAAGACCGGAATCACACGGTACACGCATACTCTTTAAATTGGATGAAACATTCAAGTTCGAGTTTCGACCAATTCAAGGTCAGATATGCCCTTCATTTTTGTATCTGCATGACAATCAAAAAGAACCCTATTTGGTTGAATCGTCTTATATTGCTTTTATACATTCATAATTACACCTGTAATCTTCGAAAGCAAGACACAGGTGTACCTTATAGTAAGTACACTCACATTGAGCTAATTATATGACCTCCTAGGTGAATCTTTTGGCATCAACAGGATGCAAATCCACTCCATGGCTGGTTTTGAGTTATTTCAGAATCAGAATCATTTGTTTGTTAAACATATGTATAAACATTAAGGATCTTATAGATAGTAAAAGCTCTTGTTACGTTTTGTCGTTACAGACATACAAATTTGAAACGAGAAAAAAAATCGAGATAACAAATAAAATGTCAACTCAAATATCAAAAGTCAACTGAAATAAAAGATTACAAATATAAAATGTCAATTAAAAATTAAATTAAATGAATCCATAATAATATAAATAAAAATCCATAATTAATTATCAATTAATAATTTATTATTCCTGATGGAAAAACCAATAACACTTTGACCAATCAATCTAGACCTTAGAATCGAACCATGTAACTCTAGCTCAGCAATGGCGGTTGTGACCACTATAAGTACGAGGTATATCGCCTTAATGGACGAAAAAAATAAAAATGAAGATCGACATCCTAAAACCTTGCATATACAAACAATACATGTTCATACTAATCGACCTGACCGTAGAGAATTGCGATCATCGAGATAATCTCGAGTCATCAGTGTTGAATGTATTGTTTTAAAGATCTGATAAGATTTGGTAAGTGTTTGTTTTGTTTTCATCGACCATTTAGCACGTTCTTGAGATTTTGTGGATTTTTTGCTAGAGTTAGAATTTTATCAATGTCAAGGTTTTGATTTGGCCTATTTAGATTTTCCATATTAGAACATACTCCATTTAGGGCAGTATTAAGTTCCGACTCAAACCGCCATCTTTCCGACCTCGCCGTCGAGGTCCGTCGCGACGTCCCGGTCCATGCCCTCCACGACCCTCGCTCGAGCCAGCCCGCGATGCTGTGCCAGTAGTTTTAAATCAGCCCCTAAATAATGATACCATTCAGATCCAGCCTGCCCCATGCAGTCCTCCCCCAGCGACGCCCTAAGCCAAGGTTCGTACCCTACAGGGGGTGCCCTTAGCGTGCAGTCTTACTCTTAAGGCACTCACAGGATAGTCCGGTTAAGCAGACGACAACCTCATAGGTTGAACTGCGAGATGCAATTCACAAAAAAAAAAAAAAAAAATAGGGCAGTATTTTCAGAAGAATCATTCAATCGGTTTTCCAAGAAGTAAAACAAATATACGCGCGAACTTGCGAACGTCCTCCTTTCGTTGGTTAAAAATGATTGCACACAATGCATTTGTCATGGTTGCAGTGACAAGCTCCAAAATAATATTTATTAGTCTGATCTTTACAGTTTGGCAATAGGTATCTAGCATTTACGTCATTCACGATCATAACGCCATCTTGTACTTCCATCAGACACCTTAAATAATTTTGAAAACAACACCAGCCCCTGAAATCACGACTTTCGAAGTTTGAGCTCCACACCCTGAAAGTATTTCATTTTAAATCGTGAAAGGTTATCGTATATAAATCCTTTCACATATTGTAATTTTTTTTCGACATCCACAGATTGACATTTATTATGAAACAACCATTTTTAGTACATATTACATTCAGCCTGTGAGGCTAAATCACACACAAGGGATTACAAACACAACTTCTGAGCATGGTGTCTTGGATTGAATTCCCAGGTTGGGAAAAATATTATAGAGTTTATCCATTGGGAATTTCCCAGTAGCACAACGTGTTCATAAAAGTCCATACATTTATGATGACTAATCTTGTGAGATGTTGTTGTACTAAATTCATTTAAGTCAGAGGCTTTCACGTTACACAAGACTGGAGGAGTCCTCTAGAAAACACATACAACACGCAATAACATATTAATATTTATAAAAACAAAATAAAATATTTTATTTTACATAGGCTTACATCGGCACCTAACCTTCACCATCACGGATGTGTGAACCTCTGAAGACTGGAACAATTCCAGCTGATAAGCTATTTGACACTTCAATTATGCTAGGAGACGCAACAAGGTGGTCCTTTGTATGCTAATGTACGACCAATCATTGTAACAATGAAGTAAGCACTTCTGACCTTTCTGTAGTGGCTGTTATGATTGTTGATGCATCCGGATAGTTGGGAATTAGATGGTTTTATGTTTTGAGATTGTCTTCTATGATTATATTCATAGAATAGAGATGAAGACTGGGTAAAGAAAACGAAATTCTATTTTGTCCGTCAGACAGGTAATACAAAAATATTAGACAGGTTTTATTTTATGTTTTATCAAAATATCATAAAAATACTTAGTTAAAACTCATTAAAGTTGGAGAGTGGGGGCTCACTACGTCACAAGTAGGTATAAAAATTACCTACACGTGACGTCATGCGACATTTCAACTCAATATATCTCCGTAATTTTATGACCACGTGAAAAAAGAAAAAATACGTGTCCAATACTTTTCAATAATCTACCCGACAGACAAAGAAAAAAAAATAGTGATCATCCACTATTGCACAGGCTTCCTGCTGATATGTTCGGGTAGGCGCGTTGCATTTGATAGTATGTACCTATTTACATAACATAATATAACATCACGCCTGTAATCCCTGAAGGGTTAGGCAGAGGTGTACCTAATAGTACACCCATATTTCACCAGTTATGTTTGAGTTCCATTTAATAGGGGGCGAGCCTATTGCCATCAACCGGACGCAAATCCAGACTCTCTCTGTCTGATCTCTGTGGTATGTTTTTACGGCTATTATATGTATGTACAGTCAGCATCAAAAGTCGGTTAACACTTATAAATATTACTCCAAGTTTTTGCTGGTCAGTGTGATCTGATGTTATATTGTTTTGCGAAATTGTGTAACCATTGATGAAAATATTGTTATGTCTTTTACTCCAGTCTGTTAATATGGATCGTTCTAAAACTAAGACGTCTTATAATTTTAGTTATGTAAAGCGACTTTTGCTGCTGACCGTACCATAGAAGCCTGAAGCTCAAAAAGATCTTACAAGAATCAAAAGTCTGCAAACAAATTGACGTGCAATAAATAGCTGGTATTAATTTAAGATTACCGTCTTTAAACACGAAAACCAACTCCAACAAACTTGAGAAAAGTGTTGTTTAATTGATAAAATGTAGATGTTACCCACAACGACTTATTAAGCTATGTAAACCAAATTAAGCTGAACTCTCATTATACCAGAAGCTCATACAAAGCGAGGTCAGGTTATACTGGATAAATATAGCTTGATGTGTCCCGTGTACGTACTGTACATTGCATTATTAGCTAATAATACCTAGACGCTATTTCAAACATATAGACAAAAGTTTAGCGTTAACACCTTACGGCATTTCAAACAAACTTTCAAGTCTTTATTTTCCGAAATGACTGAACCGATATTAATGAAACTTCATACGCATAAGGGTAATTGGACATTTCTATTTCTATGGATAATTTATAATCGATCTAGTTGAGCTGTAACACTATATGTATACAAGGTGTTGTTTTGCATCCTCGTCAAATTCAAGGGGGTAACTATGCTAATGATTCTCGTCCCGAATCAATAATAAAATGGGTAGGTAATTTTTCTTTTTTTTCTTTTTTACGGAAATCGTTAAGTGTGACCCACCCGTGTTTTAAACGCGGCCCGTCTGGTTCTTGCCTTATAACCTCGCTTACATACATACAAACAATCTCAAACGTTTATTCGATAATTTTCTAGTCCCTAAACCACGTTAAGGGGGTTATTCTGAAATACTGACAAACTTAAATAACCAAAATAATCAGCGTTAATTAATAATTAACTAGGTACCGTAATTTTAATTGATTATTTATGTCTTTCGTGACCACCTCCTGAAATTTGACGAGGTTGCAAAACAACACCTTGTATGTATACTTCTCATGCGTATGAAGTTTCATTAATCGGAAAATAAGAATTTGAAAGGTTGTATTGTATGAAATGCCGTAAGGTGTGTTTACACCTTGGGCTCTGAATTGCCCGTACGTAACACACATTTCTATCTAAGAACAGAGTACGTAATAAGAATAAACATTTCGCGCAGAACAGTTGTAACTCTCAGCTGAGTCGAGTTAAATATTACCACAGAGTAGAACCAACGACAAATACTAATCTATAGCTTTTACATCGATTGTTGCAATTTGCATTGGTAATTTGACAAGCCGCTATTATTCTCGATACTTTATGATTCGGTTTCAATACATAACAGCGAGCCTGTATTCACTGAAGATATAGATAGAGACAGACTGTTGAAAATCTTATAAGAAAACGCAATAACACTTGTACCCTACCCAGGGACAAAACCCACGATCTTGAATGAGACGCGTTCGCAAATACTAGACCAGCCCTCTTATTCACAAACGCTTCGATTCGATTTTGTTTCGGAAAGTCGTATGTCTATCTCGCTCGCTATCGCAATGCCAAAAAAAGACATACGACTTGTCGAATCGAAATCGAATCCGAGCGTTTGTGAAAAGGGGGCCTGCTCTACAATATTAAAAAAGGCAAGTATTTATTCCAGAAATAGAGTAGTCCGTCAAGGAAGAAATTCTCGTTACATTAAACAAGAACTTCACTTCAAAATCTCACTCAAGCTTAATTAAAAGCATTTAATGTAATGGAATGCGGAGTTATCCTGAACCAGATCAGTATCGCTGGATCTTGTAACGCAAACGCGCACGTTTACGTTACCGTAGGAAGTCTGCGTAAAGAGTTCACTTTCTAAACTAGAGCGGTGCGGCGGCGGCACGGGGCGCCGGTTTGAGACACAGCCTAAGAAAAAACAGTGGGACAATACTGTAAATGTTTACTGTTTTTTGTGCGTGCTTTTCGGACATTTGTTTCTTTAGTCGCTAGAATAAACAGTAGCCAGTAGTCACTTAAATCGGAGCATCATTAGAAAATGAGTCGCACATTTCCTTTATTTGTACTGTATTTTTATTTTCTTTGTGTCACATTAGGCTGTATTTCTGATAGACCATGGTTATTATGTTAGTTTATTTCTATTGCATTTTACTAAGCGTACATCATACTTACTGTATTGTTTGATTAATTTACGCTAGCTGGGCAATAGTCAGAAAAAAAATAGTAAATGCAACTTATTTTAGTGTTTTATTATATAGTATATAGCATTTTTTTTGCGCTTTTACGGAAAACTAGTTACGAATATATATTCAATTTATTTTTACAAAATGGCAATGAACGTTAGTTTTATTCGCATGCGAGCACAGCAAGTTAATAAAAACAAACTTTCTAGACTTCACACTTCAACTTCAACAAAGAAGCAATTTGTATTCCTGAATATTCATTTAATTATGACCAATATAAATTTGAATTAACCAATATAAATTGAACTCATCTTGAGTTCAGGTTATCCCAGTTTTCTGGGGTTCGCTGATCCACGTAACTCCGTCTGCGTCACAAAGAGAAATAGAGGGTTTCCCAGTTTTTGGAAAAAAATCATTCATGCTTCGTCGTAGAGTGATGTTATGTAGGTTTTATGCAATAAATGGGTTATGCAACACTAAAAGAATGTTTCAAATCGCACCAGAAAGTCTTGAGATTAGAGCCTTCAACCAAACAAACTAACTCTTCAAATCTATAATCCTACTAATATTATAAACGCGTAAGTTTGTAAGTGTGGATGGATGGATGGATGAATGGTTGGATGTTTGTTACTCTTTCACGCGAAAACTACTGAACAGATTTGGATGAAATTTGGCACAGGGGTAGTTTATAACCTGGATTAACACATATTTATCCCGATAGTACAATCCCGTGGGACAGTGATCGAACTCCACGCGTGCGAAGCCGCAGGCATTGGCTAGTATTAGTATAGAAATAACATGTCCAACTGATACAGTCACGTAGACTGTGGTTCGACCACCGGAGCGCACCGTATTCTTTATTTTACCGTTTTAACATATCAATGACACTTTCGCCGACGTAATAGTAACGTAATACTGGACTTAGTTACACGTGAAACAGACAGCCGGACGAATAATTACGTACATTTCTTTTAACCATGCATTCTCACGGCTATTCGTTACTTTTCGTCTAGTCTGTCGAGTGCATTATTGTTGAATGTCTTGAGAATATTTTGGGATAGTAACTTTTTATTTTGGTTATTTTTGTTGTCATTGTGTTTTGTGTATTTCTTTTTGCCTAGTTGTTATGTTTTCTAGTTTAGATGAAAGGTATGATTAAGGAAAGATATGTACATATGGAAGTCTGCATGTTTTGAATACTTAAAAATATAATTATCTGTCTAAGAGCTAAATACTTGATCGATGTCGACGCAATTTTTATCATCGTTTAGGATGGTGCATAATACAACGCCTCACCACATACATTTAATTGAACCTATTATGTTGATAACAAACGATGTTTAAACTTCCACGAATCCACACTGGGCCCGCGAGGTGGATTATAGGCCACTCCCTATCACAGGGAAGTCTTCTGTGGCCCAGCATTGGGAATAAAATTGGCTGTTTATGATGTTGAAGAACGAGTATATGGCATCGTTTAACAGCTTTTATAACTAGTAATTAACATGTAGTTGCCAATATATCACAGGGAAGTCTTCTGTGGCCCAGCATTGGGAATAAAATTAGCTAATTATGTTGTTAAACTAAGAGTATGTGGCATCGTTTAACAGCTTTTATAACTAGTAATTAACATGTAGTTGCCAACATTCACACGTAATTTTCATAAAGATCTGCCAAACAAAAGACTAACATACACTTGCTTAATGCATCACGACCCTATAAGAGCAAGAGCCAAAAAGTCTGACACCCAGTCTTACCAAGGGGTATCGTATTACCCAGTTACTGGGTTGTGGAGGTCAGATAGGCAGTCGTTTCATGTAAAACACTGGTACTCAGCTGCATCCGATTATACTGAGAGCCGACCCCAAGATAGTTTGAGAAAAGGATAGAATAGAATAAAACTTTATTGTACACCAAAAATCGGGTACGGTACGGGAAAAGGCTAGGCTGATGATGATGATGGTACTATAAGAGCAACAGCCTAGACAAATATACATCAAAACCAGTCAAACGTAATCCAGTAGCTCAATCCAGTACTGTAACTGATACTGTGAGATCATTCACTTATGATATTACGAGTCGACTACCTTACTGGACGTAATATGTTGGGTTGTTGACCCTGCGAAGAATAAATGTATGAAATAAGAGACTGAAAGTGAAGTATGGAAGAAGAAGACACGTTGTGCCGATCTACAATTAATTGGGATAAGGGCAGGGAATGATGATGTTCTGAGTATATTAGGACCTAAGAAGTAATGCCAAGGACCTTGCTCGCAAATTACAGTTATACTTGATTCTTGAATCAAGCTATCTTCTAACTATCATCATTACGCAAGAAAATAGACATTAACAATTGGGCAGAAAACATCTTTATCATCATCATCAGCCTATAATGTTCCCACTGCTGGGAAACAGGCCTCCTCTTTATGAGAGGGAGTGGGCTATAACCCACCACGCGCGCCCAGTGCGGATTGGTTGATGTCACATGTCCTCGATGTATTTTTACTTCTAGGACATGCCGGTTTCCTCACCATGATTTCCTTCACCGTTTTGAGAGCACCGGTGATGAACTAAATTCCACAAAGTTATGCACCTGCTTGGGTTCGAACCCACGGCTTACTGCTAGTAAGTCGGGGCTGCCACCACTGGGCCACCGCTGCACCTCACAACAAAATATCTTTATAATATATGTTAATAGAATTTACAATAAGTCTACATGTCCACTCATGGTAATACTCCTAAGTGTTTATTTTAATAAGACTGCTCAAGTACAGAGCAGATGACTCACTATTACCACTTGAATTGTCTACACCACTTTCATATAATTATTCACTAACTTAAAGAAACTTAAAGACTTAAACTCAACATTTACTTGAATTCACACTTCCATATCATCATGAAAGTAACTCTCTGTTAAGTAGTTGTTTTTCACACCTAAACGACTGCACCAATTGTGATAGCTTGAATAGGGGATGTTCACAATTTTTTTTTCTTTATCCGTCGTGTAGATTATTGAAAAGTATTGGACACGTATTTTTTCTTTTTTCACGTGGTCATAAAATTACGGAGATATATTGAGTTGAAATGGCGCATGACGTCACGTGTAGGTAATTTATATACCTACTTGTGACATAGTGAGCCCCCACTCTCCAACTTTAATGAGTTCTATCTAAGTAATTTTTTGATATTTTGATAAAACAAAAAATACGTGTCTAATATTTTTGTATTACCTGTCTGACGGACAAAATAGAATTTTCTAATCGCGACTACTTAGCATTAGGTCCTGGGTTTGATTCCCAGGTCGAGGAGTGTTATCAAAAATTTCGCAGTAGCAGCCACGGAGTCTGGGTTTGAGCCCAGTGATGGTAATAGGCTCGCCCCCTGTTACATGGGACTTGAATATGACTGACGAAATGTGGGAGTATTAATAGGTACCCTTCCAAAATCTAATCAAAATCATAGTAATCTAATCTAATCATAGAGCTACATGGGCACTTATAAAACGTGCACGGTTCGGGTTGGTCGTTTCCTATGGAGAAGAACCGGCAAGAAACTCCATGGTTACTCTTTTAAAATTATTTGGTTTTACGATATTCGAATGTTACAGCGTTAGTACTTAAGTATGAAAGGACATCGTAGGCCCGACAATAAGTCGTTGCTTACTACAAAAGGCAGAACAAGATAAAGCAAAAAAAAAAAGAAAAACTAGGAATTTACAATGTATACAAAAGTAAAATAAAAAAAATTGGTTGTCTGTAAAGTCGGTTTACTGACGATAGTTGAACGTGACAACGCTCAACTATCGTCAGTCACTCGCTCTCATTGTGAGTGCATAACGTGAGCGGAGCGTAACGCAGTTTCTTGAAGTGTCACCCGGCAAACCAATTTATAAGACGTTGTCACGTCAAAATATTATAGGAAGACAAAATTAAGGAGGATAATAGGTGCTATGGCATGTTATAGCTTGGTACTTAGAGAAGAAAATACGCTGGAGTTATTTTGGCTATTTGTATTAAATAATTATGAAACACAAAGTACCTGTGGACGAAGTAGCAGGCAACGGCTAAAATGATCGGCAGCACGAAGATTTAACAATCTTGTACAATTGTCCAAAAGCCATGATATTCGAGATAAAGCCATTATAATAAGTACCATTAAATATAATAGTATAATGGCAGTAATTCAAGTAATTTCGAAGTGTTATGATAGATTACAGATGTTAATTTAGATCCGTTATCTGGGTCAAGTTGAATCGCCGCAATATCTAGTAGAAAGTGGATTACGGTAACTTGTTTCTTACAAAAGGGAAATGTTTTGTGTTAGTCACTAAGTTTGGATACTAGATTTGAGTGGGAGTTTTATTGTAAAGTGGTTTTGATTTAGATTTTTTGTATGTTTATTGATACTCTACCTTTGCCATTCAACGTGGCAATGCTGCCAGTCTTCTGGCACGTTTCCGGATGACAGCGATGTAGAGGAGTATTTTAACGCCTAAGCGTTCTGTTGTTTTTAAGTTAGTTTATATTTTGGTAATTACTTTATGTAAATATTTAGTTTTAGAAAATAATGTTAGTGACGATTTACATGTTTGTATGGACATTGATTGTCGTTATGATTTCTTTGTTAAATATGGAATTAATCTAATCAAACTTATTTTTTTATTTAACGTCTACTATCTAAGGTATGGAAGAAAAATATTCTTGATTTTTGGTGAAATGCTGTGTTTTTTGCTAACATTGGTACCTATTTATTAAATTGCTAAAATTATAGAATTGCTTTGGTGTTTTTGTTAAGTATCAATATCTGATTTTAGTTGAATCTTCAAATGAAAACAAAACTTTACTTTTCACAAAAGATTAGTAGGCTAGCACATTTTTCTCATCGCTATCGGTCAACTAAAGCAGTACACCGTTTTTTACCGACTTCGCCAGCCGAGTGAGTTTACCCAACCGGTGACGTCATCTACCTCTTGTTTTTGTTAAATAACTTACAAAATGAACTTCAATGAAACATTTATATAATTATAATATTAATTAGTGATGTTTATTGTTTATTTCATAGTTGACTTTGGGATAACATGTTCATGACTTATCAACCTGCTGCTGTCCAGCTGGGACAGAAGCTTTCTCTCTGTGATTGGAAGTGGGCCATGATCCACCACGTGGGCCCAGTACTGTTTGGTACATGGCACATGGCTTCGATCATTCATGACGTCTACATCTTCGGTACTTGAAGCACTGAAACTGAATTATTTTGTCTCCAAAGCACTTTTAAGTTTTAATATGCTAATATCACTCGTACAACTGCAATACCAACCAGTTGCTACAATTCACAAAGCAGAGAGAGGGTTGTTAACTCGCCGCTTACAACCATAACTTATTCATTTAATTGCGAATAGCGTATAACGAAACAATAGACTTTTCTATACACCAACAAGGAAATACAAGACTGAATTATAAAGACATCAATCGAATGTTTTTGAACTCGTTTTTAATCCTAATAATTAAATCGGTGAATTATTTATAGAATGAATGTGACAGAATTATAAATGCATGAATTTCATTTGCAATGCAAACGAAGAAAGTGGTGAAATTATCTGACCTTGACTCGAATGTATAACACGAACAAAAAATGTATGCGAATGTATAGTACGAACAAAATGACGAGCGCGATTAGCGCGTTGATGTCTTTTATATGGAAGAAAGAATTGCAGTGAAGATTTGTTTTTAAATGTGTGAGAAAAGTGTTTGTAATGGGACCATTCTGTATAGAGACATTCTTTTGCAAACTCAAGGATTTCATAGAAGTTGTACCAGTAACCCGAACAAAAATAACTTTACATTATTTATACCAAATAATTGAACTAAGAATTTGAACGTAAAATTATGGGTTTAGTCAATGAGCGGCATGTCGTATATAGACAGGCCAAATTTATAGTTTTCACAGTTATTTAAATTAATTTTACGGAAACGACTGAACTCATCATATTTCTGGTGGTATCAATCATCAAATACGAGCAGCCTAATTTATTAATCTGTCACATCTCTAAAACAACTTACCAACCTCACTCCAAATAACTAATTACTTATCTTCCTTAATCAAAACCTGCTCCTCAAGCCGTGGGATACAAAAAATGCTACTTTTACAGCAATACCGATGACTGTGTGTCTGAATAAGGATGCAGACGAACTTTCACTGGCGTTTTTTTTTTTGACTCTGTCAGACATTTTAGGGGCTTCGTGTATAGACAGCTGTGAGGTGCCGTGGAAATAATTTCTTGTGTGTGGTCTGAATCAAACATTGTGCAGTAATTTATTTAAAATTAAAAAAGCAGAATTTTTCCTACGACCAATGCTTGTGTCTTGTTATTTTGTTTTAATTTAACAAGTACTTCATCAAGTAAAAAAAACATATAATAAATCCTATACTAATTTTATCCTATACTATTAAATAAGCAATATTTGTAATTACGTTCTCGAAACTGCTGGCCTCCCATGACGTCTTAAAGCAATATTGTCTCTTATTCTAGTGTGGGAAAGAGACGGAGCTATACAGGATGTCTAGCGCTATCCCTTTCCCATACTGGAGAAGGAGTAAAACAATAATGTTTTAAGACGTCATGGTAGGCCACCTAGTTTAAACGATTTCGATGAGAGTTGTAATGTTCGCGTTTACGGGGGATGAAAAATAAATCTACCTAAATCTCATATCTGTGAAAATGCGTTTTTACTATAACTATTTTCACCCGCAGAGCTCGGTTGCCCAGGTACTAAATAAATAAATTATGTCACTTCAAAAATTTTTTTTTAACCACAGAGAATATTTTCTTCGAAGAAAAAAAAATGACAAAGCTATTTAAAATTACCTGCAGTAAAACGATTAAATCGCATTAGATTCATAATAAAAAACCCTGTCGCCCCACGTAGCCTCTACTCGCTTCGCTTGCAGTGCATATTTCCTTATGTTTACGGTTTGAGAACTGCTTTGTTCATGGTCAGCTGCTATGTGACCGGCAGTTCTTTGTTATGTACCACTATTATTATATTATAACCGAATTCTCTCCGCACAAAATTTAAGAGAAAAACTTGCACGGGGACACATCAAGTAACACATATCCAGTATAACATGACCTTGCTTTGTAAAGAAGTCCAATACAAGAGAGATTCGCATAAACTGGTTGTTTAGCATGATTGGTCGCAGTCGGTACGCTGTTGACTTGCTCATTCATACGAACATGTAAGTATTGTGTAGTTGTAAAAATGCTTGTCATGAGGAGCTCGTGGCTAAATAATAACAGCCACACGGGTTTATCTTTAAGGTTAAGCCTTACTTGCCGAGGTTGGTCCGTAGGTAGGTGATCATAATTACATACCGAGTTTCCTCCGTGCCTCGGAAAGCACGTTAAGCCATTGGTCCCGGCTGTCACATGTAAATCTTTGACAGCCGTTACGAGTAGTCAGAAACCTGAAGTCTGACATCTAGTCTTACCAAGGGGTATCGTATTACCCAGTAACTGGGTTGTGGAGGTCAGATAGGCAGTTGTTTCATATAAAATACTGGTACTCAGCTGCATCCGGTTAGACTGGAAGCCGACCCCAAGATAGTTTGGGAAAAGGCTAGGCTATGATGATGAATAGGTTTTACATAGGTCTTTTTATGTTCGTAGATTTCATAAAAAATACTTGAAAATAATCGCAATAAAATATGTTTAGTGAATAGTAACAGGTTTAATTGAAAGCTTGACATTTCTTGAGTACTTTTATGTTTTCATAAAATGTTTGCTTACAGGATCATTAAAGCATTCTCGAAGTATGTTTAAAATGTTGTTAGAATGTAAAGCTGTTGAAGATTGCATTAGACTATGTAACTTTATTACCTTGTAAATCAAAGTTATCCTTTCTCTATTAACTATTTAGCTCTCACTTTTCTGTGATAGATACTTTACATTTATTTCAATACTAGCTGTCCCGCGCAACTTCGTGTGCGTCAAATTTTCCTCGTTTTCGCAACATTTTTCATTGCTGCTCCGCTCCTATTGGTCGTAGCGTGATGATATATAGCCTATGTCCTTTCCCAGGTTGAAATCTATCTTCTTGTCAAATTTCATTAAGATCCGATCAGTCGTTTAGTCGTGAAAAGGTAACAAACAAACAAACAAACAAACAGAGTGACATTCGCATTTATAATATTAGCATATGGATTTTGTAATATTACTAATATTAAGACTCATCGATATAGTGGCTAATGGTCACTTATTGCAATTGGAATGAAAGACCTGCATTATGTATGCTATAAAGGTGCGCAATGATTTATTAAGAGCGTTTATACCTTACCTTAAATACATATGAATATGAATACGGCATTTCACACAAACTTTCAGTCCTTTGTTTCCGAAAAGAATGAACCGATTTCAATGAAACTTGATACGCATAAGCAGGATACATAGGTCTAAAAAGTTACTAAAAAAACATTTTAAAAATGTCTTTAAAAAAAAAAGATGATTGGAAATTTTCTATAGATAGTTTATAATCATAGTTTATAATAATGTCAATTTAGCTGTAACACTATTTTTCGAAAATGTTTTTCAGTAACTTTTTAGACCTATGTATCTTGCTTATGCGTATGAAATTTCATCAAAATCGCTTGAGTCATTTCGGAAACAAAGTACTTGAAAGTTTGTATAAAAAGTCGTATGGCGTAAACGCTCTTAAGTGCCCGTACGTATCACACATTTAAATAAAGTAAGTAGTTCGACTCTTAACAATAATTGGTCCTTTAGGTTTGAATAGATGAAAACTTAGTTCACCAAAGTCGTTTGCTATTACATAAATAACAATCACTACATTTCTTTACTTGTTTTCAATGGTTGCTTAGCAACCATGGCTGAAACAATATGATATATTGAAGTCATTCAAACTTAAAGAAACATGTGTTTTTATAACTTTCTGTATAATTTATCTCCGTCTAATGAGCAACGACTTGCATTGTCTTAGTCGTGTCTCGTTTACCCCTCTGCCGGTGACGACTGTATTACTGTTGCGTAATGATAATATAATATTACGTATGTATTATTACAGTTTTAGACGTAAGTATGGTAATGTTAATTACTTTTGTTTGGTTTGGTCTGGTGGAGATTTTTGTATGATTTAAATTATGTAAATTGGTATATCTTTCTACTTATTTTTTGCGTGCAGTTAATGCATTTTTGGCATTTTTAAATGGACTGAAGCCGTTTTTTTTTATTAACTTTGAAAATGATTTGAGTACCCTTTTTAACACCCAAAATCGTTTTCCAAAAAACTGTAAAACTAAAATTAAAACCAATTTGGCCTTTAATTTAAATGATAAGACTAAATTCTTTACGAGCTAAGTAACTATGAAAGTGTTGGTCAGTTTTTCTTTATAATGGCATGCAAGCACTTAGCAAAACAAGTCACTTCCTTTAGTGCATAAGGAACGAAGTAATTATATAGCATTGCGAAGTGTCGTGGGTGGTTAAAACTTGAGTAAGACTGGACTGATATGGATATTTCTTTCAGTGTCTTTAAAACATTAAATAACTTCAATAAAATAATAACGAGTTTATCCGTGATCATGGCGTTTGCAACAGCGCCGAAATATCGGGAACTCGAAACAAATAATTCACATGGTAAATATCCCGTTGCAAGTATTATTAATAAAATAATAACGATTTAGGGGTATGGGGAACAGGGTGTAAAGTTCCTCGATACACTTTAGAAAAGGGAGGGTCCTCCGACAAGACAGGTGTTATGTCTGGTGGGTAACTGCCTTGTCTTGGCCGGTTTCTCTATATAGTCTTAAGTCGATGTAAACTTTGCTTGCGAGATGTAGAAAATTGATGTTAGTTCTTCCGTCGTGTCATAGATGGCGCTGGAGTACTTTTTGTAGTAAGTTGCTTTTTTAAGGGTAGCTACAACGCCTATGGTAATAGGCTCGCCTGCCATTACGTGTGACTTAAACATAACTGGCGAAATGTGGGTGTACTCCCAGGTGCTGCTCTGCCTAACCCTCCAGGGATTACAGGCGTGATGTTATGTTTTAAGGAGAAACTTCAGTATTTTCACAATATGAGATATATAGATTTGAGATAACGCTTTGTACTTGATATAAGAGGGCGAGCCTATTGCCATCAACCGGGTACAAGTCCAGAGTCCCGTGGCTGGTACTGAGAAATCCCTGGTGGAAAAACCCAGCAACACTTTGCCACGGGAATCGAACCCGAGACCTCAGCTCTGCTTAGCAGTTACTCTTGCAACCACGAGGTAGTTTCTCCTCATCATCCATACTAATATTATAAATGCGAAAGTCACTCTGTTTGTTTGTATGTTTGTTTGTTACCTTTTCACGACTAAACGGCTGATCGGATCTTAATGAAATTTGGCAAGAAGATAGATTTCAATCTGGGGAAGGACATAGATCATATATCATCACGCTACGACCAATAGGAGCGGAGCAGCAATGAAAAATGTTTCGAAAACGGGTAAAATGTGACGCAGACGAAGTTGCGCGGGACAACTAGTGTCAATATAAACAGGACGCGTAGCATGTGGTCATGCTACGCGATATACTACGTGACTCATTATGTCGATTCTTTCGTAGACAAAACTCGTTTCTACAGTGGTCTGTAGAAATGAGTTTTGTCTACAAAAGAATCAACATAATGACAGATAGACATTGACAATGTCGATTCTTCCGTCGACAAAACTCGTTTCTACGGTGGCCATGCTACGCGTGCAGAGACACACAAAAACAAGCTATTATCAAACCGTGTCACCACTCAATTCGTGCTTACTTCCAGTGTTGTTACAAAATATGTTCTAAAACATAATACATAACTTAATATCTGTTATAATATTGCTATCTGTTGTCTGATGGTGTGGTGGCACGCGAGAGGTAGCGTATCTTGATACGATCGTAGTACACGTTTTTCGATGTAGATCTTTTACTGTGTAGTTTTGATGGAAGACGGTGACTTTTGGACGATTTTGGACAAACAGATAGTTTATTCGATATTTGTAGTCATGTGATGATGATGTTTTAGTACATCAAAAAAGGAAAATGATGAACACTTAGCAGAAGAAGCATTGGTATGCAATATTTATTAAAGATATGATAATTAGAAGCCTACCAAAAAAACACAGCATTATATCAGCCTTTAACGTTTGCAATGCAGGGACACAGGCCTCTGGCTGATAGAGGGAGCGCCACGCATATTGTTTTCTTTCACCGTTTTGAGACCAGTAAAGGAATGAAAAGAAAAAGCATTAGTTTGACTTGCAGAGGACAAAACAACAAAACAAAATTAAATACAAAGAAAGCAACCAAATAAAAGACATACATTAAAATAAATTTGTCCTACACGAGGCCAAAGTGCCTCTATCTCAGCATGCTGTTGTAACATTTAACAAAAGTTTTAAGGCCCAAGTGAAGTAATGAAATAAAATATTGATGAGTTACAATAAAAGTTAAAACCAACTAAAGGGTGTCAGAAACTGGAATTTATCAAATTACATAAGTCGTATTTGAGAAGCTCAAATACTCGTAAACAGCTTTTGTTTTATGGTTTCCAACATCGTTGAAGCACGCCAGAGGCTGCGATTTTGATATGATAACAAAACAACGTGACTTTTATTGACTTTATCAAAAGAGATCTTGATTCGTGTAATGTATTTGGATGAATGAAGAGCTGTTGGAGTACTTACATCTTCGTTTTCATTTAAATTGATTATAGCAACATTACAGACAAGTCCAATACGATGCTATAAGTCACGAAACACAATTACATTAAATATTATAAAAAGTACCATTACACCCAGTAAAATAGTAATAATTAAATATGACATCGTTTATAGTTGCACACCTCTTTCAATTAGCATTTTTTTGACATGTAAGATTTAAAATAATTCGTGGTAGTTGCTGCTGGCATTTTTTCAATGCACATTCACTCCACATGTAAAATATTTGCTTTCTGTTTTCGGCGCGGTTAAAAGTATTATTTAGAAGACAAAACTTAGTACCTAACTTAATTTTGTATGTTTTTCAAGTACCTAACTCAAAATGGACCTAAAACCACCAGAAAGCATCATCATTCTCTTGTCCTTGTCCAGATTCATTTGGGGTAGGCGCAGCATATTTTCATCTTTATACTTTTCTATTATTCACATCAGGAGGGTTACTATGACGCTTAAAACATTATTGTTCCATTTCTATTCCAGAGTGGGAAAGAGATGGAGCTAGACGATCTGTATAGCTCCGTCTCTTTTTCACTCTGGAATAAGTATGGTACGCCACCAGTCACCTCCTTTCCTCCCTTACCAAATTTCAACCAGATAGACAATCAGAAAAATAACAAAACTCAAATAAACAAAAAAAAAACACCACCTTTCTTTTAATTCTCCTCTACAATAAATATTTATCATCAAAACGAAACGATTAACATGCAAAATATAAATCGAGTTCCAATATAAACACTCGAGTGAAATGCCGGTAGTCGCACTCACGCACTCACTTTCTATAATCGATAATATGGAATGTCGCTTTTTTATCGTAACTCGTCATTACACTAGTAAAAGTTTGTATGGAGCTAATAAATAAAAATAATTGTTGAAATCGAAAGCAATTTGGTTTAGAATTTTTGTTGACATTTGTTTCAGATTCTGTGATATCATTCCGGAGACTTGAGTTTTCTCGATTTTTTAAACACTTGATAAATTGTAATTAATATTTAAGACATAGAAACATTTTCAATGTTAAATTATACAATAATTAAATCAATATATTTTAAAAAGATTTTGAAAATAAAAGGAAGAATTAATAACGATCATGTTAAAGTAATTATCTTGTTTCGAAATCGATCCTCCAAAACAATAATTTCCGAAAAAATGCATTGCTTGCATTGTTTACTTTGTCTGTACACAAAGAAAAATACACACAACTCCTGAGCATTAAAAAAATATTTCAAGCCTCATAAATATTTGTTAACGAATGCGATTTAGACTAGATTTAGATCATACCAGATGTAATCTTGCGCAATCCTAGCAGTTGTTTCAAAATTGAAATTATTCGGCATTGTCCATAACGGCCGCAAGGTCCGAAACTCCGAACATTGTCGAGTGCTACCATTTGCTACCAATGCTACCATTTCGGCAAATGGTGGCACTAACAGGCCGATTAGATCTAATTCTTGACCAACGACATTTGAGTCGTGTAACAGCTGCTTTGGATCCGGGTAATTGTATTGGTAACTGAAGGCGCGTTTACATTTGGTAGAGTAAGTAGGTTAGTACTGGTTTGTGACAACTGGCGCAAAATTTAATCTTTTATTTACACTAAGTTTGTACACTACACTAGTGTACAAACTTACTCGTCTACTTACTTACTTGTCTCGTACTTACTTCGTCAATTTTTACGAGGCTGGAACGTTTAAACTAGGCATGGAATATTGGAATTGTATTTGTTTACCGTTCTCGTCTGGTAAGAACTGCATAATGCTCTCTTCGGTGTAAACACGTTCTAATTGTATTGAAAGGAAATTAATAGACTTCGTGTTTAGTTTATATTTTCAATTTACATTAATTTATAGCAGTTTTTATTTCTTTCTTCTTGCCCTCAGTGCGACCTTATGAAGTGATCTTATGAGATCAGTGTAACCCAAGCTTGAAAGAATTCTGTATGCTGTAGTTTTGCAGCAATAGATTTGACAATAAGTATCACTAACATGCTTATCGATTTAGTTGTCATTTATTTACAAGTGCTTTTAAAGCAATAAATTCCGTGCTAGATAATAAATGTTATTGCATTCTGTGCTACATACTACATTGTAACATTCTATGTACCATAAATATTGTGGAAGTGCATAATGCTTTTACGAAACTAAGATAAGATTTTCCGGAGTTACGTTTCACTTTTTAGATTTCTAGAAAAAGTAGTGCGGATGTAAGTTAGGCGTGTTGAAAGGAAATTACTTTTAATAACGAATAGAAAGGTACAGTTACTTTACTTTGATTAAAACAATATTTAATTATCTCAGAAGTGAAATGTCGCAACGCAGACCAGTGATATAGGGTACCACCGTTTACTTTCATAAAACAAGTTTTTGCACAAGCCGCACTTGGCAAAATGTTACCGAAACGTATCATTATGAATTATTTCGCATACCTTGAAAGTTTTAACGTGTAAAGTGATTTATTTTATGAGTAACGTTAAAGTATCTAGATATCAGCTCGGACAGTGCTCAATCGTGACTACTGCCACACTCATGGTCGAGACTTTAGAAAGCGAAAGATTTATCATTGACTCACTACTAAAATAATTACACGAAATTATATTACGTGAAACTCACCTTTCAGTAATATTTAACTGTCTTCAAATTCAATTTGTAGTAAAAAAGCACTGATTAATTGATTACGTGGAATCCACCATTATTCCATGTCACTTATTGAAAACACCGATACCACCTTCACTATTTAGTTTTAAAAAAAACATTAACACAACACGCACTACCCGCCAAAATTCTACATTATTCCAAAAATCCGAATCGATAGATCGATTTCTGTATCAATTGACAGATGTCAACGTCCTCGACGCAATTCGGACACTGGCGGCAAGTGTCGCCGTCGGTTCGGACTTTACGCGCCAGTGCACATAGATTGCAATGAACAAAAATAATTATTTCATTTATTCGAACGTAGGTTTATGATGTTTGAATTTGTGGCGGGAAGCGTGTGTTACGTTGCGAGCGTGCGTTCGGAAATGTGCGCGGAGGCCGGACGGTGCGCGAAAAGCGACTGCGGTCACTGTTGCTCTCGCGACACTCTCTGCCCACCGCTAGCCGCATGTGTAAATGTTAATCCGTGATATTATTTAGTTTAACCGATAAACGTTTAGCCGTTGCATTCGATACCACAACCCCTCTACCGTTCACTTTTTGCTACATCTTGTACTTTAAACAGCTCAATGAGTATTTGTCGGTCTCAAATAGAGATAGGCCAGTTTGCTCGCACAATGCACGCTTTCAGCTGCGATTTTTCAGTCTAGTTTCAAAAACGAAAGCTGACATAATTGTTTTGTAAAATGTTTTGCATGCTACGCACGTCCTTGGTTACGTAAACAATGGGTAAGCATGTTTGAATACAAACAGGAATAACAAAGCGTCTCTTCGTCTAATCTGAGTAAAACGTCTTAACCTAAATTTGAAGAAAATACCTCTTTTGCACAAAATCTCTGCTATTTCATGGTAAAAATTACGATAGATTTTCATGCTGAATACAAACAATAAATATGTAGATATATAAACTCGCGAGCAATGAAAAAGTTACAGTAACATAACATAGCACCAAATTACTCCTAAACGGGAAAGGCTAGCTTAATGACGCCGTCTGCAATATTGAAGTACATTTAACAGCGCATCAGAATATTACCAACTAAACACGTAAATATTGTTTTCAAATTTTAAATTAAATGTTTTAAAAAATTGGGGTCATTTGGGAAATAAAACCAAATCTCTAAGTAAGTAAGGGTTTTACTTGGTGTAAACGTAGGTTTTGATAACTCAGTACTTGGTGTTTCCTCCATGTGCTCTCAATACAGCTTCCACGCGATTGGGCATGCTGAATACCAGATTCCTCAGCATATGCTGAGGAATGTTCTCCCATTCTTCGATGAGCACGTAATTCAAGTCACGAAGAGTAATTGGAGGTGGTACTCGGTTTCTCACCAGTCTGTCAAGCTCGTCCCAAGCATGCTCAATAGGATTCAAATCGGGGCTCCTTGCTGGCCACACCATTTTGTGGATTCCTACGTCCTGAAGATACTCATTTACAACTTAAGCAGTGTGGGCCAGTGCATCATCGTGCATGAACACTGCATTGTCGCCCATATTGGCCAAAAACGGACCAGCATGTTCATAGAGTATCTCATTGATGTATCTCACAGCAGTTAGGTTCCCGTTCTCGATTGGAACTAACGCTGTTCGACCCTCTGCAGAGATACCAGCTCACACGTGAACGGTGCCTCCGCCGTGTGACTTTTTTTCTTCAAAACATGCTTGTGCAAAACGGTCTCCTGGTCGTCAGTATACCCTTTTCCTCCCATCATGATGGTACAGCATAAATCTTGACTCATCAGAGAACATCACTCTGCCCCATTCGTCCTCACCCCATTCTGTATGCTCGCTGGCGTATCACAATCGGGCAACTTTATGATGTCCCCAATTCCACCATAGTGATGATTCTCGTACAATGCTCGGGTGATAGAGGCATGATTTATGGGTACGAGAGCCGTAACACTTTACAATTTAAGAATTCTTTCACAAAGGCGAAAACAAGGATGAAATCAAAAGCAAAACAAAAAACGACACAAATGTATTCCGAAATTTTCAAACCCCAAAATTTTGTTTTTCTACTTTTTTTATCCATGGCTTCAAAAAGGAGGCCCTAGGGAGAATCGCTTTCAACTGACAGATGTCAAATTATAAAAAAAAACTAGTTCTATTTTCACATTTTTATTGAAACATGTTCCAACTTTCTATGCAGCCACGATGTAAAATTGAAATAACTTAAGTTAAGTATTGATTAAAGGATATATATTTTTAAAACACTTTATTATAATTTTGTTTCAACAGTTTTTTTTGTAAACAACATTGATTTTGGCAAAATATTTACCATTTTTTCAATGATGAAAATGAAAAATAAAGGCTGAATAGCTGGCTGGCCACAGAAAAAAAAAAACAAAACAGGCGGGAAACCGGCAAACGGTTTTACTCATTTTTTCTTTACCTAATACATGTTTTTATTTTTACTTTCCTTGTACTATTCGTAATGAAAAGCACAGTGTTTACCTCGGGTTAAAGACTTATTTAGTCCCTCGAACTATTGGCCAAACCCCGTCTCGGGACTAAATAAGTTACTTTCACCCCTAGGGTAACAATGTACTATTAAGTTTGCATAAAAAATTAGTTAATTATACTTTTAAATTTTTAAAGGCAGGTTCTATGTCTTAGGAGACATTAAGGTGTTGTCGGCATTTTGTGGGTGGAACTTTTTCATTGCTCGGCAGTGTATGTATAAACTTAAAAACTGTCGCTGAATATGAATAAATGTGTATAGTTACATAAACGCTATCATCATCTGCGTAGCCTTTTCCGAAACTATCTTAGGGTCGGCTTTCGGTCTAACCGGATGCAGCTGAGTATTTTACATAATGCGCGACTGCCTGCCTATCTGACCTCCACAACCCAGTAACTGGGTAATACGATACCCCTTGGTAATACTGAATGTCAGACTTTTGACTGCTCGTAACGAACGATTGTCGAAGATCTACAATTGACAGCCGGGACCAACGGCTTAACGTGCTTTCTCACTGAGGTAACTCTGTATGTAATTATGATCACTCATCCACTAACCTCGGCAAGCACGGCTTAACCTTAAAGATCAATCCGTGCGGCTGTTATTATTTAGCTACAAGCTCCTCAGCTTATGTAACTCTATCATCCATACTAATCCACACTAATATTATATATGCGTCACTCTGTTTGTTTGTTTGTTGTTACCTTTTCACGACTAAACGGCTGATCGAATCTTAATGAAATTTGGCAAGAAGATAGATTTAAACCTGGGGAAGGACATAAGCTATATATCATCACGCTACGACCAATAGGAGCCGTGCAGCAATAAAAAATGTTGCAAAAACGGGGAAAATGTGACGCAGAAGAAGTTGCGCGGGACAGCTAGTTAACACTAAAAGCGGCGGAAAATTAATAAACATGGTAGTAACCATGCTTACTTACATAAACACATAGACGGTAAACATTCCATTTCTAGTTAAAAATGTATGTTTTTTTTTATTTAGTTAAAAAAAGGCTTTAATCGTAAAACGATTATGCCAGCCTCGTAGTTTTACAAAATAAATAGAATGAAGATAATAACTAGGATCTTAATTAATTAACAATCAATAGGGGTGCGGACTGGGTAAAGAAAACGACATTCTATTTTGTCCCTCAGACAGGTAATACAAAAATATTAGACACGTATTTTTTGTTTTATCAAAGGGATCCCTTCTTTTCGCATAATGTTCTTTGTCATAATATACTTCGGCATAACGATTTTGGCACAATTTGTTTAGGCATAATAATATTTCGGCATAATTTTTTTAGGCATACATTTTATGTTGGCATAATCATCTTAAAGACTAATTTGTTTTGGCATAAATTTGATTCACATAACGTTGTTAGGCCTAAAAATTAAACTAACTAGGTTAAATTTTAATATGATGTGCAACAAAAGTTAGTGGCAGAACCGAATTGCTGCAAAACCGACTCCACGTAGTCTTGTTTGTCCTACCCCTAGAGTGTAATTTAAAATCGCGTAGGCGCGTCGGGGCGAGGCGGCCCGCGGGCTGAGGAGCAGCCGGCTGCGAGTGAGCCGGTGTGCGGTGGTGAGCGAAAGCCGTCTGCGACGATTTGCACTCGTGGGGCCGCCGGAGGCCCGCAGCGCCGGAGCCGTGACAGAAACCCTGCCTGCTGCATGTTGCATGCTTGCTTGAATGCTGCATGCTGCATGCTTGCTTGTTTGCTGCATGCTTGCTTGTTTGCTGCATGCTTGCTTGCATGCTGTATGCTTGCTTATAAAAAAGTTATGCTTTACAACTTTATGCTTAATAAATTTATGCTTTAGAATATTATGCTTAATCATTATTATGGTTAGAGAAATTATGCTTAAAAAAATTATGTGTAAGCTGTTATGCGTAATGATATGCGAAAATATCATTAGGTCAAACAAAATTATGCTAAGTTATAATAGGTCTTAATATGCAAATGGATAGGGAACCTTTATCAAAATATCAAAAAAATACTTAGTTAAAACTCATTAAACTTGGAGAGTGGGGGCTCACTACGTCACAAGTAGGTATAAAAATTACCTACATGTGACGTCATGCGCCATTTCAACTCAATATATCTCCGTAATTTTATGACCACGTGAAAAAAGAAAACGTGTCCAATACTTTTCAATAAACTACCCGACGAACAAAGAAAAAAAATGTGATCATCCCCTATTAATATAGGTAACTTATATTTTATTTTTATTTTATTTTATCAAATAGGAACAACAAACAGCTACATTATGCGATATTACAATAATGATAACTTAGATAACTTAAATAATAATGTAGCCCACAGCGCTGTTCACAGATTACTAATAATAAATAAACTTTAAATTGCTAGGGTAATAGGGTGTTCATGCATGACAGTTAATAATAAAATACAAAGAGAGAAAAGAAAATTATAAAGTCTTATACGTATACTAAAATTACAAAATAAAAATATTTAATCTATGAGCTCAAGTGACTCATACAAAAGGCGTCGAAACTGTATCATGGAGCATGTAAATATGTCGATGTGTTCGAATTCTTTATTGTATGATGCTGCCATTCGCCGAATTGGTGATCGTTGGCCAGTATTCGATCCGCAGGAACCTATGGCAAATAGTGTGCCTGCACGCACCTGCCGTCTATGAACAGTTCTGGGGACCGCATAACACAATACATTATTCAGATCGATACAGTCAAAATTGCCATTAACAATATTATACAAGGTCATGGCTTCTAATTGTTTGCGTCTGGAGCTGAGTGTCAAAAGTTTGTATCTATTGAGCAACTGGTCATATGGTAGATACGTTCTGTGACATCTATAATGCATTGCACGAAGAAATCTGCGTTGTACATTTTCTAACATATCAATATACTTCTTATAGTACGGGTTCCAGATGGGTACGGCGTATTCAAGCTGTGAGCGGACCAAAGTTTTATACAGGCAAAGGTACGAAGAGGTCCGTTTAAAGTCATGAGTGGATCTCATTATAAATCCATACATCTTATATGCCTTATTCATGATTTGTTCGACATGTAAATCCAGGCAAAGTTTAGAATCAAGCAGTATACCCAAATCACGTACCAAGTTTACTTTATTTAGTGGGGGTATAACAGAGAGTATGCAAACCTAATAACGTTTTTATTTTTGGTGAAATTTATATAGTTGCACTTGGGGATGCTTAGAAGAAGCTTACTTGAGTTACAATAGTCCGTTAGTCTATCCAAGTCCTCTTGGAGTAGATGACAATCATGTATGGTTTGAATAGGTCTGTATACTTTAAGGTCATCTGCATATAACAAAAATTTAGAGTTGTGAAAGCAGTTACCAATATCATTTATAAAGATAATAAATAACAGAGGACCGAGAATAGAGCCTTCAGGGACGCCCGAGGTAACCTGGACAGCATCAGAGTGGTAACCGTTAATTACAACCCGTTGACAGCGATTAGTGATGTAAGAACTGAACCACCGTAACAGGTTACCACGAATACCATTAAAGGCCATTCGACTCAGGAGTAGTTCATGATCCACCTTGTCAAAAGCCTTCTGAAAGTCCGTGTATACTGCCACATATCAACCTGTATACGATTATCCATCTTGTCAAATAGGTCGTTAGAGAAAACAAGTAAATTCGTTGTGGTTGATCGCTTTTTTACAAAACCATGTTGTTGTTCTATGTTAGCGTTATGAAGAATAGGGTACACTTCGTTATGTACTAGTCTTTCAAAAAGCTTCGACAAGGTGGACAGAATAGAAATTGGTCGATATTGCTCAACACTACGTTTAGATCCGGCCTTGTGTACAGGCGTGATATTAGCATGTTTCCATACCGCTGGCATGACACCTTCAGTGATGCATTTATTGTAAATTATAGCTAAGGGTCTACATATAACAGTGGCAGTATTTTTGAGAAAAAACGCAGACAGACCATCTGGACCCAGCCTTTAGTTGCATCCAGTGATTACAGTTCTGTCATTATCGTTTTCTCCTTGAAACGAAGGTTAGAAATAACGATATCACTAGACACTGTTTCAGGTGGTGGCTCCCATTGAGAAAGCGTAGGCGAGACAGGTTCATATACGGAAGAAAAGAAATCGGAAAACATGTTGCAAATCGATTGAGGATCGGTGGATACGATGTTATTATATTGTACTTTTGCCGGTATACCAGGTTTGTCTTTGCGATTAGTTACATAGACCCAAAAATCTTTAATATTTTTATGAATGCTATCCTCAATTGACTTAATGTATTTAGAGAAGCATTTATCACAAACTTCCTTAAATATCGCTCTATGCTGCGAAAAAGTTTCGTAGTCTGAAATGTTGCCGTATTTCTTCCATTTGACCCATGACTTTTGTTTTTTCCTAAATGTTCTAATCAACGATTTGGAGAACCAGACTGGAAAGCCAGCCGTTCTGGATGCGGATAGTGGTGTGTGCTGCTTAATAATATCGTCAATCTTATTGTAAAATGTGCTAAGTGCCTCCTCAGACCCTAAGGGGGTAAGAAGTTCCGTCCAGTCAGTATTCTGAATATCACTGTTGATGTGCTCATAATCAGATTTATAAAAGTTGTATTTTTGTAGAGGTCGCTTTTGCATGGGAAGATTTTCTACATTCATTCTAATATCACAAACAAAAGGTGGGTGGTACGTGTCGATTGGAAGTAGAGGCAACAACGCACTCGATACCTTACATGGGTGGTTCGATATCAGTAGGTCCAGAATTTTACCATTTGTATTTGCCACGACATTGTATTGTAAAGCATCAAGTAACGACATTAAATTATTTAACTGGGTACAAGTCGTGGATAAGCCCATACCGAAGCCACTGTTAATTAGGGATACAGTTGAACTCGGTATGTTCCAAGTTACTTCTGGGAGATTGTAGTCACCTACAATGTAAAAAGTGTCAACGCTAGGGTCACCCAGTACCTGCTGTAAGATATCAAAGTGATGGTCATATACAGGGGTAGCCGTTTTTGGAGGTATACACCGTGTAAATCACCTCATCACGAAGCCGTCAACCAAGCATTCTGTACATGAAACTAAGTAACTTTACGCAAAAATTATTGCTGGGAAACGACTTTTTTTTGGGGGGTGTAAAATCATGTTTTGTGGTAGAACTCAATGTAACGCACTCAAAACATTGTGCTGATGGACGGATTGAATAGTACGGGGGTCGTGGAGGTGTCTAAAGTAAAAATCTTACATTAAAAACTTGTATTTAAAAAAATACTTGTCGAAAAGTTGGAACTTTGACCCCTAATATCTCCGTTACTAAAAGGTTCCTAGGTATGGTGTAGAACAAAAAAATGATCGCAATGACAGGGAGAACCAGTGCCTTTCGGCTTCGTTAAGAGGTGTTTTACACCCTTTATAAGCGGCGCTAATGATATGCTTTTTGAATTATATATAGCTAATTTGGATATAGGTTTACACAAAATCGAATACACATTCCAACTTGACAACAAATTGAGTCCCGCTTCTGATTCTAGAGCTTTCCGTTCTTCTTCAACCCGAGGACACTCCACCAAAGCGTAATTTGCAACATCCACCAAACTGTCAGACAGTATTGGATGTCAACAACCTTCATAAGTTGTCCGAATGCATTGAAACTAACAATCGTCTATGGATCTGTACTTCAGAGAACCAAGGAATCCTCTGTGGTGCATATTGAATTGTCATCAACCTGGTACCATATATTCTTCTCTTCAAATCTTTTGTCAAAGTAAGTCTTCCACGTGACATTGCAAATCATTTTAACATCTCTTAATAACTCTGGGTGTAGGAATATCTACCTCTAGGTAGATATTCCTTCATAAGTTCCTATTTTTGCCAACTTATCCACTTGGTTGCTTCTCATCAAACTGGCATGTGATGGAATCCATTGCAATTTAACGGTTTTGCCACTTTCCCTTAATCTTAAATAGAATCCTCATCACATTTGAATCACAAAGTATTAATAATTTAGAATAATTATTGCAAGACATCAAGTACGTACGGTGACCAATTAAGGTATACATAACACCCCTCTTTTTTGGTCCGGGGTTAAAAACCAGTTTATGCGGATCTCTCACTGTATTCGGAATCTATACAAAGCGAGGCCATGTTATACTGGAATTGTATAGTTTGTCGCGTCGCTGTGTTTACGATAGACATTTCGAAATAGCATACAATTCCATTATGGATCCTTTCCAGTTCAAAGAAGTATTGGCTCCCGTATTAGACTGAAGATCAAAAAAGGCTACTCCTGTTCCTTTTTCGTTGTTGGACCCATCACTGAAAATTTGATAGACTCTGTCATAGTTTTAGTGGCCATGCCACTTTAAAAACTTATATTTATATGAGTTAAGTACTGAAAATATGAAGTAGTAGGGACGACCCGAAGCTTAAACTAAACTATAAAATTCCTAAGACATGGGCCTTTCGGGCAAAGGCCCACTTTTAGCTTACTTACTCAGCTATCAAGTTTTCATGCTGAAAAATACATCCATCCATCCTCTGGGGTACCCCTCCCTCCCTACCAAGATGAATATAAAATAGTTAAATTACTTTTTAGAAGGTTACAGTTAAAATGAGGTCAGGTAAATAAGTGTGTCAACCTCATCCAGATAGGTACTTTAATTTGTGTTATTTATTCTATAACCACTGCTCTTAAAATATGCAACCTGCAAGCTTGTTCTGTAACCGAAAATGCCAAGACATCCACTGAATGATATCCACCAATAGCCCGCTCTGAGTCCGCGTAGCGGATTCCGACCCACTCCTCCGAACGAAGATTAGACCTATGTTCTTTAAACAGTAGGAACTGTAGCGGCACTACAGCTCTTAAAACATGGAATCTGCAAGCTTATCCTGAAACCGAAAATTCCAAGACATCCACTGAATGAGATCCACTAATAACCCGCTCTGTTCGCTCGTTCTTCAAACAGTAGGAATTTTAGCGGGACTACAGCAACATAGTACAAAAAGTAATACATGCGCCAGCGCCATCTATGACTCAAATGAAAAAATAACATCGCAATTCTAGAACGCGCAGTTAAAGTTATCCGCGACTTAAGAGCATATAGATGATAGATAGACGTATATCTAATAATATATAATTTCGAAATTAGTAACTTGTACATATATTTTGTTATATCACAATTTTGTCCTTTCTAACCTAATGGTTGACTGATAGAGAATGCCTTGTGGCATTATGTCCGCCTATGTACCACTATTGTACATGAAGTTTAAATAAATAAATATGGAAAAAGCTGTGGGGCAGTAACCCACCAGACACAACACTCGGTTGGTCGGAGGCTCCTTCCTTTTCTATGTCGATGAAGAACTTTACACCCTGTTCTTTATACCCCTAAAGAACTTTTATAGGCAGAAAGGTTAGGCTTTATAAATCACATAAACTTTTTCATAATCCATCTTCCAGCTAAGTTTTAAGGAAAGCTATATAGCTAGCTCTCCTTTAAACTTAGCTGATTGAAATTACATACCCAATAAGAATTTTACAAGTATCTAGGTTGCCTTTAATTCAATAAGTAGGTCTAGTTATAAGTCCTCTGTAGAATTAATGGTCAGTGTGTGGCCTTAACTTACTGATTGATTAAAACAACACAACATCGCGCCTGATTTCCATGATGGCTTGAACAGAAGTATCCACATTTAACTGGTGATATTCAAGGGAACCATACCATCATCCAGAATGACGCGAGCTGTGACTGAAAAATGTTTGATGGAGAAGGTTGCCTGGCCCAGGTTCATTCAAGTGATTTGCAAAACAAACAATATCTGAAGGCTTGGACTTACCTTGAGTGGAATGAAAGATCACAGATATTTTCGTTGTATATTCTATTCATGCATTATCAGTCAAGACATTACATTAGACATACTATTTATCAGTCAAGATATTAGAAGGAATTCTCGAAAACGCGACTGCTGAGCAGGTTCGATTCCCGGTTCGGGCAAAATTGTAAAAGTATTATTTTGTACCATAAGGAATAACATATCTGTTTTCTTTTATAACAATGGAACTCCACTGCTAATATTTGTCCTCATGGATCGTATCAACGGTATTAGGAAACATTTCAAGAGGAAAAATATAATCAGCATGTCGTATCAAAGATCCATGTACATAAGATCGTGTACAGGTGTACTTAGAGACATACTTAGTGTCAAAAAAACAGTTGTGGGCGCAAAAGGGATACGGGTTAGCTCCTTTAATTTCTACACATTTTATGTTACAAGGCCATAACTACCACTACTGCACTTACCGATATTCTGAACTTAAAGGAAACACAGGGCAATTCCTACCACGCAACGATCTCCGTTGCTCCACTATGTACTGAAATGTATCGTATGTATGTATCGGACAGCATACCGTAGAGTCCGCACAACGCCAAACAAAAGCTCTTTAGTGTTTAAATTTAATTGCATCAAAGATCTGACAAGCATTACCTAGTAGTACTGAGGTAATTTGGTTTTTTGTAACGTCCATTGATTATATTCATGATTAGGGTTCAAATATTCATGTTCTTGTTTAACACCTTAATCCAGTGCAAGCTCGCAACCAGTGCATAGAATAGAAATGAGAGATGTTTGGATAATACAGGTGAATAAACTTTTATTAAGCGAGTTGACAGTTAAATTTATGGGTGAATATTAACAATCACTCCAGAAAACATAAATTGTTTAATGTCCCATTCTGTCACACTGTATCTCGATCCATCTCCCCAATGCCGCGTATGCTGACGATGCTCCAAGGGTTCGTGGAGACCAACCGTGGATTGGACTTGTTTGCTGATTGGAATGTTTGCAGCGAAAGAGTAATAGGAATAACTTAATTTAGTATCAACAGTTAGCTGTTAGTACTAAATACATTAATATATTGTATAAATATAGAAACTTCTCTACAGTATACCATTTCTTTTGAATATGGCCAACTTCAGTTACTCGTCAGAATTCAAATTACCTTACTCTTACTTTACCTACACTTAATGAAGAAATAGTACGTTTTCAATATCAATCAACATATTCGTAGGTTTACAATTTTCTATACCACTCTTCACAATATAATAATAATGAAAATCAAATAGGCTTCGTTTCGTAAGTTTCAGCTATAATTATTCGACCATTGCAAGTTGTAGACACGGAGGTTTGCTAAACGAATTGCGGCAGGCGTTTTAAAAAAATTTGAAGGTGCGATTAGTTATTGTCGTTGAAATATCGAAAACAAAAATCAATATTTTCAAGAGAATAAAAAAAAGCAAATAATAAACAATTCTCAATTATTTTAACTGTTTCTGGACGACTAAGGATCTTTCAAGTTTAAAAACTAATTTCAGAACGTAAAAGAACTGACAATCTAACGAGTACGCTGTCATGTACAGAAGATCGATTATGACGTCACATAATAGTTAGAATGTCAGAGGTCATAAACATTTGTATAGTTTAGTGAAAATATTATTTAACTTCTAAAAGCAAAGTGTTTCTTCATCTGCCAGTATTTTTTTTACAAATTGCTTATTACTATACTGATGATCAGTAGGAACGTTTTTTAAGTGAAACTTCTTATCATTGCGACATCCAACAAGTTTAATGTTTAACGCTACCATGGAGGGGGATTCGGGGAATAGATTCGGGGAAGAGACCAATAGGGAGTGAGTGAATGCGTAGCACTCGAACGCATGCGTGTCGTGTAGTATTACGAAGTTTCACTTCTTCCGCGCGGACTGCGCGGAGGGACTCCACGCACTATTTTTTTATCCAAACGTAATGTTATTAATTTAGTACATAGGAATTAAATTATAATAACAGTACGATTCGTTAGAGAAAGAGAAAGCCACATTACTAATAATACAAAAAGGAATAATAAATTCATTTATTTTCTTTTGCTTTCTTCGTTCCTTTTTTTTTTTTGCAGCAAATGTTAAAGACGAATAATGAAACTCCCCTTATGTTGGTGTTTGCTATATTTGCGTCATTAAGTAGGAAAGTTTTTGATACGGTTGATTCGTTTTATCAATGAAGTTATAAGTCGATAAAATGTTTATGACCACTAAACTACTTCACGATACCCATTACGTCACTTTTCTTGGATTTTTTTAAGGCTAAAGGCCTTGAACCAGTAATTACTCGACTGAATCGAGCATTAGTGTATCCGGGCTTGAGAGGCTATAGTGTTAGTGTCATTTATTGTTTCTACACCATGAATTCCTCCAACATCATTACTTAAACGAAACAATATTAGTAAGTAAAGATTTCACTTATCCCAACGCAAAAACTTCTAAAGGCCTTGCTCACTCAGCCGTGAACGACGATTCACTGTCGTCGGCACAACTTTTGCCATGAAAACAGTAGATTTTTATAATGCAACCTCTTTTCGCAACTTCCAAAACAGTACTATTATAAGCGTGATATTTTATTATCTTATCGGCGTAGATTATGTACACAAGTGTTCGTTTTGTACCGTGTAATGGACAACACATTAGTTACCAGCACTCCAATGGGTACCGTGTGATTACTACTGAATACAACGAAAATAATATAACCAACAAACGTATGGAACGTACAGACCGTAAGGAGTTGACATTGAGTTTCCATAACTTAATCAAACGAGGTACGAACAAGTGTTCTATGTTTGAATTTTTTATTTTTTATTTCTAATATGAGTGGCCAGTGTCATTACCAAGTGAGTGCTATAAAGGTTTCAATGGTAAATTTTATGCAGTGGTGTTAAAATGCTTTGGTGTTGTTTGTTTTTTATTTTATATTTTGTTTTTGTGATTTCATGACCAGTATTGTGCTTAAATTCTCTAACAGTGGTAATAATTTTGGAAACATTGCCATGGTTTCTTTGTTATAAAAACAATCATTTCAACTCAGGATTCTCTTTATTTGGAATTAACAATGGGAATTTATCCACCAACTTTTTAATAGATGGGATGAGGAAAATAAAACTTTGAGTCATTAATTTACATAACGGACCGTTAATGCTTACCCTAAAAATAATTGTAAATATTATGATAATTCATTCATTTTAAATGATTATCACTAACATTAAGTATCAAATTTTGCTCATTATTCATATAAGAATACAGTAAATGCAGGTGGGTCATTGACCAGTATTGCCATGCTAAATACAACAACTTTAACAGACCAACTTTTCCTGGTTTAAAAATACATTTTAAAGTACTTTAAACGTAAATCTGAGCAAGTTTTGCTGGAAAAAAGTGAATTCTACAATTTTAATTAATTGTAACAATGTATGTTATGTCAAGAACTGGTCCATAGCATAAAACTGTTTATTCTATGATGTAATAGTAATATCATAACACAAAATCACGCTAGTAATCCCTAAAGAATAAGGCTCGGTGTTCCTATAGTAAAACTGTTTATTCTATGATGTAATAGTAATATCATAACACAAAATCACGCTAGTAATCCCTAAAGAATAAGGCTCGGTGTTCCTATAGTATGTCCCTTTTTGCCAGTTACATCTATGTCCCGTGTAGATATGTGTTTTTTTATGTCAGTCATAAAATACTTCTTATGTCATAATTATTTTAAAACTCAAAAACAACATGCATTATCATTAGTGTGTAGGTAAGATTACTGTAAGACTGTAATCCTCCAATATGATTAAAAGTACAGACACAGGTATTCGGTAAAAACTCTTCACCGTACAACGCACCTAATGTTAAAAGTAACTTGTATTTTATTGTGTCCTTCAATCATTAATTCCATAGACATGGCTTGAAACAAATAAACACACATTGTCAAACTGAACATGTTTGTTTATACTTGGCATTTGTATTCTTAATTTTTTAAATGTAGATTTCTAGCAATGTATCATAAACTCACTGGCTGCAACTATATGTATTTCTAATATGGACCCATATGCCTATATCCAACATTGCTTTACAAGCTATAATCAGTTACTTAGCCACCTAACTCAACTGTAAGAAATAATGTGCAAAGTTATTATTATATTTATTGATATCAGTGTCAACTCAGCATTACATTCCATTTCGATTTGATTTTATGTCCACTTAAACAAATTGTATTGTATTGTATTGTATAGCGGGCTGGTTTCCGCAACTCCACGTCTAAAGCGCGTATTTTGCGTACGGGTGGGAACATTACTCCAACCACCCCAGCTCCCCGAGAAAGGCCAGCAGCCCCTTGGTGTTGCTGACGATCTCGCGGAGAGTACCTGGGTTACCTAAGTACTTTGCCCTGTATGTTGCAACCTCTGGGCAGTGTAGAAGCACGTGGGCTGCTGTCTCGTCCTCCTCCAAGCAGGCTCTGCACAGTGGACTATCTGTGACACCTAGGACAAAGAGGTGTTTATTAAAAGAGCCGTGACCAGTGATGGCGGCTGTGACTATGCGGAGCTGTAATTTGGTCAGCCGAAGCATCCGTTTGGTGAGGCGGCCATCTATAGTAGGAAGTGCCTCCTTGGCCTGCCTACACTCACCATGGTCTAGCCACAGTTTGTGGTGTTGATCACTGGTGCGTTTCCTTACCAGAGTCCGTAGATATCCGAAGGGGAGTGGCACGATAGGTTCTGGTCCTACTGCTGCCATACTGGAACCCCTTCTAGCGAGTTCGTCCGCTGCATCGTTGCCCCGGGAATCGCTGTGGCCCTTAATCCATTGTATGGTTATGTTATTGTGATTACCGACCTGGTTTAGGCGCTGGTGACACTCGTAAATTAACCCGGAGGTGACCGTGTGGTTGTCTAGTGCTAACAGTACAGCCCTGCTGTCTGAAAGTATGCGGATAGAGTGGTCCTTAGCCCTCCTGGCTAAGATGGCTGATGCGGCCAGGGAAATGCCCATGCATTCCGCCTGAAATACCGTGTTGTGGACCCCCAGTGGTACGGCTATATGGATGTTGAGATCCTCTGAGAATACTCCGGCCCCAGTACCCGTACCTGTTTTAGATCCGTCCGTGAAGATCCGTAACTCTGCAGGGTTTAACCCCTCGCAGCGGTGGTCCTCGTGGAGCTGGATCTTGTATTTTTTGTCGAATACAAATTGTTTTGGTACCCGATCGTTAATGGCTTTCGCCAGGGGGAACTCGTTGTAGAATCCCTCTAGTGCCGCAGTGTGTTGCGTGTTTGACTTACTCCACAGTTGAAGTGTTTTGAGGCGTGCTGCCGCCATTGTTGCCTCCTGTTGTATGTACAGATGGAGCGGCGGAAGCTCCAGCATGGCTTCGAGAGCCGCTGTCGGAGTGGTTCTCATGCAGCCTGTAATTGCCATGCAGGCAAGCCTTTGCATGCGTTGAAGTTTGTTCGAGGCTGTGACTAGTCTGGTGCGTGGCCACCAGACCACCGCCCCGTACGAGATCATGGGACGGATCACCGCGCGGTATAGCCAAAGAATTATTTTGGGGGATAGGCCCCACTTCTTACCTATCATCCTCCTGCACTGCCAGAAGGTGATGCACGCCCTGTTTATTTTGTTGTCTAAGTGACTGCTCCAGTTTAACTTACTGTCTAGGATGACTCCCAGGTACTTGACTTCAGTGGCTAACTGAAGTTCTGTATCAAATAGTTTAGGCAAGCGATAAGGTCCTAAAGTTCGTTTTTGGGTGAACATGACTAACTCAGTTTTCGTGGGATTGACTGAAAGGTCATATTCCCTGCACCATCGTTCCACGATGCGTAGCGCCTGTTGGGTGAGGTTACAGATTGTTCCTGTCACTTTTCCCGAGATGAGAATAGCAAGGTCATCTGCATACCCAATTGTGTAGAAATGACTGGCGTTGAGTTTGGTGATGAGATCATTTATCACCAGATTCCAGAGGAGGGGGGAAATTACTCCTCCTTGGGGGCAACCTCTGGCTATCAGAGCCATCTGCTGCTGTCCTTCTAAGCGAACCGCTCGTTTGCTCAGCATGTTAGTAATCCAGTCAATCAGCACCTGTTCCGCCCCATGACGAGACAAGGCGGAGCTGATGCTGGAAAAGTTGGTTTTATCGAAGGCTCCTTCGATGTCTATGAAGGTTCCAAGGCAGGTACCCTTCTGATGTATAGCATCTTCAATCCGACTGACTACCAGGTGGAGTGCCGATTCAGTGGACTTACCCGAGCTGTATGCATGTTGGTTGCTGTGTAGTGGAATAGTTTTCAACGCGCCCTCCCTCAGCTCTCTCTCGCAAATTCTCTCCATGGTTTTTAGAAGGAAGGAGGTTAGGCTGATTGGTCTGTGGGATTTGGCATTGGTGTAGTCACTCTTACCTGGCTTTGGAATGAATATGACTTTCACTTCCCTCCATCCTTTCGGAACGTATCTAAAGGCCAGGCACGCTCTCATTAGGGGGACCAGTCTACCGGCAACGGAGATTCCTCCCCACTGTAGTAAGGCGGGAAAGATCCCGTCCGGACCTGCCGCCTTAAAAGGATGGAAGCACTGGATCGCCCACTGGAGTTTCTCCAGCGTCACCACTTTATGTGCGTAGCGCCAGTCGTTCTCTGTTGGTGTTTGGTTTGTCTCGGTCCACTCAATTACCTGAGCGAAAGCGCATCCTGGGAAGTGAGTTTCAATTAGGACGCGCATCGCCTCTTCTGTTGATGTGGTGAGTGTGCTGTCCGGTTTTCGGAGAACAACAGGCCCAGTCGTGTTTTGCTGAGCCAGTATTTTCCTTACCCTATTAGCTTGTTGGCATGATTCGATGTTGCCACAGTATTTGCGCCATCCATTTTTGCTCCTGAACCTGATGCATTTTTTATAGCAGGACTTGGCCGCTTTGTACGCGTCCCAGTCCCTGTCAGCGCAGCTGTTCATGGCTCTATTCAGTGCTGTCCTTACCTTCCTGCGCTTGCGTTCCAGATCCGCTCCCCACCAAGGTTGCTGCCCCGGTGTAGAGGGCGGAGTGGTTTCCGGGCAGGCTGAGTGGTAGCTGTCTAACATTGATTTTGTAAGGTGGTTGACTTGGTCGTCAATCTGCAAGATGTCCTCGAACGTTGACCGATGATCGGTCGGTGCAAGCTTGGTTTCTAGGGTTCGTGTATAGGCAGCACGGTCTGTGTTGCGTGGGTTACGCCGTGGCAGTATTGGCGTGACACTAACCTGGATGTCGAAACGGATCCACCTATGGTCCGAGCAGGAGGCCTCCCTGGACACCTGCCACCCGGTGGCCATGGCCGCTGCACCCTCTGATGCCAGGGTTAGGTCTATGATTGTACGGCTGCGCCTGGTTACGAAGGTTGGTTCGGAGCCTGTATTTAGTAGGGTTAAGTTTGTAGTGAATAAATAGTCAACTAGAGCCTTACCCCGTTCGTTTTGCGTTTCCATGCCCCACAGAGGGTGATGAGCGTTAGCGTCAGCGCCTATGACAACCTCCAGCCCCAAGCTCTCGCAATGTCTCACGAGGCGGGCGAGGTCATGCGGCGGCGGATCCTCAGCCTCAGGCATGTATGCCGAGGCGAAGACGACTGCTACCTCTGTGTCGTCGCGCTGTAAGGTCAACCTTACTGCAGAGATATCCCTGCAACAGAAGTCTGTCAGTGGTTGTGCTTTAATGTTACCTGTCGTATAAATGCACGATCTTGGGTGATCGTGATCTGTACTAACCAGAAGCTTACCTCCAAGATTGGAGAGGCCTTGTATGTGGCCGGCCCTGATCCACGGCTCCTGGATCAAGGCAATGGCCGTATGTTGGACCTCCAACCACTTACGCAGCTGAGCCGTTGCGGTTTGGCTGTGGTGGAGGTTAGCCTGCAGCACTCTACAGGTCGACGAAGGGGACGCCATCGCTGGTCGTGCCTTCCTCGTCGCCCTCCAGACGCAGCCCGGCGAACAGGTCACCCGCGTCAAAGCCGTCCCCCTCCGAGTCCGAGACCGACGACAAGTTATTGCCATCGAGCTCGTCACCCGATGTGAGGACAGCGTCCACGCCGGCCGCGGCCGGGACTGCTGTAGATGTTGGCACCTCTGGCGCCGCAGGCGCTGCCGGCTCCGCCGGCGCTATTGGCACCTCTGGCGCTGCTGGCACCGTCGGCACCGGCGGCGCTGCTGCCGCAGGTGCAACCACGGTTGCTGCCGCGGTGTCAGTGTGGGGGGAAGCTACCTTCTCCTCCTTCTTGACCTCGACGATCGTCCCCGTGGCCGGGTCCCATCCCTGAGGGACGTCGACAAATCTGCCGTTCGCACCCTGAAATTTCACGTACGCCGTCCCTACCCCGAAGGAGAGACGACGTTCGGCCTTCATCAGGGTGGGAATTTGGTCCTCAGGGACCCCGACCACCACGAACCACGCATCGGCCTGTCTGTCCGTGTGCAGCAGTACCCATCCCTTGATGTCGATCCAGGGATTTTGGTAGCACAGAGCGCGTCCAATGATGGACTGCTCTGCGAAAATCCCCTGTGCATCCGGGATGAGAATGCCGCATCTCACTCGCCTTTTTATTTCCGTCTGCCTCCTGACCACTAGCGAGGTACTAGTGGAGGGAGGCATCTCAGATATCACCGTCCTCAGCCAGGCTAAGGTGTAGTCACTGCAAGGCCACAGTTTTAAGACCCCTCCGGTGAACACCGGCCTTGCTCTAAAGGCCGGTGCAGGTGAGTCCTGTTTAGCGGAGAGGCACTCGGTGACGATCCTCCTCTGTATGGCCGCGAGCACCTCTTCTGATGTCCCCTTGGTTATGAACCCCGTGCGGTCGCAGGTGACTGCGACATCAAGCTCGGAGCCCACAGCTTGGGCGTAGCTACGGTTGGCGGCCCGCTTGGATTTATCAAGCCGCGGCCGCTTATGCTCCCCACGAGGTGACGAGGTCTCGTTGAGAGCTCGCTTGGCCGTGGCCTGATCCTTCCGATCGGGTCCCTGTGCTGTCATCTGGGCTTGTCCCTTCAAGCTGGTTGACGGTTGGCTGGGTCCTGGGCGACTATTGTCGACCATGGCCTGCTCCCGCTTTCCTGCGGAGAAGATGACATTACAGCCGGTCGGTCGAGCCGAATCTGCGGCGTTAGCCTGTAGATTACGTGGAGTCTTACCTTTCCACCGTTTCTGGCGCCGTTCCTTTTTGGACGGTCTGTTCCTTCTCCAACCGTTGCCCGCCGTAGGGGCCGGAGCTACTGGCGCTGAGGGATCAGCGCGTTGTGTAGCCGGAGTGTCCTTGGCCTTCCTCCGCCTATTACCCTGCACCTGCCAGGTAAACGCGGACGTGTCCCCGGCGGTGCTGATCTCGTCCGGTTGGCCAGTGACGGCCAGCGGGGGAGGGGTAGCTTGAGGAGCCATAGGTGGAGGTGTCTTCAGTAGAGGAGCCCTGCCACCGGTATTAACCGTCGTGGGGGGCTGTACACCTGTAACTAAAAGAGGATCGGTACTGGTCCCAATCAGCGCCGATGTCCTCTGTATTTTCCGGGACTTTATTTTGGTCTTGGCCACGGTTCTCGCCGCAGCCGGACCGGTACCCGCGCTGGAGCCCGCTGCATTGACAGCGGAGCACCCAGGGGCGAGAGAGGTGCTGCATGCACCCCTCTTGGGAGTATCTTTGGCTTTCGCCTCCACTCCGATGTGTGGTTGTGTGGTGTGTGTGTATGTGTGTGTGGTGGGTGTGTTTGTTTGTGTAGCGTTTGTGTGTGTGTGTGTGTGTTTGGTGTCGTATGGGCTTGTAGTATCCATAGTTAGTTGTAGTTTTGTTTCATCTCTCTGGCCTCCCACCCTCCACGGAGCCCGCACCTGGGAACGTCTCGCTACAAACTAGCTTACCGTTAGGAGTACCATCGAGATATAGGGGCGAGAGGCTGGCTTACAGTGCGACATCGGGTGCTTGATCGGGTTGGCCGTGGGGACGCCCTGTCCCTTCTGGAACTGATCAACCCTCACTTACACCGTCAGCATGACCTTAACCCACCGCTGCGACAATCCGAGGACGGCCACAGCGGACCCCCCGCTCCTCGCCGAGGCCCTCTGACGGGACACTCTGACCATTTCCCTACCCTTGGCTATTGGTTAGGGCTACCGTTTTGCTTGAAATCCGGACCAAAGAGGGCGTGTTGCCTTACGGACACATTACCGCCAGCGCCGCTCGACTCAGCCCCCCAGGACTCCTTCATCCCCGCTTACGGCGCTCGACTGCGCAGGTCCTAGCGCAGGTGACTATATGTTCCTACCCGTCGCCAGCAGAGTTTAGTGACGGCCGAGCCCACAACCACTCAGTCACAGAGAGTCATGGTTAGGAGAAAAAGCGCCTGGTGGTTTTTGTTGCGTCTATTTCTTAGGGAATTAGACCAAGAACAGGGCGGCAACCTCGTGAAGGTGAATCCGCCAGACTTGCCTTGAGGATCCACACGACTGTAGCGCTCTCCCTCAAGACCCCGCCACCTTACCGCTTCTGAGGGAAGCAGTAAGGTAGGCTTGTATCTATACTACCAAGCAAAGCGTAAGCAAAGCGTGTCGTTGTGCAACCGCAAAAGCATAAACACAAACCCACCCCACACACTGTCACTTAAACAAATACCAACAAGCTAATGTAAATTATGTTGATTTCAGAATCACTAGCACTATTTGAAAAGTGATTACCTATGTGTAATTGTGTAGTGACACTTTAATTTCCAAAAACACATAAATATTTGGAACATTACAAACGCAGGGTAACTACTACCAAGTTCACTAAAGGTGGACCACTTTTCAACCTTATAACTTAGGGTATAAGGGTGAAAAGAGGTACACTGCCAGTGCACTTGGTCGCACCTACCTTGCTTTTAGCCATTCATTTTTCATTAAGATCTTAATGCAACATGCAGTGAACATTAATAAAATGGAGAGAGAATAATATATTTTTGTTTACAAAACAACACAACAATATACTTGTATACTCGTACCTAACAAAAAAATATGTTCTAAATTGAATGTGGATTGCGATACTTTTATCACTATGCACCATAAATATGTGTACCCCAGCAAGAAAGTATCTCCTAGAGTTATATGAGTAGAACGTATAGTTGGTGCCTTATGTGCTGTAAATGTGCCCCCACTTAAAAAATGTGTGCCCCCTGTCGTTTTGGAAAAAAAACGGAAAAACGATTCTTGCTGGGGTAACGTTTTTCTAGCAGGAAAATTCTAAACGAATGATCGGAGAGAGAAAAATTGTGCATGGCCAGAGAGCTTATATGTGTGCCAAAATGTGCCCCCAAAAATAAAATCTGTGCCCCTTCAGATTTTCGAGATATTGCATTTCCTGCTGGAGTAACGTTTTGATGAATCGTATATCTCTAAAACCATTGCATGTGCCCCTGTAGAATAAACATACACGAGTAGCTCTTAATGTGTGCCCCTATGTGCCCCAATTTAGATTTAAGAAAATATTTATAGTTTTCAAGTTATCGCGGTTTTATGAAAACCCGAAAAATACATCGCAGCGCTTAAATGAGACAAGGTATAAGTTCGCTGAAAACTGTATTCGGTCTTTCATGACGCTAATAATAACCATACAAAGTTTCAAAACTGTTCATGCATGCGTTTTTGAATAAACTTGCTAAAAGTCAAAACGATGGTGTCATAACTTTGACGGCAAAATACAAGGAACTGGCTCAATCCCAGATGTGTCGGTGTAAACCAAAATAGTGTGCCCTTAGTCAAAAATATATGGTGAAAATATTGGGCTTGGAATGTTTCGCATTAAGTAAATATAAACAAAAAACCAAAATATGTAAAAACGGCTGGTTATCCGACCAAATTCCAATGACTACTAAAAAGCGACGGTTTCATACATGTCAATGACCTTCTTTATTGGACGTATTATACCTAAGCTGTTGTCCGTACAGTCGCGTTCAAAAGTTTTGGGGGCTAATTAAAAAATATATTAATTGCACCTTGTGACTATATTAATGAAACAGCTTGTTGATGTGGAAATTATTATTTTTAGTCCCTTAATTTTAATTCTTAAAGTAATTATTGCATCAAATCACAGTTAAAATTTCCTACCTATAAATATTAGAAATATTAGAAATTATTTGCACGTTGTGTAGTCATTTAAATCACAGATCAGTATTTCACCTAAGTCTAACATATAATTAGTAAATTCGCATCACAAAAAATCACAGATCAGTATTAAGTATAATATTGTGTAAAAAAATATTAAATTTGAAATGTAAATGAATGCTCCAACCAGCCCGCGAAATTCAAATTTTCTTACATTTTTTGCAATTTTCAGGCCAGTGCTTGGTTGTATGTTGATTAAAATATTATTTGCGGCTGTAAGACATATGTAGTTACAGAATTATAATCATCAAAATCATCAATACAACGCTCTAAGTTTATAAAGCTGTAGGAATTACTTTTTCTGTTTTTTTTTTGTTACGTCTACCTACGCCTTTATGAACTTGGAGGGTTGTATTGGTGATTTTGATGATTATAATTTTGTAACTACATAATGATGAAAAACTTACTTTAACCTACGGCTTATCAATAAATATATACAAACAAGTACGGGTTTTTTTTTTTATTCAAAAATCAATTTTGGGTCAAAGACTTGGCAAATTACTAGATGTATTTTAATGAAATTTAGAATGGAGAAGATAGCTTACCTTGGAATAGCACTTAGGCTACTATTTATAATGTACTGAATCATGTGTAAGGTCATAGAAACAGCTAGTAGAATATAATTCAATAACAACTTTATTTTATTTCTTATTACTTTTCTACTTCAGTGTACTCAGGCACAACAACACGTGTGTAAAGTAAAGAAGGTCATCGATATGTATGAAACCGTCGCTTTTTAGTAGTCATTGGAATTTGGTCGGATAACCAGCCGTTTTTACATATTTTGGTTTTTGTTTATATTTACTTAATGCGAAACATTCCAAGCCCAATATTTTCACCATATATTTTTGACTAAGGGCACACTATTTTGGTTTACACCGACACATCTGGGATTGAGCCAGTTCCTTGTATTTTGCCGTCAAAGTTATGACACCATCGTTTTGACTTTTAGCAAGATTATTCAAAAACGCATGCATGAACAGTTTTGAAACTTTGTATGGTTATTATTAGCGTCATGAAAGACCGAATACAGTTTTCAGCGAACTTATACCTTGTCTCATTTAAGCGCTGCGATGTATTTTTCGGGTTTTCATAAAACCGCGATAACTTGAAAACTATAAATATTTTCTTAAATCTAAATTGGGGCACATAGGGGCACACATTAAGAGCTACTCGTGTATGTTTATTCTACAGGGGCACATGCAATGGTTTTAGAGATATACGATTCATCAAAACGTTACTCCAGCAGGAAATGCAATATCTCGAAAATCTGAAGGGGCACAGATTTTATTTTTGGGGGCACATTTTGGCACACATATAAGCTCTCTGGCCATGCACAATTTTTCTCTCTCCGATCATTCGTTTAGAATTTTCCTGCTAGAAAAACGTTACCCCAGCAAGAATCGTTTTTCCGTTTTTTTTCCAAAACGACAGGGGGCACACATTTTTTAAGTGGGGGCACATTTACAGCAGATAAGGCACCAACTATACGTTCTACTCATATAACTCTAGGAGATACTTTCTTGCTGGGGTAACGTACACCATAAATATTGCTTCATCGTCTACTACATTTCCATTGCACATCTATTCAAACAAATAAAATTAAATGTCTGTCTGTAATTTCAAAATAACTGCTCTTTCGGTCTGTCGTCCTGTTTGTTCCGGCTAATCTCTGAAACGGATGGACCGAATTTGGCGAGACTTTTACTGGCAGAGAACTGAATTGATGATAGGGAGTAACTTAGACGACTTTTATTTTTGTAGGGTTCCATGCACAAAAATTTAAACCCTTTATACTGTTAACAAAAAATCCGATTCAAGTAGGTATTATATGAATGTTGCAGGCAACAGCTAGTTCATAATATTATTTAAGAAAATAAATTGCCGTTAATGGCATCTCACATCCAACGTAAGTGCTCCATCCTGCCATGCCATGATGCAAGTCTTAGGGTTCTAGTTACCATATAAAGAATAAAGTATGATGCATTACATAGTTTAGTATTCTATGCTAGTTTCCGTTGACTCAATGTATCATCAAGTTTTTATTTCAATTATTTGTTCATGAGTTCAAAACGGTATAAGCCAGGTTGGTTTCTATATTTAATAATTAAAATATTTTATTATGGAAAGATTAAATTTTTATTTCATTGCAATTATTTTTATAATAATTAATTGTCATTGTTCATATGGTTACATCAAACTCCTTATAGGTGGATAGACTTTGGTAAGAGGGTTTTTGTGACTTATGTATAGGGTTCTTCTTTCTGGTGGGGTTTCTGGGGTGACGGGTTTCTGGGGTAACTAGTTTCTGTAGGACATGAGTAAGTTTTCTGTGGTTTCTGCATGGGGCTGTTGGGAAAATCGAGATAAGAAGTTTTGATCCCAAGCCGGTCTCTTGGGCCATTGACATTGGGGCTGAAATCCGAGGGGCCAATTTAGACTTTAATCAATCTAAATACAGTTGCATTTCAAACGAAAATTAATTATATTAGTACGAAATTAAAATTCTTTGATAAATGCTACACATGCCTTAAGCTATTTGATTTTGAGTGTAGTGAGCTGATAAATCTTAATTCCTTTTTTTATACAATATTCTTTCATGTATTTCTTACAGATGAAAAACTTTACGGGTACACAAACTACGGGATGGATACCCCCACCCCGGCAGGTGAAGGTGGCGAATGCTTACCAGGATTCTTTCAGACCATGGATTCCCTGAGTCCCTTGGACTCGGACTTCGACGAGAGCCTGGCTGTACCTGAGTCCCTGTCGGTTATCGATGCGATCGATAAAACTGATAATAAGGAAGGTACTAGTTCTAGTGGTATGTTGGTTTGTGTTATTTTACAAGCTTTTATTTAACTTCCCATGTTTGTTTGTATGTATGCGTGTTCGGCGCGAATCTTGGAAGCTAAATTAGAACCACTTCCCGAGGTCCGATTGACTTGAAATTTTGCACACACCTTTGATTCTAATGACATTTTTATGACAGACATACTAATTCTGCAGCCAGGCTTGTCTCATGCAATAAGATGTGATTGAAGGTTCTTCATTGATTTTTGTCATGGATGAGCCTTGCCATAGCCAAGACGAAAGGTTCCTTCAGACTCCTAGGAAATAAGACCCATCAACAAACTGACAGGATAATTTCTGATCTGGCACTACGTCTGCTAAATTGTGCAGTACCTACAAAGGCGCTATGCAGTTTATCTTAGATAATCAGAATCAAATCATGCAATCGTAACAAAATCATGCAATCAGAAACAAATCATGCATCTTCTTCCACTAAGGAACAATATGCAATTGATTGTATTCTGCATTTTTTTACATTAAGCCATGTATTGTGTATATTGCCATTGAGCTGGATTTCTGCCCGGTTGATAGCAATAGGCTCAACCCCTCTTACTTGGGACTTGAACATAACTGGCGAAATATGGGTTTAATATTAGGTAGGTACGCCTAACTGCTACTACTACTACTATTATTAATCAGATGTTTTACAATAGCTTCTTAATCATTACACCATTTTGTTTAGAATAGTTACAGCACGGATGACAACATTTGTGTCACTTGTTTAATTTAGTCTTTTTGCAATATCATCTTTTTTTTTTTTTGTATAGACTCTTTTTCTTATTTACCGATTGTTTGTAAATGTAGGCCGTAGGTGTGTGTGTACATTGTAGGCCTTATAGATCCCTAGATCCTTGGTAACTTTTTATCTTGTTCTACGTTTTGTAGTAAGCAACGACTTATTGTCGGGCCTACGATGTCCACTCATACTTAAGTGCCAATGCTGTAACATAGAAAAATTGTAAAGCCAAATGATTTTAAAAGAGTAACCATGAAGTTTCTGGCCGGTTCTTCTCCATAGGAAACGACCAACCCGAACCGAGCACCTTTTTGTCGACGCTTTACTCTTTTTGATTGATTTTGAACTCTTCGGGGATTACAGGCGTGATGTTATGTTATATATTGTGCATAAGCTGCATTAAATCTTTATATCTAAATATTTATGCTGTTGTATGTAGTAAATCTAAATAACTGTTAACAGTCATTCATCATCTCATATCAGCAAAAAAAACTTCCATATTGGCTACAAGATAAAGATTAAGATTATATATCTGAGATCAGATTCACATCCAGTGTTGTCAAAAATCTAAATCAAAATATTTTACGTTCACTTATAAAACGTCGACAAAAGGTGCACGGGTCGGTCGTTTCCTATGGAGAAGAACCGGCAAGAAACTCCTTTAAAATCCTTTGGTTTTACAATATTTGAATGTTACAGCGTTAGTACTTGTGGCTACATCAGTTAACTGCCTTATTTTACTAACTACATAGGTAGCTAAGCTTAATCTCCACGAAAGAGTTCTAATGTGCGCGCGCCCACTGCAGTTTTGAATCGATAGTAATTCCTAAGAATACAGTTTCCGCTATTTCATCAAGTTTTTTGCCGTCAAGATTTAAATTTAGGTCACGTTGTGTCACATTTAGTACTCGTAAAGAGAATTTAGACATTTGGTTTTGTTTGCATTCAGTAAAAGATTGTTAGCTGCAAACCATTTCGAGAGAACAGTTAGACATCCGTATCTTTACTTTGAATTCAAAAAAATTGCGAAGTGTCATCTGCAAATAGAGTTATATCGGATAATTTGGCCATCATATAAGGGAGTTCATTCATATAAACAAGAAATAGGAAAGGGCTGAGAATTGAACCTTGTGGCACGCCCATCTTGACTATAGACCCGGAGGACGTCGCCCCATTTACATTTACTTTTTGCTGCCTGTTTGATAGGAAAGAATAGGACCAGCAGTTTGTACGCGAATTCCGCAGTGCTATAATTTACAGATCAGTGTGTTGTGATCGACGCACTCTAACGCTTTTGAGAGATCACAAAAAATGCCAATAGCATCTTAGGACTTCGCCCAGGATTCCAGAATGTGACTGATGAGTTTTACACCCGCGCGTCCGTTGTCAATCTACTTTTCGTGAAACCAAACTGCTGGCTATGCAGTATCCTATTAGAGTTAAAGTGAGACTATATCTGGTCCAGCATGATATTCTCATAGATTTGACTCAATGCTGAAAGCACAGATATTGGTATATAATTAGAGGGATCACTCTTTCAACCTGATTTGAAAACTGGTACCAATTTACTATGTTTCATCAAGTCAGGAAACTAGCCGCTGTCCAAACATTGATTGAATATGCCTGTTAGGACAGGAGCAATTGAGTCAATAATGTTTCCAAGAACCTTGACGGGAAACCCCCATAAGTCTTCAGTATTTTTCATTCAAGCCTGTTCGATACCTTATTTCTTATTGTTCTAGACCTTTCAATGAGCACTGTTTTGAAGAAAATGTCAAAGACAAAGGGGAAATATTTGCAAGATCTGTTCTACAGATGCCAGCACATCAAGCTACAACCATCTGTCAAATTGTTTTAATAGATTTTCAACTTTATCGTTAAAGATTCAGGGTTCAAGGTTTATTGGGAAAATATAAAAGTTACGGGTAGCTTGATGTGCTTGGCGTCTGTACTTTGTGTGTACTTACCTTTTCACCTACTTTTAATTAAATATGGAACTAACGTAATTAATTGATTCGTTTCTGATTAGATAAACATCATCTGACCCCAATGTATGGAGAAAACTATATTCCTATCTATTTTATCTTTTTGATATGAGCCGGCATCCTCTGATTCATATAAAAATGCATACTTATGTGTAGATAATATAGAATTAGTCACTCTGAGCTAGCTTGATAATAACTCAACTATATCCTTCTCGAATCATGGTAGTTAGAGCATAATATTTATAACGGCTAATCATCAATTGGCCTTGTTGGTCTAATGGTTGCAAAAGCGACTGCTTTGCATGTGGTCCTGTGTTCGATACCCAGGTTGGACAAAGTCTTATTGGGATTTTCCCGGTTGATGGTAAAAGGCTCGCCTCTGTTACATGGGACTTAAACATAACTGCCGAAATGTGGGTGTACTTATCACCTCTGCCTAACCATTCGGGGATTAGAGGCGTTATGTTATTCAATAGGGGTGAAGACTGGGTAAAGAAAACGACATTCTATTTTGTCCGTCAGACAGGTAATACAAAAATATTAGACACGTATTTTTTGTTTTATCAAAATATCAAAAAATTACTTAGTTAAAACTCATTAAAGTTGGAGAGTGGGGGCTCACTACGTCACAAGTAGGCATAAAACTTACCTACATGTGACGTCATGCGCCATTTCAATTCAATATATCTCCGTAATTTTATGACCACGTGAAAAAAGAAAAAATACGTGTCCAATACTTTTCAATAAACTACCCGACGGACAAAGAAAAACAAAATGGGATCATCCCCTATTATTACAAGCTGTTGCGATTCCTAGTTTAGGCTTATCAGTTGCTGACTCGATGTCAGTGTTTTGCCATTGGTTAAAACGTCACTACACACAAAGCTAAGACTATATTAGTTTGACGCATGTTATTTATTACTAGTGACTGCCATTGGGAAATCCATTTACTTTGTGTTTGTGTGTATACGTAATTTGTATACTACTAAAAGAATATTTCAATTTTCCCAAAGCGTTTTTTCCAAGTATTCAGTTAATGATTTTATCTAAGTAATTATTTATTAATAGACGCTGACCTAAAAATCTAGAGAAAATATTTTGAAGGTGGCTAATTAAAATCTTTTAGACAACATGCAAATATTAAAGAATACTGATACAAATTATTTAAATTGCAGATTAGAAATATATCTCTTTATCAATCCCAATGAACTGATAAGTGCTGGCGAATCGTGATAACAATAAATATTACTTTTACTTTACCTCGTCGTGTTATAAACCTCGCATTCAGGAACCGACGTAACATATTATCATTCCTGTAATCCACGGAGTGGTGTGATTATATTAAACACTATGTTTCGTCAACTATGGTTTGAAGTCTCATGTAATAAGGGTCAACTTTCACCTATTGCCATGAATTATGCACAAATCCAAACTCCGGCTGAAACTTAAAAAAATCCTGATGGATAAACCTAATGACTATTTCGAATCGAACCCATGACATCAACAATAGTAATTGCGTCCACTAGACAAATGAGGCTATCAGGTGGCCTACCATGACGTCTTAAAACATTATTGTTTCACTCTTATTCCAGAGTGGGAAAAAGACGGTGCTATACAGGTCGTCTAGCTCCATCTCTTTCCCACTCTGGAATAACGTCATAGTAACCCCCCTGAATACAACATGGCGGTGCATTTCTGTAACCATTGGATAATCCACTTGGGACATCTTATTAAGACAATTGAGCGGATCTCTGAAGCTGGAATTAAAACACAGACTGTTGCGCGGTTGTCTGGCTAAATGGATAATTTGTTACCACTCAAGCCACTTGAAACGCGCCGCATAGCGATCTTTGTCGGTTGGCACATACACACTTGCATGAAAAGTAAATTTTCTGAGCATCCAGTGTCCAATAAAGTACAGGGTCAAATCAAATGAAGTATCGAACGTTTGCAGTGGTAATCGTATCAATATCTTATCTAATAACGATAAAACAGAGAATATACTTCCGGAACGTGTCCTCAGGCGATGCTCTTTGTGTCAAGCGACACGCCCGTGCTCTGAAGCCATAAACGATAGGTTGTGCATGTGCATTGTTGCCTGTAGAGTCAACTGTACAGGCATGCATGAACGTCTGTAGGAGAAAACTGTACAGTTATCCTTGCTTGTACGTGGAACCTATAGAATATCGATTTTAATTTTGCTTGGTTGTGCGATGTGATGTGCGACTGTGCAAGCATAACCGAGCTTGTATGGCAGGTCGCATGCACAGCTCTCGGTTCTTAGTTGTTTTCTATTTATTATAGCTAGTAATAAACCCACTAACGCAAACACATCGTCGTGTGTTCCCGGTAATCCATGGTTGCAAATAAGCCAACCGACAGTCTTGTAGCTACGTGTGTGTCCTCTATGGAAGTCGGTTTTGCATGAAGGTTTTGCACGCACATTTAAAACTGTCATGCATAGCCTATTGTTTATGACCGGCTTTAGTAACTTCCTTCATTTAATTTCTCCGCAGCCGCTGTCGAAAAACGCGTGTCGCTTGAGTACGCCCTTGTGACCAAACGATCAAGGCCATGCTATGCGCCATACTTTACGATCATAGTACCATAATACTAAAGCTATGTTAATATACTTCTATTTCAGCAATAACTCAAACAACAGTGCCATTTAAAGCGGTCCACAATCCGCCTATAAAATTCAACTCGGTGCACAGGAAAGTGTTCATTCCGGGCGTTGAAATAAGGGTCAGATTAGTGGAAAACGAAAGAAGCGTCACAACACACTTGCTGAATCCTAATCTGTGAGTACTGTTTTTCAATTTTCTTTTGCTTGGGGTCCTAGCTAATTGCGATGTTTTGAACGGTGATTAATACTTTTGAACTAGCAGCATTATCCTGTTTAAAAACAAGTTCGATCAGTAATGCTATTGCCAAGCATGATAGACCATGTTATTATGTGTCTAAGATTAACTTTTGATAAACCACTTTTTTGTCTGCTGGCATTCTACCCCAACAGGTTTTGGGCTAGCCATATCTACCAAAATTAAATCGATTAAACGTCACTTCTTAGCACTGCAGTGGATCAGCATAACCTTGCTACATTTTTAGTAAGTAGCTGATCTCGAATCAAGACCCATTTATTATAAGTTAAATAAAACCGTATTTCATACTATAGACATTTAAAAAAAACCGTACACAAAACATTCAATACCGTCGTTCACGAAAATTGTCTATGAATTCGAACTTCTTGTGTGCTTCTGCAAATGATATAGAACAGGGTCACAAACGTATCTACGTTTAATTTTTACAAAAGTAAAAGTTTAAAGTTACGTTTCGGAGAAATAGAGTAGACCTGCTGATTTTGTACAGTACGCACATCGGCTATCTATACGAAACCAAATTAAGCTGATCTCTCATTATACGGATAGCTCATACAAAGCGAGGTTAGGTTATACTGGATATGTAATCAAATCAAAATATTTTTTTTTCACATAGGCCTACATGGGCACTTGTAAAACGTCGACAAAAAGGTGCTCGATTCGGGTTGGTCGTTTCCTATGGAGAAGAACCGGCAAGAAACTCCATGTAGAGCTTGATGTGCGTTGACTTTCAGAGCGTTGCGCAATAATGCTGCAGATTTCAATGATTTCCATTGTACCCAAGACATGACAAAGCCTAGTTAAACAATAGCTAAAATTAAAAACAGATAATGTAATCGCTCGATAATTATCACATTAAAACGTTCGTCATGTTTCGTGATCTTCATTTATTGTGGAACACAAGTCTCTTTGTATTTTAGTTTTTTTTTTATACGTGCTTCAAGATAAGGCAATGCGGAAAATAAAACCGTTTAAAAATTGCGATTTGGTATCTATTTAAATACTAAGTTGCTTTATTGGAAGATTTCTACCTATTTCTTTATCTTTACTGACTTATAAGTCTTATAACAAACAATGTAAACGTAAAAAAAAACGGTTAATTTGATTTAATACCAGAATAATATTACAACTTTATGTATGGATTTTTTTATATAAAGTTAATGAGCTTACCCTTGAAATTCAAGGTCTTGACTGCTACAGAAATAATAAATTAAACAAATTAATTACTTTACTTTTTATTCCTGCTGCCTAAAATAAACTTTTTTCATGTAATCAGGATATTACCATTCCTGTAAATAATTATATTCAGCTGCATCCGGTAAGACTGGGAGCCGACCCAATAGCATAGTTGGGAAAAGGCTAGGCAGATAATGATGATCATTCCTGTGAATTGTATAATGGATGAAACAGTTCATTTTAGAATTATTCATTTAACTAAACTATGCCTGCGGCTTCGCACGCGTGGAGTTCGATAATTGTCCCACGGGATTGTACTACTGGGATAAAAAGTATCCTATGTGTTAATCCAAGTTATAAACTACCCGTGTGCCAAATTTCATCCAAATCCATTCAGTAGTTTTTGCGTGAAAGAGTAACAAACATCCATCCATCCATCTATACTTACAAACATTCGCGTTTATAATATTACTAGCTTATGCCCGCGGCGTCGCCCGCGTGGAGTTCGATAAGTGTCCCACGGGAACATACTATCGGGATAAAAAGTATCCTATGTGTTAATCCAGGTTATAAACTACCCGTGTGCCAAATTTCATCCAAATCCATTCAGTAGTTTTTGCGTGAAAGAGTAACAAACATCCATCCATCCATCCATCCATCCTCACAAACTTTCGCATTTATAATATTAGTAGGATTAGGATTGTGCATAATACTAATCAAACCGGAAAAACAAGTATTAGCCTAAACCGCTGATATGACATCCGAGTCCAGTGATATGCGTTTATCCACGATAGGTACGATACATGTTTATAAACGCATATAACAACTGTAATCAAATACATACCTACATCAATTCATGGTCCCATTGACTTCATCTACCGGGAGTATTGAACAGATGACACACATTCCATTGATGACTAATGGTCAACGCACACTTATCATCATAATCTGCCTAGTTTTCCCCAAGTAAGTTGGGGTCGGCTTCCAGTCTAACCGGATGCAGCTGAATACCAGTATTTTTAAACCCCGACCAAAAAAGAGGGGTGTTATAAGTTTGACGTGTGTATCTGTGTGTTAGTCTGTGGCATCGTAGCTTCTGAACGGATAAACCGATTTCGATAAAGTTGGTTTCGTTTGAAAGGTGTCTTAATCAAGAGTCTTCTTAGCTATGTTTTAACTAAATCTACGCAGCCGTTCGAAGATTATCACCTCTTTTCTAGTTGATGAAGGGATATAAACAACTTCCACAGGTCTGGTTGTTTCGAAATTTGAAATATTGTCACTTGTCACCATGGGCATGGCCAGGATGGGGCGGGCTTTGTATTTAGAGTTTTTTTGTGTCGGAGTTTTTATTTTTTTAATTTAATTTTATACATGGAGCGACTGCCTATCGGACTTGCGCAACCCAGTTAGTACTAGTAGAACCCATCGATACGCACACGTATAAGCACTGAAAATTATCAGCATCGCCTCGAGCTGGGTAAACGTATGTCGTGGATGTTTGAGTTTCTGTGAGAAGATGAACGAAAGATGATTTTTTTTTGTGCTCGTTCTGTGGGAGGATGCATGAAAGATGACTTTTTTGTTGTTGTAATTTTAAGTACTTTTTTATTATGTTTATCATACTTTATTCTAAATATGTTTCTTTTTACTGTACATTTAATATTAATTCATTAATTAGGAGGATGCATGAAACATGTTTTTTTTTTGTAATTTTATGTATGTACTTTATTTTAAATGTTTTATCATTCTTTATTCTAAATATGTTTCTTTTCACTGTACAATTACTTGAATTTTCTGTTATATTGTACATGTTTTTTCAAATAAATAAATACATACGTACATACTGTAACCCAGGGATTTTAAAACGTTTTTATAAGAAAAAAAAACAACCAGTTACAAATTTTGAAAAATAGGTATAGATTTTTAATGTTGATACCCATTTTGGCCCTCCTTGCATTGGGTAAAATACTGGGAATCCCTGCTCTAACAGTACTGCACTTACTTGTATGCGAATACCTTAAAGGTATTGTACCGGACGTTATCGTTCTGAATCATAGGTAGAATTGATTGTACCCACACTTATAATAGTCTTCATTTATCTGTAATTTAATAGTGTAGAATATTATAGCATCAAACTTGTTACTATCGTAGCGTACGTTGATTGGCTTAACGACGTTATAAATGTTTACAATCCAGATAAATTACATTTTCTGTCTTGTTTAGCGATGAATGGAGAACGCAATATTCAGATAAGATGTGAGCTGATAATCTTTGTTGATTAAAATGTTCAATGTTAATTCGGTTTTTTTAGGGAGGGATTATTTTGTGGTTTTATTCATACTCCTTTTGCCTTAGCGACTATGACACATACATGCTTAGATACTTGGTTTATGGGAAGTACCTAATTCTATATCTGTATGCTTACAAGTGTAAGTACTCTTAGGTACTACTTAAAAACACTTCTAGGTGACTTAATGGAATTCATTATTATAAGTGCCTCCACGAGGGACGATACTTAAATACTTCCGACACGACAGGTCCGCGTGGCAGATTACGGCCCACTCCCTCTCATAGAGAGCAGGCCAGTGTCCCAGCTGTGGGAAGCTCATAGGCTTGCTATGCTAATTTATTATCCTATACTACACACCCAACTTAGTTAGTGGTCGACCATATTTCACCTCTATACTATTGGTAATAAGGTTGTACCTTTTGTCAGCTAGAAAAGGAAAGAAAGATAGTCTATCAATAATCCCTTATCTGTAAGTGATGAAATACTTTAACTAAATCAATCATCTATGAACAACAAAGCGTCATACCTATCAGCGCTAACCTACTTCAGAAAGGTTTTTACCAAAAATATTTAACGTTTCTGTATGTACAGTCACGTCTAATAATATGTATACACTTAGCAAAACTGAAAAGTGATTTGCTCGTGAAATTACGGTTTTTACGTTGAGATAAGACCTATTTCGTAATAGTATGGCTTCCAAAACTCCATGTTCTTGAAAACGTAAAATCTTAATCAATACAATCGGAGAAAATGACTTTTAAATTTGCTGCGTGTATACATATTATTAGACGTGACTGTACTACCGAGTTAACTGACTTTTCAACCATATAACTTGAGGGCATACGGGTGAAAAGTGGCAGACCGTCTGTGAACTAGGTAGTATCTATATACTTGTAACCATGTTCAATGTAAAGTAACTGCGGGGCAGTCCCCTAGTTTTTTTATTTGGACTTTAAATGTCCACCCAAAGATTATCGGATAGATATCGCTATTAGCGATAAGACCGTTGTACCCTGAATATTGTGGTTTTGAAAATGAGCTTTGTTAACATGTGTGGCGTACGTTTACTCTGTTCTATTTATCACATGGGTGTAGGAGGTAATCTTCGAAACTACTGATCCCATTATTAAAACTCTTACACTAATAGGAATCTACATTACCCCCGAATATCATACTAATGCGAAAATTTCTGAGGATGTTTGTTACTCTTTCACACAAAAACTACTGAATGGATCCGGATGAAATTTGGCACAGGGGTAGATAATAGTCGAGGGTAGTAGCCTAGTAGCCCAAGACAACAGTCATACAATTTTCTCATTTTCCAGATACACAATCTACCTCCAACATGGCGAGTTCAACTGGTCGATCAAAAAGCGTTACAAACACATTCTGTACCTGCATCAGCAACTCACTCTCTACCGAGCCTCCCTCGACATCCCCTTCCCCACGAAAACCCATAAGACTAGACGAGCCAGCTTCAAAAACACCGTGGACACTGAGGAGAAAGCTGAGAAGGTGGCCCTGCAAGCTGTTCCTAGGAGTAACTCGAAGAGGCAGGTGCGGCCTAGGAAGAGGAAAGGGGCGCTGCCTAGGTGAATATTGATTTTTGATTTTATAGTTTGGATGAACTGGTCATTTCTCGTGGATATTTTAGTGATTACCAGGCTTGTTGTATAGACTGTTTTTAAAGAAAACATCCTCTACATTGAAAACTGATTCGGTTATAATTTGTCCAAGGTCAAATGCGTGTTATCGGATGTAATTTGCAGAAATGAGCACAAAAACTAAAGAATATCTATCACAGATTTACTGACAAGGTGTATATGAATAAGATTTCAGGAACCAGGGATGATAATGCTGAATTTTGCAAAACGTTATCAAAACTTTTAATTAATGGGCTAGAAAAGAAAGCAGTCAAGATGTTCTTCTATATAAAAATCCTTGTTAGTTCAACTTTAGTACGTATACTTTTATCTTGAATTATCCGTTCAAGGATAGTTTCTAATCTATGCAATGTTTTGTTTACAGGTTTCCGAAAAAGCCCGAAGTAATGGTCACATACGAGGGCATCCAGCTCAGAATGAAGCAGCTCGAGGAATACCTGTACAATCTACTAAACATCTCTATATACAGGAACCACCACGAAACGGTAAGAACCTTCAAACACCGTTGCGTAAGATTTACCTTCAAACAGTCACAGTTGGATGAGTTCTTAGTAACTGACAAACTGAAGTCAATCTTAATGTTAAAGAAATAAGGTTGATTTTTTAGTGTAAGGGTTTTGTTTTTGTTTGTACTGATTATTAACGTCACATTTGGATGGGGTCTCAGTAACAAAACTCCTAAGCTAAAATCAATCGTATTGCTTAGGATTTAAAGTTGATTATGTAGTGTAAGGGTTTTGTTTTTGTTTGTACTGATTATTAACGGATACACATCAGTTGGCTTACTATGTAAACAATGTTCAAATCTTAGTAGTTGACTCTATTTGTGAAACAACTTGTCCTTGTAAAAGGAAGTATGGACATTTTTTTTTTTTTTTTTATGGGCATTAAACCTTTTTTATGCGACCATTTAGCGTAACTGAGTTCTGTTGAAGACCAAGGGTATATAGGTGTCTTTGCAAGGGCATGAGGCATTCAATATCTCTAAAGCAGAGAAGGTTAACCTCAAAACTTTAAGAGGTATTGGTCGATACTGCTGAAACGTATGGGGCAATTATGAGCTTGTTTGACCTATTAGATGGATGGATCAGCTAATTTTCCAACCACACCAAATAAGTTTATCCATACTAATATTATAAATGCGAATGTCACTCTGTTTGTTTGTTTTTTTGTTACCTTTTCACGACTAAACGGCTGATCGGATCTTAATGAAATTTGGCAAGAAGATAGATTTCAACCTGGGGAAGGACATAGGCTATATATCATCACGCTTCGACCAATAGGAGCGGAGCATCAATGAAAAATGTTGCGAAAACGAAGAAAATGTGACGCAAACGAAGTTGCGCGGGACAGCTAGTTTTTTTTTTATGTAGGTAGTTACCTAGTTGAAAAGGTTAGTAGTAATACCATCATCATCTGCCTGCCTAGCCTGTTCCCAACTATGTTGGTTCCAGTCTTACCGAATGCAGCTGACCTCTGCAACCCAGCTAGTACTGGGTAATAAGATACCCCTTGGTAAGACCGGTCGTCAGACTTTTGGGCCACTGACTACCTGTAACGACTGTCAGAGATCTACAAATGACAGCCGGGACCAACGGCAAAAACATGAAGAATAAAGACGGGTTCGTCCCCAGGTGAAACAAAAACACTTTTCTCATTTACTGTACTAAGTGAAAAAGCACAAAAAAATAATAGAATCGGGGGCGTCGGCCACATTCGTCTCTGCCACTGGGGGCCTAAGCCACGCACCCACGGATTAACCTACATTACAATTTTAATTCTAATTATTCAACCTGTCTTCTTCCAGGTGAAATTCCTCGAAGTATCAAACCTCTCGTTCATTTCGGAGCTAGGCAGCAAAGGCAAGGAGGGCATGATACAGAAGCGAACAGGCTCCACGCAACCTGGCCAGGCTGGGTGCAACTGCTTCGGTCTGCTCGGCAACATGGTTTGTGTGAGGTTAGTAGAATTGAGTATTTTATTATATGTATCTGTACTAGAGATGCCATGAATAATTATTTGAACGAATAACGAATATTCGGCAACGCTCTTGGCCGAAGCGCAGAATATTCGGCAGCCGAGTATTCAGCAACACTAAGTACTTTCCTAAGGAGTCAATTCACAACTCGTCCGTCACTTACGAGTTTAAACTTGCATCGCTAAAGTAGTACGTAGGCGCAGGATCTTTTGGTTCATTTGTGATTAGGTCGCGGTCGTGTCACAACAAGCTTTATTTGTTAATTGTTTGTGCATCATACTGTACGTGCTGTATATTGCGTTATTTTATTTAATGATTTGCTATTCGGTATTTGGCCGAATAGATTGTAATATTCGGCCGAATACGTAAAACCGAAAAAAGTGGCCGAATACCGAATAGTTGCCGAATATTCGTGGCATCTTTAATCTGTACTACTACTATAACAAGATGGCGTAGTCATCACAAGAGACCGCTGGTAAAGAAAGAACAGTATATATTAGTCTCACACAAGACGAAAAAAAAATGATTTCTTAAAATAACTAACATGACAACTAACACACACACGTAGACAAACACAAATGCATGGTAACTGACATGGCTCGAAAAAACGCTGCAGTCGCAGTAGACAGGGCATTACTCGCAGAACAAATGACCAATCGAACAGAAAGGTTCTATATTAATGGCCAAGTGGTGCAACGTAATAAGGCGTCCTACAACTCCAAAAGAATCTATACAAGAGTAAAAATAAAACAACAAAAGAACACTAACTTCTACAATTGACACAGATGTTATCATCAGTGCTGTAACTATTCTGAGCAATGAAGGAATGGTGCAATGATTGGAAAACTATTGTAAAAAAATGAATAAAAAGAATGGAAAAAATAATATAGGGAATAGTTAGAGACATCCACACATTTGTGTCGTTTATGAGCTACCAGGGAAGCCGCATGAGCAGAAGGAACTACAGCCAAACTTCTTTTTCTTCAACGTAGTTCTTAATTTTGTAATAATAATATGCTATTTTAATAATGACACTTTGATGCAATTTTTAAACTTTCCATCAGTCAGTTCTGTAACTGACGTTGGCAACTTTGTTATGAATGTTGTTTATTTAAAGTAGAGTATTTAGAAGTTTATCAACTCATTCGTTTCATGACCTAGCCAATAAAACATTACATTCCAGGTGTAACTACTTCTGCACGGGCCTAGTTTGTGCGAAATGGCAGGAGCGATGGTTCTTCGTCAAGGATACCTTCTTCGGTTACGTACGGCCGCGAGATGGCGTGGTTAAAGCTATCATGTTGTTTGATCAGGGGTAAGTTATCAATGCCATACTCTTCCTTATCATCTGCCTAGCCTTTTCCCAAGTTTGTTAGGGTCGGCTTCCAGTGTAACCGGATATAGCTGAATACCAGTATTATACATGGAGCGACTGCCTATTTGACTTGTACAACCCAGTTAGTACTGGGTAATACGATACCCCTTGGTAAGACTTCCAGGCCACTGACTACCTGTAATAATTGTCAAAATACGCCTCCTACCAACTTATTTATTTATTGTTCCCCTTGCAATTAATCTTGTCTCTTCGTTTTTGAATTCTGTCTCTGTATAGTGTGTTATAAGTTTATTGTAAGTGGTATTGTTAGAGTACCTTTATTTTATTATGAGCCTGTTGAGTCCCACTGCAGGGGAAACGCCTCCTTTCCTTTTTTGCATTCTCTCCAGAGCTATTTCAGCCGAAGACTTTAAGGTGGAATTTTCTTACGTTTTTTGCAATTTGCCAGTCAGTGTCAGACTATAAATTGAACAAAATATGATGCGCGGCCGTAATACGTTTATATTTATAGAATTATAAGAATTAAAATTATCAAAACAACCCTCGTATGTTCTTTTAATCCCATTGAATCACTATTTCATGAAAAAGTCATTCATTTCTTTCATTTAATAGGGTTAAATGAACTTTGAGGGTTGTATTGATGATTTTTCATGATTGTCACTCAGTAAAACCTTATTTGTTCCGGTAGCTAATCATATTTTAATCAACATAAAACTTGGCACTGACCTGCAAATTGCAAAAAACGTGAGAAAATGTGGATTTCGCGGGCTACCCCTTCGCAACTACCTTAATTAGTAGTCCAACTACCTACCCACTTATTTTAAACTTGAAATTAATTAAGTCTACATTGTATTTATACTGTCTTATTTTTCATTCCACGCAGCCCATTCAGAATGATTCGTGAGTATCTTAGTAAATGTAAATTGTGCTAATTGTAATAATATTGTCGAGGTTTATATGGAATTAAAACAAAATGTTTATAAAATATGCTAAGCATTTAGCAACACCTAACGTTAGTGTGGTTTTTGATTGACGTATATAATTTTAATAACATCACAATCACCATACTTATAATTTTATAAGGAAAATATAATGTTCATGAGTGAATAGAAAGTCATAGGTAAAATAATTAATAATTTTGTAGTAACAAAGCCATGAAACCACATTCATAATCTTTGATGAACATAAATTAAAAAAATCTGCTGTATATTACCTACCCTACACGTCACCCAAAGCTTTATTCTGACGGAAAAAAACTACATTATTTTTCAATCAATGTTGCATCATTGATTGAAAATAAAACAACTGACAATTAAAAGGATGGCATAATAAAAATGCACCAAGAATATGGGTGGAGACTGGTAAAAAAAAACGACATTGTATTTTGTCCGTCAGACAGGTAATACAAGAATATTAGACACGTATTTTTTGTTTTATCAAAATATCAAAAAATAACTTACTTAAAACTCATTAAAGTTGGAGAGGGCTCACTACGTCACAAGTAGGTATAAAACTTACCTACATGTGACGTCATGCCCCATTTCAACTCAATATATCTCCGTAATTTTATGACCATGTGAGAAAAGAAAAAATACGTGTCCAATACTTTTCAATAATCTACCCTACAGACAAAGAAAAAAAAATGTGATCCCCTATTCCCCTATTGGCTATGATTTCGTCAGAATTATGCAAAATTCTTACTGCCATCCGCTTCATCTAATACATCAAAGTCACTAATAATTACACGATCATAAACAATCTAATTTAACATTTAAAATGTATATTCTCCATAGATTCGAAGTATCAAGCGGTATGTACTCCACGGGGTTGAACCATGGTCTTCAAATCCTGAACCAAAGCAGGCAGATGGTGATCAAGTGCTGGACCAAACGCAAGAGCAAAGAATGGATGCAGTACCTCAAATCTGTTGCGAATCAGACCGGTATGTTCTTGAGCGCTTTTATTTTGTGTCTTGTTAACTGAAGATTTTTACTGAAATAATTTATTAATTTATGTATGTATTTACAATTTACAAATGGATCAAAAATAATTATAAAATATGTACTACAAGTATCAAAATGGAAAAGAATTACAGAGCGTCAAAATATTTCTCCACATCGCTGTCAACAGAAAGAGGATTAAAAAAAAAAGAATAAATATATTTTTTGTAGCATCATCATTATTACATGTTTAAAACAATCGATTTAAATTTCAATAATATTTGTAATTTATTCATAATAATTCATTTATTTATTGTTTGTCACAGGTAAATAGAAGATCTTACAATGAGTATATTGTATCACAGCAACATACACCCATGGGGTGTACAATATTTATAATAATAAGTCAATATAATTGTTGGCTATGGTAAAAATGAAGAATAATAGTAAATTACACTCATAATTTACCTTACACTTATTTACATTCACCTTATTGATTCTGACCGTATTTTAGAGTTCCGTACCCAAACGGTCAAACGGGACCCTATTACTGAGACTTCGCTGTCCGTCACCAGGCTGTATCTCATGAACCGTGATAGGTAGCCAGTTGAAATTTCTACAGATTATGTATTTCTGTTGATGCTATAACAACAAATACTAAAAACAGAATAAAGTAAATATTTAAGGTGGGCTCCCATACAAAAAGTGATTTTTTTTTGCTCGTTTTTATAAATAATGGTACGGACTTGGCCGGTTTTTTTAAACTTTTTTTTGATGGTTGAGTGTGATTAGAAGTTTCTTAATGCCTATTTTATTATACATAATGAAGGTAAAAGTTATGGTCGTCTTGTTAGGTAAAGTTACTACAAACTTTCATGTAAAGCTACGTTTGCTATATTTCTCTTGACTGGTATTTGATAAAGCCTTTCTATTTCAACGTCCAAATAATACATACATTCATAATATCACGCTATTTTCTCGTGGGGGTTGGCAGAAACCTCCGAACGCCATCTGTAACGATTGTAACATACCCATTGGCCTCGTGTCTACCTTTAGAACGCCAAAGCGTAAACGTAAATACTTACAATAAAAAAAATGGGATTTCAAAAATATTATTAACTTATTTCTTGACAAGACAATTAATATTTAAGATATATAGATCACGTTTTAAAGATATATAAACACACACAAAAGTAATGATTTAAATTACTTATTTCTTGTTATAGTGCACCACATTTTCTGTCACATATTTGTGTCGTTGGCGTATAGCGCACGCGCTTGCTTGTCACGTATATGCGACAATGGCGTTCAAAAGGTAAAAATAAATGACAAGTGAACAGTTTAATAATGAATGTTTTGCCTGTTACCCACAGCCCGAGACTTCACGTACCCGAACGTGCACCACTCGTTCGCCCCCCCCCGCGCGGCCACCGCGGTGGGCACGCTGGTGGACGGCTGCGCCTACCTGTCGGCCGTCGCGGACGCCATGGAACTTGCCAGGGAGGAGATCTTCATCGCCGACTGGTGGCTCAGTCCCGAGATCTATCTGAAGAGACCGGCGCTCAACGGGAGCTACTGGAGGCTGGATACGCTTTTAAAGAGGAAGGCAGTAAGTAAAAGAATAGAGTAGGGTCAGCAGAAAATGTTTTGCTTTGCAAATAAAACAAACTACTTTGTTGTTCAAACACCACGGCCATGGGGTAGGTGCTTTATACCTACTTTTCGGAACATCACCTCACCTTTTAGTTGACGACTGGTTGGTCTTTCAAACAGCATTGCAATTTATGCCCTTTCTCGTTGAGCGACTTAAACAATAACATTTTTTAACCAAAAAAAGAGGAGTGTTATAAGTTTGACGTGTGTATCTATGTGTATGTCTGTGGCATCGTAGCCCCTAAACGGATGGACGGATTTTGATAAAATTGGTTTCGTTTGAAAGGTGTTTTAATCGAGAGTGTTCTTAGCTATGTTTTAAGAAAATCTGCTCAGCCGTTTGAAGGCCATCACCTCTTTTCTAGTTGATTTAATAATGTTTTCATGTTTCTTTTTTCAGGCACAAGGTGTAAAAATATTCATAATGTTGTACAAGGAAGTGGAAATGGCGCTCGGTATCAACAGTTTTTACAGCAAAAGTAAATTAGCTAGCGAATATATTAAGGTAACAACTTTTCTTTCACTTCAACTCGTCTATGCTTCTTCATAGTAACCCCTTCCGACTAAGCTAGCTCTTAGAATAGCAAATAGGCATCCAGTGAAATTTGGGCAGTAAGCCCTATTTATTTATCGACACTACCGTACAAACGATCAATCAGTGAACAAGATAAATGAATTCCCGGAGCTTAGCGTTTGTTATTCTCATTAAGCTGCCAAAGAATTCCGCGTAAAGATATTGTTAACTTCAAGAAGGTGCTACTACGTTTTGTCGCCTTTTGTTTGCTTTTTATTCAAGACTAGCTTTCTTGCGCAACTTCGTCTGCCTCACATTTTCCCCGTTTTCGCAACATTTTTCATTGCTGCTCCGCTCCTATTGGTCTTAGCGTTATGATATATAGACTTCCTCGACAAATGGGCTATCAAACACTGAAAGATTTTTTTAAATCGGCCCATTAGTTCCTGAGATTAGTGCGTTCAAGCAAACAAACTTCAGCTTTATTATTAGTATTAGATATATCAAAAACGACGAACACTCGGTACTCTTTCACGGCGAACCTTCGAACAGAAATTACTGAATTTTTGTTTCCGTACGCTAGGTGTTCCGTCACCCGGACCACGCGAAGGCCGGTGTACTGTTCTGGGCACATCACGAGAAGATCGTGTGCGTCGACCAGACTGTCGCCTTCGTGGGCGGCATCGACCTGTGCTACGGACGGTGGGACGATTATAAACACAGGTAAGCGATATTCTCCTTTAACCCATTCGTCATCTTCCTGCTCTTGTCTCATGTTACTTGGGGTCACAGCAACACGTTTTATTCTTCCATTTTTCTCTGTTCAATCAATGAAAGATAGAAAGAAAAAATATTTATTGAAGTGAAACTTCTTATGCGACTTCCAACAAGTTTAACGCTACCATGGAGGGGGAATATTTTCTTAAATTCACTAAGAGATGGCAGTATTACAAGATTTGTGACTACGTAGTTTTACTAGGTACGCAATATGGCGTGCAAACAGTCATGCATTCGACTCTTCGGTGTGACCAGCCTTCGCTCAATTTCCATGAGTAGTATAACCTCGATAAAATTATGTAATAAAAATAATACAACAAGAAAACAACAAAATATTATTTAGAAGCTCAATAAAATAACGAGAGTGAATGCGTCGCACTCAAACGCATGTGTGTAATATTACGAAGTTTCACTTCTTCCGCTCGGAGGGACTCCACGCACTATTTTTTTGTCGCAGGGACATGACGAGCTCAGATAGGCAGTCGCTTCATGTATAATACTGATACTCAGCTGCATCCGGTTAGACTGCAAGCCGACCCCAACAAAGTTTGGGAAAAGGCTCGGCAGATGATGTTGACGGACATGACGTGCATACAAAATGACAAGAAACAATAATCATAGAAGGCAATGCAATGCTTTTAGTAAACTATTTTTGGCAAATCCATTTTTTAAATAAAGGTTTCAAGCAATTAGAATTTTAGTTCTCCTCAAAAATCGAAGACAAAGAAAAACAAAGGTTGCAAATAATAGGTGCAGTATAAAAACTACAAAACGCCGAAGTAAATAAACGTTTTTACTCTGTGCGGTGGTTACTTTGTCAATTCGAAAACACGAAGATTACTGAAGCGCACACCTTTATTCATATTCTTTATTGCAAATAAAATTTCAAGATATACACACAAATAATAAAGCTTATGTACAATGGCGAGCTTAACTTAGAATTGGGTTTTCTTACAGCAAACCTTATTTTAAAAGGAAAATTTGCCAGAGCTTTGTGCACGAACAATACTTTTAAAACTTAAATAAACTTATTTTATAAACTAAAGTAATACATACAATATAATAAACGTAATACATACTATACATATATAAATGAACATACACATAAAACCCTCACCCTCTCTAATTTATCTGTACATTTACATTTGCCCGTTCTTAATTTCTCTAAAAAATATTTACAGGCTAACGGACCTCGGCGATGAAGTCCAACCTAAAAGCCTCTTGCGAACAAAGAAGAAAACATCAAGTTCCCCGGGCGGCGGACTGTATCTACCTCACTCTAACGGACTAGAGGCCGCGCTGGAACTAGCTAAGAGCTCTAAGGATCTAGTCATCAGTCTAAACGAGTAAGTTTTGAACACTATCTTAGAGGGGGGTTACTATGACGCTTAAAACATTATTGATCCATTCCTATTCCAGAGTGGGAAAGAGATGGAGCTAGACGACCTGTATAGCTCCATCTCTTTTTCACTCTGGAATAAGAATGGAACAGTAATGTTTTAAGACGTCATGGTACGCCACCAGATACTGGAAAACCGCTTTCAATGAGGAAACGCACATACAATTGTTGCAAAACACGACAGAGAATCACGCCAATCAATGAATTCAGCCAATCTATCGCAGTCCACGGCTCGTCAAAGCCTCTCCTAAGCTGGATATCAGTTTTATGATCTTTTTCATAAGATTTAAATTACAACTATAGACGCACTCATGAATAGTGCAAATAATCCAAAATGTATGTCCGAGACGAGATGCCGAGGTTTTCTAGACAGAAGCATGGATTATTCGGGATCCCTTATTTTCGCATAATGTTCTTTGTCCTAATATACTTCGGCATAGCGATTTTGGCACAATTTGTTTTGGCATAATAATACATCGGCATAATTTTTTTAGGCATACATTTTATGTTGGCATAATCATCTTAAAGACTAATTTGTTTTGGCATAAATTTGATTCATATAACTATGATATTTGATATTTATTACTATATGATTTTGGCATAACGTTAGTAGGCCTAAAAATTAAACTAACTAGGTTAAAAATTTAATATGCTGTGCAACAAAAGTTAGTGACAGAACCGAATTGCTGCAAAACCGACTCCACGTAGTCTTGTATGTCCTACCCCTAGAGTATAATTTAAAATCGCGTAGGCGCGTGGGGCCGCCGGAGGCCCGCAGCGCCGGAGCCGTGACAGAAACCCTGCATGCTGCATGCTTGCTTGCATGCTGCATGCTTGCATGTTTGCTGCATGCTTGCTTGCATGCTGTATGCTTGCTTATAAAAAGTCATGCTTTAGAACTTTATGCTTAATAAATTTATGCTTTAGAATATTATGCTTAATCATTATTATGGTTAGAGTAATTATGCTTAAAAAATTATGCGTAAGCTGTTATGCGTTATTATATTATGCGAAAATATAATTATGCCAATCAAAATTATGCTAAGTTATATTAGGTCTTAAAAATGTATGCAAATGGATAGGGAACCGGATTATTCACTTTAGCTAAAAACTTGATGTCAAGCTGAAACTAAAATAGCCATGATGATGATGAGCCAGAGATGGCTCATCATCATCAGCCTATAATGTTCCCACTGCTGAGACACAGGCCTCCTCTATATGAGAAGGCTCAAACACTAACAAATCCTTATTTCCATTCACAGCGCCACACTAAAAGACGACACCCAAAAAGAGAAAGAAGAAGAACAAGTACCTGAAACAAGCGAAGCAGAAACCGTCCCCGAGACCCTCCCAGTCTTAGAACCTGGAGACCAGCTCCTCATCAACTCAGCAAACCCACACAAGACACAAGACTTGACCAAACCTACCCAAGAGACCCCAAGCCCTGACGTCCAGAGACGAAACGTACTAGACAAAATCACAGACAGAGGCAAAAATATCATTAGTATTCTTTATCCAGCATACGAAGAAGAACGAAATGAACAGAAATTCGACGATTCTGAAAGAAAAAAAGCTGAAAAATATGCCTTATCGACCGATCAGATACTTCTAACTGATGCCTTAGGTATGAAGCCAGTGGAAGTGGAAAGTAGGCATGTTAGCCAGCCTACTCCACTGGCACAAGTAGTGGAAGGGCGAGTTATCACGGAGAAGACAAAGGAAGCATTGGAGGGGATAGAAGGAAACTCGAAACTGTGGATAGGGAAGGACTACACCAATTTTATTGTTAAGGATTTTAATAATTTAGATCTGCCTTTTGTTGGTGAGTTATCGTCGATACTTATTTTCCAGTTTTCCTCTTCTTTAGTTGGAGGAGTTGGAGGTGCGAGTTGGCTAAATAATAACAGCCACACGGGCCTTGCTTGCCGAGGTTGGTCCGTGGATGGGTCACCATAATTATATACCGAGTTACCTCCGTGCCTCAGAAAGCACGTTAAGTTGTTGGTTCCGGCTGTCATTTGTAGGTCTTTGACAGGCGTTACGAGTAGTCAGAAGCCAAAAGTCTGACATCCAGTCTTACCAAGGGGTATCGTATTACTCAGTTACTGGGTTGTGGAGGTCAGATAAGGCAGTCGTTTCTTGTAAAATACTGGTACTCAGCTGCATCCAGTTAGACTGGAAGCCAACCCCAGGATAGTTTTGGAAAAAGCTAGGCAGATGATGATGCCTCTTCTTTAGTTATAAGAATATGGCTTTACTCAAATTAAGTGTTTAGACGCGTTTAGGCCAAAAAAATGGACTAAATTTTATTTTTCGAATCGAATTGCTGTCCGCCATTATATTGAAGTTGGTTTAAGGTCTTTGTGTGTTTTGTGTCTTCTTCTTCTATGTTGCAACAGATGAATGATTTATATACTACAAGTTCACTGACGATCAACCACTTTTCAACCTTATAACTCAGGGCATAAGGGTGAACAGTGGTTAACAGCCAGGGCTGCGGGTTGTTCGAAAGAGATACCGCGGCCCTGGAACACAAAGGGCTAAGAAGGAACATGGATGGGTTTTAGTCAGTACAAGTCTGACACTCGCTCCCACTTCGCCCAGAGCGGGAGAAGTCATTTGATGATTTCCCATCCGCAAAAAAAAAAAAAAAAAAAAAGGGTGAACAGTGGTCGACTATCAGTGAGCGTGGTGGTGAGTATGTGTCTAAATACATCCAAGATAAGATTATATTAGTTTGGATTTTAGCCACGACCAAACATACAATTTTATCGCTGAAGTTGACAAGCAACACGAAAATCCATAAAAAAGTAATTGGCAAGTTATAATAATGTTGCTAGACCTAGTGGACCGCAACTCGACGCCGCGCATGCCGTGGCACGACGTGGGCGTCGTGCTGCAGGGCGCGGCCGCCAGGGACGTCGCGCGGCACTTCATACAGCGGTGGAATGCGGTCAAGCTGGAGAAAGCCAGGTTACCTACCTCATCATTCACACTCATCTTTTCAGCCGTGCGACGTCTACTGCTGGACATACAACAATCGGTCCCTCATGACTGAGGATCGTGGTCACCGGACCCCTTTAAACGTACAATCTGCCTCCATCGACTCCGGTCCAAAGTTGCCATCACCACCTGTTGAAATTTGCTTAAGGATATAGCCTCTTTTACTTGGTCGGACCATCGTGTTGGCGACCGGCCTCGTGCCTTCGGTATTGCCAACAATGACCAGCTTTTCAAGGCTGCTTTCTCCCCTTCGCATTATGTGGCCGAAATATGTCTAGATACGCTGTAGGCAAACTGTAGACAATCGAGCCTTGATATCGAGTTGGGAAAGGATAAACACATTTGTGCGTTTGGCTGTCCATGAAATTCGAAGCATCCGCCTCCAGCACCACATTTCGAATGCGTCTATCCTCTGTCTTTGTCTTGCTCAGATTGTCCACGTCTCAACTCCATAGAGGAAAACGTGCTGGACATAGGCCTCCCCCAAGTGTCGCCACATTGCCCGGTCCAGTGCGCCTCGCATCCAGCGGAACCCCGCAACCTTCACCAGGTCATCGATCCACCTAGTGGGAGGCCTTCCAACACATCGTAACCTAATCATTATATCATAGTCATAGACTAGTACTCGAACTAAAGGAAAGTTCTTCTAGTTCGAGTACTAGTGTTGCTAAATAATAACAGCCGCTCGGGTCGATCTCCTGGTTATGATGTCTTGCCAAGGTTGGCCCACTCGTACATACCCAGAATCCTCTGTACCTCGGAAAACACGTTAAGCTGTTGGTCCCGGCTGTCATTTGTAGATCTTTAACAATCGTTAAGTAGTAGCACGAAAGTTTGACAACCAGTCTTACCAAGGGGTATCGTATTACCCAGTACTAACTGGGTTGTAGAGGTCAGATAGTCGCTCTATGTAAAGTACTGGTCTTCAGCTTCATCCTTTTAGACTAGAAGCTGATTTCAATTGGGAAAAGGATTGGCAGATGATGAATTATGGACTAATACTGGTACTCCGCAACTACAGCCAAATATGCTGCGGAGGTAGAGCATGGAACAAAACGATTCACTTGCTAGGCCGTTAAAATGCGTAATCAGTAAATTGTGAAGCGTAGATCCGGGAACCATCGCCTATCTGTCGCCAAGAGTATCTGCACTAATAGGGGTGCGGACTGGGTAAAGAAAACGACATTCTATTTTGTCCGTCAGACAGGTTATACAAAAATATTAGACACGTATTTTTTGTTTTATCAAAATATCAAAAGATTACTTAGTTAAAACTCATTAAAGTTGGAGAGTGGGGGCTCAGTACGTCACAAGTAGGTATAAAACTTGGTTGTGCGTTGTTTCATCGCTAATTGTTTAATTGAATTTTGTTTCACATAAATTGTTTCTCATATTATCATTTCATAGAATAATCAATACGCAGAATACTTACTTTGAAGAAATTTAAATCATCGATTTTTGTTTCAAATAAAGTTTAATGTTAGAATATTCATATCATAGAATAACAAATCAAATATTATTAATCCACATATTGTTTGTTTCACATAAAACTTATTACGAAGAATAACATTTTAATCGACTGACAGTTTCTAAAATTCAAACCTTTGAAAAATGCATACCCTCCTACAAAATAACAACACCGGGTTCACAAAAATAATGCGGGTAAATTATTGTCAAGCAGGAAAACAATCTTGTTATTCTCTCTCATGGTGTCCATGCCTGTTGCATGCAGCATGCAGCAAGCATGCAACTTGCAGCATGCATGCAAGCATGTAACATGCAACAGGCAAGGTTTCTGTCACGGCTCCGGCGCTGCGGGGCTCCGGCGGCCCCACGCAAGTTTATCGTCGCAGATGGTATTAACGCTCACCGCCGCGGCTGAGGCTGGCCGGCTTGCCGGCCAGCAAGCCGAAGCTGCGGCGATCATTAGAAACCACCTGCTCCTCAACTCGCGGGCCGCCTCCTCCCTCCGCGCCTACGCGGGCTTAAATTACACTCTAGGGGTAGGGCAAACAAGACTACGTGGAGTCTGTTTTGCAGCCATTCGTTTCTGTCACTAACTTTAGTAGTACAACATATTGACTTTTAAAGACAATATTTTAATTTAAGGTTAATAATTTCGTTGAAATAAAATACCATGGAAACATACATTGAACAAACAATATTCGTTGAAAAATAATTCTGCTGTTTGATGAGTTGGTCAAATAAAAAAATGTGATTGTAAAATTCTTTGAATTGTGTTTCTGTAAAATATTTTTCATTCAAGTAAATAGTAGTCGAAACAAAAATATTCGAAATAAAAATACGGGGACTAAATATTATGTGAAATATTTTCTGGGAAACGAAATTCTGTCAAATTTCTGTCTGCGAAACAAGGTGACACCATAAAACTTACCAACATGTGACGTCATGCGCCATTTCAACTCAATATATCTCCGTAATTTTATGACCACGTGTAAAAAGAAAAAATACGTGTCCAATACTTTTCAATAAACTACCAGACAAAGTGTGACAAAGAAAAAAAAAATGTGATCATCCCCTATTGTAAACAAATAGGAGTTTATACATCAACGCTGCTAAAAATTAAGAAACGTTTAAACGCCGTAAATATTCCTGGATAATTATGCAGATGTTAATCATAAATGAACTATATTTAATGCTGCGTAAACACTACTTTCTTTTACTGTTTCAGACAAAACCCGAACTACCCTTATTTGTTACCGAAGGCGTACATCGACATAAAACCTCTGCATGATCTGGACAAACATCTTGAATGTGACATCAACAACGTATCCTGCCAGGTAAAGATTATTTTATTGAACAGTAAACGTGTCTAAATGGGAACATTCCATGATTGTTTGTTTTAAGCTTGTTTAAAAATAAATGGTGCCTTTATTGATGTGAAACATATATATTCTATAAGCGCAACTAGGCAGTGAAATCGACTCGTATAGGGAGTGGTGTGGAGTGCTGTTCATATGCCACGTAAAATCAACCTTTTCCCATTAAAATAAAGTTTGTTTTGGATTTATTATTGATCTTGTTTTGTTATTGTGCCACATTCCTACTCAATTAGTGATGTAAAGTACCTACTTCATTATTTTAGTTTGGTAGTAATAGTAGTTTGTTAGTTTTACAGTAGTTTTAATGTTAAATAATTTATTAAAATGCCTCCTCTCTCCAAATTCACTTATTAACTGTGCCCGACACCAACCCGAAAAATGAAAGTTAAAACAACTTAATTCCTATGTCCAGGTCCTACGCAGCCTGTCGAGCTGGTCGGGCGGGTTCCTGGACCCCGACACGGTGGAGCAGAGCATACACGAGGCGTACGCCGACACCATCACTCGCGCGCAGCACTACGTCTACATCGAGAACCAGTTCTTCATCACGCAGTCGCGCTCCAGCCAGGCGGTCAGGAACCAGGTAACCATACATACATAAACTCACGCGCTTTTCCAATGTGGGTAGGCAGTAACCTTGAGAACTAAACTGATCTAAACAATTCTTACATCAAAATTTAGAGGAAAAGTATATGTATGCTTCTATTATTTTCTTTTTTTGTTAAAAACCTATCTAATTTGCCTGATAGTCGTCTGAAACATGTTAAGTTTGATAGTCTTAGCACACCCTTAAGTATATATATACCCTTTCCGTTACACCGTGTATAACAAGTAATACGATACCCCTTAGTAAGACTGGTTATCAGACTTTTCGGCCACTGACTATCTGTAACGATCGCAAAGATTTACAAATGACAGCCGGGACTAACAGCTTAACGTGCTTTCCGAGGCACGGAGGAAACTCGGTATGTAATGAATGGTCCACGGACCAACCTAGGTAAGCACTGCTTAACCTAAAGATCGACTCTAGCGGCTGTTATTACTTAGCCACGAGGTCCTTTTCTTAACATTGTCTCCAGTTTTAAAACTTCTGTTCTAGGAATAGTAAATGTTTTCGCCTGTAAATAAAATCAACTGATACAGATCCAATATGACCTACGAACAACCTTGTCTTTGGAATACACCTCTTTGGTCTTGCCAATAGGTTGATGCGTTTAGTAAAAAAAATTGACACCTTTGACCGTATTAAATCGCCAGTCAATAACTAACATTTCATACAAAACTGTTTCCACAATAATTAACAGAGTATTGTCGTTCATCTTGCAGATAGGCGAAGCGCTGTACAACCGTATAATGCGCGCGTTCCGTGCGAAGGAAACGTTCCGCGTGTACGTCGTGATGCCACTGCTGCCAGGCTTCGAGGGCGAAGTAGGTGCACCATCGGGGACTTCCTTGCATGCCGTCACACACTGGAACTATCAGAGTATTTGTAGGTTAGTACCAGAGGCCTTTGCCCAGTACTGGAATTACGCAGGCTAACAGTATGAGTATCAGTATCTTGCCCAGGGAGTGGACTCTTGAGCAAAGTGAGGCCTTTGCTCAAGAATCCCACTCCCTGGAGGACTACATCAAGAGATATGGTAGCAATGGGGGCGGCCCCATTCCTAACGTAACTCTCGATGTTGTGCTTCTCGCCAATACACAAGGAACAAATGAAGTCGCCCCGTCAACTTCTCGTCGGCCTTCCGCGTCTTGCGATACACACGACCTGCTTTACAGGGCCTATCCAGTCCCATTTCAGTCTTGCAGCTGTCAAATTTAAAGCGTTTATTTCAATTAGACCGTTACAGGCACTTTTGAAGGTCAAAAAAATAAATTATGAAGGTACAGTCCCAGTCACAAGGCTTAATAAACTTATGAAAGTACTGTAGTTTCCCTTTCTAAAGTGTAGATCTCTATAAAGAAGAATGGGCAAGATCCATGGAGACTGTTTTATACTTCGATCAATAATAGTACTAGATTAAGGATCAGGAACAAAAATGAATCGCAAAAGTGTCCACAGTTTGCACACACGTAAACATCTATATTTCTTAGAAAAAAGTTTTATATTATTAACAACTTCAGTTTATTATTAACCTTAACACTCTAACATAAAGTTTAATTACAATTACAAAATATATTTATTTAAGTCCTTCCATCGGAGAAAGGTAAAAGGCAATAAATTTAAAATGTCACTTGAAAATAAAAAGTCATGAGTTCAAAAATATTTATTCTAAAACGAATCTTAAACTCTTAATGACAAAGTTCAAAACATTATATTGACGATTTCGTGCTTACTCTAATTTAGAACTAGACGTAATTCTTGGTATTACATTTCAATGCTCAGAACACAGTAAGTGTTGAAAGACGTAGAGTTGCAGAATATATTTTTTTTTATGCAAAGGTTCGTTTTGTAAGGTTGCAAATAGTTTTGATCGATTTAAAAAAGTAGTAAACTAAGTATTTTTAACCGATTTAAAAAAAGGGGGAGGTTCTCAATTTGACTATATTTTGTCTTTTTTGTTGTTGACCGATTTCTGCACTAATTGTAAACTGATGCTCAAAATTCTTTTTTTTATTCGAAAGCCTATACTCTAGTGGTGGTCCCGTTGTCACCAAGTCAGGATCTGATGGTAGGATCCCAGAGAAATCGAGGGCAACCCTCAAATTTTATAGGTACTTATACAATGTTTTTCATGTACTTTCTAACGAGGCACGTCACGTATACGTGGTATCTTAAAATAATTAAACTTGTTGAAGGTGTGGCTTGTAAAGAAACATACTTACGTGGTTTATTGAAAATAGTTTTAAAGTATTTCATGAAAATATCTACAGGTATAGTTTTCATCCGACACATTTTTTTGTAATTAACGCCTTTGCGTGTTTCCAGGTATTTTCAAACTATCAAAATGAATTGAACATATTTTCGAATTTTTATAAGGTCTTATATTCTGCACATCGAAATGGGTCGCAAGAAATCTACAAACAAAATAATATTTAAAATAACAACACTACTCCATGCATTGCCTTTTCCAGAATAGTCAATGTTTGTAACAATAGTTGGTGAGTTGTTGCAAACATTGGTCAAACAATTATAATATTAGCTAATTTCACTTTTATTGACTACTTAATTCTGTTTTTATTTCATGAAAAATCACTTATATATATCCTTATCAAAAAAAACATATTCCTTTCAAAATCTTAGTGTTACGGTCATTATTTTCACAGTTATTGAACACGCACTGCGGGCATTTCGACGTCTTAATGTTGGCTATGATTGGACCATACTAAATTGAAATAAGACCACAAAAGCATTTGTGGTCTTATTTTTCGAGCCGTTTTTGAAGCGCTCATAGGGAATCTAGTACTATTATTGATCGAAGGTTTTATATCAAAATATTTTTACAAGAACTGCAACGCAGTGTGGTATCTGTCTGGTCAGTTATCCTTCATTTTACCTAGATTTACGACGTCGTTTTTGGAAGGGGACCTTGTGGAATTACCACCAATAACATTGATGATAATATTTATAACTAGATGTGCCCGCGACTTCATCCGCGTGGAATGGTATTTTTTTTCGAAATAGGAGTAACCTAAGTTACTCCTTATTACATCAGCTATCTGCCAGTAAAAGACCCGTCAAAATCGGTCAAGCCGTTCCAGAAATTAGCAGGAACAGACAGACGGACAAAAATTATGAAAAAAAATATTTTGGTATATGTACCGTATATAAATTCATGTGCATGTAGTAGTATAAGTGGTTATTTTAATATTACAAACAGACACTTTAATTTTATTTATTTGTATGTATAGAATCATCTATTCTATACATACAAATAAATAAAATGATGATGATGCCATCTAGCCGATTTCGGCCACAGCGACTGCATTCGATGGCTTTCAAGGGTGGTTGTCGAGAGCTTTAGTGTGCTGGTTTTTCATGTGCTCTCACGCTAGCATATCTAACTTTGGCCGAAAACTCCGAACCCAAAGCGATCATGTCAGAACACCATTGACGAAACTGTAGGCTATAGTTGTAGGTGGCCTAGCTTTAAAAATAACATGACTCTTCTATCAACAGGAGCCGCGAAGCCATAATAACCCGTCTCTACGAATCGGGAGTCCCGGACCCGTTCGAGTACATAACGTTCCACGGTCTGCGCACGCACTCCGTGCTGGGAGACGAGCCGGTCACGGAGCTGGTGTACGTGCACTCCAAGCTGCTGATAGCTGATGATAAGACCATCATATGCGGCAGTGCGAACATCAATGATAGGTCTATGATCGGGAAGAGGGATTCCGAGATTGCTGTGCTTTTGCAGGTTTGTTCTGATTTTTATCGACGTTTGATGGATATAAAGATTCATCGACATCTAAGTTAGCTTTTGTTTTATGGAGCAATGTTTGCAAGTGTTATTAACGAAGGACGGCCTTCGGCGCAGAAGCACCTTCAGATTCTTCATAGATATTAAATAAGAGTCGATTATGTGTTAATCAATCGCCTTGATAGCGTCAATTTTCTTACTATTGAGTACTACTACAACTTTATGGATATTTAAGTAAACAAAATAAGCCTTGTTTATCTATCCAAAATATAACTAGCGATTAATTGACGTTCGTTTGAGTGCGCTACATTGACTTCTACCACAAAACCCCCAAAAAAAAGTCGTTTCCCAGCAATAATTTTTGCGTAAAGTTACTTAGTTTCATGTACAGAATGCTTGGTTGACGGCTTCGTGATGAGGTGATTTACACCGTGTATAGTGTCCGACCGAATGTGGACCGGCGGCAAACCTGCCGAAACTACGACCGAAACCGAAACTGCATTCGGGAGTTTTCGCGCTGCGATCGGTCATGTTCGGTGCGTTGAGTCAAGATAAAAGAGATTTATTTTGTTTGTTTATTATTAATCAACTAAATATTAAGTACCTATGCCGAAGATTGCATAGCCATGTGATAAAAAAATATGTGTGTGAGATAAAAAAATAACGACTGACTGATTATAATAACGTTTTCTTCATTTTTCCCTCAAAACATGATCCTTGTCCCTATAAGTTTCGGTTTCGGTTTTGAAACTGAGACCGTTGCCGAAATTCGGTTTCGGTTCGGTTCGGTTCGGAGGCTATTCTTTTGAAAAGGGAGAATCCCTTTTCTATGGAGTATCGAGGACCTTACACCCTGTTCCTCATACCCCTAAGAGATAAATAAATAAATGACCAAACTTATTTTTTCTTTTCCAGGACGAACAATTTGTAGACGGCGAAATGAGCGGGCAAGCGTTCCCGTGCGGGCGAGTGGCCGGCGCGCTGCGGAAGAGACTGTTCCGTGAGCACCTCGGGCTCATGGGAGAGGACCTCGACAAGCTCGGCGTCTCGCTCGACGATCCCTGCTGCCACGAGTTCTACCGGAACTACTGGAAGGCCATCTCTACGAGGAACACTGCACTGTATGAGGATGTTAGTACGACTTTTATAACTTTGTACTTTTGGGTAGTAACTTAGTATCTTGATCTGCTGAGATACAGAGCAATAGAGAAGTGTGGAAGAAGATATGATGCGTCGACACGAAATAAATTGTAATAAGGGCAGTAAAGTTACACTTGTTTAAATGTTAAATTAGCTTTAGCTATAGGAACTTAACGCCGATTTTAATTTGGCGATATTTCATTTTTATTATAAACTACTTATTAACTTTTGAATAAGTTTTTTTTTATAGTTATTTTTGTGTGTTTTGCTCGGAGTGGAGATATGTGTATGAGGAATTGAGGATGGTTGTGAAGAGCGATATGCTTCATTATTCAATTAAACTACACAGATCCTTTATTATACTCATTTTTCTATGTAAAAGCTTCATCATCAGCCTATAATGTTCCCACTGCTGGGAAACAGGCCTCCTCTCTATGAGAGGGAGTGGGCTGTAATCCACCACGCGGGCCCAGTGCGGGTTGGTAGACGTCACATGTCTAAAAAAATTTCTAGGAAATGCCGGTTTTTTCACGATGTTTTCCTTCACCGTTTTGAGAGCAGCGGTGATGAAATAAATTACACAAAGTAATGCCTGGGTTCGAACCCACGGCTTACTGCTTGTAAGTCGGGGCTGCCACCACTGGGCCACCGCTGCTTCTCTAAAAGCTTGTCATCAATAAACTAACCAACATGAATTCCTTTTCTCATTTTAGGTCTTCCACACACTACCAACAGACGCCGTCCACACATTCGCCGAACTAAAGAAATACCAAGAAGAGAACCAAAACCTCTGGGAGACCGACCCAGCACTTGCCAACAGGAAAATAGACCTTATTCAAGGCTTTCTAGTAGATATGCCGTTAGAATTCCTCTGTAACGAAACCCTGACACCTAGGACTACAAGCATGGAAGGTATGATGCCGACTGCTCTTTGGACCTGAACCCTTGAAGGGGTAAAATGTTGCTGTATATTATTGCCATAAGTCTTTCAAAAGACCAGTCTACTGAAAGCCTGGTCACAATCTTGATCAGTAAAAGTAAAACCACGGTATTTCCAGGAGAGGTCGACATATATCTTGATATTGGGCACAAATCTGTATTTCGGGCAGCTAATGAGAATTTTGAAGAGTGCTGGCCCTGACGATTAAACTTATTAATAGGTGTGTACTTAAATAAATACACACAAATTATGACATTCACAGTAGGATCAATAGTTGGATTTGAATACAGATGATATATTGAATAGGATTTTTATACAGTATGTTAGGTTAAACGAGGTACATATTGAGGGAGGGTATTCAGTATTCGATTCTCGTCCCAAATATGTAAAAAACCTATAACATATTTAGAAGAATTTTTAATGTTTTGTTTAGTGCCTAGATATTTTGGACTGTCCTAAGCCAGGTAAGTTTAAAGTATGAAGGGAAAATGGATTATACCTAAGAGACATTGACCCGCTCACATGTTCTGCGATAGTATTAAGTCGCTAGCGCAAGGGTGTATACACGTTGCGTGACATTTGCGAAAATTTTGGTATGGTTCTGTCTGTTATTTATCAGTGTTTTTATTTGTTTATATTTTTATTAGTATCATGTTAGCATGTACTATTATGGGTTTGAATATGTCCCTCGTTTAAACTAACATACTGTATAGGGACAATGAAACAGTTTTCTTTTTTCGATAGTTACGAAATTAGGCTATTTATTTGGTGCGATAAGTATTGGTTCTTTGACTTTTTCACTGTCAGTAGCTTTAGAGGCATGTTGCGGAAGGACTGAAATCATGTTCCTAAAAACATCTCAGTATTTGCTAACCCTCTTTTATAAAAAAAAAACGCTTTGTAACTAAGATATTCGATTGTCTTCTCACTTTATTGAGTAAAAATGACAAGGAGAGGTAGTGTTTTGAGGCGTTAAAGGTTTGGTAAAACCTGTAGGTACGGACAATTTATGGACGGACACCGGACTAGCTCAGATAAAGTACTGAAGGAGCTGTCAGTGTCCGTCCAGTGACTTCAATCTGTCATGTCCGGTTTAACCGCATCTTTATAGGGGGTAAAACTATTAAGAATAGAACCTACTACGTTTATTAATATTGACTTTATAATGACGGTGAAATCGTTAAACAAAGGAATTTTGTGTGTCTAACTTCAGTGTTGCCTTTAACAAAATTGCCTTATTATTTTAATAAGTATAAATGATGTATCATTCATAATAATTATTGTTGTGTGCATAATAAAATAAATGTAAAGCTACGTACCTCTTATAAATAAGTAAAGGAAATGTTCGTGCAATTTTATATACAAGGTGTAAATCACCTCATCACGAAGCCGTCAACCAAGCATTCTGTACATGAAACTAAGTAACTTTACGGAAAAATTATTGCTGGGAAACGACTTTTTTTTGGGGAGTGTAAAATCATGCTTTGTGGTACAACTCAATATAACGCACTCAAAACATTGTGCTGATGGACGGATTGAATAGTACGGGGGTCGTGGAGGCATTTAAAGTAAAAATCTTACATTAAAAACTTGTATTTAAAAATATACTCGTCAAAAAGTTGGAACTTTGACCCCCTAATATCTCCGTAACTAGAAGGTTCCCAGGTATAGTGTAGAACAAAAAAATTATCGCAATGATCGGGAGAACCAGTGCCTTTCGGCTTCGTGAAGAGGTGTTTTACACCCTTTATAGTTGTTCCGTTTTAGCATGGCAATAGCGGTCATTGACCGTCCTACGTTTATAGACTTCTTCATGTTAAAAAGGGAAATAAAGCCTTTTAGCGTTCTGAGTCGACATCTATAGTAAAAAAAATACACCAATAAAAAACGTAACATTCTCTATTTTTTGGTTCATGCTTAGATACCTCTATACATGAACAAAGGGCAATCACCTTTATTGCCATGCCTGAATATAACGTCTATAGTAATTTTTTTTTAAGAATGTGAGTAAGTGTTGATCTGAAGTAGTTTTCTACAGAGATTCCATATATTTTTTAAATTATTTATTTGTTTTTAGTTACCATGTCCAAATGATACTTATAGCGTCCGTACTGACTTAAATAAGTTGAAGCCTTGTCGATATACAGGATGGAAGAGACACCGATGCACGTACGCTAACCACTAATCAGTACGTCATTCTGAACGATCACACAAAAATTTTTCATGGGTATTTTTGAAGTGAAACTTCTTATGCGACTTCCAACAAGTTTAACGCTACCATGGAGGGGGAATATTTTCTAAAACTCACTAAGGGATGACAGAATTACAAGATTTGTGACTACTTAGTTCTTCTAGGTACGCAAGATGGCGTGCAAACAGTCATGCATTCGACTCTTCGGTGTGACCAGTTTTCGCTCAATTTCCATGAGTAGAATAACCTCGATAAACTTATGAAATAATTATGTTATAAAAATAATACAACAAGAAAACAACAAAATATTATTTAGAAGCTCAATAAAATAACGAGAGTGAATGCGTGGCACTCGAACGCATGTAGTATTACGAAGTTTCACTTCCGCGCAGAGGGATTGCACGAAGTTTTTTTTTTTTAAATCAGCTTTTTCTTACATTTTGATCGTGTAGGTAGTAACGATAAAAAAATCTATGTTCCCTTTCTATGTGGGGGTTCAGAATGATCTACGGAATACGTAGTAACCATTTTAGCATCGATGTCCCTTTCACCCTGTATACACGGTGTTGTTTTGCATCCACGTCAAAATTCAGGAGGTTGTCACGAAGACATACACATCATTAGCCTATAATGTTCCCACTGCTGGGACACAGGCCTCCTCTCTATGAGAGGGAGTGGCGCGGGCCCAGCGCGGGTTGGTAGATGTCACATGTCTTCGAATTTTTAGTTCTAGGACATGCCGGTTTCCTCACGATGTTTTCCTTCACCGTTTTTGAGGGAGACATACATAATCAGTTTAAGTTACGGTACCTAGTTAATTATTAATAAAGGCAATTTTTTTTATTCTTTGAATTTGTCAGTATTTCAGAATAACCCCCATAACGCAGTTTACGGAATAAGAATTTATCGAATAAACGTTTGAGATTGTTCTTATGTGTGAAAACACGGTTATTGGGAAGTATCCGACGGGTGGTCACACTTGCCGATTTCTGTAAATAAGAAAAAAAAAAAAGAAAAAAATACCTAACCATTTTATTATCGATTTTGGTCGAGAATTATAAGCATAGTTAGCTCCTTGAATTTGACGAGGATGCAAAACAACACCTTGTATAGTTGTTAAAAGAATGGCTTAGTTTTTCTGTACTACTTACTAGGTACTGAATGAAAGTTGAAACAAGTACCTCGTTACCAGTTACATCTTTTAAAATAATGTTATTTTATCCTTAACCGTCGTTTTGTTACAATTACTTAATATTTTTGGATAACTTTATTTTTGATGTGTAAGAATAAATTAATTTGTGCCAGCCGACTTAGAGAAGGAATAGTACTTGAATTATTTGTCTAAAATTTTGCTAATATTACTTTTATATATCAATAGTATCATGATAAAAGCAGTAAGTATTGTTATAATGTCGTTCGAGTGTGGGCAAGAGACAGAGCGATACAGTATGTCTAGCGCCATCTCTTTTCCACACTGGAATACGATTAAAATAATACTGCTCTCAGACGTCATAGTAGGCCACCAGCTGGCCTACCATGTAGTCTTAAAGCAGTATTGTTTTACTCTTATTTCAGTGTGAGAAAGAGACGAAGCTATACAGGATGTCTAGCGCCATCTTCCCACACTGGAAAAGTAGTAAAAGAATAATGTTTTAAGACGTTATGTTAGGCCACCAGATATGAGCCGTCGCCTCCTTCTGCGAAGCAGTCATGCTAGCGAAGGAGGTGGCGGAACGTGAGAGGGAGAGAACCTCACGTCCCAGCCGCCGCGGGAGACGCCCCGGGCGTCGGGGGGCAACCAGTGGCCCCCGGCCACCGTAGGCGCGAGCCTGTGGACGGTGAGTAATGGGCTAGCTCACCGTCCGTCCGTCTCATGAGGACAGGCCGTGTCGACGGCGCGTACGTGTTCCACGCGCGCCTCAAGGAGATATCAGCAAACAGGAAGGGGCCCGAGAGGGCCGATGCCTGCCAGGACTGCGGGTTGTTCGAAAGAGATACCGCGGCCCTGGAACACAAAGGGCTAAGAAGGAATATGGGTGGGTTTTAGTCAGTCAAGTCTGACACTCCCTCCCGCTCCGCCCAGAGCGGGAGCAGTCATTTGATGATTTCCCATCCGCAAAAAAAAAAAAAAAAAGGCCACCAGATATCCAACGAAATGCGTTAGTAATAAATATAATATTGTTTAGTCATAAATTGTAACAATATTTAGATAAAATATCTTTTAAAAGATGCATTTAACATTCTGAAAGCACTAAGATATTTTAACTGCCAAATAGAGACTAGAAAGAAGTAATATCTTCTAATAAGAAGGTAGCTAAGCAATTAAGGGCAAACAATGTGACTTTAAAAACGCCTTTTTTATTCATCTTCTCTATTTACTTAAAGTCTCCGTGGCATTCTAAAATTACTAACACAGTATACTTAAGAATTTGCTTTACAGTATTAAAACTAACCCAATAATCAAAATATTAACACGCCATTCAAGACGTGTTACCTACCTATTTTTTATTCCTAAACTGTCGACTTATCATTCCAATACAAACCACCGGCTTTTAATAAAATAATATGTTTCTATACTATGATTCCAAAGTAGTGTAAAAAGAAAATGAAAAAAAAAATGCACCATTTTGTATTGGGAGAAACAAAAATAAAACCTTTTGAAACTGATCCTTATTATTGGCAACCAAAAAAGACCGATGAAATAATCATCCAATCAATTGTAATTATTTTTTTAGATTATTTTTATATATATAATTTTGACATTTTGATTCGGGGCTTAGTCCATTACTTATGACCCGTAATGGCTGTTTTGTCTTAATAATTTATAATAATTATTTTTTTTAAATACCTGTTTGAGATTTTAAATGATTCCTGCTTTGGTGCAAATACTATTTATTTTTTATTTTATTATGGTTTTTATCAGAGATTTATTAATTATTTAATCTTATTAATAAGTTAAGTGGAGCTTTATTAATATTTGCGATGAAATGAATCTGTGTAATTTGTGTTGTCTGGTAATAAAAACATTTTTATAAGAAAAAGTTTTTGTTTGTTTGACACATACCTGCCTTTGAAACAAAAAAAAACCTTATTCTGACTTTTAAGTCAACTGAGTTTACCGCTATATATAGAACATTAAGCTGTTGGTCGTCAAATAAAATCCTTTCACAGATATTTTACATCCGATATACCAGCAACTCCATAGCAACCTCATTGTTACCATAACCCTCCTTCTGGGCTTCCACACAGTCGGGTAAATAAAGATCACAGCTGTGATTTTGACAGACTTGTCAGTAGCAGCAACATAATTGCAACAAAAAGAAAATAAATGCCATCAACGCTCTTAAGAAAAATTGAATTTCGCGGCCACCTTGGCACTATGGATTGTAGAGTTACGGGATGTCAAAACCAACTTGATAGCAGCGTTTGACACTAGCGCCGCAGAGCTGCCATCTAGTTCAACTCAATAAAAATACAACGCTAGCCAGCTTCCTATACCAAGTCAATCGTAGGTTTCATAGTGACTCTGACTACTATTCCTAAGTTACACTTACTAAGATAGATGGCAGCACTCGAAACTACCTGTAGGGACACAATGCAACAGGTAGTTTGAACTTCGAGGAACTTATACAAATGGGACATGGGACGCGTCACGTAGGCCGCTTTTTACACGACCCGTCCCGGCTGCCGGATAGACGGCGCCCCGGGAACTTAGTCCCATGCCCATAGCTTGCACACTAGCATACCAGCTCCTTGCACGTGCCAGCTACTGTCATGTGTATACGCTAACTGGCATGCCTGTAACTGGCATACAAGTAGCTAGCACAACATTTGATTTACTTGCATGCCCGTTGAGGGAGGGGACGCGGGGGTTTTCCAAGCTGTCACTGTGAACAGACGCTACAGCTACGGGCATGCCTAAAGCCGCGTACAGATTTGCGAAACGTAGCATGCAATGTAACATGAAAGGAGCATTTCTTAGGTGTGGACGCAGGGCGCGCACGAACCGAGCATGTACCACATGTTCGGTTCGTGCGCGTACTCACATCTGTTTCCGGCATGCGCGCTGCGAACATAGCTCAGACTGTTGAGAACACGCGTCCATGGTTCGCGCGCGTTCCGCAGTACAGACACACACAACCCGTCCACACTGACGCTCCGTGCACACTGCGCGGCCGCGCCCCTTTGTGTTCGGCGAAAAAACCGACAAATAGTGGATCGCGGCGCGCACGAGTTGAAATGCTCTGTTCGTGCGCGTAATGTGCACGGTTCGTGCGCGCAAGCCGTCCACACTATGGGAATTCTGATACATTGCGACAATGTGGACGGCAAAATCTTTCATTGCGTGTTACTTTTCATGATACGTTTCACCAGTCTGTACGCGGCATAAGATGGTAATACTGGCATGCAAGGGCACAACTTGTATGCCAGTATTACATGCAAATGTATCCGCAGTGTGCCAGTTACTCGTACATGCCAGTAACTTCCATGCCAGCTACTTTCCCAATCTACTGGCATGTGTATCCCCGCCTTTAATGAAATACGTTTCCGATTGCTGCAATGTCAATGTCAAATTTATGCCAGTGTGAATTAAGTTGAATTCAGAGTGTTGTCGTGCAAACGTATCCGGCCTACTATAACCGATACCGCGTTTGTTTTATTTTTCCAAAATGTTAGTCCAGGTAAATTGTAGTAGGTACCTATTGCCTTTGGTCACAGTTTCACACATTACCTATAGGCTACAGGTACTGTTCGAAACTAGGAATGTTGTGAAAACTTTCAGAGTTAGGTGCTCATACTCATACGCTAACCGGATAGCCGGTAGCTGGAGCGTGTGAAAATTATACGCCTTACGACACTTCGTACAAACTTAGAAGTGCTTATTTTCCGAAATGGCTGAACCGATTTTAATGAAACTTCTTACGCATAAGCAGGATAATAAGTTACTATCTTGTTGTCTTGTTAAACTTTTTGTAGTAAGCAGCGACTTATTGTCAGGCCTACGCTGTCCTCCCATACACTAACGCTATAACATTCAAATATTGTAAAACCAAGTGGCTTTAAAAGAGTAACCATGGAGTTTCTTGCCGGTTCTTCTCCATAGGAAACGATCAACCCGAACCGTGTACCAACCTTTTGTCGACGTTTTAAGTAGTGCCCGTGTAGGCCTCTGTAAAATAAAATATTTTGATTTTGACAGTATGATTTAGCAATTATGCAATTAGCATAAAATAACTAAAACAAGTAGGTATAGGTACCTAAATACCTACAGTCACTACTACCTATGTACCTACTTGCTATCTAATTGGCCAATCCCCGCATTTATTGGCATTTTTCTATATAACAGCCAATATACAGTATGTTACGTTAAACGAGGGACATATTGAGGGAACCCATTCAGTATTCGATTCTCGTCCCAAATATGTAAAAAAACCTATAACGTATATAGAAGAATTTTTAATGTTTTGTTTAGTGCCTAGATATTTTGGACTGTCCTAAGCCAGGTAAGTTTAAAGTATGAAGGGAAAATGGATTATACCTAAGAGTCATTGACCCGCTCACATGTTCTGCGATAGTATTAAGTCGCTAGCGCAAGGGTGTATACACGTTGCGTGACATTTGCGAAAATTTTGGTATGGTTCTGTCTGTTATTTATCAGTGTTTTTTTTTTGTTTATATTTTTATTAGTATCATGTTAGCATGTACTATTATGGGTTTGAATATGTCCCTCGTTTAAACTAACATACTGTAGATGCTCTACATATAAAGCATAGTAAATTACAATTCCATTACTTAGGTAACATTCATCACATTCTGATGTACTGAGAATTTTAAAATGTCCTTCATAGATTTAATTAAGCAGCTGCGATATGAAGATAAGTAGTCTCCATAAGAAGAAGTTACTAAGAAATTATTTTTAACCTTATTTGTAGGACTCTTTGATATAAAATGTAAGTACGTTGTTCTTGATTTCTGATACCTACTTACATATTTCCGAAGTAGGTACAGGAAGCAAAAACATCTTATTAGGTAGTTATCTACAAGGTACAGATAGCAACAAAAGTATATGAACATACAAAAGTGCATTACCTACCACGGTACAAATGTATGGAAAGACTGTATTTTTTTGTTATCGATGCAATATTTCTGCATATATGGGCGGGGGTGAAAAATGATGTAGGTACTTTTTACCTCACTGAGTACGCGGTAAGCATTTTTGCGTCGATGTCCCTATACCACAGTATAAATATGGACAGTACGGAAACTACGTAAGTACTTAACGTTCGAAACGGCACACTCACACAAACACGCGAATCGACGAGACCTCTAAGCGGACATCGCGGTGCTGTCAGTCGTGATTGCCGCGTCAAGACGAGTGGTTGCGTTTATCTCCACAAAATGCCACGAGTGTATTGCGTAGTATACGGCTGTATGGTTAAAGATAAAAAATGTACCTAGTGGTTTTTTAACTATCGTCACACGCATTTTTTAAAACCCAGTACTATGCGTTTCAACTTCAAAGCATGACCTTGGCCCTATATTATTATGAGTATTAGAATCTTCTTTTACTAGTATTAACCGAAACCATGAGATTACCTATTTAAATTTTATTTGTAAACTAGTTATTTTAACTCGATTGTTTGATCACTACAGAACACAGAATCAGATGTTTTAATAAATACAGTTCAGTTTCAAAATCATTAAAAGTGACAACCCTAATGCTGTAGTGGAGCGTAGGTATTTATTTCTACAACTAGGCCTAGTTTCCATACTGTCCATATTTATACTGTGCCTATACCCCGTTCTTTTTAAATCTTCGATCTGTTTTATGTCTAATCTGAACTTTTCAAGTGACAGTTGATGGATAGAGGTCATTGACGTTCCTATTCATATTTGAAACGCATTATTATTAATTAAAATTGTTTCACAAACAGCTTATGTACAACATTTCTTAAGTATAGATTTCTGGACTTACCTACACAGTCGCCAATTACTGGTCAACCAACATTCACAAAAATAAGTGATATGACATGAGATATGACATAACCTTAGATCAATAAGTGATATGACATAACCATGAGAGAAATTTAAATTAAAACAAGTAAGTACTTAGCTCGAGAAATTAGAAATTATAGCACCTACCTAAACTCCTTAAAATTAAGAAATTACCTACTTCAGCTTACAAAATATTAAATTACTTATGTAAAAAACAATATGAAAACAAAACAATATTTCTAATATAACTAACTAACTACGAATTAAATAAAAAAAAACACAAAAAAAAAATATACCTGGGCAATACTTTAAGATGAAATACGATGAAAAATCTGAAAAAGAGCCGATTTATCTTGAACAAAAACACTTATTCGTTATTCAAACATAGGTACAACTATTGTTAAAATATTCAAACCCTTCGTGGTACTTACACAAAAACGCGTTGCCCTTCATTTTATGTTTTCACAAGAGTGACTAATTAGGGTTGCGGAACCCTCCACCACTTGCACTTACGCTACCTAAGGAATTCCATTCGCGCTTCACTGGATTAAAATTAAAATAAATGGCAAAATATGAAAATACTTATGTAGTTGGGTGTTTTTCACACAATAACATGAAATCGAGCCTTCATGAAATATCAATCTTAAACTAAGCATTAATTCTTTAAAGTTCCAGGAACAGGATCGGCCAGTAACGAAGTCGCTCTGTCGGTGGGAAGACTGGGAAGGCGACCAATCTGGGATGAACCTTACAGGGCTGTGCAGTGCGGTGCGGTGGTGATTAAGGGGGCCGGCACAAAAATTAAAAAAAAAAAAAATACCGATTCGAAAGAAACTCATTTTGCACTTAATTAAGTCACACCTCTACGGTACAATAAATTTCTTGATAAAAAAAAAACTTAAATAAAATCCATGATTAGGTACCTACCTATTTAATTAAAATTATATATGAATATATTAGAGTAGGTAGGGGGTTTGTTTTCACTTCATGCTTAGACATGCCTAGGACAGCCATAGATGTCCAGACTTTTGTGTTTGAAATGCGTGAACGAGGATTCTAAAACGTCTGGAATTTTCAAAAATGAGAACAGAAATATTCTGTATAAAATAAAGAAAGTAAAAAAAAAGTTAACTAATTTTAAATTCAGTAAAATTATACTGCACAATTAAAAGGAAAGAAAAGTCCGGAATTTTCTTCAAACAACCGGAACTAGCTCCAAAAAAAAAAAAACATAGACCATAACGCATTAGTTTACTTACAAAATAAGCATTACCACAGAAGTTCTATTTACGAACGTTTCAACAACTAACCAACAAGTTCATTACCTACGCTTCGCACACATTTTTGGGCAGGAGATCCGGTCGAAGCGTGCGAAAGAGACGGCAATATTAACTTGGGGTGGATTTGAAGCAATCACTTTGATAGATTACAAGGGAAAATATACCGTGTATCTACTGTGTAAAGATTCGATTAGCAATGGTTTTGCATCTAAACAGGTAAAATTACAAGCCAATCAGGTAAATGGTTTCAACGGAACAGCTGTAGATAATAGAGGAAAGGATACCTACTTAGTAATTTCCTAAAGGAAATGCCTGATAATAGGTAAATGATCGCCTAGATAGTAGTTAACGTAGGTAAATTATATAATTAATTAATTGGGTTTCCTAAATGAGGCGGAAAATGTAAAGAATAAAAGAAAACGACTCAAAACAATATCTTCATATTCAAATAACGGGTTGGGGATACGTTTTTTCGTTAGGTGTAAGTAGATGCATAGCTATTACTGCAATAAGTTTTAATCGGGTATGGAATAGATAGTACCTACCTATTTCATTGTTTTAATTAGGTACCTAATTACGTATAACAGTACGTATAACATAAGACGGAGCAAACATTTTAGGGTTTCCTAAATAAGTAGGTAGTACCTAGAACATACTACTAGAACATGATGAGGTCATGAGAATAACGTCATTAACCTTTTGACCGCCACAGTCGTGTGTAGACGACAAACCAAAATGTGCCCAGCACGCCACGGTCGCGAATGGTTGACAGAATTTTAACCGTAAATAAATGTCATTAAACAGCATTGTTTTGTGTTTTTCCCTTGTTAATTATTTACCTTGACTCTTCTTCATTTATTTGAAGTGAACTGCTTTCATTAGATTTCATCTGTAGTAACATAAGATGACAAAAAAGAAAACCAGTTAAAAAGTTCGTGCCCTCAAAGCCACAGTCACCTCAACAGGACACGTAGTGATGTAGGCAGCAGTCAATATAACAAGAATATCGACCTCGACGGCAACCTACGTTATATTTGATTTACTCTGAATTCTGCATTATTAAACAAATAAAACATTTGATATTGAAGTTTCATGTTTGAGAAATCAAGAAAATTTTATAATACTGAACTATGCGCTCTTTAAAAGTCGAGTGTTAATAGATTATCGATTGATTGTAATGACTGCAATGCCCATCCCTATCACCCATTGTATTGTCTGTGCCGGGAACGCCACAGTCGTCTATGATTGACAGTCCCATGACGTCAAACGAGGAAAATTTTTGAATAGAGTAGTTCTTTTGCTGTTATTATTATTGTTTACTGTATACATGATTAATAATGGATAACTATAATATGAGTAGTGAAGACTTATTAAGTATATTGCAAGGAGTCGATACTGACACGTTTATAATGGTTTTTTTTTTAATACTATCCTACCTAAAAATACATACGTATATCGATATAAATCAATATACAATTGTTGAATTAAACTTATGTTGATTGTCTTATACATATTGAACGGTATATAATGTGTGAAGGTATTAAAAATGGTGTGATTGTTCTACTAATTTCTACCACCCAACTTTTTAATAAAAAAACTGATTTTTATAAAATGTTTTATTTTATCTTTTGTGAACTTCATGTTTGTGACACTTAAGAAACTTTGTCCAGGTAGCTACCATTATTCCTCATTATTTCCTATTCATTACAGTGTTGTAAATTGTCTACATTCAAAAGTAAACAACACTAACACAGTAAACGGTATTTACTTCTGCACTGATGTCATCAGTGACTGGCGTTATACTAAAGCATTAATATTGCTTGTTCTTCCAAAGAAACTTAAATTTTATTAGTTGACAATGTTAAAAGTACAAAACGAACAAAATAAAATATTTCGATATTATTAATAAGTATCGGTGTCGCACCTCTAGAGAAGAAGCGAGCAATTTCAAGAAATACGTGCCAACTGCGCCACTGTCGTCTTAGGGTGACAAAAAATTACGTCATGATGGACAATAGTGCTGTAATACTATTGACTTGGTTTTATCGATTGTTGTTTCTATTTGTGGAATAAACGCCGTAACTGTGACACAGATTATTACATTTATGTCATAAAGTACAAAGCGCGATGAAATAAAACTCAACACAAGGATGGTATAATAATCTTTATTGAAATTAAAACCCATGTAAAAAAATGTTGTCAGGTTTCTATGAGCTTTATCGATATAATTTCGCCCTCACTATTATTTTGTAGGTATTAAATTATGAATTCGGAGCTTGGCGCTGAGGGCACGCTTTTTCTTTTTTGACGTGGCGGTCAAAAGGTTAATACCCAGATATACTATAGTAGGATAACCAAAAAGATTTCTAGAAGTTAGGAATTTTATTATATTAGGTACCTACCCTATGTCTTAATAGTACCTAGGTATTTGTGTACTTAGTAACATATTTTATCTACCACTACAGAGTCTAATCCTGCAGTTTAGTACCTACCTATCTATTCAAGTGTTAATAATAGGTATTGTTATCGTTAGTTATTTAGTCATCATTATTTTAGTAGTAGGTACCTACTTAACAAAACTTTGAAAACATTCACATCATGAAGTGTGTAATCGGAAATTATGATAATGTTCGAAAAACTAGACGGTGGAACGTGTCATTAATTTGGATGCACTTGTTAGTGTAGAGCGAGCGTGGTCGCGGCAGTGCGTTGTGCGCTCGTGTGTGGACCGTCATTACGCTGCATTATTTGTTACGTTAGGGCTGGGATGGGCCTGTCCCTATCGCCGCCGAGTCCTCGCGCCGTCCTACGCTCCCTTCTCGCGCCGGTATTTGAATAGGCTCGCGTTGCGTAACGCGCGGCCAATGACAGCGCCCCTGCACATGCACGGGGCGGAGTCCTTACGTCACCGCGCTCTGCCCCCGCGGCCGCGCAGCCGCCGTGACGTCACGCCGCCCCTCGCGCCGCGCTCCGCGCCTTTAGTGCGCGACGACAGCGCCCATGCTGGCCGTGGCGTCGCACGGAAACTCGAGACAAAACACTCGTGCGCTCAAAGATGGCGGATGGGTCGCCCGTGGACCGCGCCGGCCCGAAACAAATGAACGATTTAACTTTTTCCGCGCCCGCTAAAGGACTTGGTGACACAAAAAAGTGCAGTGGCGAAACATTTAACGGCGATAGTGTAAAGTTATCGTTCTACAGGGAACTGGAAACGAGTGATTCGTGTGAGAAAAGTGATACGCGCGGCGTGGCCGCTAAGCGCGCCGCGGTCGGCGGTACGTATTCCCGAAAATTTTCTGATGCGAACACCGCGTACGGCGACGACAGGAAGAGGAGATGTCTGGACCGATATGACAGCTCCGAGTCTTCTGACAGGTGAGATGTTGTTGATTTATGTTAGCAAAACATACGCCCGCGTTTGTTTCGTAAGTTTGTTTGCGGCGCGATGTTCTTAGAGTCAATGCTCCAGTGACCGGAGGCTGTTTGATTTCGATGTCATGGCCATTGTGAAAAACTTTGGGTGTTGCTAAGCGGCTCTAGTTCGGTTGAACGCCCTCGGAATAGAATGCTGGGCCGCAGTGCCGCGACGCGTCGTATTACCATTTGAAATTGTAGACTGACAAAAAATCGGCCTCGGAAGATATTTCGATGCTCATAACGGAGGTATTACGAATAAACGCAATACTTCACAGATAAGATCTGTTACATAGCTTCAGTGTTATCTAATTGCTACTAAATTGTTTAGATGGTTACATATTTCGTACAGCTAGATAGCTGCCAAAAATATTAACCTTGGCTTTTAATTAGCTTCTAGTTAACAGTAAAAGCTATAGCAAAATCTAGTTTTTAGCTTTTTTCGCAAAATTTGTGTGTCACGTACACTTGCTCCGAATGCCTAACTTTTTTTTTGAGATTTGGGTCTTGTCTACATGATTGTAACCAAACAGGTCTTTTACAAACATGAAACATTCACTCACATTTTATGAACAAACATGTTTACACACAGAATTATTTTAATAAGGCCACTTAAATTTTAAGTCTTAGGTGCGGGTAAAACTGCTTAATTTCCATTAAAATATACCCACATGCCATGTTTCTCATTCTATATGCATGTATGATTAAATTGATTACACTTACGCCATTATTCTAAGCTTACGCCATAATTTTATGCTATCATTAATTCAGAAAACTTGCAGAATTATCTGCGTTTCAGAAGAAGGTTTTAGTGATTATAATCTATGGTTTTACTAAATGTGAAGGCAAACTATTGTAAAACTAAAGTTATTTATTAATATAAAATATATTTCTTACTCATCCTGTTGTCTCGAATTTGTGTTCATTTGTAAACCTGGTGTTATTTTTAAATGTAAACATAATGACTATCACTATTTTCCTAAGTCAAACTCAAGAAACATAAGTTTCATTTGTTCATGAAGGTTGGGTATTCTGTCACTAAACAAAAACGTTAGACCCTACCATGGAAAATGCTATCAAAAAGTCTTTCTTTTTAATTCTTTAACAGTACCTCTAGACAAGGTTTTCAAAAACCTTTTCTCTTATTAAATTGTAGGGTTTCCTTTGTTTTATTATGGTTTGTTTTGCTGTTAAACTTATGTTTGCTCTGCATGTTTTCTAGTAAATTGTCTTCTTCACTTTTGATTTTAGTTCAAGTAGACTTAGAAACTTTGCGGTTTGCCACATTCTTAACAAATAGATAATGCTTTAGTAATTTAAAGTACAACTGTTTTAGTGAGTAAATTCTGAATTAATATGTTTGTTCTTAAGAATTTGACCAGGCTTGAACATACCAATAAGTTGACAATGTAAAATACTTTATTAAAAAATGCAAGATGACATTACAACCTCAAATTATTGAGAAAAGTAGTTATGTTTTGAGCCAATCACATGCATGCAACATGATTTTTGATTTATTGACTTTGACACTTAGCATTGCATGAAAGATAAGGAACTGATGAAATCATTTCCAATTACAATTTTAATCTGAAGACTAATAAAGGTATTTATTTATTATTATAAAACAAAACATTTGTTGAACTTGACTTCATTATAATAATACCTTGATATTATACCTTGATATTATAACTTTGGTCTTTATCACAGCATGACGTAAATTTTGTGACACAATATGATAAAAAGAATTATAATCTCTTTTGTCTTTTTAGATGATATCAAAGTTTGCTTTTGTTTTTTCGTTATCTGATTGTGATAAAACCTAGTGACTGGCTGACTTGAATTGCTAAGTTTAGAACCAGGATGCCCTTGTAAATAGCATGGTGTTTTTGGGGATAGACACTATTGACAGATACTTTTTTGCTTTTTTTATGTTCAGTTACAACTATTGTAAAAAAAAAACTTCAGTGCTTTTGTTACAGTCAACGCAAAGCAACTAATGATTGTACATTTTTATGTTACACAAAAGAATATAATTAATTAAATTATCTTAATTGTAGCTTAACCAAACTTTAAAAATATTTTGGATAAGTATGTGTGTTTTGTCAACTAAGTAATTTATTCTGCTTTCAGTAAATTAGTACTTTTAAGTCAAAGATGATTTTTTTGAGAATAATTTAATAATTTAGTAAGTACTTATTGCATCATTCATTATATTTATATAAATGTGTTTGGCATGATCTGTCTATAAAATGATTAAAACACTATCTAAATAAATGAAGTAAAAAAGAAAATTTGTTGTGGCAGTTTTGTCATGGTGTTTTTATAATCATAGGAATGTTAAGATTTTGATGGTGTTTCTTTTAGTTTTACTTACTGCAGTTTTGCCTTTGTAGATTTCTATCGAGTGTGTCACTTCTGTTTTTAAGTTTCATTAGTGTAGTGTAGAACTAGTGTGCAACAATCAAATAATTATAATTATGCTTCAGCTTGCTACAAAATTAAAGTATTGTAGATTATAATATAATTTTAAAACATTTATTAATTAATGCTTTGTGTGTATGACTAGTAATTACTGCCTACAAACTACACCCTAAGGGGGTCATCAACATTAGCCTATAATGTTCCCACTGCTGGGACACAGGCCTCCTCTCCTATGAGAGGGAGTGGGCTGTAATCCACCACGCGGGCCCAGTGCGGGTTGGTAGATGTCACATGTCTTCGAATTTTTGGTTCTAGGACATGCTGGTTTCCTCACGATGTTTTCCTTCACCGTTTTTGATAGCAGCGATGATGAAATAAATTACACAAAGTAATGCGCCTGCCTTGGTTCGATTAGTTCGAACCCACGGCTCACTGCTTGTAAGTCGGGGCTGCCACCACTTGGCCACCGCCGCTCTAGGGGGCAATCTGTTATACTGCCCGTTGTTGAGAATGGTTAAATATAATTTTATTTGCAAATGGTGCTTCAAGGTTAAAACTAGAATCACTTTGTTTGTAATATCTGACTTACTGAGTTAGTCTCACAATATCAGCATTCAGCATGTTCACAAGATTATTAACATAATTATACTTAATGATTATGACCCTCTTATCAGTATTAGTACAGTGTCAAATCAGTCTTTGTTCAAAAGAGCATTAGGTCTTCCTAAAGTTCTACACTACACTAATTAAAAGCAGAAGTGGAATAAGAATAGGGGACCGGACTGGGTAAAGAAAACGACATTCTATTCTGTCCGTCAGACAGGTAAAATACAAAAATATTAGACACGTATTTTTTGTTTTATCTAAATATCAAAAAATTATTTAGTTAAAACTCATTAAAGTTAGAGAGTGGGGGCTTACAACGTCACAAGTAGGTATAAAACTTACCTACATGTGACGTCATGCGCCATTTCAACTCAATATATCTCCGTAATTTTATGACCACGTGAAAAAAGAAAAAAATACGTGTCCAATACTTTTCAATAAACTACCCGACGGACAAAGAAAAAAAAAATTGGATTATCCCCTATTCCAGCTTCCAGCAGATTTGTTACTTTTTAACCGACTTCTAAAAAAGAGGAGGTTTGCATTCGTATTTTGTTTTGTCATGTTTGTTACTTCATGACTCTTACTGCTCCGATTTAAGTGTTTTTTTTTTTTTAGTTTAGTAGAGAAAGCTCTATTCACATTGCTTGGGTAGTTAATGAAATTATGGGTTCTCTATTATATTAGCAGTACCTTACGATTTGACATAAGGTGCCGTATTTTACGTTGCCGACTTCTATAAACACGGTGATTTACATTGAGGACCATCGGTTAACTAGTAACCGACGACTGTTCGTAGCTGGTAGGCTGGATAAAAACTTTGAGGAACACCAAGTTACGCCTCGTTATCAGTAAGTTGGAAACGGGTGGTAGATGTTATACAATGACGATCCGTTGAATATAGGAACTGGGCATTAGAAAAAATAATGAAAAAAATCCTAAACATTCGGTGCGGTATTTTACGTTGACGACTTTTTCAAACACGGTGATTTATAAAAAACAATGAAAAAAATCCAAATTTCAAAACGCAAAATCCTTTTGTTTTTGAAAAATTGTTTTATGCTATTGAGATGCCGATTAAGTAAGATCTAGTCGATTAGGCAAGGTAAAAGAGACCTTGGGGGGTTACTATGACGCTTAAAACATTATTGTTCCATTCCTATTCCAGAGTGGGAAAGAGATGGAGCTAGACGACCTGTATAGCTCCGTCTCTTTTTCACACTGGAATAAGAATGGAACAATAATGTTTTAAGACGTCATGGTACGCCACCTGTATCCTTTGATTTTATATTTAGATATAACTAGCGACCCGCCCCGGCTTCGCACGGGTGCAATGCTGATAATTAGCCATTATTTGTCGTAAAAAGTAAGTGAGAAAAAAATGTTATTGTGGGATATCCATAAGAGATAGACATATACCATCGCGGAGTTTTCTGTAGACCTTTTCAATGTGTACAATACTTAGTACATTATTCTGATAAATTTCGTAGGATTCAGCCTGAGTTTGCAATGTAATTATTTACGATATCACATTAGCAACCTCAAAAATAACAGTATTTCTCCACTATTCAATGGATATTATTATACATAAAAACCTTTCTCTTCAATCACTCAATCTAATAAAAAAAAACGCATCATAATCCGTTGCGTAGGTTTAAAGATTTAAGCATACTTAAGGATATAGGGACAGAGAAAGCGACTTTGTTTTATAGTATGTAGTGATAGTGATGGTATATTTTTAGAAAGATCTAAGGGCAGTCTAAAAAGCCTGTGATAAAAATTTTAAATATGAGTAAGCCTGTATAAAATTAAATTGAACAAGCAATACTGGTTACTTAACTCCACTACCGAGTTAGTAGGCGAGCTGTAAAGTATGATACCACTTAGATAGCGTCACTTAGGTGGTGATATGTGGGTCACCTATTACCGTGATAACGCGTTGACATGTACGAATTTAGGTGTGGCCGGGTTGGTTGGTCAATAAATTGGTAGGAATACGTCGATTGTTTTGTTATTGTGTCTGGCTGTTTCTTGTTTGTGTTGTTTGTAGATTGTTGATGAAAGCTCGTTTTTAGGGTTCCGTACCCAAAGGGTCAAACGGGACCCTATTACTGAGACTTCGCTGTCCGTCCGTCAGTCACCAGGCCGTATCTCATGAACCGTGATAGGTAGCCAGTTGAAATTTCTACAGATTATACGTATTTCTGTGGATGCTATAACAACAAATAGTAAAAACAGAATAAAATAAATATTTAAGGGGGCTCCCATACAAAAAAGTGATTTTTTTTGCCCTTTTTTATAAATAATGGTACGGAACGCTACGTACGCGGGTCCGACTCGCACTTGACTGGTTTTTGGTATTCTGGACTGTTAGGGTTTAGGGTTCAGTACAAATGGCGACACATCAAGCCCTAGATATCCAGTATAACCTGACCTCGCTTTGTATGATCTTACCGTACAATGAGAGATCAGCTTTATTGGTTGTCATTTCGAAGCTTTATTGTTCATTCTGCGTACCTCAAAAGGAAAAACGGAACCCTTATAGGATCAATACGTCATCTATCTGTCTATCAAGACCATTTTTCTCAAAACTACGAAAATTGATTGTGACGTGACGTTATTGATGTATGGGAGGAGTATTTTTCATTATATTTCTTGTAATTTTTGTTTCTTCTATGATATGCGGTAAGCTTTGGTTCGCATGACAGCAATGTATTTTCATAGAGTCAACAGACATCCTAACTGCATTTTTACTCACTCAAACTTTATAGTAACTGGAACTAAACTAAGTAAACACTACTAAAATACTTACGCATAAGCAAGCATGCTTAGTTGCTTACGAATCCATTGATTTTCGAGTGTTTTGACTTGAGAACCGTACGGTATTATACTAGTGGCAACTTAAACTTCGTACTTGAGTACTCTTTTAAGTTGAGCTGGTACAGTCACGAGCACCAATATGTAGTACACTTAGCAACTTTTAAAAATGATTTTCTCTTGCTGTATTGATTGTAATTTCGTATTGTTGTACATAGTAACCTCCTCGTCTAATCCATCCAAAGAGAGGCTGTCTTGAAAAGATTTCTTTTAGCGAAAAGTCCGCCTAATGTGTCGCCTTGTGTGAAATGTTTTCTTTTAAGAATACAAGGTGTTGTTTTGCATCTTCGTCAAAATTCAGGAGGTTGTCACAAAAGACGTAAATAATCAATTTAAATAACGGTACCTAGTTAATTATTAATAAACGGTGATTCTTTTGGTTGTTTAAGTTTCGCAGAAGAAAAAAAATAA